>CM039678.1:30566045-31786016 GCA_022496015.1 Hordeum marinum
TCTTCTTCTCTTATTATTTTTCTCTCCTCCTCCTCTTCTTCTTTTATTTTCTTCTTCTTATTATTATTATTATTATTTCTTCTTTTCCTTTTTCTTTTTCCTTTTTTTCCTTTTTTCTTTTCTTCTTTTTCTTTCTTCTAGGTTTCTTTGTACCTAAATGTCTAAATATCTAAAAACCTAAACATCTAAGTATCTAAAGTCCTAAATGTCTAAATATCTAAAACCTAAACAGAAAAAATAAAAAAATAAAAGGAGTAGGAGGGGGAGCTCACCAGAGGGGGCAGAGGGGGCTGGCTGGCAAGGGGGGCGGCGACGGGGCGGCCGGGCCGCGACGAGGCGGCGAGGGGGCGGTCGGGCCGCGACGGGGCGGCGAGGGGCGGGCCTAGGCGCGGCGGCGTGGGAACGGGGCGAGGCACGTGGCGGGGCAGTGGGCGGCGTCGGCGGCGGCGGGTGCAGCGGCGGCGAGCGGCGGGCGGCGGACAGCGAGCCGGGGTGGGTCGGGGGCGGGGTTCGGGAGGGGAGAGAGAGAGTGGAGAGAGCGGGGGGTGGGCCGTTAGGGCCGTTAGGAGGCATTTTCTTTGCCGTCTGCTAGCAGACGTCAAAGTTTCTTTGTCGTCCGCTAGCAGACGGCAAAGAGGTGGGGGTGGGCCGTTGCAGTTAACTGGCCTCCACTGGGCCCCACCCCATCTCTTTGTCGTCTGCTAGCGGACGGCAAAGAAACTTTGCCATCTGCTAGCACACGACAAAGAGCTGGCTGATGGCAAATAGTGTCTTTGCCATCAGCCAGCTCTTTGCCGTCTGCTTTCCCAAAGCTGACGGCAAACAACCTCTTTGCTGTCTGCCAGCAGACGGCAAAGAGCTGTCAGATAGCAAATAACTGAATTCGAGTAGTGACAATCTAATTCCCACGGGGTGCTGCCTTGGTATGCACTTGTTGGCTTGTTCCCTAGTCCTCTTCAGCTGCATCAGACCTACAAGTTGGATTCGGTCTGATGAGCCCCAAGCTGCAACTTGGACGTGCTTGTGAGTTGGGACTCAGCTGATGGACGATGCTGCTGCCACTTTATTTGCTCCTCTCAAGCCTGATGCTCACTATACAAGACAAAGCAAAGGCGGAGGCTCCATGTTGTGCAAGTTGTCTGATTGACTGCAAGGAAAAACAGCGATGCATATATTCCCTTCTGAGCAACTTTGTTTGCATGTGATTGAATGATGGAGCAGGATTAAGAGTGGGCTATGCTGTTCCAGAATCTGATTCCTGAAACCCCAGGTGTAATGAGTAAGTGAATATGACGTGACATGGCCCGCTCGATCGGACATCAGAGGATCAACCAACATTGATCAGTTTGAGTAAGTGAGTATGTGATGACTTGTTCGTGCCAATCTTCCTCATGTGCTCTAGCTCTGCTTATTTTGCAATTCAGGTGTTCATACTTTGTAGAGTTCAACATGTTTATTTTTGACTGACTTCAGAGTTTATTTGTACTCCGTCCATCCATTTGCATATACGAGCGCCGACGACTCACATTTGTCGACCGTCGGCTTCTGCGTTGGCGGAAAGCTGTCCGAAATGGCCTTGCCGGCCGTCGAATCCTCCTTCGTCCCAAAGGTGCCGGACGACATAATCCGCGTTGGCGCTTGAATGGAGGGGGCGCGGGGAGCCGGGCGTGGCGGGGGAGACATCTCCTCGGCCATGTCCGCACCTACCAGCACCGCCGCCGCCTCCTTCTCTTGCTGTCGGCGACACCGCAGCTTCCGAGCGACGTTCTCCACCTTGACAGACATAATGGTGGAAAGGACAACGACGGATGAGGTGGACTGCGTCTTTGTCGCGGTGGTCGCGGTCGAGCTACCTGGAAGACATCACGCCGGTGGATCGGGACCAGTGATGAGGATGGGGAGCAAGGTTGGCGGACGACAAAGGCTCAGGCATGGGAAATGTTGGAGGGCAGCGGGAGGAGGAAGGGATTGGAGGATTTGGTGCAATTTGTGGTAGGGTTGGGGGTTGTCGGGTCCGATCGTGGCGGGCGTGCCAAAATGTCTCAATATCTGCCTCATATTTGGACTGAATATGAGAGGTGCAGGTCAGCCAAACGCTTGAGGCCCATTTAAAAAGCCCGTCTCGATCGAAATTTAGTGACCAATTAGTGATCGGACGGCCTATCCTATCGTTTGAGATGGATTTGAGACGCCTGGCTAAAGATGCTTTTAAGAGTTTATTTGTACTTGCTATTATCCCCGTTTCAGATGCCCAGAAGTTTACAAAATAATTTGAAATATAATACATATCATAAAAAGTAATGCATGGGTGTGAGAGCTTTATTTCACTGTTCACTTTGGACACGTAAAGGAGGTTGGTCCACTACACCATGTGAGGTGTATTAGGTCATGTGTTTATTGTCACATGTATTAATTGGCATGCAGAAAGCTCCAAACTAAGCAGGACATTCCAGATAACGCTTGGACCGAGAGCTCTCGATCAGGAAAGCTTCACCCTCATGCTTGTCAGGTCTAGGGCGACCACCTACGGATACTCATAATGAGGAGTGTATATATTAGTATCATATATTTGGTACTAGTATATGATACTATGTATATAGTACATATTATTATAAAATAATATCATGTATGATCATATTTATTGTCATGCAACACACAAAGTAACATAGTATTTAACATGATACAGTATCTACCTATGTTAATTTAATCTTTTCTTTTTTTAATTTTCTGTCACATCAGCATGTGTGATATTTTCCAGTGCATGATACCATCTAAATTACCCTACTATGACCAGCCTATGAAGACCATTGCTATGACTAGTACATTCTAAGTATATAGCTGTACATACTGGGCACTGGCCGTTCGTTGGCGTTGAGTGAGACGAGCCTGGAGCGTAGCTTCGAAATGGCCAATCAGCAAGTAGGACCAGAGAATGGACGGTTCAGACCATTTATTTTTGCCCGGCGATAGGCAATTTCCTTCTTTCTCTGAAACTTTTTTCAGTTAGGGTCTCTTTAATTCACGAGATTTTAAAAAGTAGGAATAGAAAAATATAGAGCTGAAGTAGCATTCTATTTGAAAACTATAGGATTAACAAGAAGTGTAAGATGTCACAGAATAAACAAAAAAATTGTAAAAAGATATTGAAATAGATGTTAGATTTCCTATAAAATATAGTACAAGAGTTTCTGTAGAAAAAATTCGTATAAGCTCCAATCCAATGAATCAAAGGTTCAATGTAGGAAAAAATACTAAACATTTCAATTTTTCAAAAATCCTATGAAATTATTTTAAACCAAAGGAGCCCTTATATTTGAGAGTGTGAGTACTGAGTAGATGACAAGCGAACATAGGATGCAACATAATCCGATGAAATCAACTGAAACTATGTGGGTCAATCATTGGAGGAACACACCACGCGATCGAGGAGGCCTCGCCCACTCTGGCTGGGACGCTGGGTAGCTATGGCTAGGAAGTAGGAATCCTAGTACTGCTGCTGCTCCTTAGTCCTTTTACGAGCGTGATGGGGTGTTTGGTGCTACTTAATACAGCAGATTAGATGCCCGATCCCCGACGGCACTGGCTACGTCGATGGATGCTGCCATGATTACGCTGCATAGCTGCGAGTGAATGGAGAATCCTTGGGGGTTTTCCTTTTGATTGTGCGTGTGCCTTTGCCATGCACGAGTTAGGCTGTTAGCGAGCGCATGATCATGCCTCGTAGGCCACCGCCCGGCCCGGCCAGCCCATACATCATCTGCATATGCATGATGCTATCGTGATGCCAAAACTTTGTCACCAGCTGATTAAACTAGACATGTGAGTGAACGCAGTCATGCCAAAACATGCGAGTATGTTGCCCATGACCATGTAGTTTGGTTGGCCAAAGCACACGGAATGATTCAAACTTTTTAGTTTGGACTAAGAATATATAGCAGCCAATGCAAAGTGGCAACTAGCCATGTAGTACGACGAGCAGATATGTTAAACTACCTGGCTAATACTGGGGATACAAATCATCACATGGAATGAAATCATCATATTTCAGGGACCGGGACCGGACACTGCTCTTGACAATTTCATTCGAGTTGAATAACATTCTTAAAGTACAGATCTGGTCATTTTGAACGAATAAGGTCTTCCCTCGGTTCGTGGCATGTATTGAATGGATGAACGGGCGATGGTCATTCATCATACTAGCACCCTTCTGAACGAAAGTGCCTTTCTGCTCCCGAACTCAAATGAGCTCGATGAACAGTAAAATTGAAACAGAAATAAAAAAATATTCAAAAAATATCTGATTTTTTGTGAACAATATTGACAAAAGTTTTAAGTGCGTAAAACCTTTCGGCAAGAAATGACATTCCTGTAGGGGACGGCAAAAATAACAAAATCGATACTCTAAAAATGCGCATTTTCAGAATATCGATTTTTTTTGCCACGCCTTGTAGGAATGTCATTTCATGTCGAGATTTTCTACGCGCTTAAAACTTTGGTCAATATTGTTAAAAATAATAATCAGATTTTCAAAGTTTTTTCGATCTTTTTTCGAATTTACTGTTCACCGAGTTCATTTGAGATCGAGAGCAGAAACTCCACGTCCCCTTCTGAACACCATCTCCGGAAGAATCAAGGAGCAAGCTGCTGTTTGGAACCTAACGGGCGCAACACCATCTCCGGAAGAATCAAGGAGCAAGCTGCTGTTTGGAACCTAACGGGCGCAACACTCGATTAATCTTATACCAGGAGAGCCAACTTTCTTTTATTTAGCCTAATCATAGTGAGAGTATCATATACTAATATTAATGTATGATACTATCTTTATAGTACATAGTATCATATACTAGTATTATGTATAATTATATTTATTCTCATGCATGAAAAAAAATAGTATAACATCTAACATGATGCGGTATCTATCTATATTAATATAACCCTCTCTCTTTTTTGATTATCCGCCACATCAACATGTTTGCTATTTTTAAATGCATGATATCATCTAAGTTACGTCACTATGGCCAGCCTTAGATCTTTTGGCGTCTTGGCCTTTGCACAATTCAAACCTCTTCTTAATTAATGGAAGGACAAAGAGTGTTTGCCTTGTCTTTTCTTTTCTAATGAAATACATATCAGCTCATGCTACTCGAATAAAGATCCACGAAGGGCGCAACGTCTTAAAGACATCTTCAATAGATGCGCTAAATAAGCCACACGCTGGATAAAACTGCTTTTTAGAGCGCACGACCGAAAATACCGCTCCAACAGACGAGCTATAATCCCGCACGCGGTAAACAAGCACAAGCGTGCTGGGGAAACTGCATCGCGTGCTGGGTATTTTGTGCAACCGCTCCAGTGCGCTGGATAACGAACATTTGCAGACGAGCGAGCAACCGTCGCCCTAAATTATCTCGCCGTGCCTGTCTTTGCCCACCTCCGCGCCCCTCCCGTCGAAGTTGCTACGATGGATGGCCATGCCGCCGCCCCAATCCCCCCCACCCCCAATCCCTCCCTACACTCACGACCCCTGCACCATCACCACCACAAACCCTTGTGCAGGGTTGACCTCCGGTTTCGCCACTGGCGCCGCATCGGCTCCAAGCACTTGTCTCCCGCGCGGCCTTTTCATGGTGCCCCGGACGAACTCGCATGGTGGCCTCACGCCGCTGCACTCTGCGGAGCCACGAAGCTCCGTCTTCAATCGAATGATGGCGGCGACCCAAAAGAAGAAGAAAGTGGACGACGCTTCCACGCAGGTGAAGAAGAATCCAGTAGCACCTCCGGCCATGCCTCCGTCGCGCGAAGCGTAGGAGGGCTCGTAATCAGGTGCACCATCGGCCGATGCGCACATGGAGTTTGATGAAATACCCACAAGGTGTGACTTTTTTTTTGTTACTAGATAAATGTGTACATATTGATAGCTTGATTATTTTTCGTTATCATACTTTGTGGTTTCAAGGATGACACATATCTGTCAACTTTGGGTGTTGGATCCAACAATTCTCATTGGTCTCAAACCAATGAAGTGCATGAAGATGATCATGAATATGAAGTGGAAGAGGAGGGTGAGGGTATGGTTGATGCACCAAAAGGAAGGGTGTCTGACTTCATCGTTGACGAAGACATCTTGCTATGCAAGACAACGTTGAATGTGTCTATGGAAGCCACCGTTGCGGATGACCAGCCTAGAGATAGAGATACATATTGGTTTAGGATGAAGGAGTACTTTGATGCACAAAATGAGAGTGAAATTGATGTTGGAGAACATTGCATCGGAAACAAAAAATTTCCTACGCACACGGAAGATCTATCCATGGTGGTGAGCATCTACGAGAGGGAGAGTGGATCTACAGACCCTCGTAGATCGCTAAGCGAGAAGCGTTAAGAAACGCGGTTGATGTAGTCGAACGTCTTCGCGATCCAAATCGCCAAGATTCCCGCGATCCCATCATGATCCGTCCCGCGATCCAATCACAATCCGTCTCGCAATCTCATCACGATCCGTCCCGCGATCCAATCACGAATCGTCTCGCGATCTTGATCACGGTCCTTCCGATCTAGCGCCGAACGGACGGCACCTCGGCATTCAGCACACGTACAACTCAATGACGATCTCCGCCTTCTTGATCCAGCAAGAGGGAGCGAAGAGGTAGATGAGTTCTCCGGCAGCACAATGGTGTGGTGGCGGTGGTGGTGAACTAATCCTGCAAGGCTTCGCCTAAGCACCGTAGAACTAATCTAGAGGAGAAACGGATCTAGAGGAAGAAGAGGGCAACACATGGCAATTAGGGTTAGCTCTTCCCTCTAAATCCTCTAGTATATATAGGAGGGAGGGAGGGGAGGAGGCAGCCTCAAAACCTCAAGGTTTGGTCGAAATTGGAGGTGGAGGAGTCCTACTCCAATCCTATTAGGAGTAGGATTCCTCCTTTCCACTTGGAAACTCTTTCCACGTCTCCACCTTTTGGGTTTTCCCCACCCCTAGCCGCATGGGGCTTAGTGGGGGCTTAGTCAAGCCCACCAGGGGCTGGTTTGACTCCTCCCACAGCCCATGAGGTTCTTTGGGTTTAGACACCCCTCCCGATGGTCCCCCGGCACTCCCGGTACACTACCTGTGAGCCCGAAACTTTTCTGGTGAACAAAACAGGACTTCCTATATATCAATCTTTACCTCCGGACCATTACGGAGCTCCTCGTGACGTCTGGGATCTCATTCGGGACTCCGAACAACCTTCGGTCACCATCATACATAACTCTATACTACCGAAACATCACCGAACCTTAAGTGTGTAGACCCTGTGGGTTCGAGAACTATGTAGACATGATCGAAACACCTCTACGGTCAATAACCAATAGCGGGACCTGGATGCCCATATTGGTTCCTACATATTCTATGAAGATCTTTATCGGTTGAACCTCTATATCAAGGATTCAGTTAATCCCGTATGTTGTTCCCTTTGTTCTTCGGTATGTTACTTGCCCGAGATTCGATCGTCGGCATCCCCATACCTAGTTCAACCTCGTTACCGGCAAGTCTCTTTACTCGTTCCGTCATACAAGATCCCGTGGCTAACACTTAGTCACATTGCTTGCAAGGCTTATTGTGATATTGTATTACTGAGTGGGCCCTAAGATACCTCTCCGTCACACGGAGTAACAAATCCCAGTCTTGATCCATGCCAACCCAACAGACACCCTTGGAGATACCTGTTGAGCACCTTTACAGTCACCCAAATACGTTGCGATGTTTGGTACACACAAGGTACTCCTCCGGTGTCAGTGAGTTGCATGATCTCATGGTCATAGGAACAGATACTTGACATGCAGAAAACAGTAGCAATAAACTAACACGATCATATGCTACATTTGTAGTTTGGGTCTTGTCCATCACATCATTCTCCTCATGATGTGATCCCGTTATCAAATGACATCTCATGTCCATGGCTAGGAAACCTTAACCATCTTTGATCAACGAGCTAGTCCATCAGAGGCCTACTAGGACATGGTGTTGTCTATGTATCCACACATGTATCTGAGTTTCCGATCAATACAATTCTAGCATGGATAATAAACGATTATCATGAATAAGGAAATATGATAATAACTAATTTATTATTGCCTCTAGGGCATATTTCCAACAGTCTCCCACTTGCACTAGATTCAATAATCTAGTTCACATCACCATGTGATTCGCATTGTTATGAATCTAACACCCAATGAGTTCTCGGGTTCGCTCATGCTTAGCATGTGAGAGAGGTCTTTTAATCAACGGGTCTGCGACATTCAGATATGTGTGTACTTTGCAAATCTCTATGTCATACTGTATACACTGCTACCACACTCCACTTGGAGCTATTCCAAATGGCTGCCCTACTATACGTATCCGGATTGCTACTAAGAGTCATCCGGATTGGTGTTAAAGCTTGCATCGACGTAACTCTTTACGACGAACTCTTTATCACCTCCATAATCGAGAAACATTTCCTTAGTCTTTTAGTTACTAAGCATAATCTTGACCGATGTCTAGTGATCCACTCCTGGATCACTCTTGTACCCCTTGACGGACTCATGGCAAGGCACACACAGGTGCCGTACACAGCATAGCATACTATATAGAGCCTATGGCTAAGGCATAGAAAACGACCTTTGTCCTTTCTATTTCTTCTGCCGTGGTCGAGCTTTGAGTCTCACTCAACTTGACACCTTACAAATCAGGCAAGAATTCTTTCTCTGACTGATACATTTTGAACTCTTTCAAAAACTTGTCAAGGCATGTACTCATTGAAAATCTCATCAAACATCTTGATCTATCTCTATAGATCTTGCTTCTCAACAATTAGGTAGCTTTATCAGGGTCTTCCTTTGAAAACTCTTTTCAAACAACCGTTTATGCTTTCCAGAAATGTTACATCATTTCCGATCAACACTATGTCATCCACATATGCTTATCAGAAACTCTATAGTGCTCCCACTCACTTTATTGTAAATACAAGTTTCTCATAAACTTTGTATAGACTCAAAAACTTTGATCACCTCATCAAAGTGTATATTCCAACTCCGAGATGCTTGCTTTAGTCCCTAGAAGGATCATTGAAGGTTGCACACCTTTTAGCATCCTTAGGACTGACAAAACCTTCTAGTTGTATCTCATACAACCTTTCCTTAAGGAAGGAAACGATGTTTTGACATCCATCTGCCAGATTTCATAATTGAAAAATGCAGCAACTGCTAACATAATGCCAACAGACTTTAGCATCGCTACGAGTGAGAAAGTCTCATCGCAGTCACCTCCTTGAACTTGTCGGAAACTTCTTTGTGACAAGTCGAGCTTTATAAATGGTGACATTTACCATCAGCGTCTGTCTTCATCTCAAAGGTCCATTTGTACTCGACGACCTGTCGTCCAACAAGCAAGTCTACCAAAGTCTACACTTGGTTTTCATACATGGATCCTTTCTCGAATTTCATGGTCTCTAACCATTTGTCAGAATCTGGGCCCATCATCGCTTCTCCATAGCTCGTAGGTTCATCGTTGTCCAACAGCATGACCTCCAAGACAGGGTTGTCGTACCATTCAGGAGCAGTACGCGTCCTTTTCGACCTACGAGGTTCGATAGTAACTTGATCCGAAGCTTCATGATCCTCATCATTAACTTCCTCTTCCAGTGACGTTGGCTCCACAAAAACATCTTTCTGTGTTGCGCTACTCTCTAGTTGAAACAAAGGTTCAACAACCTCATCAAGTTCTATCTTCCTCCAACTCAATTCTTTCGAGAGAAACTCTTTCTCGGAAAAGGACCCGTTTTAGCAACAAACACTGTATGCTTGGATCTGAGATAGAAGGTTTACCAAACTATTCTTAGGGTATTCTATGAAGATGCATTTGTCCGCTTTGGGTTCGAGATCATTAGGTGAAAACCTTTTTTCACATAAGCGTCGCATCCCCAAACATTAAGAAATGACAGCTTAGGTTTCTACCAAACAATACGGTGTCATCTCAACGGATTTAGATGGTGGCCTATTTAAAGTGAATGTAGTTGTCTTTAATGCATAACCCCAAAATGATAGTTGCACAACGATAAGAGACATCATAGTATGCACCATATCCAATAGAGCACGGCTATGACGTTCGAACACACCATCACACTATTGTGTTCCAGGTGGCGTGAGTTGTGAAACAACTTTCACATTTGTCTAAGTTCTATGCCAAACTCGTAACTCTGATATTCACCTCCACGATCATATCATAGACATGTTATCTTCTCGTCACGATGATCTCAAACTTCACTCTTATTCTGCTTGAACTTTTCAAATGATCAGACTTGTGTTTAATTAAGTAAATATACACTATATTTACTCAAATCATTAGTGAAGATAAGAAAATAACAATATCCACCACACGCTACAACACACATTGGACTGTATGCATCAATATGTATCATTCCAATAAGTCACTTGAACGTTCCATCAAGCCAGAAAACGGGGTTTTAGTCATCTTGCCCAAGAGGCATGGTCTGCATGTCTCAACCGATTCAAAATCGAATGAGTCCAAAGATCCATCACCATGGAGTTTCTTCATGCACTTTTACACCAATATGACATTTAGCGGCAGTGCCACAAGTATGTGGTACTATCATTATTAACTTTGTATCTTTTAGCATCTATGTTATGAACATATGTGCTACCACGATCAAGATTTAACAAACCATTCATTGGGTGCATGACCATTGATTATTCATGTAAACAGAATAACCATTATTCTCTGACTTAAATGAATGACCGTATTGCAATAAACAAGATTTAATCATGTTCATGCTCAACGCAAACACCAAATAACATTTATTTAGGTTCGTCACTAATCCCGAGGGTAGAGAGAACGTGCGATGTTGATCACATCAACCTTGGAAACATTTCTAACACACATTGTCACTTCACACTTAGCCAGTCTCCGTTTTTTCCGTAGCTTTTATTTCGAGTTACTAGCATTTAGCAACCGAACCGGTATCCAATACCCAGGTGCTACTAGGAGTACTGGCAAGGTACACATCAATAACACGTATCTCAAATATACTTATGTCGATGTTGCCAGCCATCTTATCTACCAAGTATCTAGGGTTGTTCCTCTTCAACGACCATTCTCCTCATAATAGAAGCACTTATCTCGGGTTTAGGTTCAATGTTGGGTTTCTTCATTGGAGCAACAACTGTCTTGCCATCCATGAAGTTTCCCTCTTAGCCCTTGCCCTTCTCGAAACTAGTGGTTTGATTAACCATCAACACTTGATGCTCCTTCTTGATTTCAACCTTCGCAGTGTCAAACATCGTGAATAGCTTAGGGATCATCATTTCCATCCCTGGCATAATTATAGTTCATCATGAAGTTCTAGTAGCTTAGTGATAGTGACTCAAAGAACTATATCAATCACTATCTTATCCGGAAGATCAACTCCCACTCGATTCAAGCGATTATAGTACCCAGACAATCTGAGCACATGCTCAACGATTGAGCTATTCTCCTTCATCTTGCAAGCAAAGAATCTTATTGGAGATCTCAAATCTCACAACACGGGCACGAGCCCGAGATCCCAATTTCATCTCTTAGAACATCTCATATGTTCCGTGACGTTCAAAACATTTTGGAGCCTCAATTCTAAGCGTAATGCATGACGCACTAAACTATCAAGTACTCATCGGAACGTGCCTGTCAGATGTTCACAACATCTAAAGATGACGCTAGAGGGGTTGGTGCACCAAGAGGTGCATATAGGACATAAGCCTTCTGTGCAACAATGAGGACAATCCTCAGATCACGGACCTAGTCCGTAATATTGCTACCATCATCTTTCAACTCTATTTCTCCAGGAACATATAAAATTCAAGGGAGCTACAACGTGAGCTAGTAATCTACAACATAATTTGCAAAGACACTACTCACTATGTTCATGATAATGAGTTCAATTAATCAGATTACTTAAGAACTCCCACTTGAATTGACATCCCTCCGGTCATTCAAGTGATACATGATCCAAATTCACCAACTCAAGTCCGATCATCACATGAGTTGAGGTGGTTTCAATGGTGAACATCATCATGTTGATCATATCTTCTATATGACTCATGTTCGACCTTTCAGTCTCTTGTGTTCCGAGGCCATGTTTGTACATGCTAGGATCGTCAAGTTTAACCCAAGTGTTCCACATGCGCAACACTGGCTTGCATCCATTGTATGTGAACGTAGAGTCTATCACGCCCCGATCATCACGTGGTGTCTCGACATGACAAACTTTCGCAACGGTGCACACTCGAGGAGAACACAATTTATCCTGAAATTTAAGTGAGGGATCACCTTATAATGCTACCGTTGTCCTAAGCAAAACAAGGTGCATAAAAGGATTAACATCACATGCAAATCATAAGTGACATGATATGGCCATGAACTTGTGCTTTTGATCTCCATCTTGAAAGCACCGGCATGACACAATGATCTTCATCATATTGATCTCCATCAACGTGTCGCCATCGGGGTTGTCGCGCCCACCATGCTTCTACTACTATTGCTACCGCTTAGCGATAAAGTAAATCATTACATAGAGCTTAATGATTGACACGCAGGTCATACAATAATTAAAGACAACCCTATGGCTCTTGCCAGTTGCCGTACTCATCGACATGCAAGTCGTGATATTCTATACAACACATGATCATCTCATACATCACATATATCTCATCATGTAATTGGCCATATCACATGACAACATACCCTGCAAAAACAAGTTAGACGTCCTCTGTTGTTGCAAGTTTTACGTGGCTGCTACGGGTATCTAGCAAGAACAATTCTTACCTATGCAAAACCACAACGGTGATACATAAGTTGCTTTTCAACCTTCTCAAGGACCGCCTTTGTCGAATCCGATCTAACTAAAGTAGGAGAAATAGACACCCGTCAGCCATCTTCGTGCAACGAAGTTACACGTCAGTCGATGGAACCGGTCTCTCGTAAGCGTACGAGTAAGGTTGGTCTGGGACACTTCATCCCACAATACCGCTGAACCAAAACACGGCCAAGGGAGGAAGCAATCTAAGCATCAACGCCCACAAACTCTTTGTCTTAAACTCGAGATCTCATCTACACTTAGACCTAGCTCTGATACCCCTATTGGAGAACGTGCATGGGAAACAAAAAAAATTCCTACGCACACGGAAGATCTATCCATGATGATGAGAATCTACGAGAGTGAGAGTGGATCTATATACCCTTGTAGATCGCTAAGCGGGAAGCGTTAAGAAACGCGGTTGATGTAGTCGAACGTCTTCGCGATCCAAATTGCCGAGAGTCCGGCGATCACATCACGATCCGTCCCGTGATCCAATTACGATCCATCCCGCGATCTCATCACGATTTGTCCCGCGATCCAATCACGAATCGTCTCGCGATCTTGATCATGGTCCTTCCGATCTAGCGCCGAACGGACGACACATCCGCGTTCAACACACGTACAACTCGATGACGATCTCCGCCTTCTTGATCCAGCAAGAGGGAGCGAAGTGGTAGATGAGTTCTCCGGCAGCACAGCAGCGCGGTGGCGGTGGTGGTGAACTAATCCTGCAGGGCTTCGCCTAAGCACCGCAGAACTAATCTAGGGGAGAAACAGATCTAGAGGAAGAAGAGGGAGCACGTGGCAATTAGGGTTAGCTCTTCCCTCTAAATCATCTAGTATATATAGGAGGGAGGCAGGGGAGGAGGCAGCCTCAAAATGTAACATCCCAAAATTCCATTTTGGAATATTATGAAATATAGCTATGCATCATCATCATCATTGCTTGAATGTATGAAATAGTTGAAATGCTTCTTCTGACTTTCTAAAAGCCCCTTTCTATTTCCCCTATGTTGCTTTCACCTATTTGAAAACCTTGGTGAAAGTTCACATAAGAGAGGAGGAACATGACACTCCACACGAGGACCTAATTGGTGATTTATTTGAACAATAAAAAATAGGGGTTGTTTTCAAAATATTTGCAAAAAGGATTTAAAAACAATTAGGCCATTTCTGAAAATAATATTTTTTTCAATGTGTTCAAATAACAGAATAAATTTTTTCACTAAATGGCATTTATTATTATGTTAATTTTGATATATAATACTCCTAATTCTGGAATTAAATCAAATGCCTTAAAAAGGATTTTTATTACTCTGTTTATTAAAAAGGGAAAGTATTTAAACGAAACGGGCCGGCCCACCTGCAGTTAATGCCGAATCGCCTAATTACCGGCCGACCGTCATGCCGCTAACCGCTCCCCTCTCACTGACATCGGGACCCACCGCCCGATCCCGCACGCGCCGCGGTCGCCTCCTTCCTCGCGCGCGCGCCGCCGTCGCCGGGGATTCCTTCGCTGGATCTCCTCCTCCTTTCCTTCCCCGACCCCCTCTCCGGCCCTATAAGTAGCGGGCCCTCCTCCGCGCTCTGCCCCCCCCGAACCACTCTCTCTCCCTCGCCAGAGCGTCGCCACGAGCTCGCCGGAGTTCCCTGCCCCGTCCAAAGCCCCCACCACTCGTGCCCGTCGCCTCGGACGTCCCCTCGCCCCTCCGACCCCACCACTCGACGTCGGATGTCATCCACCGTCTCCTGAGCTCCTCCGTCGCCTCCATCGACCACCGGAGCGCCTCCCCGATGATCTCGCCATTTCGGACTCGCCGGAGATCCCCCCTCGCCGGCGACCTTTACATTGTGAGCACCCCCACCCGTTCGATCTAGATCTGACGATCCAGATTATAACATATTAACTCCCCGAACCGTTTTATTTTCGGTTCGGTCGACCGCCCATAACCACCCGCGCGCACACTAGCCTAGCCACTCACAGGTCGCCACGTAGCCCCTGGCCGACCGTTAGTTTAGTTTTTTTTCGGTTTTGTTTTTTCAGAAACAGAATGAGTTCAAATTTTGTTTTGTTTATATCTTTTAATCTTTTTAGTGTTTTGAATTGATTCTTTTTGCATTAGCTCACATTTTTCATGTAGTTTCACCCTGCAGTTTTACATTTTAATTTTGAACTCTAAAATTTGAATTGAATCAAATTTGCTCAAATCACTCAAATCTGAATAACTAGAGTTTAAAAATGGATTTTGATATGAATCTTTTTGCTACTGCTTGGTATTAGTTAGGACTATCTAGTTGCTTAGTTTGAGGATTTTTAGGATGATTTTGATTAGTGTTCTAGCTATACACAGATTCTGCCTATTAGTTAGTATAGTTTTATTTATTTAGTTTTTAGTTAGTTTCAATTAGATTTAGTTTTATTTTGTTTAGTAGGTTCTGTTTCTTAAACATTTAGTGTTTTACTTACTGTTAATAAAAAATAAAAAATTGATTAGTTTATTTCCTTTATTGTTAGGAATCACAACTTTTTTTCCCATTAGGTTAGTTTGATAAAACAAACTAGTTTAGTAATAGATTCTTTTTAACAAAGTTGTAAATAATTAAATTATGTTTTCTAAGACAAGTTTTTAGTAAATTTCTTTTCTGTTAAGATAATGTTTTATTAATTAATAATAAGTTTTGTTTTACTCTTTGTTAATAAAACTATAGTTACCTCATATAGTAGTGTTTATCAAAACTTTCAAAACCATACTAAGATTTTTCTTAACAAAACTTTAAATGGATTTTTATTCTGTTTATTAATAAATATTTTATTGTTACCTTGCTGTAAACTATTGTTTTGTTAACACAAATAGCTTTACTATGTTAGTAGTGGTTTACCCATCACCTCTTTGAAAACAAAACTTTGTGTTGTTTTGCTTTTCTTGTGTTTATGCCTTGTTTTGTCTTGAGTGACTCTAGTTCATTCCTGATTGTTGTGAGTTACAACATTTTGTTGTATGCTTATTGAGTGCTCTTGTTTGCTTCGTTAGATTATCCGGAGTGCGAAGCTTGTTACCTAGAGTCCCTCGAGTACGAAGATCATCAATCAGGCAAGTCACTTTGATCATCTTTACCCATCTTTTTATTGCATTAGTTCTTCCATCACCCCAATTGCATGCAAAGTAGGTTAGTTGGAAACTTGGTTACTGTTGTAGTATCGTGTGGTAGGAACCCCCTCTCAACCCTTGACACATTTGGCCCCGGGAAACGTTGTTTTTAGTTTTTGCTATGCTATTAGTAGACGGGGTTGGTTGTGTGATTCATGAGAATTGAGAGAGTTAATAAATTCAAGACCTACATAATGATCAAGACTTCAAGACTCCGAGTTTTCAAGATACCTCTGGGTGGATGATGGTTGAACGGCACCCTGGAGAAACCAGTGGATTTGCCTAGGTGTTGCTGGAGATGGCCAGTATTCACGCGGAAAGGTCCACCCAGGCACAAAGAGATGGACGGATGCTTCAAGACCCAAGGCTTACCTGCATAGCCACAAGTCATTATGGGCTCTGGCTTGGTTGGATATCGTGGTGACCCTGGACAGGCGGTGCTACGAGATGTAGAAGAACGGTAGGAAAGGATGGGCACCGACAGAGTCGCAGGGAAACCTTTTGGAAGACCATGTTTTGGTCATCCGTTTCTCAAACACCCTGAAGTGCGAGAAATCAAACGAAGGCGACCAAATCTTGTGGGGAACGTGTGCAAAACTCTGCAGAGTACTCAACCTAATCGATTAGCCGTGTCCACGGTCATGGACGACTTGAGCCAAAGGAACTGAAACTTCCGGAAACCTCAACACTACTAATAGGATGATGTGGGTATTAATAACTTGGGTATGAGAATGGGTTGGTGGAACCATCTCATTAATCAACCAACTTAGTAATAATTTTGCTCAGCCCTCTCTTGATGAAGGAAAAAATGGATTTACGCAAAAACCTATTACCCCACCTGCCATACATGCATATAGATTAGATGATTATATTTTCACCCCTCTCTTGTGACTTTGCCGGCATATTCCATATGCTGACCTACACGGCTGCAACGTATCATGTTGCAGAGTACTTTTCCGACCAGGAGTGAGGATACGCTCTACGCTCGGTGAGATGCCCTTGGAGTCAGATGGACTCATCTACCTTCGATGCTTCCGCAAGATTTAGATATTCTCATGAGTTGGCCTTCAGACACTTTATTGTAATCTTTATTGTAGTAAAGGACTCGATATGAGATTTTGATTAATATAATGCTGTGTGATTTCCCTTTGATATATACATTGATGTACCGTGTGTGTACCAACATGATCTTGGGATGGTACGGAAACACCGGAGATTCGACCTTTCAGGTCGGGTCGCTACAGAAATGGTATCAGAGCACACGCTGACTGTATGACGTAACCTCTAGGATTGGAAAGCCTTAGGACTTATTTCTATTTGTCTTTAAAATTCTTATACTCTCATCTACTCGTTTCTGACTTCTCTCCGATTATTTCAAAATTTATAGATGGCCACCTTCATCCCAGTGTTGATCACGGAGTTTTGCCAGCCTGATGCAACGATGCCCTTTGGTAAGGAGCTGATGAGGATCATCAAGGACATGAGGATTGCTTTGCCGAGCATCACCGGGACCCCTATCATGTCTTTTCCACAAGACGGACGCTACAGGATTGAGGTGCACATTCCAGGGAAGACCTTTGGGAATCGGAAGGAACCCATCGACTTCAAGTTTGTGGCACCTAGCTGGGTACTTGGGAGGGACATGGCCATCCATCGTGCCCTTGGACATATTCAGGAGGAATACAGAGGTGGAACCATTTCACCAGGACTCAGCATGGTTTGTCATAGGGATGTCCATGGAAACATCATCACCAACCCCACTAGAGACTCCACCATTTCCTATATCCAGACCTTGGAGACTCACATCAGGACTCTGGAGCTTCGAGTTCGTGCTGATATGAAGACAATCAAGAACCTGATGAACCGCGATATTGACCTCGAAGCTGACTTACGGGAAGCCGAATACGATCATGAGTATGAGGTGAAGGATTTCTTAGAGAGGATCGACAAGATGAACACTCGCATCGCCACTCTAGAGGAACAGATGGACATGGGTGAAAATCTTCATCCTGAGGGAGACTTGGCTCCTTTCATCAGCGACGATGATGACTATGAGGAGAGCACCACCGGAGGACCCACGACCATGTACTTCTGAGGACAACTTTAGTCATGCCCCCCATGTATCTTTTATTTTCAACGTTAAAGCGTAGGTCGATGCTTAGTTTGATGGATATTTGTATCTCGATGTTTGACCTTGATTGAATAAATGAATGAGTGTTCGGTGTGATATGTTTGTTGCATTGCATATGGGTAGTGAATTTCTCCTTTTAGGCCCTTATTCTATTCTAATTCTCACCCCTCTGAAAACAGCAAGATGCCTCCACGACGTGAGTCCGACTTCACCTTCCCGCCGGAACTTACGCAACTCCTTCAGCAGCAGAATGCACTGATGCAGCTATTGATCCAGAATCAGACCAACAACAAGAACAACAACCACCACCATCCACCTCAGGCTGACAATCTCACCCGTTTTCTGAGGTTGAACCCTCCAACTTTCTCCAGCAGCACTGAGCCCATTGTGGCGGATGACTGGCTCCGTAAGACGGAGAGAGAACTCGTCACCGCTGGTTGTACTGATGCTGAGAAGGTGCGCTTTGCCGCACATCAACTGGATGGACCAGCAGCTTCATGGTGGGAGAACTACACCACCACCTATCCTATTGCTGATGTAACTTGGGAGCAGTTCAAGCAAGCTTTCCGCACCGCACATGTCTCAACTGGAGCTATGAGTCTGAAGAAGCGCGAGTTTCGCAACTTGCGCCAGGATAATCGCTCCGTGGCCCAGTACGTGGACGACTTCAGCACATTGGCTCGTTATGCACCAGGAGACGTGGCCGATGACACGGCCAAGCAAGAAAAGTTTCTGGAAGGACTCAACAACGAGTTGAGCATGCACTTGGTAGTGGCTACCTTCAACAACTACCAAGAGCTGGTGGACAAGGCCCTCATCTTGGAGGGAAAGCAGCAGCAAATCAAGAACCACAAGAGGAAGTACACTCAGGGGAAGTTTAACTCTGGAGCTCATCAGAAGCCCCGCTACTCCCCGTACTCAGGGAATACCGGATCAGGGACTGGTAAGTTTGGAAGGCACACTGATGCCGTGCACAACCATGGAGGCCACAACCATGGAGGAAATGGGAATGCCCATCCCAACCATGGCAACTTCAAGACTGACAATGGGAATGAGAACAACAACCATCACCGTCACACTCCTACTCAGAAGGATCTGAGCCACATCACCTGTTTCAAGTGCCAGAAGACAGGGGACTATGCTACTGAGTGTCCCCAGAGCAAGCAAGGAAATGGAAATGGCAACGCAGCAGCCAAGAAGCCAAATCTGTTTCCTCGTGCCCAGGTGAACCACCTCGACGTGGAAGAAGTCTATGATCATCCCGAGACTGTGGTTGGTAAGTTTTTATTGCATTCACGTCCAGTTACAATACTTTTTGATTCCGGTGCAACTCATTCATTCATATCAAGGGTAGTTGTGGATAAGTATGGTTTGCCCACCAAAACCCTTAGTCAGCCCATTAAGGTCAGTTCCCCAGGAGGTATGATGATGGCAGGGATAGGATGCCATGCCTTGAAACTTCACATAGGAAACCATGTTTTTCCCACTGACCTCATCGTCTTAGAATCCGAGGGATTGGATGTAATCCTAGGCATGGATTGGATGACCAAGTATGAAGGAAATCATGATTGCCCTAGCAAGTCTGTTTCACTCACCACCCCGGAGAACAAGAGGATTAAGTATGTATCCCAACGCACACGTATGAGTGCTCGGTTAAATTCCCTCACAGGAGTTGTTCAGGAGGAAGTACCTGTGGTAAAAGACTTTCCAGATGTATTTCCGGAAGAATTACCAGGCATGCCACCAGATAGGGAGATTGAGTTCCTAATAGAGTTACAACCAGGGACAGCCCCAATTTCCAAGAGACCCTATCGGATGCCCGCAAATGATTTAGTGGAAATCAAGAAGCAAATTAAGGAGTTATTGGACAAAGGGTATATTCACCCAAGTTCTTCACCTTGGGGAGCCCCAGTACTTTTGGTGGAAAAGAAGGATAAAACCTTGAGAATGGTAGTCGATTATCGTGCCTTGAACGAGGTGACTATCAAGAACAAGTACCCTCTGCCGATGATTAATGACATGTTTGATCAGCTAGTAGGCGTCAACGTATTCTCCAAGATCGATCTTCGATCAGGGTATCACCAACTGAAGATTCGTGAACAGGATATACCCAAAACAGCTTTCACCACATGGTATGGCTTGTATGAGTATACTGTCATGTCCTTTGGTTTGACTAATGCTCCTGCCTACTTCATGAATTTGATGAACAAAGTGTTCATGGAATACCTGGACAAGTTTGTCGTGGTGTTCATCGATGACATATTGATATTCTCCAAGAATGAGGAAGAACACAAGGAACATTTGCGTTTAGTTCTGGAGAAGCTGAGAGAGCATCAGTTATATGCCAAGTTCAGTAAATGTGAATTTTGGCTGACGGAAGTCGGATTCCTTGGACATGTTATTTCCAGAGATGGAATAGCAGTGGACCCCGCTAAGGTTGAAGCCGTCACCGAGTGGAAATCACCCACCTCAGTTAAGGAGATCCATAGTTTCCTCGGACTTGCCGGATATTACCGGAGGTTCATTGAGAATTTCTCAAAGATTGCCAAGCCCATGACAGAATTGTTGAAGAAAGAGTCTAAGTATATTTGGACTGAGGAATGTGAAGCCAGTTTCCAGGAGTTAAAGAAACGTTTGGTCACAGCCCCAGTGTTGATCCTGCCAAATATTCGGAAGGACTTCCAGGTGTATTGTGATGCTTCACGTCAAGGACTTGGAGGAGTACTCATGCAAGATGGAAAGGTTGTAGCTTATGCATCCAGACAACTATGACCTCATGAGTTGAATTATGCCACCCATGATTTGGAACTAGCAGCCGTAGTGCACGCACTCAAGACCTGGAGACATTTCCTTGTCAGAAATAGTTGTGATGTTTACACCGATCATAAGAGCCTGAAGTATATCTTCATGCAGAAAGAGTTGAACCTCAGACAGAGGAGATGGTTAGAGTTAATCAAGGACTATGACATGAGATTACACTACCATCCAGGTAAAGCAAATGTTGTAGCAGATGCCTTGAGTCGAAAAACTTATGTGAACACACTCACAGCGGGAGGATTACCCCAAGAGTTAGCCGATGATCTCAGAGAGCTCAGGCTAGAGATAGTTCCAAGAGGATATGTTGCCACACTGGAAATCCAGTCCACCTTGACCGAAAGAATTCGTGAAGCCCAGAAGACGGACAAGGAGATAGCTGAGATTAAGCAGAGAATGAAAGATGATAAAGCTAAAGGTTTTCGTGAGGATGAACACGGAACTTTGTGGTTCGAGAACCGAATCTATGTGCCCAATGACCCAGAGCTCAAGAAGTTGATACTTCAAGAAGCCCACGATTCCCCTTACTCGATACACCCAGGCAACACCAAGATGTATCTGGATTTGAAGGAAAGTTATTGGTGGACAGGTATGAAAAAGGATATTGCGGAACATGTTGCAATATGTGATGTTTGTCAGCGAGTAAAGGCAGAACATCAGAAACCAGCAGGGTTACTCCAACCTTTGCCGATACCCGAGTGGAAATGGGAAAAGCTTGGTATGGACTTCATCACAGGACTACCCAGGACCCGTTCAGGTTATGATTCCATCTGGGTAGTGGTCGATCGTCTGACCAAGGTGGCTCATTTCATTCCAGTGAAGACCACCTATACCAGTGCTAAGCTAGCCAAGATATACATGACCAGGATCGTATGTCTGCATGGAGTTCCGAGGAGTATCGTGTCAGATAGAGGAACACAATTTACCTCAAAGTTTTGGCATCAGTTACATGAAACTTTGGGTACGAGACTGGAGTTCAGTACAACTTTTCATCCGCAGACCGATAGACAGACTGAGAGAGTCAACCAGATTTTGGAAGACATGTTGAGAGCTGGTGCGCTAGATTATGGATCCAGTTGGGATGACAACTTACCTTACGCAGAATTCTCATACAATAACAGTTATCAGACCAGTTCGAAGATGGCCCCTTTCGAAGCTTTATACGGAAGGAGGTGCAGAACACCACTGACGTGAGATGGTGTTGGAGACCGAAAACTTTTTGGTCCCGAACTTATCCGAGATTCTGAAGAGAAAGTCAAGCTGATTCGTGACAGACTCAAGATAGCTCAATCTCGACAGAAGAGTTATGCTGACAGCAAACGTAAGGAAGCGACGTATGAAGTGGGAGACCGAGCATATCTTCGTGTGTCCCCACTTCGAGGAATCAAGAGGTTTGGTGTTAAAGGAAAGTTAGCACCCAGATTCATAGGCCCCTACAAAATTCTTGAATGTAGAGGCGAAGTTGCATACAATCTGGAATTGCCGGAAGGATTGTCCAGAGTTCATGATGTTTTCCATGTTTCCCAGCTGAAGAAATGTCATGCTGAGATGGCTGATATTCCCTTGAGAGACACAGTGCCCCTAGAGGCCATACAACTTGACAGTGATCTGACCTACGAGGAGAAGCCTGTCAGAATCCTCGAGAATGCCAACAGAGTTACCCGCAGCAGGATCATCAAGTTCTGTAAGGTTTTGTGGAGTCACCACACCGAGGAAGAAGCCACTTGGGAAGGCGAAGAAGATCTTCGTAGAGACCATCCGCACCTATTTTGTAGCCAACCTGAATCTCGAGGGCGAGATTCATCTTAAGGTGGGTAGGTTTGTAACATCCCAAAATTCCATTTTGGATTGTTATGAAATATAGCTATGCATCATCATCATCATTGCTTGAATGAATGAAATAGTTGAAATGCTTCTTCTGACTTTCTGAAAGCCCCTTTCTATTTCCCTATGTTGCTTTCACCTATTTGAAAACCTTGGTAAAAGTTCACATAAGAGAGGAGGAACATGACACTCCACACCAGGACCTAATTGGTGATTTATTTGAACAATAAAAAAACAGGGGTTGTTTTGAAAATATTTGCAAAAAGGATTTAAAAACAATTAGGCCATTTCTGAAAATAATATTTTTTTCAAATTGCTAAAATAACAGAATAAAAATGTTCATTAAATGGCATTTATTATTCTGTTAATTTTGATGTATAATACTCCTATTTTTGGAATTTAATCAAATGCCTTAAAAAGGATTTTTATTACTCTGTTTATTAAAAAGGGAAAGTATTTAAACGAAATGGGCCGGCCCACCCGCAGTTAATGCCGAATCGCCTAATTACCGGCCGACCGTCGTGCCGCTAACCACTCCCCTCTCACTAACATCGGGACCCACCGCTCGATCCCGCACGCGTCGCGGTCACCTCCTTCCTCGCGAGCGCGCCGCCGTCGCCGGGGATTCCTTCGCCAGATCTCCTCCTCCTTTCCTTCCCCTACCCCCTCTCCGGCCCTATAAGTAGTGGCCCCTCCTCCGCGCTCTGCCCCCCCCGAACCCCTCTCTCTCCCTCGCCAGAGCGTCGCCACGAGCTCGTCGGAGTTCCCTGCCCCGACCGAAGCCCCCACCACTCGTGCCCGTCGCCTCGGACGTCCCCTCGCCCCTCCGACCCCACCACTCGACGCCGGACGTCATCCACCATCTCCTGAGCTCCTCCGTCGCCTCCATCGACCACCGGAGCGCCACCCCGACGATCTCGCCGTTTCGGACTCGCCGGAGATCCCCCCTCGCCGGCGACCTTTACACTGTGAGCACCCCCACCCGTTCGATCTTTACACTCTAGTTATAACATATTAACTCCGCGAACCGTTTTCCTTTTGGTTCAGTCGACCGCCCGTAACCACCCGCGCGCACACTATCCTAGCCACTCACAGGTCGCCACGTAGCCCCTGGCCGACCGTTAGTTTAGTTTTTTTTCGGTTTTGTTTTTTCAGAAACAAAATGAGTTCAAATTTTGTTTTGTTTATATCTTTTAATCTGTGTAGTGTTTTGAATTGATTCTTGGTGCATTAGCTCACATTTTTCATGTAGTTTCACCCTGTAGTTTTAGATTTTAATTTTGACATCTAAAATTTGAATTGAATCAAATTTTCTCAAATCACTCAAATCTGAATAACTAGAGTTTAAAAATGGATTTTGATATGAATCTTTTTGCTACTGCTTGGTATTAGTTAGGACTATCTAGTTGCTTAGTTTGAGGATTTTTAGGATGATTTTGATTAGTGTTCTAGCTATAAACAGATTCTTCCTATTAGTTAGTATAGTTTTATTTATTTAGTTTTTAGTTAGTTTCAATTAGATTTAGTTTTATTTTGTTTAGTAGGTTCTATTTCTTAAACATTTAGTGTTTTACTTACTGTTAATAAAAAATATGAAATTGATTAGTTTATTTCCTTTATTGTTAGGAATCACAACTTTTTTTCCATTAGGTTAGTTTGATAAAACAAACTAGTTTAGTAATAGATTCTTTTTAACAAAGTTGTAAATAATTAAATTCTGTCTTCTAAGACAAGTTTTTAGTAAATTTCTTTTCTGTTAAGATAATGTTTTATTAATTAATAATAAGTTTTGTTTTACTCTTTGTTAATAAAACTATAGTTACCTCATATAGTAGTGTTTATCAAAACTTTCAAAACCATACTAAGATTTTTCTTAACAAAACTTTAAATGGATTTTTATTCTGTTTATTAATAAATATTTTATTGTTACCTTGCTGTCAACTATTGTTTTGTTAATACAAGTAGTTTTACTATGTTAGTAGTGGTTTACCCATCACATTCTTGTAAACAAAACTTTGTGTTGTTTTGCTTTTCTTGTGTTTATGCCTTGTTTTGTCTTGAGTGACTCTAGTTCATTCCTGATTGTTGTGAGTTACAACATTTTGTTGTATGCTTATTGAGTGCTCTTGTTTGCTTCTTTAGATTATCCGGAATGCGAAGCTTGTTACCTAGAGTCCCTCGAGTACGAAGATCATCAATCAGGCAAGTCACTTTGATCATCTTTACCCATGTTTTTATTGCATTAGTTCTTCCATCACCCCAATTGCATGCAAAGTAGGTTAGTTGGAAACTTGGTTACTGTTGTAGTATCATGTGGTAGGAACCCCCTCTCAACCCTTGACACATTTGGCCCCGGGAAACGTTGTTTTTAATTTTTGCTATGCTATTAGTAGACGGGGTTGGTTGTGTGATTCATGAGAGTTGAGAGAGTTAATAAATTCAAGACCTACATAATGATCAAGACTTCAAGACTCCGAATTTTCAACATACCTCTGGGTGGATGATGCTTGAACGGCACCCTGGAGAAACCAGTGGATTTGCCTAGGTGTTGCTGGAGATGGCCAGTATTCACGCGGAAAGGTCCACCCAGGCACAAAGAGATGGACGGATGCTTCAAGACCCAAGGCTTACCTGCATAGCCACAAGTCATTATGGGCTCTGGCTTGGTTGGATATCGTGGTGACCCTGGACAGGCGGTGCTACGAGATGTAGAAGAACGGTAGGAAAGGATGGGCACCGACAGAGTCGCAGGGAAACCCTTTGGAAGACCATGTTTTGGTCATCCGTTTCTCAAACACCCTGAAGTGCGAGAAATCAAACGGAGGCGATCAAATCTTGTGGGGAACGTGTGCAAAACTCTGCAGAGTACTCAACCTAATCGATTAGCCGTGTCCACGGTCATGGACGACTTGAGCCAAAGGAACTGAAACTTCCGGAAACCTCAACACTACTAATATGATGATGTGAGTATTAAGAACTTGGGTATGAGAATGGGTTGGTGGAACCATCTCATTAATCAACCAACTTAGTAATAATTTTGCTCAGCCCTCTCTTGATGTAGAAAAAATTGGCTTTCCGCAAAAACCTATTACCCCACCTGCCATATATGTATATAGATTAGATGAGTATCTTTTCACCCCTCTCTTGTGACTTTGCCGGCATATTACATATGCTAACCTACACGGCTGCAACGTATCATGTTGCAGAGTACTTTTCCGACCAGGAGTGAGGATACGCTCTACGCTCGGTGAGATGCCCTTGGAGTCAGATGGACTCATCTACCTTCGATGCTTTCGCAAGATTTAGATATTCTCATGAGTTGGCCTTCAGCCACTTTATTGTAATAAAGGACTCGATATGAGATTTCGATTAATATAATGCTGTGTGATTTCCCTTTGATATATACATTGATGTACCGTGTGTGTACCAACATGATCTTGGGATGGTACGGAAACACCGGAGATTCGACGTTTCAGGTCGGGTCGCTACACAAAACCTCATGGTTTGGTTGAAATTGGAGGTGGAGGAGTCCTACTCCAATCCTATTAGGAGTAGGATTCCTCCTTTCCACTTGGAAACTCTTTCCACCTCTCCACCTTTTTGGTTTTCCCCACCCCTAGCAGCATGGGCCTTAGTGTGGGCTTAGTCCACACCACCAGGGGCTGGTTTGACTCCTCCTACAGCCCATGAGGTCCTTTGGGTTAAGACACCCCTCCCGATGGTCCCCCGGCACTCCCGGTACACTACTGATGAGCCCGAAACTTTTCCGGTGACCAAAATAGGACTTCCTATATATCAATGTTTACCTCCGGACCATTCCAGAGCTTCTCGTGACGTCTGGGATCTCATCTGGGACTCCGAACAACCTTCGGTCACGACCATACAAAACTCTATACTACCAAAACGTCACCGAACCTTAAGTGCAGACCGTACGGGTTGGAGACACCTCTACGGTGAATAACCAATAGCGGTACCTGTTTGCCCATATTGGTTCCTACATATTCTATGAAGATCTTTATAGGTTGAACCTCTCTGTCAAGGATTCAGTTAATCTCGTATGCTGTTCACTTTGTTCTTCGGTATGTTACTTGCCCGAGATTCGATCATCGGCATCTCCATACCTAGTTCAACCTCGTTACCGGCAAGTCTCTTGATGCAAAAAACAGTAGCAATAAACTAATACGATCATATGCAGAAAACAGTAGCAATAAACTGACACGATCATATGCTACGTTTGTAGTTTGGGTCTTGTCCATCACATCATTCTCCTAATGATGTGATCCTGTTATCAAATGACATCTCATGTCCATGGCTAGGAAACCTTAACCATCTTTGATCAACGAGCTAGTCCATCAGAGGCCTACTAGGGACATGGTGTAGTCTATGTATCCACACATGTATCTGAGTTTCCGTTCAATACAATTCTAGCATGGATAGTAAACATTTATCATGAACAAGGAAATATGATAATAACTAATTTATTATTGCCTCTAGGGCATATTTCCAACAATTGAGCGCACCAATAGATCTCTTTGCGTTTGGTGGTCGACGATCAATAGTGATTGTCAAAGTATGATGGTGGCAATGACGTCGGTTGACAAGATAAACCCAACTGGCACTAATGATAGAGATAGGGTAGGTGCAATTTCTTCATGTTCCATGTTCATGCTTCATCTTTTGTGTTTCAAGTGGTAACTTGTTCTTTTATGTGTAGCTCTATATTGCACAAAACTTGTTTCGTGGAGAAGAAAAGAAGACCAAGAAAGGCAAGGTTAAGAAAGAAAGAGCATTTGTGTTGCCCTATTGCTACAAGGTGTTGAAGGATGACGACAAATGGAAGAACCGTGATGGCCTTGAGGTGCCAACAGAAGGCAAGTAAACTATTGATGCAATGGTCTTAGATGATGATGATGAAGATGATGATGATGATGATGATGATGATGATGATGATGATGATTATGATGATGATGATGATGATGATGATGATGATGATGACGATGATGATGATGATGGGGCATCTAGTTATGGTGCCAAGAGGGGCCGTACGCCAAACTCGGTTCTCTACTCGAAGCCAAAAAGACCAAATGGACAAGCAAAAGAAAAGAATATGAAGAAGGGAGGAGATGATGATATAAAAAATGCTATGGAGGCTATTGTGAAGGCAAGAAAGGAAGCAAATGAGGAGAGGAGGATGGCGAGGAGCCAAGAGTCGGCGGCCGAGGAGGGGAGGTTGGCGGCCGAGGAGAGGAGGATGGCGGCCGAGGAAAGGAAGGTGGCATTGGAAGAGAAGAAATAGGCCATGGAGGAGCAAGCTAAGTTATTGGAATATGAGAAGCACCACTTTTTCATGGACACATCTAACTTCGACGATAGGAAAAAGGCATACATCAATCTTTGCCATGATCAACTCTTGTTGATGTTTCATTCGTTTGTGTGAATTTATTTGTCATGAACTTGCTTGTGGTTAGGTGAGTTTTAACTATGCCAACAATTTGAACTTGCTATGTTGCTCAACTCATAATTTTGCATATTTTTAATGTTTGAGATCATGTTGTTTCGTATTGTCAAATTGATATGTATTGCGTAGCGTTGGCGCGCGCTGGATTTGACCATGCCTGGTGAAACGCTACAACGGCACGCTAAATTTTGAAGTGTCCGAAAAATCAACCACCCTCCCGCGCGCTAAAACACTATTTCAATCCTATAAATAAATGTGTGCCATGCTACCGCACGTCTGTTGGAGATGCTCTAAGAGCAAGTATAATAGAGCTGAATCAGCAGACTATAAGAAATAAACTAGTATATTTTTGCTTAGTTGGAGGAAAGAGAAGAGGAGAGAGAAGGTAAGCGGACTCTTGGTGAAGAGTCAACTCTAGCATATGCTTCTAGGCATTTTGTGAGAGTGAAACGTGAACCATATAATAAGTAAGTAATACACTTTTCTAATCAACTATTGTACATGTTGGCTATAAGATGTGCTATAAATAACATGACAATGGCTTGTAGCTAGCAGCTGACTATACTATTAATCATGCTCTAAGTGATCTAAATTCCAGTGAGCTAATTGACTCTGAATCAGAGAAGAAGAAAATATGTCCCCGCAAAGTCAAAACATATAGACGTGTTGCAGGATATGGTAAAGAGTGGAGTTGGATTTTTATGCTCTTCTCAGAATATTACTCGTACATGAAATAAAAGGCAAGTCCCCACGGCTTTGGAACTGCCACGCACGCATGCCTCCATCTCATTCTCATGCATGCAAAGGTTAATTAATTAAAAACGAAGCAACACGTACAAGACACATACACCACGCTATAGTATTTTATAGTATCCATAGGAGGCCAGCTAGCTAGTGTTAGCTCGTGCAGAGTCCAAATCAGCTCGTCCGCAGCTCCCCACTAGCTTGTCAATACATCGACTACACATAAGTTACAGTAAGAAAGCCAAAATGGAAGAATAAACATGGCAACACGCACGAAGGACATTCTTGCTGATCATCCCCCAAAAGGAAGCTGATTTTCTTCTTTTTCTCTTTCAACAGGACCAGCAACAGCTAGCAGTAGAAAGGAGGAAGGAATTAAGGGACGGTGACCGCTCTCTCGACAAATGTACGTGCGTCGCCGTTGGTGATTGCCGCTCGCTCGCCGACGGCAGTGTTTCCTAACCGAGCTTGTAGTGTACGCATTACAACACGTACTAGCTAGCAGGGCACACAGATATCGGATAGATTGCGATGGAGGTGCATATCCATCCCCGGCCCACATTCCAAATTCCACCAGGAAATAATCTGGAAAAGGACGACATGCAATTGACCAGGCAAGCCAGCATGGACTCTACACGTACACCTCGGCTACATGTGCACGTCTCCTTTGAAGTTTTGTTTTGCTTGCGTTATCTCACTAGCTATTGCCACTGCCTGATTATCGTTGATCTGCTGGTTGTTCATGTACGTACGTGTGGTAACGGAGTTCTCACCGGTGGGTGTGGGGTTGACATGGAGCTCGACAATGGGCACGCCAGCCCGCTCACCCACTCACTCGCACTGGCCAACAACAAAACCACCACCGTTAATCACCCGGTCATTTGCGCTCTGCGTTGCCCCCAATACACGAGTAATCTATTTTAATTTTGATTTCCCAACAATTAGTACACTACACTGCATGCGTGCGTACGTACGTACCCACCACTCGGGCTGTGACCTTGTCGTTGCTACGTCCATGGATCCATTACTACTTCCATGATTATTACCCGTATGCACTAGCATTTCTTTAATTGAAGTTAACAGGATGCACCGCCATTAGAACAAAGATCAATCACGGATTATAATTACGCTCTGGAAGAAGTGTGTAAAGCCTCCACTAATCAAAGCTAAAGATCATCATGCCTGACAATTCAGTTTTAACGGTGCCCGCACTATCAGACCCAGTGAGTAAGTGAGGACTTCTCTCACCCAGTGAGTAAGTGAGGGCTTCATAGGAAACTACCTAGCTCTAGAGTGAGCGTTACATGCACCATGAAACCGCAGAAGCAACCACAACACCAACAACAAATTAAAGTTGTTTCTAGCAGCAACCAGTGGCGTCTAGAAGGTTGAAGTACGCGTGTGCCCATGGACACTCCGGCACGCACGGCGACGGCGAAATGAACTCTCCTCCTGCTCCGGCGTGTACGTGCTGACAAACAAATATACCGGGCCGCGACGGCGATCGGTGGATAAAGCGCCCGTTTGGTCGCTAGCAGCGTCGCTGGCGCTGCAGTGGCTAGTGCCCATCGAATCTGCATGCAGGATCCTAGTTGGTCTACCTCATCTCTCCGGCCGCTGTGCATCTACGGCCGCTAGCCAGATAGGCAGGATGCATATGCATGTGGTACGTGCGGCCAACTGCGTAGGCGCGTGCAGCTAGGCTCCTACGGTCAGTAAACCGGCCGGAAATTCTTCTTCTAGCTCGCTGGACCGACCTCTGCCACCCAACGGTAGCTTTACCGGGAAGACGCATCTGATATTTCCCCCATGATTTAAATCTGCACCTAGCAACCTACAGTCGATCATCCGGACACTACTGCAGCAAAATGTTCTTCCACAGTGTCTACTACAACGACCTGTTGTTCTCTCTTAATTACAGTCTTATTGATTGGCAACCTGCGCCCATCGATCGATCTCTGAATTATATATACTCCCTCCGTCAGTACAAGAGTGTGCTTCTGGCTCTCTAAATTTTCCCAAAATAAGTGTGCGTCCGGCTCCACCACGGGAACTTTGCATTCAGCCCCTTAGTTTGCTGGTGGGACGTGAATTCGTATCTTTCTTGTAATTTTACGAGCCATATACATTAATCGAAGCAACACTTGTGTTGCTAGTAGCTTAAATGAGGGGAGGAAGGGGCTTTCTGCAAAAATCCTGAATTTGTCTTGAAATAGCCAGATGCACACTCTTATCCGGACGGAGGGAGTATTCACTAACATAGCTAGTTACTCATACTATGAGTAACATCACACATACCAAGACAAGATGACTCTATAGCTAATAAATGAAGTGTTACATGACACCACACATATGTTACTTCCCACTGTAAAGATAGTATCATAGACTAATGTTAGTAGTCTATGTTGCTTTCCACTGTGGGTAGTTGAGTGAAATAGTGCGGGTGTAATAAATTTGACACCCATGTGATGAACAGCTCATTAGCCAATCACAGTGCGACTGCTAGCAGCACTAGTGCAGAACAGGCCTATAGTCACAGGTCGTAAGGGCCTTTAGTGCCGGTTCTCGAACCAGTACTAAAAGGTAACCCCCCTTTAGTGCCGGTTCAACACGGCCCGGCACCAAAGGCCCTCCACATGACATCCGACGGCGCCGTGGGCTAGGCGACCTTTAGTCCTGGTTGGTAACACCAACCGGGACTAAAAGTATTTAGTTGTTTTAGTTTTGTTTTATTTTTCCTTTTAATTCTTTAGGGGTTTATGAATTAATTATGGTTATACTCCGTTATACAAATTTTGATACAGTACCAATTAAGAGGTTGTTATATCATTATGTTCATGATGAATTATTATATCATTGTGAGGAAGAAACATGGATTTTATTCATCCAAATGAATAAAAAAGTGATCAAAAGGTGAATTAGTAGGACGACGATCCTACTAGTTCAACTTTTGTTCACTTTTGATCCATCCACATGAATCTAATCCGCTTTCCTTCCCTCAATGATATAAAAAATCATCATGATAATCATGATCAACATCATCATCATATTAATATAAAAACTCTTGCATCATATCATCACAAACAACACTATAGCTAATAATCAGCATAGTCATTACCACCAACACTATTTAATCATCATTTTTGTCAATGAGACATCATATAACAAGTTGGTCACTAGTCATAATCACAACTCCTCCTCATCATCATCATCAACTCTAACACATTATAGCACATAATAACACATTGTATCTAGGACCTACTCCTCTCTCATAGGACCTATTCTATCCTCTCTTAGGTACAATATCATAAAACAAGATAGGCCCTGACTCTCCATTATGGAGAATGGAGATCATCCTGTTTCCACTTCTTGGCCTACGCACAATGTTGCTTCTAAGTAGCTCTCTACGATTGACCATACATTTTTTCCAATCTTTGAGTGTCATGTCTTCATCGGTTTTAGAAATCCGGTATGGACAGGAATGATGCATAGGCTGACCTGGCCGTGCTGGCCGTAAGCTCATAACATCAAAGCGACTTCTCGGAAACATCAGAGAAGGCATACAATCGTTTAGGATTTTCTGTTGAAAAACATAGTAATAACTTTGAAGTTAGCAATGTAGTTTAGTTTTAGAAGAATTTATGCAAAAGATGCACGAATGTCGTCATAGTAGAAAATCTTATCATGCAATCTCCATGGATCTTACCGTAGTTCACCACGTGCACTAGTGACACGTATTGATCATAATGTGGAGGAGTTTGATAATAGATATTGTAATTCTAAAGATCATTAAGAAATGCGATAAGATGATCTTTCTCCTTATAAGTTAATTCTGCTTCATCATTGTAGTAGTAGGTTTTGTCTACCATCTTTCGTACATTTTTTAAGAATGAAAATAAGTTGTCAATAAAAATAAGTTGTCAACTATTTTTAAATTAAAAATATAAATTACTTAATAAATATGGTTGAGAAACCCACATAATGGTAGAATTGTAGGCGTCTGCACATCGACCCAGATGTCGATATTACCTTCAATTTCATCTTCTGGACGAATATCAAAGGTGATAAGCATATTAGACTCAAATGCATAAGCCTTGCATAGTGCTCTCCAACTTTTGCATTCAAAATAGGAGTAGGTGTCTGCATTGTACAATTTTACGGCAAAAGTATAACCATACTCGGTGCTCAAGTGAACTCTCTTTACCTCCATACTTTTTTTAGTATTAAAACCAATCTTATCCAAGACATAAATTCTTGCATGACAGGGAATACGCTAGTACAATAGTAAAAAATTAAAATTATAAGTTGAAGCAAAAGAAGCAGAAGTCATGCTTAATTACGAAAAAAGACTTGTCATTGTGACTTACTGTATCCACTTCGAAGGTCTCATCCAGCATGATGCTGAAGTGCCTACCATCAACTAGGAAAGGCTTGTCACACAGGACGCGCTCGTCTTCGCAGTATTCGCACATAACAAATTCCCTTTCATCGTCAGACATTTCCTATATGTTCATGGTTGAAACATTTAAAATCGATCGAAGAAAACTACGAGAATACTGATCAACACACAGATCACTATTACTCAATATGCAACAGGTTGACTTTAGGCCCGTCAAGTCTTTCCTTCCTAAACTCTCATCTCACGTATATGGTGGGCACTTCTTTTGATATTGCGACTGTCGGTGATGGTGGCTCCTCCATTCGTCCCCGAGTGCATTACACAAAAATGCCCAGCACATGGGAACGAAGGAGAAGCGACCCCCACGACAATAGTCGGGATTCTTTCTCTCTCATATACATATGATGGACACTCTCCCTCACTGAAAGACACACAAGGAGCTGAAACAGACATAAAGCTAACCTGTTCCATATATCGAGCAATGACATAGAAAAAGTGCCCTATGTTTTGCCGGAATGACTGACAAATCACAAGCACTCGATATGTCCTACATTGTAGCACAAGACATTTCCTATGTTCATAGTTGAAACAGACGTGCATTCAATAAGCAAAACTAAATCATAAAACAAATTAGTATTCAAATTAGCATGCATTCAATAAGGAAAACTAAATCATCTCTTGTGTTTGTACATCGTCGAATAGTATCATTAATACATCTCGAATAGTATCATACATATAACCCAAAAAACATTAAAATATGGAAAACACAAAATGGACAACATTAAAATATGCAACTGTTGCAAATACTAATTGCTATACATTGGATCAAATGTCAAAATTCATCAACTATTTTCTATACATATATTGGATCAAAATGTAAAAATTCCTCAGATGTCAAAATTCCTTCACTTTTTTGTACACATCTAACTAATCATCTAGTGAAAGAAATGTCAACCGCGACTAAAGGTGAATTTCAGCGGGTGCGGGCGGCGGGAAGCGAAAACCTTTAGTTGCGGTTGGTGGCTCCAACCACGACTAAAGGGGGTCTTTAGTCGCGGTTGGAGCCACCAACCGCGACTAAAGGTGTGTTCCTGGCACGGCGCACTGCGGTGGAAGTTTAGTCCGACCTCGCTAGTCGAGGGGCGCCTCGACCGGTTTATAAGCCCCGTCGCGGGCACTGCATTGAGCTCCTCTCTAATGCAGGCCTTCTTGGCCTACCTCTGTTGGGATTCCCTGAGGGCCTACTGGTCATTGCGGGCCTGCATCCTGGCCCAGGTTGGGTTTCTAGTCGTATGCACGCCGTGGCGGCCCAGTAGGCGGGATTTTTTTATTTTTTTTGGTTTTTTTTGGTTTTTTTTGGTTTTTTTTGCTTTATTTATTTTCTTTTGTTTCTAAGTTTTTTGTGCTTTATTGAGAGTTAATGAGTGAATCTTTTTGCGTTAGGTCAAAAAAATTATAAAATTTATGTTAGTGGGAGCAATTCTCAAATTCGAATAGTTTAAATTTGAATTATTTGAAATTTGTGTGAATCACTAGTTTGAACTTTACTTCAAAAATAGATTTTCCAGTGATTTTTTCTCTACTATTTAATATTATCATTTTTTATCATTATATCCAATTTGGTAATTCTTAGGTTATTGAAAAAATGAAATGCCTTTGTAACAGGCGAGTTTCGTCTGAAACCCTGATATTTCAAAAGTGATTGTCCATTTTGTACACGAAGTGCATCCAGTTTTTGCCGTAACCCTCTCAACTTTTTAGCACATGCTATATGAGTGAAATGATGATACCATGCCAACTTTCAACCTTTTTAGAGTTTATTTGTAGTGCTTATCAATTTCAGGGTCATTTAGCTCAAATAATCAGTAAATGCATGAAAAATAGCAAATAAAGTCAGAAAGGATCAAAAATTGATGGCCTCCCTTCGAATGGTGCATACTGAACGCCTCGAGTTGAAATAAGCTTAAAAAAATGAAATGCCTTTTGTAACAAGCGAGTTTTGGTCTGAAACCCTGATACTTCGAAAGAGATTTTCCATTTTGTACACGAAGTGCATCCTGTTTTTGTTGTAACCCTCTCAACTTTTTAGCACATGCTATGTGGGTGAAATGATGATACCATGCCAGCTTTCAACCTTTTCAGAGTTCATTTGTAGTGCTTATCAATTTCAGGGTCATTTAGCTCAAAAATCAGTAAATGCATGAAAAATAGAAAATGAAGTCGGAAAGGGTTGAAAATTGATGGACTCCCTTCGAATGGTGCATACTGAACGCACAAAAAGTCTGGAATTGGAATAACTTAAAAAAATGAAATGCCTTTGTAACAGGCAAGTTTTCGTCTGAAACCCTGATACTTTGAAAGAGATTGTCCATTTTGTACACGAAGTGCATCAAGTTTTTGTCGTAACCCTCTCAACTTTTTAGCACATGCTATGTGGGTGAAATAATGATACCATGCCAATTTTCAACCTTTTCAGAGTTCATTTGTAGTGCTTATCAATTTCAGGGCCGTTTAGCTCAAAAAATCAGTAAATGCATGAAAATAGCAAATGAAGTCGGAAAGGGTTGAAAATTGATGGCCTCCCTTCGAATGGTGCATACCGAACGCACAAAACACATAAGTACACTACTATTACAAAGATTCCCTTCGGTTTGTCCGAAGTGGGACTTTCTAGATATATAAGTTCGAAAACTAACTAGAGAAGCCGGTCATATCCCAGAGTGGGATCTTTGGGTCTAAAACTTTTTCTTCGCGTGTTTCCCTTTGCGTCGTAACCATGTGCAATCTTCATCGTTTAACTTGATGCTCGGGTCAACATTCACTGTGAAGGGAGCAGTTTCATGAAACTTTTCATAATCTTCTGACATGTCTGTCTTGTCCTTCACTCCCACGATGTTTCTTTTCCCTGAAAGAACTATGTGTCGCTTTGGCTCATCGCATGATGTATTTGCTTCCTTATCTTTTCTTTTTCTCGGCTTGGTAGACATGCCTTCGCATAAAAAACCTGCACCACATCATTGGCTAGGACGAATGGTTCGTCTGCGTACCCAAGATTGTTGAGATCCACATTCCATACTGCGGGTCTTCCTTTACCCCGCCTCCTATCAGATTGACCCATTTGCACCTAAACAAAGGGACCTTCAAACCATAGTATGTGTCGTTTGGCCCATTGTTGTTTGCTGCATCGAAGCGGACACCACTGTTTTGGTTGGCGCTCTTTTTATCTTGGACGATCGTGTAAAATGTATTCACATTTATCTCGTACCCTTAGAAAGTGAATATAGTCGAAGATGTTAACTTGGACAGCAAGTATAGGTCATCTTCAACAGTGTCGTCATGCATGAGACGTGTCTACAACCAACCGGCGAAAGTCACAGTTTCTTCATGTGTAATCCAGTCCTCACACTTCTCCGGGTGTTTGGAGTGTAGAATATTCTTGGGTTGCTCAGTATATGGAGCCACCAAGCTGGAACTTTGTAAAACTATGTAGTGTGCTTGCGCCAAAGAATGCTTGTCCCGGCATATTAGTGAATTCTTTCCTAGCATGCCTTTTCCACCCAGTCTACCCTCATGCCGCGATTCAGGAACACCTATCGGCTTAATGTCAGGAATAAAGTCAACACAAAACTCAATGACCTCCTCTGTTTCATGGCCCTTGGAGATGCTTCCTTCTGTCCTAGCACGATTATGAACATATTTCTTTAAGACTCCAATGAACCTCTCAAAGGAGAACATATTGTGTAGAAATACAGGACCCGAAATGGCAATCTCCTCGACTCGGTGAACTAGGACACGCGTCAAGATATTGAAGAAGGATGGTGGGAACACCAACTCGAAACTGACAAGACATTGCACCAAATCATTCTCTAACCTTGGTAGGATTTCTGGATCAATTACCTTCTGAGAGATTGCATTCAGGAATGCACGTAGCTTCACAATGGCTAATCGAACGTTTTCCGGTAGAAGCCCCCTTAATGCAACCGGAAGCAGTTGCGTCATAATCACGTGACAGTCATGAGACTTTATGTTCTGGAACTTTTTCTCTGCCATATTTATTATTCCCTTTATATTCGATGAGAAGCCAGACGGGACCTTCATACTGAGCAGGCATTCGAAGAAGATTTCCTTCTCTTCTTTGGTAAGAGCGTAGCTAGCATGACCCTGAAACTGCTTTGGATCCATGCCGTCTTTTCCGTGCATACGTTGCTAGTCCTCCCGTGCCTCCGACATATCTTTTGTCTTCCCATACACGCCCAAGAAGCCTAGCAGGTTCACGCAAAGATTCTTTTTCACGTTCATCCCATCGATTGCAGAGGGGACCTCGAGGTCTTTCGAATACGGTAGGTCCCAAAATATAGATTTCTTTTTCCACATGGGTGCGCGTTTGTCAGCGTCATTCGGAATATATTGTGCACCAGGACCCTTGCCATAGATTACTTTTAAATCCTTGACCATATCAAGTATTTCATCACCCGTATGGTGGCGAGGCTTCTTCCGGTGATCTGGGTCACCTTTGAAATGCTTGCCTTTGTTTCTTACGGGATGCCTGCTCTGAAGAAATCGACGATGCCCTAGATACACATTCTTCTTACATTTATCCAAATATGTATTATCGGTATCATCTAAATGGTGCGTGCATGCGTGGTATCCCTTGTTTATTTGTCCTGAAAGGTTACTGAGAGCAGGTCAATCATTGATGGTTACAAACAACAACGCATGTAGGTCAAATTCCTCCTGAGCTTTCGCATCCCACGCAGGTACACCTTTTCCATTCCACAGCTATAAAAGTTCTTCAACCAATGGCTTTAGGTACACATCAATGTCGTTGCCGGGTTGTTTGGGGCCTTATATGAGCACTGTCATCATAATGAACTTCCGCTTCATGAACAACCAAGGATGAAGGTTATAGATACATAGAGTCATAGGCCATGTGCTATGATTGTTGTTCTGCTCCCCAGAAGGATTAATGCCATCTCCACTTAAACCAAACCATACGTTCCTTGCATCCTTTGCAAAGTCCTTCCACTTTCTCTTGATTTTTCTCCACTGCGACCCGTCAGCGGGCACTCTCAACTTCCCGTCTTTCTTACGGTCTTCGTTGTGCCATCGCATCAACTTGGCATGCTCTTTGTTTTGAAACAAACGTTTCAACCATGGTATTAATGGAGCATACCACATCACCTTGGTAGGAATCTTCTTCCTGGGGCGCTCGCCCTCAACATCACCAGGGTCATCGTGGTCGATCTTATAGCACAATGCACAGCATACCGGGCATGCATTCAAATCCTCGTACTCACCGCGATAGAGGATGAAGTCATCAGGGCATGCATGTATCTTCTCGACCTCTAATCCTAGAGGGCAGACAGCCTTCTTTGCTTCGTACGTACTCTCTAGCAATTTGTTGTCCTTTGGTAGCTTCTTCTTTAACATTATCAGCAACTTTTCAAATACCTTGTCAGATACACCATTCTCTGTCTTCCATTGCAACAATTCCAGTGTGATACCCAGCTTTTTCTTGTCATCTTCGCAATTTGGGTACAACCCTTTTTTTGATCCTCTAACATGCGCTGCAACTTCAGCTTCTCCTTTTCACTTGTGTAGTTTCTCTTTGCATCGGCAATGTCCCGACCAAGATCATCAGCAGGCTCATCTGATGCCTCTTCTTCAACTCCTTCCCGCATTGTCGGCTCAGCGTCTTCCCCCATTGTTGTACCATCGTATTCATGAAACCCATGGCTAGGATAGCTGTCGTCATCCTCTTCTTCTTCATTCTCTTCCATTAGGACCCCTCTTTCTCCGTGCTTGGTCCAACAGTTATAGCCGGACATGAAACCGGACTCAAACAGGTGGACGTGAATGGTTCTTGAGTTAGAGTAATTTCAATCATTCTTACAGCCATCACATGGACAATACATAAAAACATCCGGCCGCTTGTTTGCCTCAGCCGCAACCTGAAAAGTATGCATGTCATTAATGAACTGGGGAGAGCATCGGTCCTCATACATGCATTGCCGGCTCATCTTCGTTACACAACACCGAAAAGACCAAATTAATACAAGTTCGTACATAAAGTCCATACACACTTGTTCTCATAAAACAACATATGAACTCTCTAGCTAAAGCATTTAAATGCAACAACAAATGCGATCAACATCGCAACTAAGGTAACAATTGATCCAACAACATAGTGATACCAAGCCTCACTATCAATTGCATATCTTTTAAATTTTCTAATCTTCAAGCGCATTGCACCCATCTTGATCTTGTGATCATCAATGACATCGAGAACATACAACTCTAGTTTCATCTTATCTTCTTCAACTCTTTTCAATTTTTCTTTCAAATACTCGTTTTGTTTTTCAACTAAATTTAACTTCTTGACAAGAATATCTATGTCGGTTGGAATCTCCGGTTCACATACCTCCTAGATAAAAATATCTATGTCAACTTGATTAACATAATTGTCATAAACACGAAATGCAACAAAGAGTTATAAAAGAGAGTATATACCACATCCGCATCATAAACCGGAAGAGGGCCGACGGGGACGGATTTCAAAACCATGCCACTATTTATAACAAACAACCATATAGGTAAGAAAACTATACAAGTAACTAACTAAATCTTACAGACATGGTTTTTTTATAAAAAGGATAAGAACAAGAAGCTCACCAAGGTGGTGCCACCCACGGGACGGTGCGGGCGGTCGATCGACGGTGGTTAGGACGGGGACGGGAAGGCACTAAGTAGACCACACCTACAAATGCAAAGTAAGAATTTATTTTGTGCTCAAATTGCATAAATCAAATAAACTACCACATACAAACTAAAACCCACAAATTACTATACTTATAGAGCATTGCAAGAGCTAATCTAGAAATGAGAGATGAAAGGACAAAGTTGCTAAACTTTGTAAACACTTGGAAGGATGGGATGCCTCCAAATCTTGACAAATTTTGGCAAAAATGGAGGATGAGCTCGAGGAAGAGAGGAAGAACAGAGAGGAGAGGAAAGGGAAAGAACAGAGGAATCTGCTCGGGCTGGCGCCGAAGGGTTTCAATATAGGGGGACCTTTAGTCCCGGTTGGTGGCTCCAACCGTAGCCTATAGTCGCGGTTGGAGCCACCAACCGGGACTAAAGGTTCCCGTGGGGCCCCAGGCTGACGCCAGCCTGCCACCACACCTTTAGTGTCGGTTTGTGGCACGAACCGGAACTAAAGGTCCGTAACGAACCGGCACTAATGATCCCCATCACGAACCGGAAGTAATGATCACATTAGTGCCGGTTCAAAAGCCAACCGCGACTAATGAGGCAGACGAAAGGTCTATTTTCTACTAGTGCAGTGCCATCAGGCGTGTTTGACGAGCTGGTGATGCAGTTAATCATCATTGCAATGTTGCTGATACCACCCATTAGTCTATTTAATTCACTGATTTAGTCTCTAGCACAGTCTCAGTCAATAGCTCAGTCTCTAGCACCACTCTTTCTCTCATCCACTTCCTCTCCTCCGCACAGTACATTTGTCGCTGACAGTGCCGCCTTCTTGGCGCAACCATCCGTCTTGGAATGACGGACATACATCATCCTTCTCCGACTGATTATTCGACGAGTAGCGAGGTGCGTTCCTCTGGCTTTTCCAGATTTCGGAATTTACTGTTTCTCTTGTATTGAATCTATTTGGTTGGTGTTGTAGATTTCTTACATGATTTCATACAATGATTGGAGCTGGCTAGCAAGAGTGGCTGTCTGATGCCCCCACAAGCTCCCCTACGAAAAAGTTGGCTTTTGAGTCAGTTGATACCGGGAGGATATTTGTTGGTTGTGCAGGCCATGTGAGTTCTTTTATTGATGTCTAAACAGGACATGTGTAACCATGGCAAGTGCCGTCGCGACATGTGAATGCAGTTGACCCATCCAATAAAATATGGGAATGTTTGTCTGTTTCTACAAGTGCAAGTGCTATTGTTCTTCCATGTCCTAAACTTATGTTCATAGTGCTCAGTAAATAAATAATGCATAAAAGCAATGATATAGTTATTTCTAAGCATTATTAATAATTGCATGTGTTCTCTAATTTATCCTTGATTTTGAACCTGTTGGAAGGCCTATCACTATTAGGGAAAACCTTATACATAGAATCATAGCAGCAACGCGGGACAGGAAGAGACGCTACTGCTAATTAGCAGTAGCGCGGTCCGCGGACAGACGCTACTGCTACTAACTTAGCAGTAGCGCGGCTCGGTAGAACAGCGCTGCTTTTAAAATTGACCGATCGTTCCCGCCATGCTAGGTTTAGTAGTAGCGCTTAACCGCGCTAGTGCTAATGAAATAGTAGTAGCGCACTTTTTTTTCATGTCGCTACTACTAATTCTGGAAATGGCCACATAAAGGGTCCCGCTTAGCAGTAGCACGTCTGCCAGAGGAGCGCTACTGCTAGCTTCTTAGCAGCAACGTGTTTTGATCCCAGTGCTACTGCTAAGCCGCAGCCATACCACCTTTTCCCTCCACCCCTCCCCTCCTCTCTTCTTCACTTTCCCCTAGCTCCCACCTCCTCTCTCCCTCACTTTGCTTCTTCCTCACTAATTCTCCCCCCATTACTCTCCTTCGTCCACCTATCTTTCTCTCTCTTTATTACTCCTAGCTAACTACACCACCTCCATTAATGCATCTCCTTTCTCTTTTTCCTTCGCCCTCCGCTAGTTGAACTTGTCTCCTCCCAAACTAGCTAGCTAGGTAGATCTAGCTAGCATTTAGTGAAGTGACCTATATACCTCCCTAACTAGATCTATCGCCTTGTCAAGAAGAGCTTTGTCCACTTTGATCATTCATAGGTGTGTGTGGTGACACCTATCGACATCTCATCATCACTCTGCTCGATTTCGAGATAGTTGATTAAAAATTTATGCTTTTGCAAGAATGGAAATATGTGTATGTGTGCGGTATGACATAATCGGGCGATATGATGGAAATTGTGTGTGTGGCATGAGTTGTTGCCGAATTGTGCTTGTGAGTTGCCTATGTTTCGCGGAAATGTCGATTTATTTCCGTTTCGGTGAATTTCGGGCAAACTCTATATGTCCTATTTTTAGGAAAGGTCATGCCGAATTTGTGTATGACTTTGATGCATGAATGCATTTTTATAATCAATTGGTTTATTATTACCTTGCAGGCATTCATGATGGTCGTTAGTGGAACGGTGGTGGACAAGTGGTTACGGTCGGCGGTGCAGGACATGGAAGAAAATAACTTGACAGAGGTTTTATGTCCGTGTCGAAGACGCAAAGGACGAGTTTGGCTCGACCCCTATGACGATGGTGGTGTGATGGCGCACCTGCTCGGTGAATGGCTATACTCGGTGGATAATTGAAGATGAGGATGATGATGTTGAGGATGCCGATGGGCCAGGCAATGACGACATGGAGCAAGACGAAGAGATGATCGATAATGGCGGTAGAGAAGGGAGAAGGGGCCGGACATGGCGGCGGAGAAAACATGGACTCCACGCTGCAGAATTTGTCGGTACTAAGTTCAATCGTGTGGGGCCCTCATGTTCAAGCACTGCTTCGCAAGGAGATGAGTACTGAGAGAGCTACTTCTAGAAAGGAGGCAAAGCTGCAGCAACTCATGGTAGACTCGAACACTCCATTGTATCATGGTTGTAATCCTGAGGTAACCCGCTTGAAATTCATGATCGAACTCCTGAAGACGAAGGCTAAAAACAAATGGACTGACACTAGCCTCAGTGAGCTTCTCAAGTACCTAAAGGATGTTCTTACTGCGGGGAATCTATGTCCTACTAGTGTGAATGAGGCGAAGAAGATCGTGTGCTCTATTGATCTGCCGCACATTACATACCATGCATGCATCAACGATTGCATAATTTATCGGAAGGAGCACGTGGAAAAAACAAGCTGTCTGTGTGCAATGCTTCTCGATACAAGAAGGCCGGGAAGAAATCTCCCTAGAAAGTTGTATGGTACTTACCGATCACTCCCGTCTCCATAGGTATTTCTTAGATCCCAAGGAAGCAAAGCTCATGCGTTGGCACGCGGAGAGGAAGAAGCCTGACGATGGAGATGATCCGACGCTGATGAGGATATAGATGATCTGCCCGGGCAGGAACGTCCAGCAGGGATTGCAAGAAGTATCTCTTCATGCAATCCTCACAGTACACGCCTGAATAAGTGTTAGGGAACGTTGCGTGGGAAATAAAAAATTCCTACGTTCACGCAAGACCTATCCATGGTGATGAGCATCTACGAGAGGGAGAGTGGATCTACGTACCCTTGTAGATCGCTAAGCGGGAAGCGTTAAGAAACGCGGTTGGCGTAGTCGAACGTCTTCGCGATCCAAATCGCCGAGCGTCCTGCTATCCAATCATGATCCGTCCCGCGATCCAATCACGATCCGTCCCGCAAACTTGATCATGATCCGTCCCGCGAACTTGATCACGGTCCTTCCGATCTAGCGCCAAACGAACGGCACCTCCGCGTTCAGCACACGTAGGGCTTGATGACGATCTCCGCCGTCTTGATCTAGCAATAGGGAGTGGAGAGGAAGAAGAGTTCTCCGGCAGCGTGACGGCGCTCCGGCGATGGTGGTGGAGTTATTCCGGCAGGGCTTCGCCTAAGCACTGCAGAAATCCGATCTGGAGGAGAAACTACGCACTAGAGGAACGGGAAGCACGTGGCTAAAATTCTGTGCAAAAACCCTAAACCCACCAGTATATATAGGAGAAAGGGAGGAGAGGCTTGGCACAAGGTCCAAGCCTCCTTCGGTTCGGCCGAAGTGGGGAGGAGAGGAGGACTCCTCCTCCAATCCTAGTAGGACTAGGATTCCTCCTTTTTGGCCTTTTTTTCCACCTTTTTCCCTTCGGGTTTTTCTTCCCAGCCGCATGGGCCTTGTGTGGGACTTCCACCAGCCCACAAAAGGCTGGTAATTATAACCCCACAGCCCATGAAGCCTCTAGGATCGAAATACCCCTCCCGGTGGTCTCCCGGTACACTACCGACACTCCCGGTACATTACCGATTAGCCCGAAACTTTTCCGGAGACCAAAACAGGACTTCCTATATATCAATCTTTACCTCCGGACAATTCCGGAGCTCCTCATGAAGTCCGGGATCTCATCCAGGACTCCGAACAACCTTCGGTCACCACCATACATAACTCTATACTACCGAAACGTCACCGAACCTTAAGTGTGCACACCCTACGGGTTCGAGAACTATGTAGACATGACCGAGACACCTCTACGGCCAATAACCAATAGCGGGACCTGGATGCCCATATTGGTTCCTGCATATTCTACGAAGATATTTATCGGTCGAACCTCTATGTCAAGGATTCAATTAATCATGTATGATGTTCCCTTTGTTCTTCGATATGTTACTTGCTCGAGATTCGATCGTCGGTATCTCCACACCTAGTTCAACCTCGTTACCGGCAAGTCTCTTTACTCGTTCCGTAATACAAGATCATGTGACTAACACTTAGTAAAATTGCTTGCAAGGCTTATTGTGATGTTGTATTACCGAGTGGGCCCTGAGATACCTCTCCGTCACACGGAGTAACAAATCCCAGTCTTGATCCAATGAAACTCAATAGACACCCTCGAAGATACCTGAAGAGCACCTTTATAGTCACCCATTTACGTTGCAGCGTTTGATACGCACAAGGCACTCCTCCGGTATCCGTGAGGTGCATGATCTCATGGTGATAGGAACATATACTTGACATGCAGAAAACAGTAGCAATAAACTGACACGATCATATGCTATGTTTGTAGATTGGGTCTTGTCCATCACATCATTCTCCTAATGATGTGTTCCCGTTATCAAATGACATCACATGTCAATGGCGAGGAAACCTTGACCATCTTTGATCAACGAGATAGTTCACTAGAGGCATACTAGGGACATAGTGTTGTCTATTTACCCACACATGTAATGTGTTTCCAAACAATACAATTATAGCATGGATAATAAACGATTATCATGAACAAGGAAATGTAATAATAAACACTTTATTTATTGCCTCTAGGGAATATTTCCAACAGTCTCCCACTTGCACTAGAGTCAATAATCTAGTTCACATCACTATGTGATTTACATTGTAATGAATCGAACACCCATGCAGTTCTGGTGTTGATCATGTTTAGCCCTTGGAAGAGGTTTAGTCAACGGGTCTCCAACATTCAGATCCGTGTGCACTTTGCATATATTTATGTCCTTCTCCTCGATGTAATCGTAGATGGAGTTGAAGCGTCGCTTTATGTGTCTGGTCCTCTTGTGAAACCTTGGTTCCTTGGCCAGAGCAATGGCACCAGTGTTGTCACAGAACAGGTTCATTGGATTCAGTGCACTAGGCACTACTCCAAGATCTGTCATGAACTGCTTCATCCAGACACCTTCCTTTGCCGCCTTCGAGGGTGCGATGTACTCCGCTTCACATGTAGAATCGGCTACCACGCTTTGCTTGGAACTGCACCAGCTTACCGCTCCCCCGTTGAGAATAAATACGTATCTGGTTTGCGACATAGAGTCATCCGGATCAGTGTCAAAGCTTGCATCGACATAACCCTTTACGACAAGCTGTTCATCACCTCCATAAACGAGAAACATTTCCTTAGTCCTTTTCAGGTACTTAAGGATATTCTTGACCGCTGCCCAGTGTTCCATTCCAGGATCACTTTGAAACCTTCCGGCCATACTTATGGCAAGGCTGACATCCGGTCTTGTGCACAGCATTGCATACATGATAGAGCCTATGGCTGAAGCATAGGGGATGACACTCATCTTTTCTCCATCTTCTGCAGTCACTGGACATTGAGTCTTATTCAACTTCACACCTTGCAACACAGGCAAGAACCCCTTCTTGGACTAATCCATTTTGAACTTCTTCAAAACTTTATGAAGGTATGTGCTTTGTGAAAGTGCTATGAAGCATCTCGATCTATCTCTATAGATCTTAATGCCTAATGTTAAAACAGCTTCTCCTAGGTCCTTCATTGAAAAACTCTTATTCAAATATTCCTTCACGCTTTCCAGCATTTCTATATTGTTTCCAATCAGCAATATGTCATCCGCATATAATATTAGAAATGCTATAGAGCTCGCACTCACTTTCTTGTAAATTAAAGCTTCTCCATAAACTTGTATAAACTCAAACGCTTTGATCACCTCATCAAAGCGCTTATTCCAACTCCGAGATGCTTGCACCAGCCCATAAATGGATTGCTGGAGTTTGCAAACTTTGTCAGCATTCTCTGGATCGACAAAACCTTCTGGTTGCATCATATACAACTCTTCCTCAAGGAAACCGTTGAGGAACGCCGTTTTGACATCCATGTGCCAAATTTCATAATCGAAATAAGCAACTATTGCCAACATGATTCTGACAGACTTAAGCATCGCTATGGGTGAGAATGTCTCATCGTAGTCAACTCCTTGAACTTGTGAAAAACCCTTTGCCACAAGTCAAGCTCTATAGACGGTGACATTACCGTCCGCGTCTGTCTTCTTCTTAAAGATCCATTTGTTCTGAATGGCCTTTCGCCCTTCAGGTAATGCTTCCAAAGTCCATACTTTGTTTCCATACATGGATCCCATCTCCGATTTCATGGCCTCTAACCATTTCTCGGAATCCGGGCCCATCACTGCTACTCCATAGCTCATAGGTTCATTGTTGTCCAACAACATGACCTCCAAGACAGGGTTGCCATACCACTCAGGAGTAGTACGTGCCCTTGTCGACCTACGAGGTTCAATAGTAGCTTGATCCGAAGCTTCATGATCATCATCATTAACTTCCTCTTCTATCGTCATAGGTTCCTCAGAAACATCTTTCTGCGATGCACTACTTTCTGGTTGAAGTAAAGGTTCAACAACCTCATCAAGCTCTATTTTCCTCCCACTCAATTCTTTCGAGAGAAACTCTTTCTCAAGAAATGTTCCATTCTTAGTGACAAACACTTTGCCTTCGGATCTGAGATAGAAGGTATACCCGACTGTCTCTTTTGGGTATCCTATGAAGACGCATTTCTCCGCTTTGGGTTCCAGCTTTTCAGGCTAAAGCTTTTTGACATAAGCATCGCATCCCCAAACTTTAAGAAACGACAATTTTGGCCTCTTGACAAACCATAGCTCATATGGCATCGTCTCAACGGATTTTGATGGTGCCCTATTTAAAGTGAATGCAGCTGTCTCTAATGCATAACCCCAAAACGATAGTGGCAAATCAGCAAGAGACATCATAGAACGCACCATATCTAATAAGGTTCGATTACGACGTTCGGACACACCATTACGCTGTGGTGTTCTAGGCAGTGTCAACTGTGAAACAATTCCACACTGTCTTAAGTGACTGCCAAACTCATAACTCAGATATTCACCTCCTCGATCAGATCGTAGGAATTTAATCTTCTTTTACGATGATTCTCAACTTCACTCTGAAATTGCTTGAACTTTTCAAACGTTTCGGGCTTGTGTTTCATTAAGTAAATATACCCATATCTACTTTAAGTCATCAGTGAAGGTGAGAAAATAATGATATCCGCCACGCGCTGTAACATTCATTGGACCGCACACATTAGTATGTATGATTTCCAATAAGTCACTTGCCCGTTCCATTGTTCCAGAGAATGGCGTTTTAGTCATCTTGTCAATGATGCATGGTTCACATGTGTCAAGTGATTCAAAATCAAGTGACTCCAAAAGTCCATCAGCATGGAGCTTCCTCATGCGTTTTACACCAATATGACCTAAACGACAGTGCCAGAAGAAAGTGGTACTACCATTATCAACTCTACATCTTTTGGCATCAATGTTATGAACATGTGTGTCATCACTATCAAGATTCAATATGAATAAACCCCTCACATTGGGTGCATGACCATAAAAATATTACTCATATAAATAGAACAACCTTTATTCTCTGATTTAAATGAGTAACCGTCTCGCAATAAACAAGATCCAGATATAATGTTCATGCTTAATGCAGACACTAAATAACAATTATTCAGGTTCATCACTAATCCCGATGGTAATTGAAGAGAGAGCGTGCCGACGGCAATCACATAAACCTTGGAACCATTTCCCACGCGCATCGTCACTTCATCCTTCGCCAGCCTTCGTCTATTCCGTAGTTCCCGGCCTGTTTTGAGTTGCAAATGTGAGCAACCGATCCGGTATCAAATACCCAGGCACTACAACGAGAGCTAGTAAGGTACACATCAATAACATGTATATCATATATATGTTGTTTGTCGTTGGCCGCCTTCTTGTCAGCCAGGTACTTGGGGCAGTTCCGCTTCCAGTGACCAGTTCCCTTGCAATGAAAGCACTCAGTTTCTGGCTTAGGTCCATGCTTGGGCTTCTTTACAGGAGTAGCAACTGCTTTGCCATCCTTCTTGGTTTTACCCTTCTTGCCCTTAACCCTTTCCATTCTTCTTGAAACTAGTGGTTTTATTGACCATCAACACTTGATGTTCTTTCTGGATTTCAGACTCAGCGACTTTTAGCATCGCAAACAGCTCGGCGACTGACTTGTTCATCACGTGCATGTTATAGTTCATGACAAAGCTCTTGTAACTAGGTGGCAGTGATCGAAGAACTCTGTCAGTGATCACTTCTGGCGGAAGGGCAATTCCCAACTCTGCTAGACGAGTTGAATACCTAAACATTCTGAGTATATGTTCACCGATAGACCCGTTCTCCTCCATCTTGCAAGCATAGAACTTATCGGAGGTCTCATACCTCTCGATCCGGGCATTCTTCTAAAAGATAATCTTCAACTCCTGGAACATCTCATATGCTCCATGACGTTCAAAACGTCTTTGAAGTCCCGGTTCTAAGCCATACAATATTGCACACTGAACTATTGAGTAATCTCTCGTACGTGCCTCCCAAGCGTTCTTAACGTCTTCGGAGGTCATGTCTTCTGGTTGGTCACCAAGCGGTGCATGAAGGACTATCATTTCTGGGAAGCCGTGAGGATAATCCTCATATTACGGGCCCAGTCAACAAAGTTACTTCGATCATCTTTCAGCTTAGCTTTCTGGAGGAACGCATTAAAATTCAAGGGTGCTACTGTGGGAGCCATTGATCTACAACATAAATATGCAAAGGTTTACTTAGACTATTTTTCAAGATACTGAGTTTAGTTATTCAAATTACTAAAGCTCCCACTCAAATTGATATCCCTCAGGTCATCTGAGTGTCACATGATCCAAATTCATCAACTCAAGTATGATCATCAAGTGAGTTGAGGTGGCTTCAATGGTGAACATTATCATGTTGATCATATTTACTATATGACTCATGTTCGACCTTTCGGTCTCTTGTGTTCCGAGGCCATGTCTGTACATGCTAGACTCGTCAAGTTTAACCCGAGTGTACTACACGTGCAACACTGGATTGCACCGGTTGTATGTGAACATAGAGTCTATCACACCCGATCATCACGTGGTGTCTCGACACGACGAACTTTCGCAACGGTGCACACTCGGGGAGAACACATTTCATCTTGAAATTTAAGTGAGGGATCACCTTATAATGCTACCGTCGTCCTAAGCAAAACAAGGTGCATAAAAGGATTAACATCACATGCAATTCATAAGTGACATGATATGGCCATGAACTTGTCCTTTTGATCTCCATCTAGAAAGCACCGGCATGATCTCCATCGTCACCGGCACGACACCATGATCTCCATCATCTTGATCTCCATCAACGTGTATCCATCGGGGTTGTCACGCCCAACATGCTTCTACTACTATTGATACCGTTTAGCGATAAAGTAAAGCATTACATGGCGCTTAATGATTGACACACAGGTCATACAATAATTAAAGACAACCCTATGGCTCCTGCCGGTTGCCGTACTCAACGACATGCAAGTTGTGATAATCTATACATCACATGATCATCTCATACATCACATATATCAGATCATGTAATTGGCCATATCACATCACAACATACCCTGCAAAAACAAGTTAGACGTCCTCTAATTGTTGTTGCATGTTTTACGTGGCTGCTATGGGTATCTAGCAAGAACAATTCTCATCTACGCAAAAACCACAACGGTGATACACTAGTTGCTTTTTAACCTTCTCAAGGACCGCCTTTGTCGAATCCGATCCAACTAAAGTGAGAGAAACTGGCACCCGCAAGCCATCTATGCAACAAGTTACGTTGAAGGAACCGGTCTCTCGTAAGTGTACGAGTAATGGTTGTCCGGACTGCTTCATCTCACAATACCGTTGAACCAAAACACGACCAAGGGAGGAAGCAATCTAAGCATCAACGCCCACAAACTTTTTTGTGTTCTACTCGAGATCTCATCTACACATAGACCTAGCTCTGATACCACTGTTGGGGAACGTTGCATGGAAAACAAAAAAATTCCTACGTTCACGCAAGACCTATCTGTTGGGAGACGTAGTAGTAAATCAAAATTTTCCTACGTGTCACCAAGATCTATCTATGGAGAAACCAGCGAACGAGTGGGGAGAGATTGGATCTTCATACCTTTGAAGATCGCTAAGCGGAAGCGTTACAAGAACGCGGTTGATGGAGTCGTACTCGCAGCGATTCAGATCGCGGTAGATCCGATCAAGTGCCGAACGGACGGCACCTCCGCGTTCAACACACGTGCAGCCCGGTGACGTCTCCAACACCTTGATCCAGCAAGGAGGAAGGAGAGGTTGGGGAAGGGCTCCAACAGCAGCACGACGGCGTGGTGGTGGTGGAGTAGCAAGGTATTCCGACAGGGCTTCGCCTAAGCGCTGCGGAGGAGGAAGAAGAGAGGTAGGGCTTCGCCGTGAGAGAGAGAGAGATCAAATCCTATCTCAAAACATCCAAAACCTCAAGTATATATAGGAGGAGGGACGTGGAGGGCTGGCTTGGCCTCTACTCCAAAGAGGAGATGGCCGGCCGAATTAAAGGGAGAGTCCACCTCCCACAAGGGAGGTGGATCTCCTCCTTTTAAATCCTTTTTGCCTTATCTCCTTATCTCCAGCCACATGGGCCTTTAGCAAAAGTATTTACCAGCCCAATAAGGGCTGACACACTTTATCTAACAGCCCATGAAGTCCTCTGGTCGTCACACCCCTCCCGGGGGTCCTCCGGCACCCTCCCGGCACTCCCGGTACAATACCGATGAGCCCGAAAACTTTCCGGTGACCAAAACTGGACTTCCTATATATCAATCTTTACCTCCGGACTATTCCGGAGCTCCTCGTGACGTCCGGGATCTCATCCGGGACTCCGAACAACCTTCGGTAATCACGTATACCTTTTCCCTATAACCCTAGCGTCATCGAACCTTAAGTGTGTAGACCCTACGGGTTCGGGAGACACGTAGACATGACCGAGACACTTCTCCGGCCAATAACCAACAGCGGGATCTGGATACCCATGTTGGCTCCCACGTACTCCACGATGATCTCATCGGATGAACCACGATGTCGGGGATTCAATTAATCCCGTATACAATTCCCTTTGTCTATCGGTATGGTACTTGCCCGAGATTCGATCGTCGGTATCCCCATACCTTGTTCAATCTCGTTACTGGCAAGTCTCTTTACTCGTTCCGTAATACATCATCCCGTGGCTAACTCCTTAGTCACATTGAGCTCATTATGATGATGTCTTACCGAGTGGGCCCAGAGATACCTCTCCGTCACACGGAGTGACAAATCCCAGTCTCGATTCGTGCCAACCCAACAGATACTTTCGGAGATACCCGTAGCGTACCTTTATAGCCACCCAATTACGTTGTGACGTTTGGCACACCCAAAGCATTCCTATGGTATCCAGGAGTTGCACAATCTCATGGTCTAAGGAAACGATACTTGACATTGAAAAGCTTTAGCAAACGAACTACACGATCTTGTGCTATGCTTAGGATTGGGTCTTGTCCATCACATCATTCTCCTAATGATGTGATCCCGTTATCAACGACATCCAATGTCCATGGCCATGAAACCGTGACCATCTATTGATCAACGAGCTAGCCAACTAGAGGCTTACTAGGGACATGTTGTGGTCTATGTATTCACACATGTATTATGGTTTCCGGTTAACACAATTATAGCATGAACAATAGACAATTATCATGAACAAGGAAATACAATAATAACCATTTTATTATTGCCTCTAGGGCATATTTCCAACAGTCTCCCACTTGCACTAGAGTCAATAATCTAGTTCACATCACCATGTGATTAACACTTACATCACCATGTGATCATATCATCATGTGATTAACACCCAATAAGTTCCGGGGTTTGTTCATGTTCTGCTCGTGAAAGAGGTTTTTAGTCAATGGGTCTGCGACATTCAGATCCGTGTGTACCTTGCAAACTTTCCATTTCATATTTGTAGATACTGTTCTCACGCTCCACTTGGAGCTATTCCAAATGGCTGCTCCACTATACGTAGCCAGATTTCTACTAAGAGTCATCCGGATTGGCTTTAAAGCTTGCATCATCGTAACACTTTACGATGAACTCTTTATCACCTCCATAATCGAGAAATATTTCCTTAGTTCTCAAGTTACTAAGGCTAACTTTGACCGCTGTCCAGTGATCCACTCTTGGATTACTCTTGTACCCCTTGACAGACTCATGGCAAGGCACACACAGGTGCGGTACACAGCACGGCATACTATATAGAGCCTATGGCTAAAGCATAGGAGATGACACTCATCTCTTCTTTATCTTCTGCCGTGGTCGGGTATTGAGTCTTACTCAATTTCACACCTTACAATACAGTCAAGAACTCCTTCTTTGACCCATCTATTTTGAACTCCTTCAAAAACTTGTCAAGGTATGTCTTCGTCGAAAAAAACTTATCAAGCGAATTGATCTATCCCTATAGATCTTGATGCTCAATAAAATAGTAGCTTTATCTGGGTCTTCCTTTGAAAAAACTCTTTTCAAACAACCCTTCATGCTCTTCCAGAAATTCTACATCATTTCCGATCAATAATATGTCAACTACATATTCTTATAAGAAATTCTATAGTGCTCCCACTCACTTTCTTGCAAATACAAGTTTCTCATAAACTTTGTATAAACTTAAACACTTTGATCACCTCATCAAAGCATATATTCCAACTCCGAGATGCTTGCTCCAGTCCATAGAAGGATCGCTGGAGTTTGCATATTATTAGCATCCTTAGGATTGACAAAACCTTCTGGTTGTATCACATACAACTCTTCCTCACCGAAACCATTACGGAAACCTTGTTTTGTCATCCATCTGCCAGATTTCATAATCGAAAAATGCAGCAACTGCTAACAAAATTTTAATAGACTTTTAGCATCGCTACAGATGAGACAATCTCATTGCAGTCAACTCCTTGAACTTGGCGGAAACTTCTTTGCGACAAGTCGAGCTTTATAAACGGTAACATTTCACCATTAGCATCTATGTTTATCTCAAAGGTCCATTTGTACTCAATGACCCGCCATTCAACAGGCAAGTCTACCAAAGTCCATACTTGGTTTTCATACATGGATCCTTTCTCGGATTTCATGGCTCCTAGCCATTTGTTGGAATCCGGGCCCACCATCGCTTCTCCATAGTTCGTAGGTTCATCGTTGTCCAACAACATGATTTCCAAGACAGGGTTGTCGTACTACTCAGGAGCAGTACGCGTCCTTGTCGACCTACGAGGTTCGATAGTGACTTGATCCGAAGCTTCATGATCATCATCATTAACTTCCTTTTCAACTGAGTAGGCTCTACAGAAACATCTTTCTATGTTGCGCTATTCTCTGGTTGAAACAAAGGTTCAACAACCTTATCAAGTTCTATCTTCCTCCCACTCAATTCTTTCGAGAGAAACTCTTTCTCAAAAAAAAGGACCCGTTCTTAGCAACAAACACCTTTTGCGCTTGGATCTGAGATAGAAGGTATACCCAATGTCTCATTAGGGTATTCTATGAAGATGCATTTGTCTACTTTGAGTTCAAGCTCGCTAGATGAAAAACCCATTTTCACATAAGCGTCGCAGCCCCAAACATTAAGAAATGACAGCTTAGGCTTCTGTCAAACCATAATTCTCACGGTGTCATCTCAACAGACTTAGATGGTGCCCTTTTAAAGTGAATGGATTTGTCTTTAATGCATAACCCCATAACGATAGTGGCAAAACGATAAGAGACATCATAGTACTCACTATATCCAATAGAGCACGACTCCGACGTTCGAACACACCATCACACTATGGTGTTCCAGGAGGCGTGAGCTGTGAAACAATTTCCATATTGTCTAAAATTGCATACCAAACTCGTAACTTAGATATTCACCTCCATGATCATATCATAGACATTTATCTTCTTGTCACGATGATCTTTAACTTCACTCTGAAACTCCTTGAACCTTTCAAACATTTCAGATTCGTGTTTCATTAAGTAAATATCCCCATATTTACTCAAATCATCAGTGAAGGTAAAGAAAAACAACGATATCCACTGCGTGTTTCAACACTCATTGGACCACATACATCAACATGTATTAATTCCAATAAGCCACTTGCCCGCTCCATCATATTGGATGACGGGGTCTCAGTCATCTTGCCCAAGAGGCATGGCTCGCATGTCTCAACCGATTCGAAATCGAGTGAGTCAAAAATCCATCATCATGGAGTTTCTTCATGCGATTTATACCAATATGACATTACGTGGCAGTCCCACAAGCATGTGGTACTATCATTATTAACTTTGTATCTTTTGGTACCAATGTTATGAATATGTGTACTACTACGATCATGATTCAATAAACCATTCCGAGTGGGTGCATGACCATTGAAGGCATTATCCATGTAAACAGAATAACCATTATTCTCTAACTTATATGAATAACCGTATCGCACTAATCATGATCTAATCACGTTCATGCTCAACGCAAACACCAAATAACATTTATTTAGGTTTATCACAAATCCTGAAGGTAGAGAGAGCGTGCGATGGTGATCACATCAATCTTGGAAATACTTCCAACACACATCGTCACCTTTCACCTAGCTAGTCTCCATTTACTCCGTAGCTTTTATTTCGAGTTGCTAACACTTAGCAACCGAACCGGTATCCAATACCCAGGTGCTACTAGGAGTACCAGCAAGGTACACATCACTAACACGTATATCAAATATACTTCCATTGACATTACCAGCCTTCTTATCTACCAAGCATCTAGGGGTTTTCCTCTTCAGCGAACATTCTCCTCATAACAGAAGCACTTAGTCTCGGGTTCGGGCTCAACCTTGGATTTCTTCACTAGAGCAACAACTGGCTTGCCATTCCCGAAGTTTTCCCTTCTTGCCCTTGCCCCTTTTGAAACTAGTGGTTTCACTTAACCATCAACACTTGATGCTCCTTGATTTCTATCTTCGTGGTGTCAAACATCACGAACAACTCAGGGATCATCTTATCCATCCCTGGCATGTTATAGTTCATCACGAAGCTCTAGTAGCTTGGTGTCAGTGACTTGGAGAACTGCATTAATCACCATCTCATCTGGAAGATTAACTCCCACTTGATTCAAGTGATTGTAGCACACGCTCACCGCTTAAGCTATTCTCCTTTATCTTGCAGACAAAGAATCTTGTTGGAGGTCTCATACCTCTCAACATAGGCACGAGCCTGAGATCACAATCTCAGCTCCTAGAACATCTCATATGTTCCGTGACGTTCAAAACGTTTTGGAGCCTCAATTCTAAGCCGCAATGCATGACGCATTGAACTATCACGTAGTCACCAAAAAGTGCCTGTCATATGTTCACAACATCTACAGACAACACTTGAGGGAGTGGTGCAGTTAGCGGTACATCAAAAACATAAGCTTTCTGTGCAGCAATGAGGACAATCCTCAGATCACGGACCCTGTCCGCATTATTGCTACCATCAACTTTCAACTTACTTTTCTCTAGGATTGTATCAATAAAACTGTGGAGCTACAACGCGAGCTATCTACGACATAATTTGCAAGGACATTTTTAGACTAAGTTCATGATAATTAAGTTCACTTAATCAAATTATTAATGAACTCCCACTTAGATAGACATCTCTCTAGTCTTCCAAGTGATACATGATCCATGTCAACTAGCCCATGTCCGATCATCACGTGAGACGGACTAGTCATCCATGGTGAACATCTCTATGTTGATCGTATCTTCTATACGACTCATGTTCGACCTTTCGGTCTTCCGTGTTCCGAGGCCATGTCTGTACATGCTAGGCTCGTCAAGTCAACCTAAGTGTTTCGCATGTGTAAATCTGGCTTACACCCGTTGTATGCGAACGTTAGAACCTATCACACCCGATCATCACGTGGTGCTTCGGAACGACGATCCTTAGCAATGGTGCACAGTTAGGGTGAACACCTTTCTTGAAATTTTATTGAGAGATCATCTTATTTACTACCGTCGTTCTATGCAAATAAGATGTAAACATGATAAACATCACATGCAATCAATATAGTGACATGATATGGCCAATATCATCTTGCTCCTTCGATCTCCATCTTCGGGGCACCATGATCATCACTGTCACCGGCACGACACCATGATCTCCATCATCATGATCTCCATCATTGTGTCTTCATGAAGTTGTCTCGCCAACTATTACTTCTACTACTACAGCTAACGTTTAGCAATAAAGTAAAGTAATTACATGGCGTTTATGATTGACACGCAGATCATACAATAATATAAGACAACTCCTATGGCTCCTGCCGGTTGTCATAGTCATCGACATGCAAGTCGTGAACCCTATTACAAGAACATGATCAATCTCATACATCACAATGCATCACATCACATCCTTTTGGCCATATCACATCACACGGCATATGCTGCAAAAACAAGTTAGACGTCCTCTAATTTGTAGTTGCAAGTTTTTACGTGGTTGCTATAGGTTTCTAGCAAGAACGTTTCTTACCTACGTCAAAACCACAACGTGATATGCCAATTGCTATTTACCCTTCATAAGGACCCTTTTCATCGAATCCAATCCGACTAAGGTGGGAGAGACAGACACCCGCTAGCCACCTTATGCAACTAGTGCATGTCAGGCGGTGGAACCGGTCTCACGTAAGCGTACGTGTAAGGTTGGTCCGGGCCGCTTCATCCCACAATACCGTCGAATCAAGATAAGACTAGTAACGGCAAGCATATTAACAAAATCGACGCCCACAACTACTTTGTGTTCTACTCGTGCATAGATTCTACGCATAGACCTAGCTCATGATGCCACTGTTGGGAGACGTAGTAGTAAATCAAAATTTTCCTACGTGTCACCAAGATCTATCTATGGAGAAACCAGCGAACGAGTGGGGAGAGATTGGATCTTCATACCTTTGAAGATCGCTAAGCGGAAGCGTTACAAGAACGCGGTTGATGGAGTCGTACTCGCAGCGATTCAGATCGCGGTAGATCCGATCAAGTGCCGAACGGACGGCACCTCCGCGTTCAACACACGTGCAGCCCGGTGACGTCTCCAACACCTTGATCCAGCAAGGAGGAAGGAGAGGTTGGGGAAGGGCTCCAACAGCAGCACGACGGCGTGGTGGTGGTGGAGTAGCAAGGTATTCCGACAGGGCTTCGCCTAAGCGCTGCGGAGGAGGAAGAAGAGAGGTAGGGCTTCGCCGTGAGAGAGAGAGATCAAATCCTATCTCAAAACATCCAAAACCTCAAGTATATATAGGAGGAGGGACGTGGAGGGCTGGCTTGGCCTCTACTCCAAAGAGGAGATGGCCGGCCGAATTAAAGGGAGAGTCCACCTCCCACAAGGGAGGTGGATCTCCTCCTTTTAAATCCTTTTTGCCTTATCTCCTTATCTCCAGCCACATGGGCCTTTAGCAAAAGTATTTACCAGCCCAATAAGGGCTGACACACTTTATCTAACAGCCCATGAAGTCCTCTGGTCGTCACACCCCTCCCGGGGGTCCTCCGGCACCCTCCCGGCACTCCCGGTACAATACCGATGAGCCCGAAAACTTTCCGGTGACCAAAACTGGACTTCCTATATATCAATCTTTACCTCCGGACTATTCCGGAGCTCCTCGTGACGTCCGGGATCTCATCCGGGACTCCGAACAACCTTCGGTAATCACGTATACCTTTTCCCTATAACCCTAGCGTCATCGAACCTTAAGTGTGTAGACCCTACGGGTTCGGGAGACACGTAGACATGACCGAGACACTTCTCCGGCCAATAACCAACAGCGGGATCTGGATACCCATGTTGGCTCCCACGTACTCGACGATGATCTCATCGGATGAACCACGATGTCGGGGATTCAATTAATCCCGTATACAATTCCCTTTGTCTATCGGTATGGTACTTGCCCGAGATTCGATCGTCGGTATCCCCATACCTTGTTCAATCTCGTTACTGGCAAGTCTCTTTACTCGTTCCGTAATACATCATCCCGTGGCTAACTCCTTAGTCACATTGAGCTCATTATGATGATGTCTTACCGAGTGGGCCCAGAGATACCTCTCCGTCACACGGAGTGACAAATCCCAGTCTCGATTCGTGCCAACCCAACAGATACTTTCGGAGATACCCGTAGCGTACCTTTATAGCCACCCAATTACGTTGTGACGTTTGGCACACCCAAAGCATTCCTACGGTATCCAGGAGTTGCACAATCTCATGGTCTAAGGAAACGATACTTGACATTGAAAAGCTTTAGCAAACGAACTACACGATCTTGTGCTATGCTTAGGATTGGGTCTTGTCCATCACATCATTCTCCTAATGATGTGATCCCGTTATCAACGACATCCAATGTCCATGGCCATGAAACCGTGACCATCTATTGATCAACGAGCTAGCCAACTAGAGGCTTACTAGGGACATGTTGTGGTCTATGTATTCACACATGTATTATGGTTTCCGGTTAACACAATTATAGCATGAACAATAGACAATTATCATGAACAAGGAAATACAATAATAACCATTTTATTATTGCCTCTAGGGCATATTTCCAACACTATCCATGGTGATGAGCATCTACGAGAGGGAGAGTGGATCAACGTACCCTTGTAAATCGCTAAGCGGGAAGCGTTAAGAAACACAGTTGGTGTAGTCGAACGTCTTCGCGATCCAAATCGCCGAGCGTCCCATGATGCAATCATGATCCGTCCCGCGATCCAATCAAGATCCGTCCCACGAACTTGATCACGATCCGTCCCGCGAACTTGGTCACGGTCCTTCCGATCTAGCGCCGAACGGACGGCACCTCCGTGTTCAGCACACGTACGGCTTGATGACGATCTCCGCCGTCTTGATCCAGCAAGAGGGAGCATAGAGGAAGAAGAGTTCTTTATCAGCGTGATGGTGCTCCGGCGATGGTGGTGGAGCTATTCCGGCAGGGCTTCGCCTAAGCACTCCAGAAATCCCATCTAGAGGAGAAACTATGCACTAGAGGAACGGGCAGCACGTGGCTAAAATTCTGTGCAAAAACCCTAAAACCCACCAGTATATATAGGCGGAAGGGAGGAGAGTCTTGGTGCAAGGGCCAATCCTCCTTTGGTTCGGCCGAAGTGGGGAGGAGAGGAGGACTCCTCCTCCAATCGTAGTAGGACTAGGATTCCTCCTTTTTGGCCTTTTTTCCACCTTTTTCCCTTTGGGTTTTTCTTCGCAGCCGCATGGGACTTGTCTGGGACTTCCACCATCCCACAAAGGCTGGTAATTATTCTCCCACAGCCCATGAAGCCTCTAGGGTCGAAATACCCCTACCGGTGGTCTCCCGGTACACTACCGGCACTCCCGGTACATTACCGATTAGCCTGAAACTTTTCTGGAGACCAAAACATGACTTCCTATATATAATTCTTTACCTCCGGACCATTCCGGATCTCCTCATGAAGTCCGAGATCTCATCCGGGACTCCGAACAACCTTCAGTCACCATCATACATAACTCTATACTACCAAAACGTCACCGAACCTTAAGTGTGCAGACTCTGCGGGTTCGAGAACTATGTAGACATGACCGAGACACCTCTACGGTCAATAACCAATAGCGGGACCTGGATACCCATATTGGTTCCTACATATTCTATGAAGATCTTTATTGGTCGAACCTCTATGCCAAGGATTCAGTTAATCCCGTATGATGTTCCCTTTATTCTTCGGTATGTTACTTGCCCGAGATTCGATTGTCTATATCTCCATACCTAGTTCAACCTCGTTACCGCAAGTCTCTTTACTCATTCTGTAATACAAGATCCCGTGACTAATACTTAGTCACATTGCTTGCAAGGCTTATTGTGATGTTGTATTACCGAGTGGGCCCTAAGATACCTCTCCATCACACGGAGTAACAAATCCTATTCTTGATCCATGCCAACTCAATAGACACCCTCGGAGATACCTGTAGAGCACCTTTATAGTCACCTAGTTACGTTGCGACGTTTGATACACACAAGGCACTCCTCTGGTATCCGTGAGTTGCATGATCGCATGGTCATAGGAACATATACTTGACATGCAGAAAACAATTGCAATTAACTGACACGATCATATGCTATGTTTGTAGTTTGGGTCTTGTCCATCACATCATTCTCCTAATGATGTGATCCCGTTATCGAATGACATCACATGTCAATGGCTAGGAAACCTTGACCATCTTTGATCAACGAGCTAGTTCACTAGAGGCATACTAGGGACATACTGTTGTCTATTTACCCACACATGTAATGTGTTTCCAAACAATATAATTATAGCATGGATAATAAACGATTATCATGAACAAGGAAATATAATAATAAATACTTTATTTATTGCCTCTAGGGCATATTTCCAACAATAAGCTGCCTCAACACAGGCTAAACTAGCCAGGGGTCATACGATGCTTAGCTCGACAACACTGGGGCAGGGGTTAAGCAAGGGTCTGGAAGGTCAGCCCAAGAAAAAGAGGAAGAGACCGGTGAAGATAGGCTCAGCTGCCTACAAACAAGCCAAAGCACATAGCAGCCAGACGGCGGATTTTGAAGAGCGTGTACCCATCAAAGGTGCGGCCATGTTCCATGTCACGGGAGAGCCGACGCTACCGCCCAAACCGCTGGAGGCAATATCAGGGGATCTCGGGAGACTGCACGACCATGTGTTGTCGACTGAGAAAAGCTTATTAGCCTCGAAGGATCCAGGATATCCAACATACGCGGCTCGTGTGCCCGAGGGTAAGTGCTACGTCGACACACGGCCCGCGGAGGTGTTCTTCCTGCGGTTTCATCATATCTTCGAGATGTTTCTGACAAGGCGTCTCGATTGTACAATCGTCCGCCTTTTTGCGCTACATATGAGCTCCGTCGTGAAGAGAGAAAAAGTCTCGCAAATCTGTGTGGTGGATCCATACTACATGCACAAGTCCTTTTTGAGTCTCGGCGACTTTGAGCTTAAAACTGCTAGGGAGTACCTCGAAAACTTCATGGTGCAGAATAAGGACCAGGAAATTGTCCTCTTGCCTTATCATCCAAAGTAAGTCAGTGCTGGACAACCCTTTCCTACATTTCAATCATTCCTTCTAGCTCATATGGAGAATAATTTGAGCTGTTTATTTTTCCGTAGTAACGGTCGTGTCGTCCTTATAGTTCTTTACCCGCGAGTCTCCCACGCCGTGTATTTTACCCTACTAGAAACTATGAGAAGAAGGACTACACCCACGTAATGAATATTCTAGATTATGCTCTTCAAGGCTTCGGCATTAAGGGTGGCCACCTGCAGATCGGGAAACAAAGGAACAAGAAGTTGGGTTTCTCGCATAAAATTAACTTCTGATGCATCCATATCCCAAAACCAAGCAAGAACGATGGATTCTACCTCCTCCATCTCATGATGGAGCTCAGAATGGATCACCAAAAGCTTCGCATGACAAGCAGAAACGACATATCCGCAAGTAGGTAGAATCTCATGGAGAAGCGGATTATAAACTTAGAGATGACTTCTTTCGCATCCAGAGGGACATTGCGACGATCATCATGAAAGAAATCGTCGAAGAGAAGGGGATGTTCCACCACGGCCCTATATCGCGAGCTGACGTCCGAACACGCATTGGCATGCAACGTCAGGACCTCACGCCATTCAAGAAGCTAGGGTGCATCCTCGATGATATGGAAGGATGGAACTTCTAGTGATTTACGATGCCGATGATGATGATATGTGTCGGTTGAACTTGTATACTTTCTGTAGCGATGAAACTTTGTGATATCCACAGTCCCTACCAAACTTGGGTAACGCTACTTTGTTAGTTTGGGTACGATGACCTGTGTACCTCTAGTTAATTAGTTTGCGTACGATGAAACTGCGTTGATTATTTTGTTGCATATGATTGTACATTCTCTTGATGAAAATGCATCTCTAACATACCTAGATTCTTGATGGCAAAGTACCGGTGCTATATCGTGTACAAAGGAAAGGTTCCGGAAGTATACGACGAGTGGTCCGAGTGTCACGCGCAAGTGCAGGGGGTCTCGGGCGCCACCCATAAAGGCTTCAAAAGCAGATAAGAAGCAGAAGCTAGTTACTTGAGGAGGCTCACGCTAGCGTGAGAGAGGACTCATAACAGCCGCCTCATGTACTGCATCTGCATAGTTTCGCTCTCACTCATAGTGATATCTCTTCTCGTATATATCATTGCTTAGATGGATGATGATGTAGTTGCAAGTATTTGAGACTTGTATCGTTATTTTTGAGAGATAATGACGAGAGACCACTTTGTGTTGGATGATGATTATGATGATGACATGAATTGATAAGACTATTTGTATGTGTATGCTATAATTACATTTGTATGTGTATGGTATGCTAGATATTATTGTATAAATCCTATATAAATACAAAAAAATATGCAAAAGAAAAAATATAAACTAATAAAACTAGCAGTAGCGCGGCCTCACGTCCTGGTAAAGCTCGCTACTGCTATCCATGTTTAGCAGTAGCGCGTCTTACTCTAGAGTACTACAACTATTATCAGTAGCGCATCGCTATAAAGCACGCTACTGCTCACATGTATATCAATAGCGCGGGTCGACCAGCGCTAGTACTACAAGTTAGCTATAGCGTCGTATCAGTAGCACGGATACCCGCGCTACTGATACACCTAAAAACAGCACTACTACTACACTTTTCCCTAGTAGTGTATGGCTATTTGGAGTGAGTTGAACGTGTGTCTAGCTTTGCTGTGGGAGATGTATGAGCACGAGAAGAGTGTCATGATCAGAGAGTGTGGTGGGTGTTGAAGAGAACTTCAAACTAGTAGGAGAGAAGAGGAAGTTGGAGACTAAAAATTGCAAGCTAGAATGAGAAAAAAGGAGGTTACAGTGTGAGCTTAGACACTTCAAAGACAATTATGCTAAATTTGTGGTTGGCAAGAAGAAGACAGTTGATTGGATGAGCTGGCTGAACAATCTTTGCTAACAGTGAATGCACAACTGGACAAGAAGAATCTAGGGGGAAATTCAGCCATAAGTGTACACAAGATGATAAGGCTAAAGACAGAGAAGAGAAGCGAGTGGTCAATTGAGTACGTGAGTAGAAGGTTGATCTTGTGCTGTTGTTCTTTCCGGTTCAAGTAACCAAGACAGCTGACATCCAGTAAATGAAAAAAAAGAGTTGTAATTTATATATACTCCTTCCGTCCCAAAATAAGTGTCTAAACTTTATACTATGTTAGTATAAAATTGTACTAAGAGGAAGACATTTATTTTGGGACGAAGAAAGTACTTCCTAGTCATAACAGTGGCTCCCTAAAAAAAGTCATGAACAGTGGCGAGTGCCGGTGTGGCTGCATGGCTCCGTTTCACAGGATTTAGGCCATCTCTGTGGTGGCGACCTCGTTCTATTGCTGCGTCCATTGTGTGTCTTATTATGTTGTTGACGTTAGTGATTCTCCTTTGGCTATTCTTGCGGTGAGGTGGTCGTGCTTGATGTGATGTGCCAATGGCAGATTGCCTGGTGTCTGTGCGTGCTCTCGGGGAGCTATTTCACCTTGTTGATGGCGCGGTTCTTTGATCCAGGGTGAGAAGATTGTGCTCTTCTTCCGTGATGAAGGCGCCGTCTAATCATGTGGGTGCGTACGATGGCTGGTCCTTCCACTAATAGAAAAAGTCCATTTGTCCCGGTTCGTAAGGCCCATTTATCCCGATTCCTGAACCGGAACTAAAGTGTTAGGACTAAAGCCTAAAACCTTTAGTCCCGGTTCTCTTACAAACCGGGACAGAAGGGGCTCCACGTGACCTCTGCGGGGAGCCCAGGCAGGAGGACCTTTGGTCCAGGTTGGTAACACGCGTCAGTATCTGGCAGTTGCTTGTTTTTTTTATTTTGAAAGGGAGTTTTATATTGTTATAGCTAGCTAATTGATAGAGAGAAGTGTTCTCTCTTTCTTCGTGCTTGGTCGACGCTAGTTACTATAGAGAGAACTCGACACGCTAGCTAGTAAGCAAATGAAGGAATCATTAAGTACATAAGATCGTCATGATCATATACAGATATAAATGATCGACCTATCTTTCTCCGAGAGATTGGTCGTATAACAAGTTTTCGTATATATATCCAAAGCTACTAGCTACATATATACAATATAAGATCTCTTACAATCCATAACATCTAATGTCCATTTCCAGATGGTATTCTCCGATTTTATTTATAACGTGGTCAAGAACCCGCCAATTCTTCTTGAATTGCTCGTATGCGATCATGTGGTAGGAGTTCATCCAGCATCGGCCACATCTAATTTGAAGAAGGGGGTCAATACATATATATGATAATAAAATAAAATTGTGAATATTATTGCTTACGCACTTAAAATTGTTTTGTAGAGTAGCCCCGCTTAGGGGCCGTCGCGTTGTAGATGAAGTCGCAAACGTAGTATCCACATAAATCAGTCCGTCTTCCTGCCACAAGCACTTTATGAGAAATAGAGTTCAATCAAACTGATAATCAAGCATGATAAATGGTATTGATGAAACTAGAATCAATGAGAGATGCGCGGAACTAGCTAGTAGTACTTACTTTCGGGTGTGTAAATCGCAGCTCCTTCGACAGTGCCGAAACAATTGTTGTGAACTCTTTCCAAACCCTGCCAGACAAAGAAAATAATTACTTGATATCAGGAAATGAACAAATTAAAGTTGCCGACATGATGCGATAATGATCGATTGAATTTACTTCTGGAGAATTTTAGTCATGTCCGCATAATTCTGGGAATCTTTTCGTTTCGATCTAAGACGATTACTACTCCCCGCTCAAGATGAATCTCTAGCAGAATAAAGTGGAAACTGCGCACACATGCATAACTCATCAATTACATTACTATAAACCTCGAGTAATAAGGGAAACAAAATATGCACAAGACAGTAACACTCACTTGAAGTTGTAAGGAAAGAGTATTGTCCCTTTGTTTTGATTTTTAAGCAACGATTGTAGCAAGTTCTCCTCGGTTTCTGTGGGCCAGTGTTTTATATTATGCTCATGTATGACATTTGGGTTAATGAACCCAATGTCATAGATTTGTGCTTTTCTGCATTCGACGATCTTCAATCTGCATAATATAATAGTGAGGATAATTATATATACATGCAATGAAAGAGATGATCTATATACATAGAGAGACTTAATTACAAAAGTAGTGCTTACAGACAGTAGCAAGTCATGATTGTTTTGTCGATGGCTTTCTGATTGTATAACTGCCATATCTCCTCATATTCAATATTGAACATATCAATTCCAACGAGATCGTGCTCCTCTTTAACTGACAGTACCAAAGAATCCATCACAGACTCGCGGCAGCTTTGCATGTACCATTCATGGAATCTTCGCATCATCATTGTTAGAGGAGGAGGATCGGGTTTGACGAGAGGATGCCCGTACCGGTATTTGAATTCGTCCACCTCCAACTTCTCAAACAGTACATCATCGCTCAGGTAATCACCAGATTTATTACCGAGGACCAACCCTGGATGATTAGCGACGATATCGCTAGAAACCTTAAGCGGGGGGGGGGCATGATTGGTTCACCTGTTCGCCGAGCTGGGGATTTTTTTTCCCACTTCTAAATTCTGCTAACGTTGCATCACTGGAAGTAATTCCCGACCGCCGCGCATCTTGATATGCCTATTTAATACAGCGTTCATAGTTGGAATCCGGCGGAGGCGGTGGTGGTCGCTTCAAGGCATCGATAGTGCACATCACTTTCATCGGATCTATCTTCTCCTTCGGAGCTGGAATTTTCTTTGCAAAATGGTCCCTCACTTCGGCCTGACTTATCTCCTTGTTTTCAGACTCGGTCCTCTCATATGTAACTTTTCCACAGGCTTGAGAGATGGACCATATATGTATCCCTTGCTGCCTATGCTTGTACTGCTAGCCACCGGAGCGGCGGCGGCTCCCTTCCGTCGTTGCTTACTAGGCGCCGGAGGAGCCACAGCGGAGGCGTCTGTCTTCCGGCGTTGCCGATGAGGCTGAGGAGGAGGTGTACTGCTCCGACGTGCCGGAGTAGGCGAAGGAGGAGGCGGAGTGCCCCCTCGCGCCGGAGGAGCCGGAGAAGGAGGCGGTGTGCCCTGATTCGCCAGGAGAAGGAGGAGGCGGAGGCGTCCACTTTGGAAGCTTGATGTACTCCTTCTGCCATAGACATGTACTCCTCAGGGCACGAACCATCTTATTCTCTCCTTCACCTGTACAGTGGTCAAGCTCGAGCTCCTCAAATTCCGGTATTACTTCATCCACCATCACAACACCATAGCCATGTGGAATCGGACGGCAGTGAAAAGTTCCGTTGGGTTGAGGAGGTGCAACAGAGCCGACAGCCGCCTTGAAAGTGAGGTTCCGTCATTTCGTCATAAGCTCGCAATGTTGATCCTCCATGATAGTATCCACGGGGTAGCTAGGAGACGTCAAGTCGGGCTGAACAGGCTCCGTGGAAGCGACGCTGCTTCTCCGCTGAGATGGTGGGGTAGTAGCTTCTGGGTAGCTTCGTGCCATTGAGATGGTTGGCCGGCAGCTCACTGGCTCTCAGCTTCCTCTAGATTATCACGACTTGCATGTCGATGAGTACGGCAACCGGCAGGAGCCATAGGGTTGTCTTTAATTATTGTATGACCTGCGTGTCAATCATTAAGCGCTATGTAATGCTTTACTTTATCGCTACGGTAGCAATAGTAGTAGAAGCATGCAGGGCGTGACAACCCCAATGGCAACACATTGATGGAGATCAAGATGATGGAGATCATGGTGTTGTGCCGGTGACGATGGAGATCATGCCGGTGTTTCGAAGATGGAGATCTTAAACACAAGTTCATGGCCATATCATGTCACTTATGAATTGCATGAGATGTTAATCCTTTTATGCACCTTGTTTTGCTTAGTACGGCGGTAGCATTATAAGGTGATCCCTCACTTGAATTTCAAGATGAACTGTGTTCTCCCCGAGTGTGCACCATTGCGAAAGTTCGTCGTGTTGAGACACCACGTGATGATCGGGTGTGATAGACTCTACGTTCACATACAACGGGTGCAAGCCAGATTTGCACGCGCAGAACACTCGGGTTAAACTTGACGAGCCTAGCATGTACAGACATGGCCTCGGAACACGAGAGACCGAAAGGTCGAACATGAGTCATATAGTAGATATGATCAACATAATGATGTTCACCATTGCAGCCACCTCAACTCACGTGATGATCGGACTTGAGTTGGTGAATTTGGATCATGTATCACTCGAATGATCGGAGGGATGTCAATTTGAGTGGGAGTTCTTAAGTAATATGATTAATTGAACTCATTATCATGAACATAGTCAAAGTGTCTTTGCAAATTATGTTGTAGATTACTAGCTCGCGCTGTAGCTCCCTTGTATTTTTATATGTTCCTAGAGAAATAGAATTGAAAGATGTTGGTAGCAAAATTGCGGACTGGGTCCGTGATCTGAGGATTGTCCTCATTGTTGCACAGAAGGCTTATGTCCTTAATGCACCGCTCGGTGCGCCACCCCCTCTAGCGTCGTCTATAGATGTTGTGAACATCTAACAGGCACGTTTCGATGACTACTTGATAGTTTAGTGCGTCATGCATTACGGCTTAGAATTGAGGCTCCAAAACGTTTTGAACGTCACGGAACATATGAGATGTTCTAGGAGCAGAGATTGTGATCTCAGGCTCGTGCCTTTGTTGCGAGATATGAGATCTCCAACAAGATTCTTTGCTTGTAAGATGAAGGAGAATAGCTCAATCGTTGAGCATGTACTCAGATTGTCTGGGTACTACAATCGCTTGAATCAAGTGGGAGTTGATCTTCCAGATAAGATAGTGATTGATATAGTTCTCCAAGTCACTGTCACTAAAGCTACTAGAACTTAGTGATGAACTATAATACACTAGGGATAGAAGTATTGATCCCTGAGCTGTTCGCGATGTTTGACACCGCGAAGGTAGAAATCAAGAAGGAGCGTCAAGTGTTGATGGTTAATCAAACCACTAGTTTCGAAAAGGGCAAGAGCAAGGAGGGAAACTTCATGGATAGCAAGTCAGTTGCTGCTCCAGTGAAGCAACCCAAAGTTGAACTCAAACCCGAGACTAAGTGCTTCTATTATGAGGTGAGAGGTCGCTGAAGCAGAACAACCCTAGATACTTGGTAGATAAGAAGGCTGGCAACATCGACAGAAGTATATTTGATATACGAGTTATTTATGTGTACCTTGCTAGTACTCCTAGTAGCACCTAGGTATTGGATACCGGTTTGGTTGCTAAATGTTAGTAACTCGAAATAAAAGCTACGGAATAAACGGAGAACTAGCTAAGGTTGAGGTGACGATGTGTGTTGGAAATGCTTCCAAGGTTGATGTGATCAACATCGCACGCTCTCTCTACCTTCAGGATTAGTGACGAACCTAAATAAATGTTATTTGGTGTTTTGCGTTGAGCATGAACATGATTAGATCATGTTTGTTGCAATACGGTTATTCATTTAAGTCAGAGAATAATAGTTATTCTGGTTACATGAATAATACCTTCAATGGTCATGCACCCAGTGAGAATGGTTTCTTGAAATCTTGATCGTAGTAGTACACATGTTCATAACATTGATGTCAAAAGATACAAAGTTAATAATGATAGTACCACATACTTGTGGCACTGCCGCTAAATGTCATATTGGTATAAAGCGCATGTAGAAACTCCATGCTGATGGATATTTGGACTCATCGATTTCGAATCGGTTGAGACATGCGAACCATGCCTCTTGGGCAAGATGACTAAAGGACCCCGTTGGATGGAGCAGGCAAGTGATTCATTGGAAATGATACATGTTGATGTATGCAATCTAGTGAGTCTTGTAGCATGCAGTGGATATCGTTATTTTCTTACCTTCACCTATGATTTGAGTAGATATAGTGTATATTTACTTAATGAAACACAAGTCTGAATCGTTTGAAAGGTTCAAGCAAATTCAGAGTGAAGTTTAAAGATCATCGTGACAAGAAGATAAAAATGACCGCGATATGATCGTGGAGGTGAATATCTGAGTTACGAGATTGGCATACAACTTAAGACAACGTGAAATTTGTTTCACAACTAACGCAACCTGGAACACCATGGTGTGATGGTGTGTCCGAACATCATAGTCATGCTCTATTGATATAGTGCATACTGCGATGTCTCTTATCGTTTTACTACTATAATTTTTGGGGTTATGCATTAGAGACAACTACATTCACTTTAAATAGGGCATCATCTAAATCCGTTGAGATGACACCGTGTGAATTATGGTTTGATAGAAACCTAAGCTGTCATTTCTTAATGTTTGGGGCTGCGATGCTTGTGTGGAAAATGTTTTCACATAATAAGCTAGAACCCAAAGCGGACAAATGTATCTTCATAGACTACCCTAAGAACAGATGGGTATGCCTTCTATCTCAGATCCGAGTGCAAAGTGTTTGTTGCTAGAACTGGGTCCTTTCTCGAGAAAAAGTTTCTCTCGAAAGAATTGAGTGGGAGGAAGATAGAACTTGATGAGGTTGTTAAACCTTTGTTCAACCAGAGAGTAGTGCAGCATAGAAAGATGTTTCTGTGAAGCCTACGTTAGTTGAAGAGGAAGTTAATGATGATGATCATGAAGCTTCAGGATCAAGTTACTATCGAACTTCGTAGGTCGACAAGGATGTGTACTGCTCCTGAGCGGTACGACAACTCTGTCTTGGAGGTCATGTTGTTGGACAACGATGAACCTACGAGCTATGGAGAAGCGATGATGGGCCCGGATTCCGACAAATGGTTGGAGGCCATGAAATCCGAGATAGGATCCATGTATTAAAACCAAGTGTAGACTTTGGTAGACTTGCTCGTTGGACGGCAGGTCGTTGAGTACAAATGGATCTTTAAAATGAAGACAGACACTGACGGTGAATGTCACTATTTGTAAAGCTCGACTTGTTGCAAAGATGTTTGTGACAAGTTCAAGGAGTTGACTACGATGAGACTTTCTCACTCGTAGCGATGCTAAAAGTCTGTTGGAATTATGTTAGCAGTTGTTGTGTTTTCAATTATGAAATCTGGCAGATGGATGTCAAAACATCGTTTCCTTAATGGTTTACTTGAGGAAAGGTTGTATGTGATACAACCAGAAGGTTTTGTCAGGCCTAAGGATGCTAAAAGGTGTGCAAGCTTCGGTGATCCTTCCATGGACTGAAGCAAGCATCTCGGAGTTGGAATATACGCTTTGATGAGGTGATCAAAGTTTTGATGTTTATACAAAGATTATGAAAAACTTGTATTTGCAATAAAGTGAGTGGGAGCACTATAGAATTTCTGATAAGTATATGTGGATGACATATTGTTGTTCAGAAATAATGTAGAGTTTCTGGAAAGCATAAAACGGTTATTTGGAAAGTGATTTTCAAAGGAAGACCTGGATAAAGCTACCTAATTGTTGAGCATCAAAATCTATAGAGATAGATCAAGATGCTTGATGAGACTTTCAATGAGTGCATACCTTCACAAGATTTTGAAAGAGTTCAAAATGGATCAGCCAGAGAAATAGTTCTCGTCTGATTTGTAAGGTGTGAAGTTGAGTGAGACTCAAAGCTCGACAACGGCAGAAGAAAGAGAAAGGACGAACGTCGTCCCCTATGCCTTAGCCATAGGCTCTATATTATGCCATGATGTGTACCGCACCTATGTGTGCCTTGCCATGAGTCTGTCAAGGGGTACAAGAGTGGTCCAGGAGTGGATCACTGGACAGCGGTCGGAATTATCCTTGGTAACCAGAGGACTAAGGAAATGTTTCTTGATTATGGAGGTGATAAAGAGTTCGTCGTAAAGAGTTACGTCGATGCAAGCTTTAACACCTATCCGGATGACTAGTAGTAGCAATCTGGATACGTATAGTGGAGCAGCCATTTGGAAATAGTACCAAGTGGAGTGTGGTAGCAGTGTTTACGGTTTGACATAGAGATATGCAAAGTACACGCGGATCTGAATATCGCAGACCCGTTGACTATAAAACCTCTCTCACATGCAAAGCATGATCGAGCCCCAGAACTCATTGGGTGTTAGATTCATAACAATGCGAATCACATGGTGATGTGAACTAGATTATTGACTCTAGTGCAAGTGGGAGACTGTTGGAAATATGCCCTAGAGGCAATAATAAATTAGTTATTATCATATTTCCTTGTTCATGATAATCGTTTATTATCCATGCTATAATTGTATTGATCGGAGACTTAAATGCATGTGTGGATACATAGACAAAACCATGTCCCTAGTATGCCTCTAATGGACTAGCTCGTTGATCAAAGGATGGTTAAGGTTTCCTAGCCATGGACATGAGATGTCATTTGATAACGGGATCACATCATTAGGAGAATGATGTGATGGATAAGACCCAAACTACAAACATAGCATATGATCGTGTCAGTTTATTGCTATTGTTTTCTGCATGTCAAGTATATGTTCCTATGACCATGCGATCATGCAACTCACGGATATCAGAGGAGTGCCTTGTGTGTATCAAACGGCGCAACGTAACTGGGTGACTATAAAGGTGCTCTACAGGTATCTCCGATGGTGTCTGTTGAGTTGGCATGGATCGAGACTGGGATTTGTTACTCCGTGTAACGGAGAGGTATCTCGAGGCCCACTCGGTAATGCAACATCACAATAAGCCTTGCAAGCAATGTGACTAATTGTTAGTTGCGGGATCTTGTATTACGGAACAAGTAAAGAGACTTGCCGGTAACGAGGTTGAACTAGGTATGGAGATACCGACGATCGAATCTCGGGCAAGTAACATACCAAAGAACAAACGGAACGATATACGGGATTAACTGAATCCTTGACATAGAGGTTCGATCGATAAAGATCTTCGTAGAATATGTAGGAACCAATGTGGACGTCCAGGTCCCGCCATTGGTTATTGACCGTAGAGGTGTCTCGGTCATGTCTACATAGTTCTCGAACCCGCAGGGTCTACACACTTAAGGTTCGGTGACGTTTCGGTAGTGTAGAGTTATGTATGGTGGTGACCGAAGGTTGTTCGGAGTCCCGGATGAGATCCCGAACGTCACGAGGAGCTCCGGAATGGTCCGGAGGTAAAGATTCATATATAGGAAGTCCCAGTTTGGTTTCCGGAAAAGTTTCGGGCTCATCGGTAGTGTACCGGGAGTATCGGTATTGTACCCGGAGTGCCGGTAGTGTACCGGAGGACCTCCGGGAGGGGTATTTCGACCCCAAGAGGTCCATGGGCTGTGGGAGAATAATAACCAGCCCTTAGTGGGCTGGGAAAACAGCCACAAAGGCCCATGGCGCAGGAGAGAAAGTCCTAAAGCAAAAAGTGGAAAATCAGCCAATAGGAGGCAATCCTACTCCAACTAGGATTGGAGGTGAAGTAGGATTGCTCCCACCTCCTATTTCGGCCGACCCAAAGGCCTTGGCTGCCTCTCCTCTCCTCTCCTCCTATATATACTAGTGTATTGGGTGGTTTTTGGACAGAATTTCCGGCCACGTGCTACCCGTTTCACCGGTGCACAGTTTCTCCTCTAGATCGATTTTCCGCAGCGCTTAGGCGAAGCCCTGCCGGAATCACTCCACCACCATCACCGGAGCGTCGTCACGCTGCCGGTGAACTCTCTCTCCTATCCACCTCCTCTTGCTGGATCGAGATGGTGGAGATCGTCATCAAGCTGCACGTGTGCTGAACGCGGAGGTGCCGTCCGTTCGGCGCTAGATCGGAAGGACCGTGATCGAGATCGCGAGACAGTTCGTGATGAGATCGCGGAACGGATCGTGATGAGTTCGCGGACAGATCGTGATCAAGATCGTGAGACGGATCGTGATGAGATCGCGGGACGGATCGTGATGAGTTCACGGGACGGATCGTGATTGGATCGCGGGACGGATCGTGATGAGATCGCGGGACGCTCGGCGATTTGGATCGCGAAGATGTTCGACTACACCAACCGCGTTTCTTAACGCTTCCTGCTTAGCGATCTACAAGGGTATGTAGATCCACTCTCCCTCTCGTAGATGCTCATCACCAAGGATAGGTTTGCGTGTGCGTAGGAAAAATTTTGTTTCCCATGCGACGTTCCCCAACACTTCTTACTCTTCTCCAATGTCTTGTAGGCCACAAATGTGGGCCAGTAATCTCCTATCTTCTCACATCGGCCGACGAATGCTGGAGTCTTCCCTTTATCGACAAACTTTGTCATCAACTCATTCTTCAACCTCCTGAATAGATCTACCATCTTCTTAAGAGCAAACGCCTTGACCCGTGGCTCTATAACTGGCTTATTCGGATCCTCCTATGGCGGTAGGGTGAAATTTGCCTTCAGGGCGATCCAAAGATCTTCTTTCTATCTATCGGTGACATAATCACCATAAGGGGCGCCGTCCTTAGGCTTATTCCATTGCTTGATGCTGATCGGGATGTTGTCCCTAATAATAGTTCCGCACTGAGAAGAAAATGCGTTCTTGGTCCGCTTGGGTCAATCGGATGGCCATCGTCCGCGAGTGATGTGATCGTGAACTTTTCATCCTTGCGCAACCTTTTCTTCAGGCCTCGTCTCGTTACGGAAGTTTGGCTCGATCCGAAGGGCTATAATATAAGAAAGAAGAGTTAATTAATATATGTACATACCAAAACAATTAATGAATCAATTAGCTAGAGTCATCACAGGCTTAATTAATATATATACCTCGCCGGACTTTGCAACAGCTCCCTCCTCCGATCGGACATCGGAGCCGTCATCATGGTCTCCTTCTTCCTCCGGCATTCGGTCACCGGAGCCATCATGATCATGTCCTTCCTCCTCCATTGTTCGATCACCCGAGCCATTATAACCCTCACCTTCCAGACCATCGGTGTCGTTGAGATACGACAAGACATCACGTCCGCCGCGGATTATGTCCCCCAACAACTGTTCTTGTTCTTCGTCTCTTGGATCCATAGTTTTTGCAAATATTACAACATGACAATTAACTTGATAAATCTATGTTACCAGAGTTTTCTTCATTTAACTTGGTAATTTGGGTGGCCTCGACAACGCTTCTAGGGTTTGGGGTGGCCTTGACAATGCTTCTAGGGTTTGGGGTGGCCTCGACAATACTTCTAGGGTTTGGGGTGGCCTCGACAACACTTCTAGGTGCCAACAAAATACATATATCATATATGCAAAAACATGGGATACCTTAATTAGTTCAATTTTTTGCCTTGACAATCATTGAACCTTTTGACAGAAACCTCCCATAAACTCTTTCATAATTTTCTTTAGCATATATCCATGGAAAACAGGAAGCTATGATATGTTTTTTATATCATATGATAATTTTCTATATATATACATCCATCCATCCATCCATCCATATACACACACATATATACATGGACCAAAAATGCTATAAAAAATTATATGATAAAAAAAGCATGCATCATCTATCATCAACATCATCAGCTATCATCAACATCATCAGCTATCATCAACATCATCATCTAACTATCATATATCATCTATCATCTATATATCATCAAATTAAATCAGCAAAATCGGACAACGGAGGAAAGGGGGCCGGCCGGACCGAACGGGGAGGAGGGGCAGCATCGTCGGGGCACGGCTGTGGCGTGGGGTGGCGTCAGGGAGCGGCGCGGGCGTCGGGGTAGGGGAGGCGCGTCGGGGCAGGGCGACGCGTCGGGGCACGGGGCGGCGCGTCGGGGCAGGGCGGCGCATTGGGGCAAGGGGCGTCAGGGCAGAGGGCGTCGACGGCAAGCTCGGGCAGCCTGGCAACGTCGATGTGCTCGGCGTCGTCAGGGGAAAGTGTAGATGAAATCTGAAAAAATCGAAACTGTCGCTTATATACACAGAGCATTGGTCCTGGTTGGTGGCACCAACCGGGACCAGTGCCCCCTTTAGTCCCGGTTGGTGGCACCAATCGGGACCAAAGGTCTCTTTTCGGCAGCCCAAAGGGCGGGAAGCAGAGACCATTGGTCCCGGTTGGTGCCACCAACCGGGACTAAAGGGATGCATTGGTCCCAGTTGGTGGCAACAACCGGGACTAAAGGGGTGCATTGGTCCCGGTTGGTTCCACCAACCGGGACCAAAAGGTGGTGCTGCCCGGGGACAAATGTTTAGTCTAACCTCGCTAGCCGAGAGGGCTCGAGAGTGGTTTATAAGCGCTGCTGCGCCAACCCTCTCGAGCTCCTCTCAACTGCAGGCTTACGGGCCTAATTGCACTTTCCTCTGCCTGTGGGCCTAGTCGTCCTTCTGCGGGCCTAAATCCTGGCCCAAGTAGTTGTTGGGTTTCTAGTCGTATTTTTTAATATTTTTTTCCAGTATTTTTCTTCTGTTATTTTAGTTCATTCTTTTTAACAAATAAATACTTTGATAATTTTAGTTGCATAATTCCATTATTTTGTTTTGTTTCTTACTTTATTTATTTTTTGCTTTATTTATTTCCATGGTGTTTTATCATTATATTCTTTTTTCTATTAATGTTTTGAACAAAAAATACTTTGATAATTTTAGTTGCATAATTTTTATATAATTATTGTTTCAAAAATACTAGAGGTTTATAAAAGCTTTTTAGCTGATTCTTTTTTGAACTCCACTCCTACTATGTTTTGAAAGAAATTAAAAAGCACTTCAAACAAACTCTGAAAAGGTTGAAAGTTGGCATGGTATCATCATTTCACCCACATAGCATGTGCTAAAAAGTTGAGTTGGGTACGACAAAAACTGGATGCACTTCGTGTACAAAATGGACAATCTATTTCGAAGTATCACGGTTTCCAACGAAAACTCATCTGTTACGAAGGGATTTCATTTTTTTGAACTCATTTGAACTCCAGAATTTTTGTATGCTCAAAATGCACCATTCAAAGCCACATCATCAATTTTCAACCCTTTCTGACTTCATTTGGTATTTTTCATGCACTTACTGATTTTTTTTGAGCTAAATGACCTAGAAATTGAAAAGCACTTCAAACAAACTCTAAAAAGGTTGAAAGTTGGCATGGTATCATCATTTCACCCACATAGCATGTGCTAAAAAGTTGAGTGGGGTTTGACAAAAACTGGATGCACTTCGTGTACAAAATGGACAATCTATTTTGAAGTATCACGGTTTCGAATGAAAACTCATATGTTATGAAGGGATTTCATTTTTTTGAACTCATTTGAACTCCAGAATTTTTGTGTATTCAAAATGCACCATTCAAAGCCACATCATCAATTTTCAAACCCTTTCTGACTTCATTTGGTATTTTTCATGCACTTACTGATTTTTTTTTGAGCTAAATGACCCTGAAACTGAAAAGCACTTCAAATGAACTCTGAAAAGGTTGAAAGTTGGCATGGTATCATCATTTCACCCACATAGCATGTGCTAAAAAGTTGAGTGGGGTACGACAAAAACTGGATGCACTTCGTGTACAAAATGGACAATCTATTTTGAACTATCACGGTTTCGAACGAAAACTCATCTGTTACGAAGGGATTTCATTTTTTTGAACTCATTTGAACTCCAGAATTTTTGTATGTTCAAAATGCACCATTCAAAGCCACATCATCAATTTTCAACCCTTTCTGGCTTCATTTGGTATTTTTCATGCAATTACTGATTTGTTTTGAGCTAAATGACCCTGAAATTGAAAAGCACTTCAAATGAACTCTGAAAAGGTTGAAAGTTGGCATGGTATCATCATTTCACCCACAGAGCATATCATAAAAAGTTGAGAGGGTTACGGCAAAAACTGGATGCACTTCGTGTACAAAACGGAGAATCACGGTTTCACGGTTTCGGACGAAAACTCATGTGTTACAAAAGGCATTTCATTTCTTCACATGTCACTGCAATGATATAGTTGTGGAGAGAAAGTCTTCACTTCTTCTTTGGTATGGTAGACACGATGTCTCTTTTTCCTCAAAGAACTATGTGGCGTTTTGGCTCATCATATGATGTATTCGCTTCCTTATCTTTTCTTTTTCTCGGTATGGTAGACATGTCCTTCACATAGAAAATTTGTGCCACATCATTGGCTAGGACAAATGGTTCGTCTGTGTACCCAAGATTGTTCAGATCCACTGTTGTCATTCCGTACTGTGGGTCTTCCTGTACCCCGCCTCTTGACAGATTGACCCATTTGCACTGAAACAAAGGGACCTTGAAATCATGTCCATAGTCAAGTTCCCATATGTCCACTATGTAACCATAATATGTGTCCTTTCCCCTCTTGGTTGCTGCATCAAAGCGGCCACCGCTATTTTGGTTGGTGCTCTTTTCATCTTGGACGATCGTGTAAAATGTATTCCCATTTATCTCGTACCCTTTGTAAGTCAATACAGTCGAAGATGGTCCCATGGCCAACGAGTACAACTCAACAGAAATAGTGTTGTCATCCATGAGAGGTGTTTGCAACCAAGTGCCAAAAGTCCTGATGTGTTCATATGTAATCCAGTCGTCACACTGCTCCGGGTATTTGGAGCGCAGAATATTCTTGTGTTCATCGACATAGGGGGTCACCAAGGTGGAATTATGTAGAACTGTGTAGTGTGCTTGAGACCAAGAATGCCCATCCCTCCATATTATTGAGTCCGCTCCTAGTGTGCCTTTTCCAGTCACTCTCCCCTCATACCGCGACTGAGGGAGACCAATCTTCTTAAGGTCAGGAATGAAGTCAACACAAAACCCAATGACATCCTCTGTTTGATGGCCCATGGAGATGCTTGCTTCTGACCTAGCGCGGTTACGAACATATTTCTATAAGACTCCCATGAACCTCTCAAAGGGGAACATATTGTGTAGAAATACAGGGCCCAGAACGGCAATCTCGTCGACTAGATGAACTAGGACGTGCGTCATGATATTGAAGAAGGACGGTGGGAACACCAGCTCGAAACTAACAAGACATTGCACCAAATCACTTCTTAACCTTGGTAGGATTTCTGGATCCATCACCTTCTAAGGGATTGCATTGAGGAATGCACATAGCTTCACAATGGCTAATCGAACGTTTTCAAGTAGAAGCCCCCTCAATGCAACCGGCAGCAGTTGCGTCATAATCATGTGGCAGTCATGAGACTTTAGGTTCTGGAACTTTTTCTCTGTCATATTTATTATTCCCTTTATATTCGACGAGAAACCAGACGGGACCTTCATACTGAGCAAGCATTCAAAGAAGATTTCCTTCTCTTCTTTGGTAAGAGGGTAGCTGGCAGGACCTTCATACTGCTTTGGATGCATGCCGTCTTTTTCACGCACACGTTGTTGTTCCTCCCATGCCTCTGGTGTATATTTTGTCTTCCCATACACTCCCAAGAAGCCTAGCAGGTTCACGCAAAGGTTCTTCATCACGTGCATCACGTCGATTGCAGAGCGGACCTCTAGGTCTTTCCAATAGGGTAGGTCCCAAAATATAGGTTTCTTCTTCCACATGGGTGCGCGTTTGTCAGCGTCATTTGGAACAGATAGTCCACCAGGACCCTTTCCAAATATTACTTGTAAATCATTGACCATATCAAGTATGTGATCACCAGTACGGAGGACGGGCTTCTTCCGGTGATCTGCCTCACCTTTGAAATACTTTCCTTTCTTTCAACATTGATGGGTGTCAGAAGAAATTGACGATGCCCCAGGTACACATTCTTCCTGCATTTGTCCAAATATATATTGTCGGTGTCATCTAAACAGTGTGTGCATGCATGGTATCCCTTGTTTGTCTGTCCTGAAAGGTTACTGAGAGTAGGCCAATCGTTGATGGTTACAAACAGCAACGCATGTAGGTCAAAATCCTCCTGTTCGTTCTCATCCCACACACGTACACCTCTTCCATTCCATAGCTATAAAATTTCATCAACTAATGTCCTTAGGTACACATCAATGTCATTGCCGTGTTGCTTAGGGCCTTGGATGAGCACTGACATCATAATGAATTTTTGCTTCATGCACAACCAAGGAGGAAGGTTATACATACATAGAGTCACAGGCCATGTGCTATGCTGGCTGCTCTGCTCCCCAGAAGGATTAACGCCATCTGCACTTAAACCAAACCATACGTTCCTCGGGTCACATGTAAAGTCACTCCACTTTCTCTCGATCTTTCTCCACTACGACCCGTCAGCGGGTGCTCTCAACTTCCCGTCTTTCTTACGGTCTTTTTTCTACCATTGCATCAACTCGACATGCTTTTTGTTTCTGAACAGACGTTTCGACCGTGGTATTATAGGAGCATACCACATCACCTTGGTAGGAACCCTCTTCCCGGTGCGCTGGCCCTCAACATCATCAGGGTCATCTCTTCTGATCTTATACCGCAATGCACCGCATACCGGGCATGCGTTCCATTCCTCATACTCACCACGGTAAAGGATGCAATCATTAGGGCATGCATGTATCTTCTGCACCTCCAATCCTAGAGGGCATAGAACCTTCTTTGATGAATACGTACTGTGAGGCAATTCGTTATCCTTTGGAAGCTTCTTCTTCATTATTTTCAGTAGCGAACTAAATCCCTTGTCAGATACACCATTGTCTGCCTTCAATTGCAGCAATTCCAGTGTGGTATCGAGCTTTTTGTTGTCATCTTCGTAATTTGGGTACAACCCTTTTTTGTCATCCTCTAACATGCGATCGAACTTCAACTTCTTTCTTTCACTTTCGTATTCTCTCTGTGCATCAACAATGACCCGGCGAAGATCAGCATTAGGCACATCGTCAGGTTCCCCTTGATCTTCAGCTTCCCCCATTGCAGCATCACCATATTCAGGGGGAAGGTAATTGTCGTCATCCTCTTCTTCTTCGTTGTCTTCCATCATAACCCCTCTTTCTCCATGCTTGGTCCAAACATTATAGTGTGGCATAAAACCCTTCTGAAGCAGGTGGAAGTGAAGGATTTTAGAGTTGGAGAAACACTTCGTATTCTCACAGACAGTACATGGACAAGGCATAAAATCATTCTGCTTGTTTGCCTTAGCCGCTTCGAGAAAATTATGCAGGCCCTTAATATACTCGGAGGTGCGTCGTCACCGTACATCCATTGCCGGTTCATCTGCGTGTGTTATATAATAAAGTGTAGTAAAAACCATTACAACATATCATGAATACAGAAGTGACCAAATTATTAGGAATCCATCATCACATTAAAGTCAAAGTACAATAACAACCAAAATAAATACGTACAGTTCATACATAGCTGTCATTGTTGAACAACATATAGGTTTCTAGAGCATGTAATTAAAACATACACCGAAACTATTTACAAAATTTAAATGCAACAACAAATGCAAATATAACCGCTACCAAGGTACCAATTGATCCAACGGCATAATGATACCAAGCCTCACTATGAATGACATATTTTCTAATCTTTCTAAGCTTCAAGCGCATTGCATCCATCTTGGTCTTGTGATCGGCGACGACATCGGCAACATGCAAGTCCAATCCCATCTTGTCATCTTGAGTTCTTTTCAATTTTTATTTCAAATGATCGATTTCTTTTTCAGCTTTAGTTAACTTGTCGAGCAAAATTGCATAGTCGGTTGGAATTTCTAGTTCAACTACTTCCTATAGATAAAAACATCTACGTCAAGTTGATGACATAATTAATTTTCATAGACATTAGATGTGTGAAAGAGTTATATAAGAGATAATATACCACATTTGAATCATAGACTGGACGAGGCCCGATGTTGGCGGATACCATAACCATGGCACTATATAATAATAAACAATAATAAAAGTAAGAAAATCATACGAGTAAGTATATTTTCTTTTAGCAAGAAGATAAGATCAAGAGGCTCACCACGCGCGGACGATCGACGGCGGTTTCAGGACGGGGACGGGACAGGAGGGACCGCCAAACCTAGACAAATCTTGACGAAAATGGAGTTTGGACAAAGAGCTTCGAGAGGAGAAAGCTTAAGTTTGGCTTGGGCATTTCATCAAACATCTCATGTGCATAGGAGGTGAGCTAGAGCACCACAAAGGTCTTCCCTTGCCCACAAAAAAACAGAGCAATGTGTGGAGTGCTCTGCTCGCCGACAAGGGGGTATATATAGGCATCTCATTGGTACCGGTTCGTGGCTGGAACCGAAACTAAAGGACCACCTTTGGTATCGGTTCCAGACACGGACCGAGACCAATGGGTGTGGGCCTATTAGTCCCGATTCGTGTCTGGAACCGGGACCAAAGGGGTCCGACGAACCGGGACCAATGCCCCACGTGGCCCGTCCGGCCCCATGGCCTCACGAACCGGGACCGTTGCCCCCATTGGTTCCGGTTCGTGACTGAATCGGGACTAATGGGCTAGCCGGCCCGAACCGATGCCCTGTTTTCTATTAGTGTTTTTTGATGACTTGATTTCCCCAATCCGCACTTATGGTCAAGACTTTGATGATGTGGCATGTGCTTCTAGTTTTGTAGGCTGTAGCTTTCCTTCTTCACATTGTATTTAATAGTCGGGAATTGCATCCCCGACTTATTTTATTTTATGTTGTTGTTAAGATGTTGTTGGCTATAAACCTAGTCGATTAATGGATTTATAATTCACAGTCGAACTCGGCTTGAGCTTTTTCTAGGGCTCGGCCCGAGTCTTTTCGCTTACAAACGAATTGAACAGTAGTTACTAAATTTAGGCTACAGCGAGTACGCTTATGCCGACTACAGCCGATCGCATCACAGTCAACCCATCATCCTTCTACTACGAGGATTAATCGGATGGAATAAAATACTGCCAAAACCCAATCTTTCCGACGGGTGGAATCCACCGGCCGCTCGTCGGTACGACAAGGCGATCTACCGGCAGTGGACTCCTCGCTCAGTTTTCTAGGTGAAAGGGCACGTTTCCGTCCTATCTTTCATGATCGTTGCCGGTAGAACTCATCATTAGGTATAGGTGACTCCCAACGAAAATCCTGCTGGTCGACACGCGAATTGGATTGGCTTAGTTTAGATTAGATTTGGCTGCACATCGTGCGTCGAATCTATCCATCAATCTGTCGATCGATCGTCATTGACCACTCGTGTCAATTATTTTTAATTATTCCATCCATAGTACTATTAGCCAACTATGTTGTCTTGTAGCAACAGTGCGTGGTAGATCGATGCTGTTCCTGCATGCATGCATCCACGGCCGGACATGGCATAGTGGCAACAGAAGAGAAAAGATAAGAGATGTAGAGGTAGTTTCACAGGGATATTTCAAAGAGGAAAAAGGAGGGTGCATTAGGAGTAGGGCCGTTTAGAGGCCAGCGGCAGGACACATCAAGGCCCGAGTGGCCATTAACAGCTCGACACACCTCGCGCGCGATTACCATCGGGTCGTACGTACAGCCAGCCATGACAGCATGTGACTATTCTCATTATTAATTGGCTACGACTAGCTTAGCGATAGTACTACTAGTTTGGTGCGTGCATCATGCACATTATTAGCGAGGCTAAGCTAGGATTGATTACGATACCTGCCTGCCTGCCGGCAAAAGCCTCTCCAGGAAGATTACTTACCAATAACTCCTGTATGTAGTACTAATGGAGAGATCGATCGAGATCGTCTCGGCATGCATGGCCGAACTGAGTGTAGCTCAGATGACTAGGTTTCTTATGATGAAACCAACTCTTCAGAATTTCACTTCTAGATTTGATGTTTTCGTATGTATTTTTTGAATTTACTTTAAACTTCTGGTTCGTTTAGTGAGAGAAAGTGTTTTCATCGACCATGAAAGCGTCTGCAATGACTTAGTTAATATCTAAATGTTGTGCCAGCTAAGATTCTCGGAGCTGCTCATTTGAATATAGGATACGTGTATGTGTTCATAAAAATAAAAATGAATATATGTGTGTGTGTATATGGACATCTAAGTTGCTGTGTTCTAAAAAGACTCAGCATGCATGTACACATCAGGTACCCCTAAAAAGGTGAAGAACACACCAGTTAGGGATCAAGAACAACTGCTTGATCTAGCTACCAATGCAACCAGCCCGTACGTGTTGTTTTAGGGGAACCACGTCTTCTTTTTTGGGGTGCTGGATTTGCACGATCTAATTATAAACGTACGAACGTGACCGCGCGTGTGTGTACGTGCGACGATGGAGCAGCTGTTTTCCAACCAATTGCAACACGCCGTCGTCGATCCTTTGGTGATTTATAAAAGCGGAAGGGCCCAGGGGCATGCGAGTGCGGCTTACTCACCTATGTTTTGAAAAGTCTGCAAAATATATTCAACATAGATCGATAACTTAATTTAGAATTTTCGTTCAAAAGATATAAATCTTTGAAAATCAAAAGTCAAAATAAAAAGTGGGCACCAGGGAAATGCATGCCCCTGCACTTGCATGCCACAAATCCTCTCCCCGATTAAGAGCTACTCTCTTTTTTTACGACTAAAAGCTACTTTCTTTGTTCATTATTATACGAAGTTCATACTTTTTTCCTGAATCGAATATATATAAATGTGTTTTCATGTGTTTATTCAGTAATTTCAATCTATGTGTAATTTATGTATTAAAATATCTAAAATGTCTTATGATAATGAACTGAGGGAATAGCTAGCTATCCACGAAAAAAATGGAAGTTGTTGGCGCCATGGCGACAGACAGCAGGCGGTGCATGTTAGAGCATCTCCAACGGATGCCCAAAAAAGACCTCTCGTGCTAAAATCCTGCGTTTTGGGGCGTCGGAGACAAAAAAAAATGATGCTTCAACAAAGGATGTAAAATAAAGCACGCACAAAAAACGTCAGCGCATGCGCTGCAAATGTTGGGCGCACTGACTTGTGGGTTGAGTATTTGGGATGCCGGATTGTGCGCGCCAGCCGTTGCAGGTGGGGTCACTGGATTGTGCGTCATATTTTGCATCGCCTATTGAAACAAACACTTCCAGCACGCTAAAAAAATTTATTTCAACACTGTAAAAAAAATTAGCGCGCTTCTGTTGGACAAGCCGTTTGGTTGCATGCCAGTCTAGGCACAAACCAAACAGGGCCATAGCGTCCGCCACAGACCATGGTTTAAAGGGGTCTCTGGTCGGCGACGACTGACCACGATTTGGCATGCGCCAGTGTTCAATCTCCATCTGTTGGGGAAAATGTGTGTGTATATAGTACTTGCACGGCGTAACATCTAAAGGCATAACCTGTAAGAAATAGAGGAGACGTCTAATCGGGTCACCCTAGCTAGTTATTTTGAAGTCCTAAAAAAATTACTTTCTTTGTTCGAAAATACTTGTCATAGCAATGGATGTATCTAGATATATTTTAGTTCTCGATACATCCTTTTTTATTCATCTGTGCGACAAATAATTTCGGACGGTGAGAGTAGCTAGTAGGTATTTTGAAGATATTGTTACCTTTTCTTTTCTTTGCCAATTTCATCTTGGAAATGTGAAGAATACACAATGGTAGGGATGAACAGCAGTTGCTTGATGAAGTACTACATCAACACGTGCTGGTTTTTTTTGGATTCGTGGCACTTTTTTTTATCACAGAACTGTCGTATCATTTACAATGTCCGGAAGTAAATAGTAGGGGGATCATCGTCCCAGTACATTGCTACTTTTGATCCATACGTTAGCTTAGCTAATAAATTGTGCGCGGTTTTGTTTGAGGATAGTGACTAAAAGAGACCAGATAAATTCTGAAAGTTTTCTAAAAAATGTCCACTAAAATAGCGGTTATATAGTGTCCATATTTCAACAACCCCAGTGCATGCTTGGATTACCTCAAGTGAATCAGATTGAACAATTACTTTGCTGCAAGCCGAGGACATTATATAACTGCTATTTTAGTGGCGTTCAACAAGATCAAGTCCCTTCTGAACTGCTGATCTAAAACGAAGGACAGCCCGTGGTGTTTTAATTGAGGGGGAACCAAGTCTTCTTTTTCAAGGGTGCCGTGACCCCGTACGAGCGATTGCGACGGAGCAGGTCGGCAAATTAAGCCGAGGAGAGACCGCCGGGCCGGCCGCCGGGCGGGGAGACGCGCACAGGGCCGGAGTCACGCCCGCGCCTGTTGACCTTGCATAAAAAAAAGCACGTCCGGAAAAGAGCGACGACATTGTTGCCGCCGAAGGCTGCACGGACCGGGCGCTCGGCCAGCAGGCGGTGCGCGTGCGTGCTCGCAAGTCGCAGCCGTGGCCGCCCGACAGCTTCGTGCGGCTGCCGACGGCGTCCGTGGGCCGGGATCGGTTCGTTCGTTCGGTCCCCACGACGCGGGCGCGACGACGGTCGGACGGCGTACGGTGGACTGCTTGCGGTTGCATGCACCATGCAGATTAGGTCTCCACCCGATGCCGGTGGCGACGACGACTTGACTGTCGGGGCAGCATGGGTGCGTGCACGTACGGGAGACGGTAGGGGTTGAGGAGAGAAGCGTGCACGCACTGTGCTATCCAGGCTAGCGGATGCGCCCTGCTGGTTTACTCGCTATCCGGTCTGGTCGGATGGTGCATGCGACCGCCACGACTCGTTCGCGTGTCGCTGTTTGGCCCACCCCATCAAAGGCCATGTACGTGTATTGTGAGTTGTAACTTGTAAGACAGCCACGTCAAACTTCATTAAGGAAGAAGACCACCTCTTTTCTGTAAGCGGAGCCAGACTCTTTTCTGTAAGCGGGGCCAGACGACCTTTTTTTTAAAAGGCCATCCCTTAAGACCCGATTCATTAAAAAAATATCTCAAAGAAAATTATCCGCTTAATTAACAAGAACACAGGTAAAAGGGGTTGCAGCACGTCCACACGAAAGGACACCCGTTGACCTGGCTACCCATAGGACCCACGCACACCATCAAGGAAAGGACACCGTCGAGGTTGCCTACAATGTCATCGTGATTACTTCTCCTCAAGCACGCGACTCCAACTTTTTGGCCGACGACCTATCAGAATCACTCCGAATGAACGAGAGATGAGAACCAAGTCGGCCTATGCCAAACAATCGCCTAATGCGTCGAGGACCAGGTAGCTCCGACTTCAAACACACTCGCAGAAGAAAGAAGCACGGCTTGCACCAACATAGCCATACTTTTGTTGGGGAACGTTGCATGGGAAACAAAAAAAAATTTATGCACACGCAAGATCTATCCATGGTGATGAGCATCTACGATAGGGAGAGTGAGTCTACATACCTTTGTAGATCGCTAAGCGAGAAGCGTTAAGAAACGCGGTTGGTGTAGTCGAACTTCTTCGCGATCTAAATCGCCGAGCGTCCCGCGATCTCATCAAGATCCGTCCCGCGATCCAATCACGATCCGTCCCGCGAACTCATCACGATCCGTCGCGCGATCCAATCATGATCCGTCCCGCGAACTCATCACGATCCGTCTCGCAATCTTGATCACGGTCCTTCCGATCTAGCGCCGAACGAACAGCACCTCCGCGTTCAGCACACGTACAGCTCGATGACGATCTCCGCCTTCTTGATCCAGCAAGAGGGAGCGGAGAGGTAGAAGAGTTCTCCAGCAGCGCGACGGCGCTGCGGCAATGGTGGTGGAGCTATTCCGACAGGGCTTCGCCTAAGCACTGCTGAAAACCGATCTAGAGGAGAAACTATGATCTAGAGGAGAGGTAGCACGTGGCTATTAAGGTTAGCCTTTTCTTCTAAATCCTCTAGTATATATAGGAGGGAGGGAGGGGAGGAGGCAGCCTCAAACCCTCAAGGTTTCGTCGAAATTGGAGGTGGAGGAGTCCTACTCCAATCCTATTAGGAGTAGGATTCCTCCTTTCCACTTGGAAACTCTTTCCACCTCTCCACCTTTGGATTTTTTTCCTTCTGAAACCATCCCAGCCACATGGGCCCTTAGAGGAGGCTTCGGCCAGCCCACCAGGGGTTGGTTTACCTCCTCCCATAGCCCATGTAGCCTCTTGGGTCGAAATACCTCTCCCGATGGTCCCCCGGTACACTACCGGCACTCCCGGTACGCTATCGATGAGCCCGAAACATTTTCGGCGACCAAAACGGGACTTACTATATATCAATCTTTACCTCTGGACCATTCCGGAGTTCCTCATGACGTCCGGGATCTCATCTGGGACTCTGAACAACCTTCGGTCACCACCATACATAACTCTATACTACCGAAACGTCACCGAACCTTAAGTGTGCAGACCCTGCGGGTTCTAAAACTATGTAGACATGACCGAGACACATGTACGGTCAATAACCAATAGCGGGACCTGGATGCCCATATTGGTTTCTACATATTATACGAAGATCTTTATCGGTCGAACCTCTATGTCAAGGATTCAGTTAATCGCGTATGATGTTCCCTTTGTTCTTCGGTATGTTACTTGCCCGAGATTCGATCGTCGGCATCTCTATACCTAGTTCAACCTCGTTACCGACAAGTCTCTTTACTCGTTCCGTAATAAAAGATCCCATGACTAACACTTAGTCACATTGCTTTCAAGGCTTATTGTGATGTTGTATTACTGAGTGGGCCCTGAGATACCTCTCCGTCACATGGAGTAACAAATCCCAGTCTTGATCCATGCCAACCCAACAGACACCCTCGGAGATACCTGTAGAGCACCTTTATAGTCACCCTGTTACGTTGCGAGGTTTGATACACACAAGGTACTCCTCCGATGTCAGTGAGTTGCATGATCTCATGGTCATAGGAACAAATACTTGACATGCAGAAAACAGTAGCAATAAACTAACATGATCATATGCTACGTTTGTAGTTTGGGTCTTGTCCATCACATCATTCTCCTAATGACGTGATCCCGTTATCAAATGACATCTCATGTCCATGACTAGGAAACCATAGCCATCTTTGATCAACGAGCTAGTCTATTAGAGGCATACTAGGGACATAGTGTTGTCTATGTATCCACAATTGTATCTGAGTTTCCGATCAACACAATTATAGTATGGATAATAAACGATTATCATGAACAAGGAAATATGATAATAACCAATTTATTATTGCCTCTAGGGCATATTTCCAACAGTCTCCCACTTGCACTAGAGTCAATAATCTAGTTCACATCACCATGTGATTCGCACTTTTATGAATCTAACACCCAATGAGTTCTGGGGATCGATCATGCTTTGCATGTGAGAGAGGCTTTATAGTCAACGGGTCTGCGACATTTAGATCCGTGTGTACTTTGCAAATCTCTATGTCAAACTGTAAACACTGCTACCACACTCCACTTGGAGCTATTCCAAATGGCTACTCTACTATATGTATCCGGATTGCTACTAAGAGTCATCCGGATTGGTGTCAAAGCTTGCATCGACATAACTCTTTACGACGAACTCTTTCTTACCTCCATAATCGAGAAACATTTCATTAGTCTTTTAGTTACTAAGGATGATCTTGACCGCTGCCTAGTGATACACTCCTGGATCACTCTTGTACCCCTTGATGGACTCATGGCAAGGCACACACAGGTGCGGTACACAACATGGCTTACTATACAGAGCCTATGGTTAAGGCATAGGGGACGACATTCGTCCTTTCTCTTTCTTGTGCCGTGGTTGAGCTTTGAGTCGCACTCAACTTCACACCTTACAAAGCAGGCGAGAACTCTTCTCTCTGACTAATCCATTTTGAACTCTTCCAAAATCTTGTCAAGGTATGTACTCATTCAAAGTCTCATCAAGCATCTTGATCTGTCTCTATAGATCTTGATGCTTAACAATTAGGTAGCTTTATCCAGATCTTCCTTTGAAAAACTCCTTTCCAACAACCCTTTATGCTTTCCAGAAATTCTACATCATTTCTGATCAACAATATGTCAACCACATATGCTTATCAGAAACTCTATAGTGCTCCCACTCACTTTTATTGTAAATACAAGTTTCTCATAAACTTTGTATAGACTCAAATTTTTTGATCACCTCATCAAAGTGTATATTCCAACTCCGAGATGCTTGCTTTAGTCCATAGAAGGATCACTGAAGCTTGCTCACCTTTTAGCATCCTTAGGTCTGACAAAACCTTCTGGTTGTATCTCATACAACCTTTCCTTGAGGAAGGAAACGATGTTTTGGCATCCATCTGCCAGATTTCATAATCGAAAAATGCAGCAACTGCTAACATAATTCCAACAGACTTTAGCATCGCTATGAGTGAGAAAGTCTCATCGCAGTCAACTCCTTGAACTTGGCGGAAACTTCTTTGCGACAAGTCGAGCTTTATAAATGGTGACATTCACCATCAGCGTCTGTCTTCATCTTAAAGGTCCATTTGTACTCAACGACCTGCCGTCCAACGAGCAAGTCTACCAAAGTCTATACTTGGTTTTCATACATGGATCCTTTCTCGGATTTCATGGCCTCTAACCATTTGTCGGAATCCAGGCCCATCATCGCTTCTCCACAGCTCGTAGGTTCATCGTTGTCCAACAGCATGACCTCCAAGACAAGGTTCTTGTACCGCTCAGGAGCAGTACACATCCTTGTCGACCTACGAGGTTCGATAGTAACTTGATCCGAAGCTTCATGATCATCATCATTTACTTCCTCTTCAACTGACATAGGTTCCACAGAAACATCTTTCTGCGCTGCGCTACTCTCTTGTTGAATCAAAGGTTTAAAAATCTCATCAAATTCTATCTTCCTCCCACTCAATTCTTTCGAGAGAAACTTTTTCTCAGGAAAGGACCCGTTTTAGCAACAAACACTTTATGCTTGGATCTGAGATAGAAGGTTCGCCCAACTGTTCTTAGGGTAATCTATGAAGATGCATTTGTCTGCTTTGGGTTCGAGCTCATTAGGTGCAAACATTTTTCCACACAAGCGTTGAAGCCCCAAACATTAAGAAATGACAGCTTAGGTTTCTATCAAACCATAATTCACACGGTGTCATCTCAACGGATTTAGATGGCGCCCTATTTAAAGTGAATGCAGTTATCTTTAATGCATAACCCCAAAATTATAGTAGCAAAATGATAAGAGACATCATAGCACGCACCATATCCAGTAGAGCACGACAATGACGTTCAGACACACCATCATGCTATGGTGTTCCAGGTGGCGTGTGTTGTGAAACAACTTTCACATTGTCTAAAGTTGTATGCCAAACTCGTAACTCAGATATTCACCTCCACGATCATATCGCAGACATTTATTCTTGTCACGATGATCTTAAACTTCACTCTGAATTTGCTTGAACCTTTCAAACGATTCAGACTTGTGTTTCATTAAGTAAATATACACTATATCTACTCAAATCATCAGTGCAGGTAAGAAAATAACGATATCCACCGCATGCTATAAGACTCATTGGATTGCATACATCAACATGTATCATTTCCAATAAATCACTTGCCCGCTCCATCAAACCAGAAAACGGGGTCCTTAGTTGAGCAAGAGGCATGGTTCGCATGTCTCAACCGATTCGAAATCGAATGAGTCCAAAGATCCATCAGCATGGAGTTTCTTCATGCATTTTATACCAATATGACATTTAGCGACAGTGCCACAAGTATGTGGTACTATTATTATTAACTTTGTATCTTTTGGCATCAATGTTATGAACATGTGTATTACTACGGTCAAGATTCAACAAACCATTCTCACTGGGTGCATGACCATTGAAGGTATTATTCATGTAAACAAAATAACCATTATTCTCTAACTTAAATGAATAACCGTGTTGCAATAAACACGATCTAATCACGTTCATGCTCAACGCAAAACACCAAATAACATTTATTTAGGTTCGTCGCTAATCCCGAAGGTAGAGAGAGCGTGCGATGTTGATCACATCAACCTTGGAAACATTTCCAACACACATCATCACCTCACCCTTAGCTAGTTCTTCGTTTATTCCGTAGCTTTTATTTTGAGTTACTAACATTTAGCAACCGAACCGGTATTCAATACCCAGGTGCTACTAGGAGTACTAGCAAGGTACACATCAATAACACGTATATCAAATATACTTCTGTCGACGTTGCCAGCCTTTTTATCTACCAAGTATATATGGTTGTTCCGCTTTAGCAACCACTCTCCTCATAATCGAAGCACTTAGTCTCGGGTTTGGGTTCAACTTTGGGTTGCTTCACTGGAGCAGCAACTGACTTGCTATCCATGAAGTTTCCCTCCTTGCTCCTGCCCTTCTCAAAACTAGTGGTTTGACTAACCATCAACACTTGATACTCCTTCTTGATTTCTACCTTCGCGGTGTCAAACATTGCGAACAGCTCAGTGATCATTATTTCTATCCCTCGCGTTTTATAGTTCATCACCAAGTTCTAGTAGCTTAGTGATAGTGACTTGGAGAACTATATCAATTACTATCTTATCTGGAAGATCAACTCCCACTCGATTCAAGCGATTGTAGCACCCAGACAATCTAAGCACATGCTCAATGATTGAGATATTCTCCTTCATCTTGCAGGCAAAGAATCTTGTCGGAGATCTCATATCTCGCAACATGGGCACAAGCCTGAGATCCTAATTTCAGCTCTTAGAGCATCTCATATGTTCCGTGACGTTCAAAACATTTCGAAGCCTAAATTCTAAGCCGTAATGCATAATGCACTAAACTATCAAGTGGTCATCAAAACGTGTCTGTCAAATGTTTAAAAAATCTACAGACGATGCTAGAGGGGTTGGGCACCGAGCGGTGCATTAAGGATATAAGCCTTCTGTGCAGCAATGAGGACAATCCTCAGATCACGAACCCTGTCCACAATATTGCTACCATCATCTTTCAACTCTATTTCTCTAGGAACATATAAAAATTCAAGGGAGCTACAGCGCGAGCAAGTAATATACAACATAATTTGCCAAGACACTACTGACTATGTTCATGATAATAAGTTCAATTAATCATATTACTGAAGAACTCCCACTCAAATTGACATCCCTCCGGTCATTAGAGTGATACATGATCCAAATTCACCAACTCAAGTCCGATCATCACATGAGTTGAGGTGGTTTAAATGGTGAACATCATCATGTTGACCATATCTACTATATGACTCATGTTCGTCCTTTCGTTCTCTTGTGTTCCGAGCCATGCCTGTACATGATAGGCTCGTCAAGTTTAAGCCGAGTGTTCTGCATGTGCAACACTGGCTTGCACCCGTTGTATGTGAACATAGAGTCTATCACACCCGATCATCACGTGGTGTCTCGACAGGACGAACTTTCGCAATGGTGCACACTCGGGAGAACACAATTTATCTTCAAATTAAGTGAGGGATCACCTTATAATGCTACCGTCGTCCTAAGAAAAACAAGGTGAATAAAAGGATTAACATCACATGCAAATCATAAGTGACATGATATGGCCATGAACTTGTGCTTTTTGATCTCCATCTTGAAAGCACCGGCATGATCTCCATCATCACCGACATGACACCATGATCTCCATCATCTTGATCTCCATCAACCTGTCGCCATCGGGGTTGTCGTGCCCACCATGATTCTACTACTATTGCTACCATTTAGCGATAAAGTAAAGCATTACATAGCGCTTAATGATTGACACGCAGGTCATACAATAATTAAAGACAACCCTATGGCTCCTGCCGCTTGCCATACTCATCGACATGCAAGTCGTCATATTCTATACAAAACATGATCATCTGATACATCACATATATCTCATCATGTAATTGCCCATATCACATCACAACATACCCTGAAGAAACAAGTTAGACGTCCACTAATTGTTGTTGCATGTTTTACGTGACTGCTACGGGTATCTAGCAAGAACAATTCTCACCTACGCATAAACCACAATGGTGATGCATAAGTTGCTTTTCAACCTTCTCAAGGACCACGTTAGTCGAATCCGATCCAACTAAAGTAGGAGAAACAGACACCCGCCAGCCATCTTTGTGCAACGAAGTTACATGTCAGTCGATGGAACCGATCTCTCGTAAGCATACGAGTAAGGTTGGTCCGGGCCGCTTCATCCCACAATACCGTTGAATCAAAACACGACCAAGGGAGGAAGCAATCTAAGCATCAACGACCACAAACTCTTTGTGTTATACTCGAGATCTCATCTACACATAGACCTAGCTCATGATGCCACTATTGGGGAATGTTGCATGGGAAACAAAAAATTTCCTACGCACACGCAAGATCTATCCAAGGTGATGAGCATCGATTAGAGGGAGAGTGGATCTACATGCCCTTGTAGATCGCTAAGCGGGAAGCATTAAGAAACGCGGTTGGTGTAGTCGAACGTCTTCGTGATCCAAATCGCCGAGCGTCCCGCGATCTCATCAAGATCCGTCCCGCGATCCAATCACAATCCGTCCCGCGAACTCATCACGATCCGTCCCGCGATCCAATCACGATCTGTCCCGCGAACTCATCATGATCCGTCCTGTGATCTCATCACGATCCGTCTCGCAATCTTGATCACGGTCCTTCTGATCTAGCGCCGAACGGACGGCACCTCCGCGTTCAGCACACGTACAGCTCGATGATGATCTCTGCCTTCTTGATCCAGCAAGAGGGAGCGGAGAGGTAGAAGAGTTCTTCGGCAGTGCGACGGTGCTACGGCGATGGTGGTGGAGCTATTCTGGCAGGGCTTCGCCTAAGCACCGCTGAAAACCGATCTAGAGGAGAAACTACGATCTAGAGGAGAGGTAGCACGTGGCTATTAGGGTTAGCTTTTTCCTCTAAATCCTCTAGTATATATCGGAGGAAGGGAGGGGAGGAGGCAGCCTCAAACCCTCAAGGTTTGGTCGAAATTGGAGGTGGAGGAGTCCTACTCCAGTCCTATTAGGAGTAGGATTCCTCCTTTCCACTTGGAAACTCTTTCCACCTCTCCACCTTTGGATTTTTTTCCTTCTCAAACCACTCTAGCCGCATGGGCCCTTAGAGGAGGCTTTGGCCAGCCCAACATGGGCTGGTTTACCTCCTCCCATAGTCCATGTAGCCTCTTGGGTCGAAATACCTCTCCCGATGGTCTCCTGGTACACTACCGGCACTACCGATACGCTACCGATGAGCCCGAAACCTTTCCGGCTACCAAAACAGGACTTCCAATATATCAATCTTTACCTCCGGACCATTTCAGAGCTCCTCGTGACTTTAGGGATCTCATCCGGGACTCCGAACAACTTCGGTCACCAGCATACATAACTCTATACTACCGAAACGTCACCGAACCTTAAGTGTGCAGACCCTGCGGGTTTGAGAACTATGTAGACATGACCGAGACACCTCTACGGTCAATAACCAGTAGCAGCACCTAGATGCCCATATTGGTTCCTACATATTATACGAAGATCTTTATCGGTCGAACCTCTATGTCATGGATTCAGTTAATCCCGTATGATGTTCCCTTTGTTCTTCGGTATGTTACTTGCCCGAGATTTGATCGTCGGTATCTCCATACCTAGTTCAACCTCGTTACCGGCAAGTCTCTTTACTCATTCCGTAATACAAGATCCCGTGACTAACCCTTAGTCACGTTGCTTGCAAGGCTTATTGTGATGTTGTATTACCGAGTGGGCCCTGGGATACCTCTCCGTCACACGGAGTAACAAATCCCAGTCTTGATCCATGCCAACCCAACAGACACCCTCGGAGATACCTGTAGAGCACCTTTATAGTCACCCAGTTACGTTGCGACATTTGATACACACAAGGTACTCCTCGGTGTCAGTGAGTTGCATGATCTCATGGTCATTGGAACAAATACTTGACATGCAGAAAACAGTAGCCATAAACTAACACGATCATATGCTATGTTTGTAGTTTGGGTCTTGTCCATCACATCATTCTCCTAATGACGTGATCCCGTTATCAAATGACATCTCATGTCCATGACTAGGAAACCATAGCCATCTTTGATCAATGAGCTAGTCTATTAGAGGCATACTAGGGAGATAGTGTTGTCTATGTATCCACACATGTATCTGAGTTTCCGATCAACACAATTATAGGATGAATAATAAACGATTATCATGAACAAGGAAATATGATAATAACCAATTTATTATTGCCTCTAGGGCATATTTCCAACAACTTCATCATTGTCGCCGTATCGCCCCACAACGCTATAGATCCAACTTCGCATAGAAGTGCATGTCGAATAGTCAATGATGAAGGACTAGCCACAATTCTGCTCCTCATACCACCATTACTGTTGCCACATGAGTCGCAGCGTCACCCGGACACAAGGCAGCTACCCCTCCACCCACACTCACATCGCCAACCGGGCATCTACCGACCACGACATTGTACACATCTAGCTCCAAGAAGGCACAAAGGGGATTGGTGACCTTCAAGGCCGCGCCCCTATGAGGGTAGTGACGTAGGAAACAATATCATTGGCCGACTGCTGCAGGACACTTAGGCTTGCGTCCAAAGGTCATGGTCCGGAGGTGATGTGCGAAGAAAAAGCTCCACAACAGCATCCCCCAGTCCCCCCCCCCCCCGCCAAGGAAGAAAATGACTTGCATGGACGCCATGCCATCTAAACTTTCTCCCAAAGCCACTCGCCCAACACCCACACGCAACCGGCGGCGCAACACCACTAGTCTGCAAACCCATTGGCCCACACACCTCCTACGTGATGAAGACACCATCATTACATAGGAGTCCCCATCCTCGCCGTCAACAACCGCCAGTGAGCCGAAGCCGAATGAACTGACCAGGTCTGGTGCCCATCATCGCACTCCCATATATACCACCAAGCTTCACGAGATAGAAAGGTAGGCTACCACCTCCACTCCCACACGACCGAGAGGACACTTGGTCGTAGCCCATTGAGCCCGCCGACAACGCCGAAACGGCTGCCAAGAACATGCGAAGACATCCACTACACAACGTATGCTGGTGGGGCCTCCTCTACCATCTACCGTGCCGCCAGACACGTCGGGCCAGCATGCCGACCAGAACAACAGCACCAAGCCGAGAGGGGGGACTGCCACCCCGTCCCATCCCATCGACCAAAGAAGATGCCCCAGGACCGTGCATCCCGCAAAGAAGATGCACCGTCAGGGGGGTAGGGGACACTATCAAACAGTGGGGAGTCGCCCGCTCGACCACCACTAGCTGGATTTGTGCTGCCAAGAGTCGTCGTAGTGCCGCCAAAGGATTAGTTTAAGCTGCCAGGCCTACTGGCGCAGCTGCCGTCTACACAACTAGCACACAGGGAACTTATCCCGCCGTTGCCGGCCACCAACAAGGGGTGTTGCCCACTGGCGTGCGATGGTGACGGCCAGAGGAAGGTAGGGGATGGGGAGAGGAGTCGCCGGTGCTGAGGTTCAGCCTATGCCGCTCCTGGGAGCGACTCGAGGTGAGATGCTTTTTTATAAAATAAAATATGGTGACCTCATTTTCATTATGATAACATAGGCATTTATAGGCGACACATCAGCAATAAATTTGGGCATCTCTAATGTGATGCAGCAAAACACCCCAACGTCCATACAATATGGTCCAACCACTTTGTCCCATCTAACATCGTGTGTGAAACCTTCATGGACCGATCCACACATTCAAATTCCCTTAAGCCAAAAACAAAGCTGGGAGAGGTCTGTAGATGTTCGAAAAGCTTCCATGCACGCCTCGAACATAGAAAAAAACCACATTGGAGCTCTGCTTTTCTCACTTTGCCCTCCACTCTCTTTGTATCCTCATAGTTCAAGACTGCCGCCGCTATACCAACCACTCCACCGCTCAGGCTTTGTCGGACCTTCGTCGTGCTCCGCTCAAGCACCAACCCTGTGTTGCCTACACCTTCCCTCCAGCCCTGTTCTTGCTGCCATGCAAGTGCCCTCCACCTCTGCACAATGTTTTCCATTGTGAAAGATAGGTAGAGCGTCTCAACCCCCAACATGGAAGCCCACGGGTATATATTGATCTCTTGAGGTGTTACAAGGTTCAGTTACAGAGAAATATTACAGGAGGGAGAGATAGAGAGATAAGATGATAAGATACATGTTTAAACAATATGCACTCTATCTATCTCTACATTGTGTGTATAGCAAGCATGGCCGCCAGCCTAACCATAACTCTTTAACACCCTCCCTTAATCTGAATTCCTCAAGTTAAGATTAAGCATGAATTCTTCAAATGGCCTTGTAGCTAGTGCTTTGGTGAAGCCATTTGCGACTTGATCCTTTGAGTGAACAAAACGAATGTCCAATTCCTTGTTTGCAACTCTTTCTCTCATAAAATGATAATAAATCTCAATATGATTTCTCCTTGCATGAAAGATAGGATTAACAGATAAGTATGTGGTGTCGTGGGAACGAGTCTCACAGTAGAAGATAGGGGTACGAAAGGAGAGGGCAGAGTCCTAGCTACGGCGAGGGTGTACACACGGATGTATGAGTTCAGGCCCCTCTCGTGGAGGTAACAGCCCTACGTCTCAGTGCTCGGGAGCTCTTGTCGTGTGGGTAGTATGAGTTATAGAAGGTGTGAACCCTTGTGCCAGAGGAGAGGGGCGGCTTATATAGAGTATGTTGCCCCTCAGAAGTGCCAGGCATCCAAGGGTTCGATCGTGGGAATAAAGACGAGCGTTACTGGTAACGTACATCTAATTGTTACTAATGACGACTGGCCTAACGCCTTCCTGTTGGCCTTCCTGGGGTGGCTTCTGGTAAGCGAGGTCTTCCAAGCGACAGGTGACTGTCCATTGGAGGGAGAAGATACCAAGTGGATAGAATGTCGAGTGACTTGAGCACCATGGTGAATCCAGTCGGAATATCACTTGTAATCTTTAAGTCCTCCAATATAGTGTCCTTAGGTAGGGTATGTAGGTCAGGCCTAGGACCCTACCCTAGGTACATATCCTCGTCATGTGGCACCCAGGTTGTCACACAAAAGACATGGAGTTTGTGTATGACTGACGTAGCTTGAGACGGTATTTCCCCAAAGAGGAAGGGATGATGCAACACGGCGACGTTAAGTATTCCTCACAACTTCATGTTGAGCACTATAACCCAAGAAAACACATTGTTTCAAGCGGAACATAAGTTTGTGAGTATTCTAGGAATGAGGATTGGGCCAACAAGCACAACCAAAGACACGAAGTGAATGATAGTTTGGTCGAGTATTAAGGAGACGCTGCATGGGTGTTTCATTATTAATGACTCAGCTAGGGAGCGTATTTATAAGATAAATTGTAGTGAGGAATGCCTCATCCCAAAATTTGAGGAGCATGGAGGCACCTACGAGGAGGGCAAGCCCAACTTCAACTATGTGCCGGTGTTTGCGTTCAGCAGACCTGTTTTGTTAATGTGCATGTGGACATGAGACATGATGTGATACACCCAATTTTTGGAAAGATGACTTTAACTTCTCATACTCGCCACCCCAATCAGATTGGACAGCAAGAATCTTTGTGTCAAATTGTCGTTCAACAAGTGCTTCAAAGTTATGAAAGACTTGGAAAATGTTAGAACGTTACTTAAGAAAATAAATCCAAGTAAATTTATTGTGATCGGCTATGAAGCTAACATAATAAGTGTGTCTAACAACATAAGGAGGGTCTAGTCCCCGTACATTAGAAAACACAAGTTGCAAAGGCTTGGTAGAAATACTAGTAGATAGAGGATATGGCAATTGATGAGCTTTTGCCTTTTGACATGAATCACAAATAGTTTCAAGACTACGCTCACCAACACATGGGAGCAGATTATTTCTAAGCACTTGTTGAACAGCAACAAAAGTAGGATGTCCTAATCACGCATGCCACCGTTCAGACGAAAGTTTGATAACACCACTAACTTGTTTACTGAAGATTCTAAACTGAGGGATCAAATGGTAGTGACCATGCACACATCTACCGCGGTAGAGAATTTTCCTCATGACCTGATCATGAATAAAAAATAAATAGGACTGAAACTCAAGAAAAACGAGATTCTCTAAGGTAATGCGATGGATAGAAAGCGGAATTTTTCAGTTTGCATGACATGTAAAATATTCGTGAGATGAATATTGTTATGAGGGGTGGTGACAATTGCATGACCAACATGATCTACCTTCATACCTTCACCATTGGCGTTGTGGACTTAATCGTGTCAATGGTACTTCTCATGCATGGTGACCTTATCTAGTTCATTGGTGATGTGATTGGTGCCTCCGGTGTCGACGTACCAATTCGTCTGAACTCCATATGAGGTGTGTGCAGATGCTGCAATTTTCTTGCGTTGAGAATTGCTCTTGGCATAGAGCCAATCACAATCCTTAGCAATATGATTATTATTTTTACAAATCTGACATTTATTTTCATATTCATCATAACCTTGAAATGGGCGTCCCCTATAGTTGTTGTAGAAGTGGTGCCGATTGTTGTTTTCGGAGTTGTAGCTGTAGTAGTTGTTGTTGGACTAGTAGTGGTTGTCACCACCACCATCGCCGCTACCAGTGTTTTCATTTTGATGTAGTTGGCATTACCAATGTTGTAGTTGTTGTCGCCACTGTTGCAACCACCATCGCCGCCACCGCCGCGAGATCCCCCTCCACCACCACCTCTGTTATTGTTGTCAAAGCCTTTAGGCGATCCACCATGGCCTTTGGCAGCAAGGTTTTCGGAATAATTGAAGGCTCTTTCCCCCGTTTCATGGAACGTCTCGACATGATGGTCAAAATTGACAACCAGGCAAAGAGATCATCCACAGACAGTCATTCGATGCGCACGTCCAGTGCCAATATGAGGGGTTGATGGTCCATATGCCCCCCCTAATATGTATCCAACGTATCTATAATTTATGAGGTATTCATGCCATGTTTACAATAATTATATATGATTTTGGTATGATTTTATTAGAACTAACCTAGACCGACGATGTTTTCAGCAAAACTACCATGGTGTTGTTTTTTGTGCAGAAATAAAAGTTCTCGGAATGGGCTAAAAATTTAATATGATTTTTTGGGACCAAAAGAGACCCCTGAAGCACTGGAGTTGGGCCAGAAGAGCCACGAGGAGGTCACAAGTCTAGCAGGCGTGGCCACATCCCCTGGCCGCGCCTCGCTAGCTTGTCACCGGCTCACCGCCTCGTGGCCCCCCTTGACGTGAGATCGACACAAAAAATTCCTATAAATATTGAAACAACCAAAAATAAACCTAGATCGGGAGTTTCGCCGCTGCAAACCTCCAAAGCCACGAAAAACCAACCGGGAGCTCGTTCCGGCACCCTGCCGGAGGGGAAACCATCACCGGAGGCTATCTTCATCATCCCAATGCTCTCCATGACGAGGAGGGAGTAGTTAACCCTCGGGGATGAGGGTATGTACTAGTAACTATGTGTTTGATCTCTCTCTCTCTCTCGCATGTTCTTGAGATGGCACGATCTTGATGTACCGCGAGCTTTATTGATATAGATGAATCATATGAAGTTTTCCCCTCTCTATCTTCATGTGATGAATTGAGTTTTCCCTTTGAAGTTTTCTTATTGGATTGAGTCTTTAAGGAATTGAGAACACTTGATGTATGTCTTGCCATGGGATATCCTCTTGGAAATATGCCCTAGAGGCAATAATAAATTAGTTATTATCATATTTCCTTGTTCATGATAATCGTTTATTATCCATGCTATAATTGTATTGATCGGAGACTTAGATGCATGTGTGGATACATAGACAAAACCATGTCCTTAGTATGCCTCTAATAGACTAGCTCGTTGATCAAAAGATGGTTAAGGTTTCCTAGCCATGGACATGAGATGTCATTTGATAACGGGGTCACATCATTAGGAGAATGATGTGATGGACAAGACCCAAACTGCAAACGTAGCATATGATCGTGTCAGTTTATTGCTACTGTTTTCCGCATGTCAAGTATGTGTTCCTATGACCATGAGATCATGCAACTCACAGATATCGAAGGAGTGCCTTGTGTGTATCAAACGTCACAACGTAACTGGGTGACTATAAAGGTGCTCTACAGGTATCTCCGATGGTGTCTGTTGAGTTGGCATGGATCGAGACTGGGATTTGTTACTCCGCGTGACGGAGAGGTATCTCGGGGCCCACTCGGTAATGCAACATCACAATAAGCCTTGCAAGCAATGTGACTAATTGTTAGTTGCGGGATCTTGTATTACATAATGAGTAAAGAGACTTGCCGGTAATGAGGTTGAACTAGGTATGGAGATACCGATGATCGAATCTCGGGCAAGTAACATACCGAAGAACAAAGGGAATGTTATACGGGATTAACTGAATCCTTGACATAGAGGTTCGACCGATAAAGATCTTCGTAGAATATGTAGGAACCAATGTGGACGTCCAGGTCCTGCCATTGGTTATTGACCGTAGAGGTGTCTCGGTCATGTCTACATAGTTCTCGAACCCGCAGGGTCTGCACACTTAAGGTTCGGTGACGTTTTGGTAGTGTAGAGTTATGTATGGTGGTGACCGAAGTTTGTTCGGAGTCCCAGATGAGATCCCGGGCATCACGAGGAGCTCCGGAATGGTCCGGAGGTAAAGATTCATATATAGGAAGTCCCAGTTTGGTTTCCGGAAAAGTTTCGGGCTCATCGGTAGTGTACCGGGAGTGCCGGTAGTGTACCGGGAGTGCCGGTAGTGTACCGGGAGGCCTCCGGGAGGGGTATTTCGACCCCAAGAGGTCCATGGGCTGTGGGAGAATAATAAACAGCCCTTAGTGGGCTGGGAAAACAGCCAGAAAGGCCCATGGCACAGGAGAGAAAGTTGTAAAGCAAAAAGTGCAAAATCAGCCAATAGGAGGCAATCCTACTCCAACTAGGATTGGAGGTGAAGGAGGATTGCTTCCCACCTCCTATTTCGGCCGACCCAAAGGCCTTGGCTGCCTATCCTCTCCTCTCCTCCTATATATACTAGTGGATTGGGTAGTTTTTGGACAGAATTTCCGGCCACGTGCTACCCGTTACACCGGTGCATAGTTTCTCCTCTAGATCGGTTTTCTGCAGCGCTTAGGCGAAGCCCTGCCGGAATTGCTCCACCACCATCACCGGAGCGCCGTCACGCTGCCGGTGAAATCTCTCTCCTCTCCACCCCCTCTTGCTGGATCAAGACGGTGGAGATCGTCATCAAGCTGCACGTGTGTTGAACGCGGAGGTGCCGTCTGTTCCGTACTAGATCGGAAGGATCGTGATTAAGGCCACGAGACGATTCGTGATGAGATCGCGTGACGGATCGTGATGAGATCGCGGGACGGATCGTGACGAGATCGCGGGACGGATCGTGACGAGATCGCGGGACGGATGGTGATGAGTTCACGGGACGGATCGTGATTGGATCGCGGGACGGCTCGTGATGAGATCGCGGGACGCTCGGCGATTTGGATTGCGAAGATATTCGACTACACCAACCATGTTTCTTAACGCTTCCCGCTTAGCGATCTACAAGGGTACGTAGATCCACTCTCCCTCTCGTAGATGCTCATCACCATGGATAGGTTTGCGTGTGCGTAGGAAAATTTTTGTTTCCCATGCGACGTTCCCCAACATATCCGTGGTGACAATGGGATGTTCTATTGATCCACTTAATGTATGTTTTGGTGATTGATATGTCTCCAACATATCTATAATTTTTGCTTGTTCCATGCTGCTATATTATCATTCTTGGGTATTTTACAATCATTTTGCCACAACTTTATATTATTTTTAGGACTAACCTATTAACCTAGATCCCAGTGCCGTTTCCTATTTTTTCCTTGTTTTTGAGTTTTACACAAAGGGAATATCAAACGGAGTCCAAACGGAATAAAACTTTACAGTAATTTTTTTGGACCAGAAGAGACCTACAGGGCATTAGAATTGGGCTAGAAGGTTCCCGAGGATGCCACAATCCTCAGGGGCGCGACCATCCCCTAGCCGCAGCCACCAGGTTTGTGGGCCCCTCGGGAGTCCACCTACCTCCCTCTCAGCTCTATAAATCGTCAAATATTCCAGAAACCCGAACGCAGAACCTAGATCGGGAGTTCCGCCACCACAACCTCCAGAGCCATGAAGAACCAATCGGTAGCCCGTTCCGGCACCCTGCCGGAGGGGGAAATCATCACTGCAGGTCATCTTCATCATCCCGACGCTCTCTATAATGAGGAGGGAGTAGTTCACCCTCGGGGCTGAGGGTATGTACCAGTAGCTATGTGTTTTATCTCTCTCTCTCTCTCTCTCTCGTGTTCTTGAGATGACATGATCTTGACGTACCGCGAGATTTATTGATATAGATTGAGTCATATGGAGTGTTTCCCCTCTCTATCTAGTTGTGATGAATAGAGTTTTCCCTTTGAAGTTTACTTATCAGATTGAGTCTTTAAGGATTTGAGAACACTTGATGTATGTCTTGTGATGGGATATCTATGGTGACAATGGGATGTTCTATTGATCCACTTGATGTATGTTTAGGTAATCAGCTTGTGGGTTCCGTGACCTTGGGAATCCATGCATAGGGGTTGGCACACATTCTTATATTAACATTCCGGTAGAAACTTTGGGGCACTCTTTGAAGTTCTTTGTGTTGGATGAATAAATCTGAAATTGTGTGATGCATATCGTATAATCAAGCACACGGGTACTTGTGGTGACATTGTAGTATCTAGGTGACATTAGGGTTTTGGTTGATGTGTATCTTAAGGTGTTAGCTTAGTACGAACTCTAGGGCTGTTCGTGACACTTATAGGGATAGCTCATAAGATTGATTAGAAAAGATAACTTTGGGGTGGTTTCGTACCCTACAATAATTTCTACATTTGTTCTCCGCTATTTGTAACTTTGGAGTGAACTCTTTGTCACACATGCGGGATTTACTTATGATTCAACTATGCCAATAATGTTGAGAGAAATTGCACTAGTGAAAGTATGGACCCTAGGCCTTGTTTCCAAGCATTGATACAATATTTTGCTCGCTGTTTACTATTTGTTATCTTACTGTTCTTATATTTTCAGATTACAAAAAACTATATCTACCATCCATATTGCACTTGTATCACCATCTCTTCGTCTAACTAGTGCAGCTATACAATTTACCATTGTATTGGGTGTGTTGGCGACACAAGAGACTCTTTGCTATTTGATTGCATGGTTGTTTGAGAGATAACATATTCATCCTACACCACCCGCGGGTTGATAAATCTTAGGTCATCCACTTGAGGGAAAATTTCCATTGTCCTACAAAACTCTGCGCTTGGAGGCCCAACACGAGCCTACAAGAAGAAGGTTGTGTAGTAGACATCAAGCTCTTTTCTAGTGCCATTGCCGGGGAGGTGAGTGCTTTAAGGTATATATTTAGATCTTGCAATTCAATCTTTTAGTTTCTTGTTTTTCACTAGTTTGGTTTTATAAAAGAAAACTACAAAAAAATGGAATTGAGGTTGCCTCATATGCTTCATCTTTTTAATGTGTTTCGTGAATATGATGGAAAGGAAAATTGTGCTCAAGTGTTAGAATAAGAAGTTATTAAAATGTTTGGCACTAAATCTTTGAGTGATGCGCATGATTGCAATGTTGTTAGTATGAATTTCTTGAATATCCCTAGTACTAATGATGATTGCACTAGTCATGTTAAAAATATTTCTGATAAGCATGTCAATTTTTGTGGAGTGCATAGAGTTTGTCAAGACATGCCTAAAAGGGAAGATAGATTTTTTAATGGGCATAAGTATTTAGAAACTAAATGGTTGCAAGAGAGGCTATAAGTTTGTGGTGAAAGACTTCATATTCTTGCCGTCCTTGTGAACTTTGCAATGAACATGGTCATTATAATTTTGAATGTGAATTATTTAATGATCTAATTGTGTACAAAGATTGTGATAATCTCATTACGCATGAGCATCATCATGAACTTAGTCTATTTTGGGGGTATGAAGAAATGAAACGTGAAGCTAAGGATGTTCCAGCATGGGCTCTTATGAAAGTAATTGATTTTCATCTAAATGAAATCTATGTATATATTGCGTGGTAAATTGCATTGAGAACCCTTATATTGCCAATTACTTAAAGACAAGGAAAAAAATAGGAGATGAACGGAATACTAATGAAGGGGAAGAGGTCTCCCAATATCCTCCTATTTTTTCTTATGATGAATCAGGTAACGAGGAAGAGCTTTTTATTCAACCAATCTCTATGAAAAGAATCTTGGAGAAATTAAATAAACCCACACATAATGTGGTGAAGAGGAAGAAAATAAGGAAAACAAAGGTAAAGAGGTATCTATCCCAAATAATGACACCCCTTATAATCTTGAAAATATTTTTGGCACCAACTTAGAAAATTGTGATGATAATAATTGTTATACGATTGGTTCTATTCATACTATTAATGATGAGAGTGGTTATGCTTATGTTTTGAAAGGCCACAAGCTTGGTGATGCTATGTTTGATGAGAATGACATGTTTGAGACTTTATTTTCTGCAACTAATGTTTGTCCCAAGCTTGGGGATGCTATGTTTAATGAAGATGATGTTTTTAGTCCCCCAAGTTTTGATGTGCAAATTTATTATGGTGATAGCATACCCCCTATTTATGATGATTGAAATATGAAAGTGGGTTTGGAAGAGTGTCAACTTTAGATAATAATTATCCCACTATTTTGGAGGGTGTTGAATCTTATTATAATTATAAAAGTGGATTTAGAGAGGTCACGACTTTATTAATTAATGATTTGAGTATTTCGGAAGAGGTTTCAATTGACTATGATGAGAAGAAAGTTGCTACTTATGATGATTATTGTGATGACATGTATGATATAAAGAGTAATGGTAACCATGAAACTTATCATCATGATTTTAATATTCAAAGGGGTTATGTCAATCAAGTATGTCATGATGGTTATTTTGTTGAGTTTGCTCCCACTATTTTGAATGAGAGAATTGCTTATGTGGAGAGTGACAAATTTTCTATGCTTGTGCATCATCAAAATAATGATTTCTGTGATGGTTATATTGTGTAATTTATTCATGATGCTACTGAAAATTATTATGAGGGAGGAAAATATGCTTGTTGGAATTGCAATAATATCAAGTTTCCTCTCTATGTGTTGAAAGTTTTGAAGTTATGCTTGTTTTGCCTTCCTATGCTAGATGATTCTTGCTCCCATAAATTGTTTGCTCACAAAATACCTATGCATAGGAAGTAGGTTAGACTTAAATGTGCTTGTCATGAGATTCATGATGCTCTTTGGCATGTTTCAATTACTATTCCTATGTGAGCATCATTGAAATCACCATGCCTAGCTAAAAGGCATTAAAGAAAAACGCTTATTGGGAGATAACCCAACACTTTTACCTTCTGTTTTTGTTTGTTCACATGATTAAGATACTGTATTAATCATGTTTTCTGTATTTTATTTTAATAATGTGCCAAGTAAAGCCTTTGGGATAGTGTTGATACTTGCTTCATTGACTTTGTGCAAAAACAGAAAGTTTTCCGTCGAGTATATGCACTATATGATTTTACTGGAGCGTCAAAAAATTCTGAAATTTTTACACAACAATTATATGCAAATTCCGCCAGTTTTCGTAAGGTTTCAAAAAAATTAGAGTCAGGAAAGTTTGGTGATCATTCAGATCTTTACAGACTGTTCTGTTGTTGACAGATTCTGTTTTGCATGCATAGTTTGCTTGTTTAAAGTGTTCCTATAGCTTATATTCAGTAATATAAATTGTGGGAGTGATGTAATACCGTAGTTATGATGTGGGAACAATAATGAATCTTGTATTGACAGTGCCTAAGTGAATGATCTATATTTATTACACTAACCTTTCTCACGAAGTTCCGTTAAGTTTTGTGTGATTGAAGTTTTCAAGTTTTGGGTGAGACACCGATGCGAGGAGAATAAGGAGTGACAAGAACCTAAGCTTGGGTATGACCAAGGCACCCCCAAGTTAATATCCAAGGAACACTCAAGCGCCTAAGCTTGGGGATGCCCCGGAAGACATCCCCTGTTTCGTCTTCAACATTATCGGTATATCTTACTTGGAACTATATTTTTATTCGTCACATAATATGAGTTTTGCTTCGAGAATAATTTTATTTTGTTCTTTTATGTTAGTTGTTATTTATAATCTTGTTTTTCAATAAAAATTTCCAAAAATTGCCTTTAGGATGCTTGCATTGCATGTTTTGATATGTGCTGGGTAAAAACAGAAACTTCTTTTGTAGTGTTTGAATTTTCATATTTTACTGGAAAGTGGAAAGTTTCCAAAATTATTACACAGTGTTGTCATATAAACTTATAGTCTTTCCTAAATTTTCATAATTTTTTGAGTTATGTAAGTAAAATGTTTTCATAAATTGCTACAGAGTGTTCTGTTTAGACAAATTACTGTCATAGTTTCATTATCGACTTATCCTATAGTTTCCATAGCCTATGTTGGTAGATATAAATTGTGGAAATGATAGTATATAGTAACTAATGTTTGAAAATTATTATGCAACTTGTCTTGGAAGTACATAAAGAGTTGATTTATTATTATGTGTACTAACCTATCTCACGAGTTCTTTTTGAGTTTTGTGTGGATGAAGTTTTTGAGAATAGATGAAACCGGGATATGAGAGGATTGAACGAGATACAAAAGCTCAATATTGGGGATGCCCAAGGCACCCCAAGTAAATATTTCAATAAGTCTCAAGCATCTAAGCTTGGGGATGCTACGCATCCCACCTCTCTTCATCAACAATTATCATTTAGCCTATGTTGAGCCTAAGAGTTTATTCGTTCACATGATGCGTGCTATTATTGGAGTGCTATTTTTCTTTTGCTTGCTGTTTGAATAAAGTACTCATATCTAAAAATATTTATTGATATAGAGGGAGTCTTCACATCCCTACTTAATTGTTTGACTACTCATTAATCTTCAATTATATCTTTTGAGAGTAGCTTGTCATTTGCTCATGTGCTTCAATTAAATTTGTTTGAGCTTGGCAAAAAGCAATGGAAATCTATGAAAGTAGTCACAAAGTGATAGATATCCAAGGAGGATATAATAAAAACTTTCATGAAGATCATTGGACAAATTAAACTTGATTCTTTGTAATAGTTTTGAAACATGATGATAGTAATATGTGAGTCATGTTAGTGAGTAATTATGCTTAGTAAGAATATTGGTGTTAAGGCTTGTGATCCCCTATGCATGCACGAAAGTCAATAGTTATGTAATAAAGTTATATCCTACTTGTGGTGCATTATTTGGTGTCAGTTATGACTCAATTCTCACTAATGAGATTTTTCGTTCCTCGGTTTGGTTGCTTCCCAATCTATTTTCTAACCTTCATTTGTACTAAGTAGAAATACTACTTGTGTATCCAAAATCCTTAAACCATGTTTTGCCTTATGAGTCTACTACCCCTACCTTTATGCAGTATTTCCATGCCATTCCAAGCAAATTTGTATGTGCCATCTCTAAATCTTCAAAACAAATTTTCTCGTTTGTGTGCCCGTACCGCTCATGAAATGGCCGGGAGTACCCAATATTTTTCCATGCTAGGTGTGTTATTCTCACGATATGTGTTGATTCACTATCATTCACGAGAAAGTGGCTGGTAATAGGGATTCCCAGTCCCGATATCAAAGAAAGAAAAATTCAAATACTTAAAAAAAACTCCCTCAGGAATGTTGTTGCTAAGGACGGTACCCGTGGATTAGGCTCGCCGTGGAGTGTGATTGATTGGTGGAGGGGGAGTGAAAACTTTACTATTCTGTTTGGGAACCGCCAATAATATATCTAGCATGGAAAGTATTGTGGGCTACTTCGTCATTTTGGTAGACAGGAAAAGCATGTCACTCAAAATATTTTTCTCTCTCAATATAAACCTTGAGCTCTCGCACCTCTACAAATCCCTACTTCCCTCTGCAAAGGGACGATCTATTTACTTTATGCATTTTTTTATTTTTGCTTTGAGTCTCCATATTCTCTTATAAGCACCATCTAGGGGGCACTATGATCATACTTGAGCATTGGGCATAGCTAATATTTGAGTGTGTTTCATGAATGGATCAATGATTGAGCATGATGGGCTAGGGATAACTTTCTTTTGTGTCGATATTTTGAAAGACATGGTTGCTTGTTGACATGCTTCAGTATTGAAGTCATTATGTTAAAACTAGACTATTGCTTTGAATCATCTACAAGTCCAAATGTCCATGCTATACATAGAAGAAAAGAAAATGATGAACATTTTAGGCAGAATTCCACATCAAAAGGTATTTGTTTTTATCATTTACCTACTCGAGGACGAGCAGGAATTAAGCTTGGGGATGCTGATACGTCTCCAACGTATCTATAATTTTTGCTTGTTCCATGCTTTTATATTATCATTCTTAGAAGTTGTACAATCATTTTACCACAACTTTATATTATTTTTGGGACTAACCTATTAACCTAGAGCCCGATGCCAGTTCCTGTTTTTTCCTTGTTTTTGAGTTTTACAGAAAAGGAATGTCAAACGGAGTCCAAACGGAATAAAACTTTACGGTGATTTTTTTGGACCAGAAGAGACCTACGGAGCATCAGAGTTGGGTTAGAAGGTTCCCGAGGAGGACACAATCCTCAGGGGCGCGGCCACCCCCCTAGACGCGGCCACCAGGCTTGTGGGCCCCTCGGGAGTCCACGTACCTCCCTCTCAGCTCTATAAATCGTCAAATATTCCAGAAACCCCAACGTAGAACCTAGATCGGCAATTCCGCCGTTGCAAACCTCCATAGCCATGAAAAACCAATCAGGAGCCCATTTCGGCACCTTGCCGGAGGGGGAAACCATCATCGGAGGCCATCATCATCATCATCCTGACTCTCTCCATGACGAGTAGGGAGTAGTTCATCCTCGGGGCTGAGGGTATGTACCAGTAGCTATGTGTTTGATCTCTCTCTCTCTCTCGTGTTCTTGAGATGACATGATCTTGATGTACCGTGAGCTTTGTTGATATAGATTTAATCATATGGCGTGTTTGATCTCTCTCTCTCTCTCTTTCCCCTCTCTATCTAGTTGTGATGAATAGAGTTTTCCCTTTGAAGTTTACTTATCAGATTGAGTCATTAAGGATTTGAGAACACTTGATGTATGTCTTGTGATGGGATATCTGTGGTGACAATGGGATGTTCTATTGATCCACTTGATGTATGTTTAGGTAATCAGCTTGCGGGTTCCGTGACCTTGGGAATCCATGCATAGGGGTTGGCACACGTTCTTATATTAACGTTCCGGTAGAAACTTTGGGGCACTCTTTGAAGTTCTTTGTGTTGGATGAATAAATCTTAAATTGTGTGATCCATATCGTATAATCAAGCACATGGGTACTTGTGGTGACATTGTAGTATCTAGGTGACATTAGGGTTTTGGTTGATGTGTATCTTAAGGTGTTAGCTTAGTACGAACTATAGGGCTGTTCGTGACACTTATAGGGATAGCTCATAAGATTGATTAGAAAAGATAACTTTGGGGTGGTTTCGTACCCTACAATAATTTCTACATTTGTTCTCTGCTATTTGTAACTTCGGAGTGAACTCTTTGTCACACATGCGGGATTTACTTATGATTCAACTATGCCAATAATGTTGAGAGAAATTGCACTAGTGAAAGTATGGACCCTAGGCCTTGTTTCCAAGCATTGATACAATATTTTGCTCGCTGTTTACTATTTGTTATCTTACTGTTTTTATATTTTCAGATTACAAAAAGCTATATCTACCATCCATATTGCACTTGTATCACCATCTCTTCGTCGAACTAGTGCACCTATACAATTTACCATTGTATTGGGTGTGTTGGGGACACAAGAGACTCTTTGCTATTTGATTGCATGGTTGTTTGAGAGATAACATATTCATCCTACACCACCCGCGGGTTGATAAATCTTAGGTCATCCACTTGAGGGAAAATTTCCATTGTCCTACAAAACTCTGCGCTTGGAGGTCCAACACGAGCCTACAAGAAGAAGGTTGTGTAGTAGACATCAAGCTCTTTTCTGGTGCCATTCCTAGGGAGGTGAGTGCTTGAAGGTATATCTTTAGATCTTGCAATTGAATCTTTTAGTTTCTTGTTTTTCACTAGTTTGGTTTTATAAAAGAAAACTACAAAAAAATTGAATTGAGGTTGCCTCATATGCTTCATCTTTTTAATGTGTTTCGTGAATATGATGGAAAGGAAAATTGTGCTCAAGTGTTAGAAGAAGAAGTTATTAAAATGTTTGGCACTAAATCTTTGAGTGATGCGCATGATTGCAATGTTGTTAGTATGAATTTCTTGAATATCCCTAGTACTAATGATGATTGCACTAGTCATGATAAAAATATTTCTGATAAGCATGTCAATTTTTGTGGAGTGCATAGAGTTTGTCAAGACATGCCTAAAAGGGAAGATAGATTTTGTAATGGGCATAAGTATTTAGAAACTAAATGGTTGCAAGAGAGGCTATAAGTTTGTGGTGAAAGACTTCATATTCTTGCCGTCCTTGTGAACTTTGCAATGAACATGGTCATTATAATTTCGAATGTGAATTATTTAATGATCTAATTGTGTACAAAGATTGTGATAATCTCATTACGCATGAGCATCATAATGAACTTAGTCTATTTTGGGGGTATGAAGAAATGAAACGTGAAACTAAGGATGTTCCAGCATGGGCTCTTATGAAAGTAATTGATTTTGATCTGAATGAAATCTATATGTATTGCGTGGTAAATTGCATTGAGAACCCTTATATTGCAAATTTCTTAAAGACAAGGAAACAAATGGAAGATGAAGAGAATACTAATGAAGGGGAAGAGGTCTCCCAATATCCTCCTATTTTTTCTTATGATGAATCAGGTAACGAGGAGGAGCTTTTTATTCAACCAATCTCTTCGAAAACAAGCTTGGAGAAATTAAATAAACCAACACATAATGTGGTGAAGAAGAAGAAAAGAAGGAAAAGCAAAGGTAAAGAGGTATCTCTCCAAAGTAATGACACCCCTTATAATCTTGAAAATATTTTTGGCACCAACCTAGAAAATTGTGATGATAATAATTGTTATACGATTGGTGCTATTCATACTATTAATGATGAGAGTGATTATGCTTATGTTATGCAAAGCCACAAGCTTGGAGATGCTATTTTTGATGAGAATGACATGTTTGAGAATTTATTTGCTGCAATTAATGTTTGTCCCAAGCTTGGGGATGCTATGTTTAATGAAGATGATATTTTTAGTCCCCCAAGGGTAGGGGTCCAAATTTATTATCATGATAGCATATCCCCTATTTATGATGATTGAAATATTTATGAAAGTGGGTTTGGAAGAGTGTCAACTTTATATAATAATTATCCCACTATTTTGGAGGGTGTTTAATCTTATTATAATTATAAAAGTGGATTTGGAGAGGTCATGACTTTATTTATTAATGATTCCACTATTTCGGAAGAGGTTTCAATTGACTATGATGAGAACAAAGTTGCTACTTATGATGATTATTGTGATGACACATATACTATAAAGAGTATGGATAACCGTGAAACTTGTCATCATGATTTTAATATTCAAAGGGGTTATGTCAATCAAGTATATCATGATAGTTATTTTGTTGAGTTGGCTCCCACTATTTTGAATGAGAAAATTGCTTATGTGGAGAGTGACAAATTTTCTATACTTGTGCATCATTAAAATAATGATTTATGTGCTGGTTATATTGTGGAATTTATTCATGATGCTACTGAAAATAATATGAGGGAGGAACATATGCTTGTAGGAATTGCAATAATATCAAGTTTCCGCTCTATGTGTTCAATGTTTTGAAGTTATGCTTGTTTTGCCTTCCTATGCTAGATGATTCTTGTTCCCATAAATTGTTTGCTCACAAAATCCCTATGAACAGGAAGTGGGTTAGACTTAAATGTGATTATCATGATATTCATGCTGCTCTTTTTCATGTTTCATTTACTATTCCTATGTGAGCATCATTGAAATCATCATGCCTAGCTAAAAGGCATTAAAGAAAAACGCTTGTTGCGAGACAACCCAACACTTTTACCTTATGTTTTCGTGTGTTCACATGATTAAGCTAATGTATTAATCATGTTTTGTGTCTTTTATTTCAATAAAATGCCATGTAAAGCCTTTGGGATAGTGTTGGTACTTGCATCATTGATTCTGTGCAATAACATAAAGTTTTGCATCCAGTATATGAATTATATAATTTTACTGGAGCGTCAAAAAATTCTGAAATTTTTATAAAACATTTATATGAAAATTCCTTGTGTTTTCCTAATGTTCTATAATTTTTAGAGTCAGGGAAGTTTGGTGATAATTCAGATCTTCACAAACTGTTGTGTTTTTGATAGATTCTGTTTTGCATGCATAGTTTGCTTGTTTCAAGAGTTCCTATAGCTTATATTGAGTAATATAAATTTTGGGAGTGATGTAATGCATTATTTATCATGTGGTAACAATTATTAATCTTGTCTTGACAGTACCTAAGTGAATGATCTATATTTACTACACTAACCTTTCTCACGAAGTTCCGTTAAGTTTTGTGTGATTGAAGTTTTCAAGTTTTGGGTGAGACACCAATATGAGGAGAATAAGGAGTTACAAGAACCTAAGAATGGGGATTCCCAAGGCACCCCCATGTTAATATACAAGGAAGACTCAAGCGCCTATGCTTGAGGATGCCCCGGAAAGCATCCCCTCTTTCGTCTTCAACATTATCGGTATATCTTACTTGGAGCTATATTTTTATTCGTCACATAATATGAGTTTTGCTTGGAGAATCATTTTATTTTTTATGTTTGTTGTCATTTAGAATGTTGTTTTTCAATAAAAAGTTCCAAGAATTGCCTTTAGGATGCTTGCATTGCATGTTTTGATATGTGCTGGGTAAAAACAGAAACTTCTGCTGTAGTGTTTGAATTTTCATATTTTAGTGGAACGTGGAAAGTTTCCGAAATTTTTACACAGTGTTTTAATATAAATTTTGGAGCATGTCCTAAATTTTTATAATTGTTCTAGTTACACAAGTACACTTTTTTCACAAAGTGCTACAGACTGTTCTGTTTAGACAGATTGCAGTCATAGTTTTGTTATCGACTTATCCTATAGTTTCCATAACCTATGTTGGTAGATATAAATTGTGGAAATGATAGTATACAGTACCTAATGTTTGAAAATTATTATGCAGCTTGTCTTTGCAGTACATCAATAGTTGATTTATTATTATGTGTACTAACCTATCTCACGAATTCTTTTTGAGTTTTGTGTGGATGAAGTTTTTCAGAATAGGTGAAACTGGGATATGAGAGGATTGAACGAGATACAAAAGCTCAAACTTGGGGATTCCAAGGCACCCCAAGTAATTATTTAAATAAGTCTCAAGAATCTAATCTTGGGGATTGTATGCATCCCACCTCTCTTCATCAACAATTATCGTTTAGCCTATGTTGAGCCTAAATTTTTATTCGTTCACATGATGTGTGCTATTCTTGGAGTGCTATTTCTATTTTGATTTATGTTTGAATAAAGTAATCAGATCTTAAAATATTTATTGAGGGAGAGAGAGAGTCTTCACATAGCAACTTAATTGTTTGACTACTCATTAATCTTCACTTATATCTTTTGAGAGTAGCTTGTCAATTGCTCATGTGCTTCATTTAAATTTGTTAGAGCTTGCCAAAAAGCAATGGAAATCTATGAAACTAGTCCCAAAGTGATGGATATCCAAGGAGGATATAATAAAAACTTTCATGAAGATCATTGGACAAATTAAACTTGATTCTTTGTAATAGTTTTGAAACATGATGATAGTAATATGTGAGTCATGTTAGTGAGTACTTATGCTTAGTAAGAATATTGGTGTTAAGGCTTGTGATTCCCTATGCATGCACGGAAGTCAATAGTTATGCAATGAAGTTATATCCTACTTGGAGGATATAATAGTTATGACTCAATGCTCACTTATGAGATTTTTCGTTCCTCGGTTTGGTTGCTTCCCAATCTATTTGCTAGCCTTCATTTGTACTAAGTAGAAATACTACTTGTGCATGAAAAATCCTTAAACCAAGTTTTGCCTTATGAGTCCACTACACCTACCTATATGCGGTATTTCCATACCGTTCCAAGAAAATTTGTATGTGCCATCTCTAAATCTTCAAAATATTTTTTCTCATTTGTGTGCCCGTACCGCTCATGAAACGGTGGGGAGTACCCAATATTTTTCCATGCTAGGTGTGTTATTCTCATGATATGTGTTGATTCACTATCATTCACGAGAAAGTGGCTGGTAATAGGGATTTCCAGTCCCGAAATCAAAGAAAGAAAAAATGCAAATAACTAAACAAAACTCCCCCAGGAATGTTGTTGGTATGGACGGTACCCGTGGATTCGGCTCGCCGTGGAGTGTGATTGATTGGTGGAGGGGTGTAAAAACTTTACTATTCCATTTGGTAACCGCCTATAATGTATCTAGCATGGAATGTATTGTGGGCTACTTCGTCGTTTTCGTTGACAGGAGAAGAATGCCACTCAAAATATTTTTCTCTCTCAATATAAACTTTGAGCTCTTGCACCTCTACAAATCCCTACTTCCCTCTGTGAAGGGCATATCTATTTACTTTATGCATTTTTTTATTTTTGCTTTGAGTCTCCATCTTCTCTTATAAGAACCAACTAGGGGGCACTATGATCGTACTTGAGCATTGGGCATAGCTAATATTTGAGTGTGTTTCATGAATGGATCAATGACTGAGCATGATGGGCTAGGGATAACTTTCTTTTGTGTTGATATTTTGAAAGACATGGTTGCTTGTTAACATGCTTGAGTATTGAAGTCATTATGTTAAAACTAGACTATTGCTTTGAATCATTTACAAGTCCAAATGTCCATGCTATACATAGAAGAAAGAAAATGATGAACATGTTAAGCAGCATTCCACATCAATAATTATTTGTTTTTATCATTAACCTACTCGAGGATGAGTAGGAATTAAGCTTGGGGATGCTGATACGTCTCCAATGTATCTATAATTTTTGCTTGGTCCATGCTGTTATATTATCATTCTTGGATGTTTTACAAGCATTTTACCATAACTTTATATTATTTTTGGGACTAACCTATTAACATAGAGCCCAGTGCTAGTTCCTGATTTTTCCTTGTTTTTGAGTTTTACAGAAAAGGAATATCAAACGGAGTCCAAACAGAAAAAAACTTTACGATGATTTTTTTGGACCAGAAGAGACCTACGGAGCATTAGAGTTGGCAAAAAGGTTCCCGAGGAGGACACAAGCCTCAGGGGCGCGGCCACCCCCTAGCCGTGGCCACCAGGCTTGTGGGCCCCTCGGGAGTCCACCGACCTCCCTCTCAGCTCTATAAATCGTCAAATATTCTAGAAACCCCAACGCAGAACCTAGATCGGGAGTTCCGCCGCCGAAAACCTCCAGAGCCATGAAAAACCGATTGGGAGCCATTTCGGCAACCTAATGGAGGGGAAACCATCACCAGAGGCCATCTTAATCATCTCGACGCTCTCCATGATGAGGAGGGAGTAGTTCACCCTCGGGGCTGAGGGTATGTACCAGTATCTATGTGTTTGATCTCTCTCTCTCTCTCTCGTGTTCTTGAGATGACACGATCTTTATGTACCACGGGCTTTGTTCATATAGATTGAATCATATGGAGTGTTTCCCCTCTCTATCTAGTTGTGATGAATAGAGTTTTCCCTTTGAAGTTTACTTATTGGATTCAGTCTTTAAGGATTTGAGAACACTTGATGTATGTTTTGGGATGGGGTATCTGTGGTGCCAATGGGATGTTCTATTGATCCACTTGATGTATGTTTATGTGATCAACTTGCAGGTTCCGTGACCTTGGGAATCTATGCTTAGGGGTTGGCACACGTTCTTATCTTGACATTCCAGTAGAAACTTTGGGGCACTCTTTGAAGTTCTTTGTGTTGGATGAATAAATCTGAAATTGTGTGATGCATATCGTATAATCAAGCCCATGAGTACTTGTGGTGACATTGGAGTATCTAGTTGACATTAGGGTTTTACTGGATGTGTATCTTAAGGTGTATCCTAGTACGAACCCTAGGGTTGTTCGTGACACTTATAGGGATAGCTCATAAGATTGATCAGAAAAGATAACTTTGGGATGGTTTCATACCCTACAATAATTTCTACGTTTGTTCTCCGCCATTTGTAACTTTGGAGTGAATTCTTTATCGCATATGAGGGATTTACTTATGATTCAACTATGCCAATAATGTTGAGAGAAATTGCACTAGTGAAAGTATGGACCCTAGGCCTTGTTTCCAAGCATTTATACAACGTTTTGCTTGCTGTTTACTATTTGTTACCTTGCTCTTTTTTTATTTTCAAATTACAAAAAATTATATCTACCATCCATATTGCACTTGTATCACCATCTCTTCGCCGAACTAGTGCACCTATACAATTTACCATTGTATTGGGTGTGTTGAGGACAAAAGAGACTCTTTGCTATTTGATTGCAGGGTTGTTTGAGAGAAACAATCTTCATCCTACACCTCCCGCGGACTGATAAACCTTAGGTCATCCACTTGAGGAAAAATTACCATTGTCCTACAAAACTCTGCGCTTGGAGGCCCAACACGAGTCTATAAGAAGAAGGTTGTGTAGTAGACATCAGTGATCAACTTACGGGTTCGGTGACTACAGGAATCAGCTACTTTGCCGTCAGCCATCCCTGATAGCAAAGGCATGCATGGCAGACAGCAAAGGCTTTGCCGTCTGCTAGCAGACGGCGAACAGTCCGACTGAATAAGCCACGGTAAAAGGCACTTTGTCGTCTGCTGGCAGATGGCAAAGATCCTTAGGTGTTTGTCGTCTGCCAGCGGACGGCAAAGACCGTGGACGGCACACGTGGCATCTTATGACCGTTAAGGGGTTAACAACGTGCTTTGCCATGCGCTGGCAGACGGCAAAGACCTAAGTGTTAGGATTTAATTAATCCTATTAATCCCTGCGTTTCCTGACAAAGGCAGTTGCCTCATGTCCCTTCGGACACACCCCTTCGGGGCTATATATATATGTGTAATCCATCATTAATAAAGACAACTGTTTACTTTACATCTTTATGTATGGTCTCTCTCGTTCTTTACTTCAAACACGTTATCATCACGCTCTTCGCTGAGCGACCCGGCGAATAGAAAAGAATCGGAAATGACGACGGATCGAAGTCAGTTTCCCCGTCGTTCGTGGAGGCACAGCGACGACTGTTCCCGAGCGCGGTTTCAGGCGGCGGTAGCATGCGGCAAGGCTTCTTGGACCTCCTGTACTCGGCTGCAGAGGCACCGCACCGGTCCATGCCCTGCATCCCGGAGCGGCCCTCGGCTAGGAGCACGGCCGATCTCCTCACAGATATGCTGAATCGAAATCCATCAAAAATGGATCGATGAAAATCCGGTTTGCATCTGCACTCAGTAAATAAATGCACAAATTGATTGGTTACGACCATGTGCTAGGTTTGAACGGATGAACTAACCATCAGAGTACTTATTTTCATCATTGCCCATCGGGACGACAACTCATCGCGATGGAGCGCTCAACTAACAAGTGGCATCAACTGCTTACATCAGCGAGGCGTCTCATCAGCGTCCAATGGCCGGAGCAACGCCCTCGGCTTTGCCCTCCGACACCCGAACGACGAGCCTATCTTGCTTGCCATTGACTGTGGCGCTCGCGCCATTCCGCACCAGGCTGCAACGGTGGCCAACGCGTCGTGCCGCGCCAACACGTCGTGCCGCGCCGCGCACCCGGCCGCCGCCCGTGCAACACCGTGTTGCGTCCCACGCACGGCCGTGCACCGCGCCCCGAGCCCGGCCATGCGCCTCGCTCCTCCCTCGCTCGCCCGTGGGACACAACCGCAACACCGTTGGACACCACCACCAAGCAGCAGGAAACGGCCACCGCGCCCTTGGATTAGGCCACAGCGCCGGCTGCACGGAGACGGCACTCACCACCTCGGCCCTCTTTTCGCCTTCGCCATCGCCTCGCCCTAGACGGCCTCCCGTCCCCGCCGGTAATAGCCGCTGCAGCGGCGCCGGTGGAGATGGGTGGGGCGGTGCTACACAGGGAGGGCGGGGGAGCGGTTGCTCCGGAGGGAGAGGAAACCGTCTCCTTCCCTGCCTTATCCACTCCAGGTCGGTGGAGGGCTGGACCTGTATGGCCCTGCCGGACGACTTTTCTGAATTAAACCTATATTTTCTTGGTTATTAATTCGGATTTCGTCCTATTAACAGTTGTCTAACTTTGTTTGAGACACTTCTAATTACAGTACTAAAATTTCAGCACTGTAAATATGTTGAGTACTATGTATTCCATATAATATGTTGATGTAATATATCTCCATGTTTCTTACATGCTGAGAATATTTACATCTATTATTTGCAATTGAGATTTTTCTTTTATCTCTTTCAAACATAAATTCGGTACCTCTACAGTACTGATTTGCGATTGAGAATTCTCTTCTCTCGCAAAACAATCTTCTCGCGATTGAGATCAGTTTTCTCTCGCAAAATATTAATTCACCTTGCTGAATTATCTCGCAACTTTATACAAGATCATCTCATTTCATTTGAGGTCTATACAATTCAAGTTTTCACTTGAGTGTCAAGTTTGCAACATCATTACTATTCATTACAATAGTAGTGTATATCTGTTGAGTACTAAGATGTATTCCACATCTTAAGTTGATGTAATATTTTTCCACGTTTGTCATGTGTCGAGATTTATTACGTTCATTTGCAATTGAGATTTTTAATCTCTTGCAAAGACAAATTCAGTACATCAGTACTGTTCTGTTGAGTACCAGATTTCCATCTAGAAATAATGGCATGTTCTATGTGTTTACCACATATCAAGTTCTCTTGAACATGATTTTATGATCGAGATCATCTTCTCTCGCATATCAAACTTGCAAATTTTTGAATATTTCTCCCTCATTATATTTGGAATCACAAGGTAATGACTTGGGATCTACTGCTCATTTGCAGACTATCCCCTCTTACTGTGAGGTCTACGCTTTGTCAAACTCGACAAGCGATTACCTTCAACGTGTATTCCTTATATCTAAATTGTAGCATACACAAGGTAATGGCCATGCAGCCTATTACTGTAAGATCTAAGTGATCTTCAATGTGTTATGTTCACACAATTGAGGTTGAGAATTTTTCAAGTTTACACTTCAGTATCAAATTTTTGCATTCTTATTACATAACCATGATGGTTTTTAATTTACTGCCCGTAAATAAATTATCTCTGGTAATCAATGGCTAGAGAATTTGAGGCATTCGCCCTCAATGGCCACCACTGCCCTTCCTGGGCCAAGGACATCATGATGACTCTTGTGTCTCGTGGGATAATGTGTGCAATCCAGGATTCACTTCTGGTCAGGATCACATTGCTAACAGAAAAATGTTGTCTTATACATTATAAGACATTAGATTCAGATCTTAGCATCTGGTTATTCTGTATCAGCAATTCTCGGGACACAATGAACTCAAGGGCGAAGGTTTGGAGCTCACTTCAACCTTCAACCCGACATCACCAATGATGATGGGACCCTATGGGCACGGAGAATATGATGGTTGAATATGCCTCAACCGACATGTTTGGAGACTATGAATAGTCTTTCAATCTCCTAAGTGGTCAATATAATTTATGTCCATTTACGATGTTGTATCGACAACATAAGTATTTTTGTCATCATATATTGTATATCACAATATATTGTATCAGCACTTTGGTACAAATACATTTGTATGTATTCTATATATCTGACAGTGATTTCCTTGAGAATCTTCATGTCAATATATAGATTTCTACGGGAGTCAATCCGGTGAAACATGATATGTGCCTTGTGGGCATATGCACCACAAACTCTATACTCAGGGAAGTCCAAGTTTCCACTCTCATTGAGAGAAAGGAGATATTTTAAAATCGCTAGATGCGGTGAGGTATATGTTGGCTCAACTCGAGTCATATTTACTATCCCTGTGGGTACTCGAGTAATGTCGGGATGCTTTATTGCATCCTAGGTTTAACTCGTACCCTACTAAACTATAGAGGTATCCGTTCAAATAGTTTCCATAGCGAAACTTATGATGACAGCAAAGAGGAATACATTCTCTTTACAATATGCAATGGATATGGAAAACACATTCTCTATGTATCATCTAGATTGAACTACACATACTACAAAACCCATAACACATCTTGCGCCCAACATAGTTTTCCAAAATGTCTTGTACATGACAAACTTGGCATACTTGCCTTGGTCATAGAGACATTGGGTTGAAACCAGAACTATGAGCAATTCCATTAGTTTATGATGATTATGATGCTAAATTCTAACAATATTTGGATTTTATGTGCACTACATGTGACACAGGAAAGCTAATTTTAAGGCTCGCGCACCTTAAAGTCTACGCTAAACCATTCAGACTCCTTGAATGCATCAAGTTGAGTTAAGTGGCTCTTCCCATCCATTGACTAGACTATTCAGGTGTTCCATGGTTGTAAAAGACACATCTATATGATCGTCTCAAGTGTGGTTTACCAACATGAAACCATTGGTTCATTATCTTGACATCGATTTCAAGCAAATCGAATGGATAACATTGCAGAATTCTCCTTGAGTGCCTTCTATATTGGCCCTTGAATTGAAATTTAGCAATTTGTCCTAATGTCTAGACTCAACATGGTTTGGTAGAATCCTTTATCCAAAGAGTTAAGCTCATTGCATTATGTTTACTTTGGAATTGCAACTTACCAACTTTACGTTGGAGTCATGTAGTTTTACACGGTCATGACCAAACTGCATACTATTATTCCCCTCTATCTTTGATACCTGGAAATCTACGAAGTATTTCCCATCTGCGGTATTTCGGTTGCATACCGATATCACCACCCCAACATACATCATTGGCCCCTCAACATATAGTTGGGATCTATGTGACGAATAACTGTATTTCCGTCAATACTTCAAGCCCCTCGCATGGGGAGTTATTCAAGGACAATATGCTGATTCATGAGGAATATTTCCAAGCATTAGGGGGAGATTTAAAGTACCATAAAGAATGCTAGGAAATTTGTGGAATGTTCAACACATTTTTGCCTCAAATCCACGTACTCAAAGAGTTGAACCATGCGTTCAGAAGGTTTGCAGCACATTGCAAATAACCTGCCAGATTCATTTACTGACTATAAAGGTGTCACACAATCCTACAATCCTACAAAAGTATGCCTGAAAGAGTGGAGGTACCAACAAAATCCACTCCACTCCTCGTTCAAAGCAACAGGGGGAGATGTATGGCAAAAGTACATCAGGATTCAGCTTCTCGCAAGCAAGGATATCAAGGCCTGTGAAATAGTAAATGCAAGTCAACTTCACGTTGACACGCACCTAATGGGTAGTATATACCTAGTGGATGGGAAACCTCTAGCAACCCGGGTCATAGTGCACATAATGACCGGGACATCGGAATACCCGACTCAACCGCATTGGGAAATCACGTGCAGTCACCATGGGTAACCATATTTCCATCAAATCTATATTGATATATAGATTCCAGAGAAACATATAACCGGAAATCTACAATTGTCGACATACATTTCTCAACTAGATTGCAAAAACCTTTCAAATGATTCAGATCCAAAGACCATGGCTATGGAAAAGTGTGAACAACACTCGGACTGAATTCAAGCAAAGGGTATAATCTAGGTCGAAATGGTCTTTATCAATAATGGGAAGGTATTCTTAAGCAATACCAACTCTAGTTTTCTCCTGGAAACAGAATTGAGAACAATGAGGTGGTGAAACAAAGAGCAAGTATTGTAGCACAAGGGTTCATGCATATACCCAACTATTCTCCAGAGGTGGAATCTCTTTCCGATAACTTATATCATTGGCAATACAAAATCATCTATCTCCGCAGTTGATAGATGTAGTGATCACATGTCCATATGGATCACTAGATTCAGACACAAATGATTGATTCTCGATGGATCTCACTTCTGAATTGAAATGCAAAACGCAACATACATTGTGTAAAATCAGTAAGTCACCATTATTGTTGTCGGTACATATGGTACAACCGACATAGTGAGTTCCTTATACACAAGGATTACTCCTACAATGATGATTATCCATGTTTGTGTGTCCGCAATGACGACACATGTAATCATCTAAATGACGGAGTTTAATGAAGGATTTGGGTAAACCAAAATATCGCTCGTTACTACAACTTGAGCACCTTCATTCATACGTTATGGTATACTATGTTCTCTATATCCAAAATATATTGGAGAAATTCATTGTGGACAAATCTTATCCATCCATAACTCTCATGGTAGTTCATTCTCTAGATGTAGAGAAGGATCTATTTAGACCAAGAGATGATGGAAGTAAGATATTGGGACTCAACGTTCCATAATGCCATTGGATCCACCAAACACAACTTGTTGGTACTCAAGAATATCTTTTGATATCTCCAAGGCATCAAACATCTGGTCCTGGTTTTTCAATTTCACAAAAATGTGAACATCGATATAATTGGATACATCGATCAGATCCCTTCTATGTCAGATCGTAGACAAGCTTAGTGTTCCTACTAGGTCTGGTAGCCCTCTCATGAAGAGTCTTCGAAACAGACCTCATGGCTACATCCACAAAACATTATCTCAACGATAATGTCTCTTGTGTTGCTCGGATGCAAACAGGTTACGCAATAAGCAATATCACTATATTGCATATCTTGCAAGGCAAATTATATGACTGATTTGTTCATGGGGTCTCTACCAACTTCTATGTCCCAGAAATGAGTTCAAGGAATTGGTATGTGACGGCTTTGAATTTTGCAAGAATCAGGGGGGTAGTATCTTCCTGAATTGTTCCTGTTCAATGTATCATATTATACTATTTTCCCTTCATGAGTTCACATTACAGGTTCTCATAAAGGTTTTTAATGAGGTAATATCAACACAAGTTCATATGTCATATTTTCTATTTTCCCCACCGAGGTTTTTAAGAAAGTATATATAACATATTTATTGTTCTCTAAACCCTATGAGTTTTCTCGTATTGAGTTAAAAGAGACAATAACCATTATATGTTGCATCGTTTTCGCCTTATTTTTCCCACTGGGTTTGAAGGAGTTTTAGCAACATATCAAACACATATCTCCTCATATTTTTTCCATAGGGTTTTTGGAGGAGCCTTTTTCAAGATGATACTTACACTAACAAGCATGGATTGGGGGGAGTTTTAGGATTTAATTAATCCTATTAATCCCTGCTTTTCCTGACAAAGGCAGTTGCCTCATGTCTCTTCGGACACACCCCTTCGGGGGCTATATATATGTGTAATCCATCATCAATAAAGACAAATGTGTACTTTACATCTCTGTGTATTGTCTCTCTCTCGTTCTTTACTTCAAACACTAAGGTTCTTTGTCATCTGCCAGCGGACGGAAAAGCACCTGTTTCTTTGTCGGCCTAGGTGTTTTCTTTGCCATCCGCTGGCAGACGGCAAAGAACCTTAGGTCTTTGCCGTCTGCCCGTGGATGGCAAATAAACCACCTAGGCCAGCCTAGTGTATCCCAGGTTGCACAGGTAGCTGCCACGTGGCAGCTTTGCCGTCTGCTAGCTGACGGCAAAGACCTTTTCCGTCGGCCAACAGACGGCAAAGTGGCTATATAGCCCTTGTTTTTTCTGTTTTTTCTTAAATTCATTCAATTTGATAGAATTTCACACACACACACACACACACACACACATATATATATATATACATTTCAAAATAATTTCAACAAGCATACCAACAATAAGTTTCCAACAACATATCCAACATACAAGTTTCCAACAACATATCCAACATACAATGGTTTCCAAAACATATCCATACATACATATCCAAAACAAGTTTCCAACAAGTTTCCATAAACAAAAAGGAAGCACAAGTAGAAGAGTACACTCCATCAATGCAAGCTTCCTCATCTATAGCAAATCTGCAAATTAGGAAAGATGAAAGCTAGAAGAAGAACAAGACTAGCTAGAAGAAAAATAAGAAGAAGAAGAAGAATTTATCTTCTCTTTCTTTTTCTCCTCTCCTCTTCATCTTCTTCTTCTTCTAACTAAGGTAGGTAAAATGCCATTTTTTAGCTAAGGTGGGTAAAAATGCTAAGTGTCTAGGTTATTTTAGAGCTAAGATAGGTAAATAGGTCATTTTGGAGCTAACCTAGGTAGTTATGCCATTTTTTAGCTAACTAAGCATATTTATTCATTTTGGAGGACAAAATGGTAAGTGTAGGTCATTTTAGAGCTATCCTAGTTAAAATCGGTCATTTTGGAGCTAGGTAAGGTTATTTTGACATTTTGGAGGAAAATAAACTAATTATATGATAGTTTGGAGCTAAACCAAGATTATTATAACACTTTTTATCTAAGTAAGATAATTATGTCATAAATGAACTAGGTAAGCTAAGTATAGATTATTATTTAGCTATCCTAGGTAGTTATGACATTTTTCAGCTAACTAAGCATATTAAGTCATTTAGGAGGAAAAATGCTAAGTATAGGTCATTTAATAGCTATCCTAGGTAAAGTATGTCAGTTCGGAGCTAAGTAAGGTTATTATGTCATTTTCGAGGAAAATAAGCTAAGTATAGGTCATTTTGGAGCTAAACCAAGGTCATTATGCCATTTTGTACCTAAGTGAGCTAATTATGTCATAAATTAACTACCTAAGCTAATTATAGATCATTATTAAGCTATCCTAGGTAGTTATGCCATTTTGTACCTAAGAGAGCTAATTATGTCATAAATGAACTAGATAAGCTACCTATAGATCATTATTGAGCTATCCTAGGTAGTTATGCCATTTTCTAGCTAACTAAGCATATCAAGTCATTTTGGAGGAAAAAATGCTAAGTATAGGTCATTTTATAGCTATCCTAGGTAGAATATATCATTTTGGAGCTAAGTAAGGTTATTATGTCATTTTTGAGGAAAATAAGCTAAGTATAGGTCATTTTGGAGCTAAGTAGGTCATTTCTTAAGCTAAGTATGCATTTGTTAAGCAAAACACTTGGGAGAACTTACCATCATCACGGAGGTGAAGGACCGGTCGGGTTTGCACCAAGGTGAGACGTAGAAGGACCGGTCGGAGTTGTGGCAGACGCAGAAGGATCGGTCGATGCTTGTCGGGAGGCACACTGCACCAAAGATCATTTGCAATGTCTCCTTAGCATGATGCAACTAAAATGTGAATACTAGTAACTAATGACCATTCAAAAGAAACTCACCGTGGGTGCTATAGCAATATGGGGCATCGACGGAGGGGTCTGACCATGGTTCTGGCACACGGTCTGCACATTTTGTTTTCATGAGTCATTCATATTAGTTAGTGATGAAACAAACATTACGTGCATGATTTGGCTAATATGCAGGAGAAACTTACCATGAGGAGCTCGTATAGGGCCCGGTGAGACGCGTCGTTCCGGTTCCTCTCCTCCTCCAACAGCCTAGCCGTCCTCTCCTCCATGTCCCTCTCCCTCTGCGTCGCCTGCCTGTTTGCCTCCGCTAGAAGCTCCTGGGCCCTAGCCTCAATGGCGAGCTCCATTGGCCATAGAGTAGGCCTTATCTCAGGATCAGAGCTCGTCTGACGCTTCTTGATCTCCAGGAGAGTTCTAGGACAACGTACCAGTCCATCCCCAATGGCTATCGAGCCATGGGGCCTCCCGCCACCAAATATCATCACGAGCTCAAGATCAAAAGGACTCTGGCTCGGGTTGAAGTCCTCCCCTTTCCTTGCCTTCCCCTCATCTCTATACCTCATGAGCTTGTTGTGGGAGGAGATGTTGCTGAAGCTCTCTAGATGATCGAGGTCATCCTCAGAGAATGCCTTGGCCTTCTTGAACGAGGCAGTATGGGCCATGGCATAGAGGTCGAACAGAGGTGACACCTCCTTCTTGTTTTTTCGCGCCTAAAAGAGAGGAACAAAATATTAGTTAAGGGCTCAAGCTAGCATGAAGAATGAAATTGCATGAATCATGAAGCAAACCACATACCCAGTGATCCCCGTACTCAAATAGGTTGGAGCTTCCTTGATGGTGTGGCACACCTTTCATTTGGGCATGCTTATCCTTGGCCTTGTTGTGTTCGGCTAGCCATTCGGGAGAGCACCACTTATCCACCAATGCCTCCCAACAATTAATAGAGTTTGTCAGTTTTATTACGTCGATGCAACCTAGACGCTATTAGGTAAAGATAGATCCTAATCCCACCCGAGTATGTGTAAATTGGGTTTGTTTTTTCATGCTCCGCTCCGGATCCGACGCACAATTTCGGCAGCACCTCCCCGTTGTTCTCCTAATACACGTCTCGGCAATAAGCAGAGAGAATGTGTACCCGGAGAACAACAGGGAGGCACTGACGAAATTCTGCATCGGATCCGGAGCAGAGCATATGGGAAAACGAACCCAATCTACACATACTCGGGCTGTCCATGGATAATGTTGGACAATTCGAAAGAATCACGGTTATAAATATGCTAATGATTGCATATTTATAGATGCAACCCTTTCGAACGGGAGACGCATAGTGGTCACGCATACTGATGATTGAAGACTCCTATAGCTAGCAAGTTTCATCGGCATGAAGACCGGAACAGAGGAAATGAAGGGGGCAGGAGGAGATGTCATTTGTGCTCACCCACCAACGCAGGGGCGGAGCTCGTCGAACGGACGGGGAGGTCGTCGAACACCAGACTCTCGCAACGACGAAACAACTGCACATTTAAATCCACCTGATCAACATAAATATGATGTTCTGTATAACAAAATCAAAAAATATATGACCTAACTCATAATTCATAAATATATGACCCGTGTCGTGTCGGGGTCGGGGTGTCAGGGGTGTCGTGTCGGGGTCGGGGTGTCGGGGTGTCATATCGGGGTAGGGGTGATGTGTCGTGGTCGGGGGTGCCGTGTCGGGGTGTCGGGGTGTCGTGTCCGGGATCGGGGTGTCGTGTCGGGGCATACTTAAACCCAATTTTCCCAAATGTTTCAACTTCAAAAAAAGTCAAAATTATTCTGCTAGCGAAGACCTTTTTGCTAAAACTAAACAGTTTGTTAAAGTCACCCCAGTTGCCCATCAGCGACAAGTGATACTACTAACTGGTTTTCGTCTACCTGCCAGTGTTGAGTGGCGACTGATCGACTGCAAACAAGATGAACCCCAAGAGAATACACGTCAACCGAACGCAATATAATGGACACCGCCAAATCTACAATGCAATCCAAACCATGAGGACGGTCGAAGATAATGAAAAGAAGCTCAATCTCACTTTTATAAAGGGCAGACTGAAAATGAAATAATCACGCATGCCCGGGGTTTAGCAATTGGGTTAGAGCCTTGCACTACCTGAATGAAGGGTTCATCTTCTTTTCTTGTTCTCGTTTGTGCATACTTAAACCCTATTTTTCCAAATGTTTCACCTTAAAAAAAGGTCGATATTATTTTCAGTCCGCTTGTTAAGACATTTTTCGCTAAAACTAAACAGTTTGTTAAAGTCACCCCGGTTGCCCGTCAGCAGCAAGTGGTACTACCGACTGGTTTTCGTCTACCGTACCTGTCAGCCGTTGAGTGGCGACTGATCGACTGCAAACAAGGCAAGCGCGCAACTCTTTCAAACAAGGTCGTCCAAACCACAATGCGCATGCCTGGTCCCAACGAAACTGTGCTGAATTTCCAAGTGATGTCACTCATAAAAACGTGTTTACTCTTTAATTGCTTGCTGCGCAAATATGTTGCATATGGTAAGAATACGGAATGAGTTGTCGATTCATCATTTATATAACAGATGTACTACTCAGTACTTGCTACTCGAAATCTAGTTATAGTATAGCTTGTTAGGGTCAATGGATTAGGTGGTGCTAGCATAGTTATAGCATGGCTTGAAATATCAAAGTCAACAGCCGTTGTTCTCCTGTGACGACTTACTTGATCAATAATTTTCAAAGGCAATTATTTCTATCGATTTCTAGTCTCCATCCCGGCTTTTGGCTCCTCCAGGCGAAAAAAGCAGGAGACAGATTGGCCCAAGATCGAACACTACAACCGAGCTGCAGAATCAGTATCCATGCACCCATTTCTTTATCGGTTTTGCCAAGAAGTCAAAAAGCTGCCTCGTCACTTTGCGCTTTCTTCCCTCCAATGGCCGTGCCCTCGATCGATCGTCGGCTGGACAAAAGTTACTGGCGCTCCTCCAGGCCTCCAATGAAAACCGAGCAATGCAACTTTTTACTAGTAAATACCTTGTGCAGCTGAACTTGCTCTTAATTTATGATAACGTCACGCATGAGGATGAGGAAAAATGAGAGAAACGGCTGGCACACACACATCGATCGGCCGTTCTCTTATCTTGGTGATCGATGGCGCTGTTGCAGCGGTGGTTACGCTGGCCATGCCATGGAACCTGGTGATTTTACCCGACGGTGGCGGTGACGGAGAGGGGATCAGTTCGGTTTGGGGTGTGGTTTTCGTGGAGATTTTTAAGGTCGCGTGTCATGGCTCCCGATGTTGGCCCCTCTCCTTTCCCGGCCCTCTTCCGCGCACCCTTTCCAACCCCATCTTCCTCCTCCCTCCTCTCTCTCTTCCCGGCTTTCCGTCGCCGTGGCCGGCGGGCTCCACCGCGCGCCTTGGCGTTTCCCTCTCAAGGTTGGTGGCACTTCCCTAACGTACCTCCTCCTATCGAGCGAACGAAACTAACCCCACTACTAGCCTGCTGCTAGCTAGCTAGCTGTAGCTTGGCCGCAGCTGGGGCTGTCTGTGGAGGCTGCCGTGGGCAGTGTGATCGACTCGATCGGCCGGTCAGTGGCTATATATACCCACCCCCCGTCCGTTGCCATTGTTTCCTTGTACCCCGTCACCGGCAACAACTTCATTCCCCTCGACTAGACTCCATCGTCGATCGATCTCCCTCCTCCTTTCGTTCCATCTCCTTCGGTTCAAATCCCGTTCCCGTTTCGGTTCATCAATGGTGGCTAGTTGTAGGCTGTAGCTCCCTATTGGTGGAGCATTGCACTCCGGCTACAGAAGTGTCTTCTTTACCCTCCTGTTCACGATCCATCGATCTCCTTACTTGACCGAGTACAGCAGAGCTCACACAAGGGAAGGGATCATCATGAGCATCTCTGTGAACGGGCAGTCGGTGGTGCCGCCGGGGTTCCGGTTCCACCCGACGGAGGAGGAGCTGCTCACCTACTACCTCGCCAAGAAGGTGGCCTCCATGCGCATCGACCTCGACGTCATCCCCGACGTCGACCTCAACAAGCTCGAGCCATGGGACATCCAAGGTGAGTTCCTTCGTTACCCACTACCAGCAGTGCGGCACAATGCATGTGCTTGATCATGAATCATTCATGGATGGTGAACTAATCGATCGGCCATGGAAAACCGCTTGCAGAGCGCTGCCGGATCGGCACCGGCCCGCAGAACGACTGGTACCTGTTCAGCCACAAGGACAAGAAGTACCCCACGGGGACGCGCACCAACCGCGCCACCGCCGCCGGGTTCTGGAAGGCCACCGGCCGGGACAAGGCTATCTACTCCGCCGCCGGGTCCGGCCGCATCGGCATGCGCAAGACGCTCGTCTTCTACAAGGGCCGCGCCCCGCACGGCCACAAGTCCGACTGGATCATGCACGAGTACCGCCTCGACGACGCCGTCGCCCCCGCCAACCCCAGCAACCCCGGCGCCGGCGACGCCAGTGCCTACTACTCCGGCGCCTCGTCCCCGGTACGTACGTACTGGTCTACACCTGTACCATACTGTAGTTACGTTGAAGTGCATGCACGGCGGCCGACAGGGATGGGGGATAGATCGCTAGTGGTGCACTGCATGCGCGATCGAAGAATGTACGTACGTACTGTGTGGGTATGTAGTGTACACGTGGAGTGGCATGCGGTTATACACTGTAGTCGACAAGGTCTAGTGACGATTATGTCCGGGTGGTGGTTGGCAATGGGGACACGCATGACACGATGCATGGGTTAATAATTAATAATTATAATTAGCGAGTGGGAGCTGGGATTTCCTTTCCACGGGTCGCCGTCACGGAAAGCGGGTAGTGGGTGGTAGTAGGTTCAGTGCTCGTGAAGGAAGGAAGCTCACTGTAGCCAGGCCGGGCCGGGGTCAGTCAGTAGATCATGTGCGAAACGAAATGCGACCCACAGTGATCACTCATCGCTGGCTGATCGACGGATGGATGGGACGTGATCGATCGAGGTGGTGGTTAGGTGCGGCCGGGTCGGTCGTCTTGCCTCTTGCATGGGGCCATGGTTGCAGCACCAGAATATCTTGGTCTGCACCAGCAGGATCAGGATCGTCATCCCACACATGCGTCCTGACCTAACCCCAAACACACCTACGCGTACCTTTACCTGGTACCGTACTTGATATGCTATACGAGTTGGGGAGGTTGGAATGGGATAGTGGACCTGTGCTTTGCACGCGGAGACGAGTAGACACCGGCAAGTGACAAACAAGCGGACACACAAACAAACCTAGTGCTAGTACGTTTCTTTTTTGGAGGTCAACCGCTAGTACTGCCGCTACACATGGACATGGATGGATGGATGGACCGAGCATGGATTGGAGATATGTGCCTTTTGAGCTGGATCGCCAAAGGCTAGCCAGTCTTTTCGTGCCGATGGATCTCATCTGCCGCAGCCACATGATTGAGTAACTAGCTCTCCCCTATTCAACGCCAACAGGTCAACACACACAAGCACTGGCTTCTTCTCTTCTTTTGTAGGAGCACTTAGCTGGTCTATGGATGTGTAGGGAGGCGTGTCATATGCTTGCAGAGGGAAATTTATCTTGCATGCATATGATCTCGGCCGGATCTTGGATCAACTGTGGTGCAGGCATAACTACCTATAATTCTTTAATTAATTTGGGCATGTTGGTATATAGAACTATATTGTGGTTAAACATAGGTTCATAATTTGGATGCTTTTTTTAATTTAATAAGTGGCCGGCCTAATGAACTATAGGTGGTACTTTGTTTTCTTAATCGAAAATTCGGCAACACGCTTGCATGAGCATGACACAGGCTAGACAAGACTAATTTAAATTACCAAAAATAATTGCATGCATGTGACGTTTAAGCATGTCTCCACGCACTTGATTAGTGGATTGACTTGTGTGCTCTCTTCTAGACTTCTTGTACGAACGTACCGCGCCGGCCCAATATTACCAATCTCATCCGAATTATTGTCCGCCTGAGCAGATTCGTGGCGTGGCCGGGGACCAGTCATCGGCGCAGGAGGACGGGTGGGTCATCTGCAGGGTGTTCAAGAAGAAGAACATCGTCGTTAACCAAGGCCAGAACGGCGGCGCGGCGTCCAACAAGCTGGCCGGCGCCGCCCCCATGGAGCGCAGCCAGAGCAACTGCTCGTCGACGGTGACCACCATCAGCAACCATATCAAGGCGGCGCAGCAGCACGACCGGCAGCACCAGCTGCTGCACTACTCCGCCAGCGACGACGCGCTCGACCACATCCTCAACCACTACATGCATGGCCGCTCGCCCACGACGCCGTGCAAGCAGGAGACCAAGCAGGAGACCAAGCCTGCCGCCAGCTCGGGGCTGGACCACCTGATCAACAACACCGCCTGCCCGAACGGGACCCTGTACGAGCGGTTCATGAAGCTCCCGCCGCTCGAGCACGTCGTCTCCGGCGGGCTCCTGCAGCCGCCAACCGAGTACGGCGGCGGCGGAGGAGGAGCTGCCTCGGGGAACAACAACATCGGCACCGACTGGGACACGCTCGACCGGCTGGCGGCCTCGTACGAGCTCAACGGCCTCTCCGACTCCGACGTCGCGTCAGCCAACAAGAACGGCAGCATGGCGTCCTTCTTCGTGGACGGGCACGGCGGCGCCACCACCGGCGCCGGGGACGGCGACCTGTGGAGCCTGGCGCGGTCGGTCTCGTCGCTCCACGCGGACTTGACGACGATGAATTGATAACGCATGGCGGTGGTTAATTAATCAATTGTCAAAAAGTGTTTTTAGTGCGCGAGACGTACGTCATGCCGCATGCATGCACGTACTACGCGCACTAGTAGCACTGACCCGACCGATCGATCTCTCTACGTACATGCATGCGTGCGTGCATGGCCGGTATTGTACGTACGTACGTGAATAATTCCTAGCTAGGGAGGAGACAATCAAAGCGACGTGAGAGTGAGACTCAAGAGACCGGAGCTGAACTTGACGTGAAGGATCAAATTACAGAACGGAGGAAGGACCGCGTGTGGTGGTAGGAGACAAGAGTAAATATATGTATTGTTAATTAATCATCACAGTGTGCCTATAGCTTATATACATGGTATATATACTATGAAAGCCCTTTCAATCAGCCATAAAGGTGTGATCATCGTGTGCATTATTGTGATCAGTTGATCGACGGAAAAATTAACATCATGCGGTCCAATAGTTTATAGGGTGGGCAGCCGATTGGACATGCGTGGACGTGTCGACAAACTATGAATAGATCGCAAGTTTACCGTGAAAAAAAAATCAACCATCAAAATGTGATCACTGCGTGCACTATTGCGATCGATTGACAAATTATGCTCCTATAAAACACAAGTTTTACCAGTGAAGAAAAATCTACCATGAAAATATGATGATTGTATGCATTATTGCGATCGACTGACAAATTAACATCATGCACTCCAATAATTCTGAGGGTGTGCATGCCATTGAACACGATGGATCGACAAATTAACATCATGGGTGTGCGTGCTATGAACAAATGGAGATCGACGGATCATTGTCGTGACCCCGATCATCTAAGGCGACAAGAGGAAAACAGTTGGAAAACGAAAAGGCCCATAGTTTTTGGCCTTCACCAGCTGTTTCTTGTGTCGGTACTCGATGCAAATTCGAGAAGGGAATAAAAAGGGAGAGATCGATGTGAAGGCGGACCATCAGGCACTACTTTTTGGCTCTCGTTACCTCTCGTGTTGAAATATTGTACAGCCTCGTGCCACACGTACGATCATACTTTTATCGTCTTGTCGCGGTCAAACGATGGTGTAAAAATCTCGGGCGATCTTGATTTTGTCTCTTGTCGACAACTTTTAGCTCTCTCTGTCTGGCATTTTAATTTGTATTTACCGCTAGCCCTGGGGAGAATATTCATGAGACTGTCCATCACACGTGTGTCACGCACGCGCGCACTCGCGCAACCGGCGTGAGAAAATAATTGATTGGTGACGCAGGCATAGATGTGCCGTTTTTATGCGCTCACCGGGAGCAAATTATTCTCCCTCTATAATGGTATTATATGCATGGATAGATGGACGAGAGGATTTCGTGATAGTGCCGTGCATTTTGCGTCCATGCATGGTGGGGATCGTGATGAATTCACGCAGAGCTGACGTAGAATTTTGACACTCAGCCAAAGTGTGTGAGAAAATATCCCGTGGTTCCTCACAACAAAAACACAATAATAATTAAAATTGCTTTTTTTAAAATTGTCAATTTTTAATTCACAAGAAAAATTTCTAATCTATTCATAATCAATCACGATTGTACAGAGAACACTAAAGGCAATAAAAATTACAACAATGTTCATGAACCACCTAGTGACAACTATAAGCACTGGGGCAAGCTAAAGGCACGTCGTCGTCATCGTTCCTCTCTCATCGGGACTGGGCAAACCCTTTTGTAATAGACAGTCCAGATATCAATTTTTACAGTACAAGATGCATGTACCATGATGTAAAATTTCAACATCGAATTTGTCACATATCAAGAAACTGGAAGGATTAATCCGACTGTAAATAGTACCATTTGCCATTTTGGTTTCTTATTAAAGGGTATCAAGTGTAGGAACAAAATTTGAGGCATGGTAGTACGAAAGTCATGTGTACGAAATTATATTTAATTGTACTTTTTTTTTAGGTAGCACGAAAACACTGTAAAGAAAGTATCCGATATTCTCTCCAAAGGGTCTGTGATTTGCATGTAAGAGAGTATCAAAATTGTAGGTAAAAGAGTGACATATACCTACCAAAGGCTAGTATATTTTATTTTATTTTATTTGCATCGTAGAAGCTTCCTTTTGGTGGACAAACAATAATTAATGTCCCCATGCATGGATGCATAGTACCTAGATTGTCTCATTTTGCTTTATCTTGGTACTATATATAAACTTGACCCTGTACTTCTTTTGGGGAGAGGTAGGTATATGATGTTGAACGGGTGTGATTATTTCTTAGGTGACTTACAAATAATTTGTTCTTAGTCCACACCATTACATTTCAATGAATTTATTTGTATCCTTTGGTATTTGCATGATTCTACATATTCTTTACGGTTTGAATCTCAATGTTTATATTAGATGGAAGTTCGAAATAATATTTTCTCGGTCGCCCGTGAAATAGCAAAACCGTAGTTGACACATACTTCTATAAGACAGGTAAGTAAATACTCGACCTGGCTTCCGGTTTAATAAATAAATTCAAATGATACAAACTTGCTGGTTAAGAATATACAGTCTCTGTGTTGTTGATAATCCAGCAAAGAATAATCCAATAGGTAGATTTCATGCCCGATCGTACAAGAACTCAATTAAGCATGAGATTTCAGTTTAACCAAAAATAATTTTGGGGACCCAAGGGATCACTTTGATTGTCGGCACCTAATTAAGTGTGTCCTTCACGATTCCAATATCGGAGACAGTTTAATGGTTGCTGAAAGCACGAGCGCATATGGGCCCTTTCCCCCTACAGTATACGAGTTCCATTGATGCCAAAGTGGTTTCCTCCAACATTTGGAACCACAATATACAGAGATATATGTACTTGATTGACTGGAGGTGATGAATGTACAGTGCTGGACTGATTTCACATTTCGAAATCACCAAAATGGACCCAGCAACTGCATTGCGCTGTTCCATTACAGGGCCCTACTCCTTCCTGGCCCGTGATGGTCCTTGGGATTTATTGTTGGTTGAATTTCAACAGTATGATTGGCCTCATATCAGTCAAACGGGGACCTACCCTGCAAAGGAAAAAGGAAATCCAAAAGGACTTTCAATCACTAGTAGAAAACAGGACATCGGTTTGGGCCGGACCATGCCATTAGTTCCGGTTCAGTCACGAACCGGGACCAATGGGTGCAACAGTCCCGGTTCGTGAGGCCAGGGGGCCGGGCGGGCCACGTGGGGCATTGGTCCCGGTTCGTAGGACACCTTTGGTCCCAGTTCCAAACACGAACTGGGACCAATGTGCCTCGCTCCTGGCCCACAATCATTGGTCCCGGTTCGTGGCTGGAACCGGGACCAAAGGGGGTAACCGTTCGCCTGGTGCGAGCCCTTTTAGTCCCGGTTGGTGGCCCAAACCGGGGCTAAAGGTTCGAACGGTTCGCATCGCACGATGTTTCGCGCTCCGAGAAAGAGGCAACTGTTCCTCGGCGAGGGCTACAGTAACTTCGCCCATTTCTCTTCTTCTCCTCTCTTCTTCTCCTCCATTCTCCTCTCTTCTCCTCCATTCTCCTCTCTTCTTCCCCATATCTTCTACCATGAATCCAAACACTCGCTACGGGGAGGTGCTCGCACATGGCACGACCAATCTCGATGTCGTCTACACGAACGACAGCGCCATGGTGCCGCGTTTTCTTTCCCTTTTGCAAAAATGGCTTGAAGTGGCGGATGAGAAAGACAAGTTCATAGGGCTTGATCTCGAGTACACGGCCAAGCAAGAAGATGTTGCCATCATCTAGCTATGTTTCAAGAAACATGTCATGATCTTCCAATGGGCAAGGTGAGTTTTGAGGGTTTTCTTTGATCAATTAATAGTTTATAGATTATTACGAAAATTGCATAGGATAGAAATATGTTCCATTTTGAATCCTATGGGAAAGATCAATATTTCTTTTAAGTTTGTAGTGAATAACAATTTTCCTTGTTGCAAAATGTGGGAGAACATATATGTCATATAGTTAATTTAGGGTTTCTTCATCAATTCATAGGATATGAAAATTGCATATATATATATAGGATATAGCAATATATATGTTCTATTTTGAATCCTATGGCAAAGATCAATTTCTCTTAAGCTGTAGTAAAATAATTTTTGATTTTTTTATGATATTACTGTTCACCGTGCTCAAATGAGCCCAGGAGCAAAAACTCTGCGTCTTCCTCTTTTGTTGCAGCGAAATAATTTTCCTTTATATAGTTGCATATTATAATTCTGCCGAAATATACTTGTTATAGCAGTATTTAACATTTGTTCCATTTTAATTTGTTGATGTTGCAGTAGTGACAAGCACTGCCCAGCACTCATGGACTTCCTACGCAGCGGCATACATTTTGCTAGCGTTGATGTAAGTAATGACAAGCTGAAGATGAGGCGTAGCTTCGGTATTGAGATACCAGCTGGCTGCCTTATTGATATCCAAGACATATTTAGGCTTCAGTATGAGAGGACTTCGATGGCTTCTATGGCAGTCTCCTTGATCGACGACTATTACGGAGATATGAAGACCAAATTCCCCAGGACGTAGCACAAAGAGTGGGAGAGGACCCCACTCCAGCCTATCAACATTGAGTATGCAGCAAAAGATGCATACGTTGCATATGAGTTGTACCGCAAGATTCGAACCGTGAACTATGGGCAGCGTCACCTCGCACCACCACCACCATTGGGCGGATATTCTTCTGATTCAGACTAGCTAGTAGTGTTCGCTTGGACGAGTACTTTCTGTAATGGATATCTGAACTATTATATATTACATATCTCTCTAGCTATTATATATTTGTAGTGCTTTTAAATTCAGGTTTTCTTAAATTCCGATTGTGGTCGAGAACAGTATGCAACAAAAAAGTGGGTTGTCATCGTTGGCAACAAGCACGCACACACCGTGCCAACTTTCAACCTTTTCAAACTTTATTTGAAGTGCTTTTCAATTTCAGGGTCATTTAGCTAAAAAAAATCAGTAAATGCATGAAAAATATCAAATGAAGTCAGATAGGGTTGAAAATTGATGATGTGGCTTTGAATGGTGCATTTTGAACATACGAAAAGCCTGGAGTTCAAATAAGTTCGAGAAAATGAAATGCCTTTTGTAACCGATGAGTTTCCGTTCGAAACCCTGATACTTTGAAAGAGACTTTTCGTTTTATATACGAAGTGTATCCTACTTTTGTCGTAACCCGCTCAACTTTTCAGCACATGCTATGACGGTGAAATGATGATACCATGCCAACTTTCAACCTTTTCAGACTTCATTTGAAGTGCTTTTCAATTTCAGGGTTGTTTAGGTCAAAAAATTTATTAAATGCATGAAAAATATCAAATGAAGTCGGAAAGGGTTGAAAATTGATGATGTGGCTTTGAATGGTGCATTTTGAACACACGAAAATCCTGGAGATCAAATAAGTTCAAGAAAATGAAATGCCTTTTGTAACGATGAGTTTTCGTCCGAAACCCCGATACTTCGAAAGAGTCTGTCCGTTTTGTATGCAAAGTGCATCCTGCTTTTGCCGTAACCCTCTCAACTTTTAGCACACATGCTATGTGGGTGAAATGATGAAACCATGCCAACTTTCAACCTTTTCAGACTTCATTTGAAGTGCTTTTCAATTTCAGGGTCATTTAGGTCAAAAAATCATTAAATGCATGAAAAATATCAAATGAAGTCAGAAAGGGTTGAAAATTGATGATGTGGCTTTGAATGGTGCATTTTGAACACACGAAAAGCCTGGAGTTCAAATAAGTTCAAGAAAATGAAATACCTTTTTCTAACCGATGAGTTGTCCAAAACACCGATACTTTGAAAGAGTCTCTCCGTTTTGTACGCGAAGTGCATCCTGCTTTTGCCGTAACCCTCTCAACTTTTTAGCACATGCTATGTGGGTGAAATGATGATACCATGCCAACTTTCAACCTTTTCAGACTTCATTTGAAGTGCTTTCCAATTTTAGGGACATTTAGCTCAAAAAAATCATTAAATGCATGAAAAATATCAAATGAAGTCAGAAAGGGTTGAAAATTGATGATGTGAATTTGAATGGTGCATTTTGAACACACAAATAGTCTGGAGTTCAAATAAGTTCAAGAAAATGAAATGTCTTTTGTAACCGATGAGTTTTCGTCAAAAACCCCGATACTTCGAAAGAGACTGTCCGTTTTGTACGCGAAGTGCATCCTGGTTTTGCCGTAACCCTCTCAACTTTTTAGCACATGCTATGTGGGTGAAATGATGATACCATACCAACTTTCAACCTTTTCAGACTTCATTTGAAGTGCTTTTCAATTTCAGGGTCATTTAGCTAAAAAAATCAGTAAATGCATGAAAAATATCAAATGAAGTCAGAAAAGGTTGAAAATTGATGATATGGCTTTGAATGGTGCATTTTGAACACACAAAAAGCCTGGAGTTCAAATAAGTTCAAGAAAATGAAATGCCTTTTGTAACCGATGAGTTTCTGTCCGAAACCCCGATACTTCGAAAGAGACTGTCCGTTTTGTACGCGAAGTGCATCCTGATTTTGCCATAACCCTTTCAAATTTTTAGCACATGCTATGTGGGTGAAATGTTGATACCATGCCAACTTTCAACCTTTTCTGAGTTCATTTGTAGTGCTTTTCAATTTCAGGGTCATTTAGCACAAAAAAATCATTAAATGCATGAAAAATACCAAATGAAGTCAGAAAGGGTTGAAAAATTGATGATGTGGCTTAGAATGGTATATTTTGAACACACGAAAAGCCTGGAGTTCAAATAAGTTCAAGAAAATGAAATGCCTTTTGTAACCGATGAGTTTCCATTTGAAACCCCGATACTTCGAAAGAGACTGTCCGTTTTGTACACGATACTTCGAAAGAAACTTGATATTATATACAATTCATGCAACTAAAATTATCAAAGTTATTTTTGTTAAAAAATTTAATAGCAAAAAGATATTCATAAAGTATTTTTTGTTAACAACTTTTAATATGCAAAGAAATAACATAAAAAATAGCAAAAGTGAAAATAGATGTGCTTACACTGAAATTGAACCTTAATTCAAAGTGGTAGTTAGGCGCCTAACTACCATTTTGAATTTAGGCCAAATTTCAGTATAAACGCATCTATTATCACTATCAGAGGAGCTCAACGTAACAGCCGCGGCGGGGCTTATAAGCAGGTTCGGGCAACCTTCGCTTGGCGAGGTGGGACTAAACTCCCACCACACCGCTGTGCAAGGCCATTGGTCCCGGTTGGTGGCCCCAACCGGGACTAATTCCACCCTTTCATCCCGGTTTGTGTCACCAACCGGGACCAAAGGGCCTGTTTTCCGCCCTTTGGGCTGCTGAAAACAGTGCTTTGGTCCCGGTTGATGGCACCAACCGAAACCAAAGGTCCCTGTTTCCCGCCCTTTGGGCGGCGGAAAATAGGGCTTTGGTCCCGGTTGGTGCGACAAACCGGGACTAAAAGGGAGCATTTGTCCCGGTTGGGGCCACCAACCGGGACCAATGCTCCTTCTATATGACAAGCACTTAGCAAAATTCACAGTTTTCATTCCACTTCGCCCTTGTCGCCGCCCCGAACCCGCCGTCGCCTTCCCCGCAGCCCCCATCGCCTCCCCCGCCGTCCTCATCGCCGCCCCCGTCGCCTCCCCTGCCGTCCCCGTCGCCGCCCCCGCCGCCTCCCCCGCGCCCCCGTCGCCTCCCCCGTCGCCGCCCCGCTCCCGTCGCCGCCCCTCCTCCGTCACCTCCCCCGTCGCCCCCATCGCCGCCCCGCCCCGTCGCCGCCCCGTTGCCTGCTCGTCGCCGGCCCCGCTGTGAGCCGCTGCCGCCGCGGCTCGTTGCATTTTTTTAAAATATATGCTGATTTTTATGCTTTTTTAGTATGTGTATGCATGTTAGATTAGTATGTTTATGTTAGCTAGATTAGTATGTGCATGTTAGATTAGTATGTTTATGCTTTTTTAGTATGTTTATGTTAGATAGATTAGTATGTGCATGTTAGATTAGTATGTTTATGCTTTTTTTTGAAAGTAGATTAGTATGTTTATGTTAGATTAGTATGTGTATGTTGATTTTGGGTTTTATGAAAAATTAGTCGACGATGCCCGGCCTGCATCCTCGTCATCGAGTAGTCCGTGAGAGCCTGCTTGATAGGCGCCATGTCCGGGATTGGGCTCCGCCGGGCTGGCACTAGGAGGTGCTACCTTCTCGGGCTCGGAGGTTGGTGAGGAATGCAGGTATCGTCGTCGACCCGGACCTTCTGTGGTGGCGGTCACCCGGGCCACTTTTGGTGCGGAGGGAGCCGGCACCCACGGAGGTGGTACGTCGTCGTGTTAGGGAGGAGGACGAGCACGTCCATCGCTACATGGCGGCGTTGGACGCCCGGTTTGATAATACCTGGTAGATCCTTCAGGGATCTCACTTGAGTTATGATCCCGTGATGGTTCCTTATCTTTGGGTGTCCACCGCCGGCAACTCAGAGACTGCTAGTGAACCGAGTTCACCGTTCTCTATTTTGGATTCTAGGATATTCGATCAGTATTAGTTAATATTTGATGATGCATTAACTGGATTATTCGGGGTGATGTATTAGTGATATTATATTCGATATCATTATAAATATTAATGTATTAGTGATATTTTATCGGTATAATGCGTGTGTGACTTTCGGTCCGTCGAGGTTTTCCTTAAATAACTTTCATGTGTGTTCTTGATGGAGGAATCCCGACTGTTGTCGTGGGGGATGCCTCTTCTTTCTTCTCTTCTTTGCGATATATTCGTTGGTATAATGCGCAAGAAGAGAAGAGGAGGGGCGTCCATCACCGGCGGTCGAACTATTACTGTGAGAGTGTCCACCAACATATATACACCACCGTATCAATGTGAGAGAGTGCGCACCAACACACCATGAGATATGAGAGTTATTTAAGGAAAGCCTCGACGGATCGAAAGTGACACATGCATTAATTCAGATCCAAAGCCCACCATAATTCTTGAACTGGATTATTCGGGATGATTTATTAGTGATATTATATTCGAGGTCATTATAAATATTAATGTATTAGTGATATTTTATCGGTATAATGCATGTGTGACTTTCGGTCTGTCGTTGCTCCTTGTGTGACTTTCATGTGTGCTCTTGATGGAGGAATCCTCACTGTTGTCATGAGGGCGCTTCCTCTTTCTTCTCTTCTTTGCGATATACTCGTCGCTATATTGCGCAAGAAGAGAAGAGGGGAGACATCCATCACCGGCGGCCGAACTATTACTGTGAGAGAGTGTCCACCAACATATATACACCACCGTATCAATATGAGAGAGTGCGCACCAACACACCATGAGATATGAGAGTTATTTAAGGAAAGCCTCGACAGACCAAAAGTCACACACACGCATTAATTAAGATCCAAAGCGTGCTGTAATTCTTGAACTGGATTATTTGGGATGATGTATTAGTGATATTATATTCGAGTTCATTATAAATGTATTTGTGATTTGTAAGTCATTCCGGCAAAACATAGGGAATTTTTTCTATGTTATTGCTCGATATATGGAATGGGTTGACTTTAGATCTGTTTCGGCTACTTGTGTGTCTTTCACTGAGGGAGAGTGTCCACCATATATAAATATGAGAGAGGAAGAATCCCGACTGTTGTCATGGGGGTCGCTTCTCCTTCGTTCCCGTGTGCTAGACATTTTGGTGTAATGCACTCGGGGACGAATGGAGGAGCCACCATCACCGACTGTCGCAATATCAGAAGGAGTGCCCACCATATACGTGAGATGAGAGTTTAGAAAGGAAAGACTCGACGGACCTAAAGTCAACTTGTTGCATATTGAGTAATAGTGATTTGTGTGTTGATCAATTTTCTCGTAGTTTCCTTCGATCGATTTTAAATGTTTCAACTATGAACATAGGAAATGTCTGACGACGAAAGTGAATTCGGTATGTGCGAATACTGCGAAGACGAGCGCGACTTGTGTGACAAGACTTTCCTGGTTGATGGTAGGCCCTTCAGCATCATGCTGGATGAGAACTTCGAAGTGGATACAGTAAGTCACAATGACATGTCTTTTTTCGTGATTAAGCATGACTTCTGCCTCTTTTGCTTCAACTTATAATTAATTTTAATTTTTTACTATTCTACTAGCGTATCCCCTGCCATGCAAGAATTGATGTCTTGGATAAGATTGGTTTCAATACTAACAAAGATATGGAGGTAAAGATAGTTCACTTGAGGACCGAGCATGGTTTACTTTTGCGATAAAATTGTACCATGCAGACACCTATTGCTATTTTGAATGCAAAAATTGGCAAGCACTATGCAAGGCTTATGCTTCTCACCTTTGATATTCGTCCGGAAGATGAAATAGAAGGTAATATCGACATCTGGGTCGATGTGCAGACGCCTCCAGTTCTACCATTATGTGAGTTTCTCAACCATATTTATTAAGTAATTGATATTGTTTATTTAAAAATATTTGACAACTTATTTGCATTGACAGCTTATTTTTATTCTTCAAAAAATGTACGAAAGATGGTAGACAGAACCTACTACTACAATGATGAAGCAGAATTAACTTATAAGGAGAAAGATCATCTTACCGCATTTCTTAGTCATCTTGAGAATTACAATAGCTATTATCAAACTCCTGCACATTATGGTCAATATGTGCCACTAGTCCACGTGGTAAACTACGGTAACATCCATGGAGATTGCATGGTAAGATTTTAATTCTACTATTACGACATCCGTGCATCTTTTGCATAAATTCTTCTAAAACTAAACTACATTGCTAACTACAAAATTATTACTATGTTTTTTAACAGAAAATCCCGGAGGATTGTGTGCCTCATCTGATGTTTCCGAGAGGTCGTGTTGTTGTTACGAGCTTAGGACCACCACGGCCAGGTCAGCCTATGCATCACTCCTGTTCATACCAGATTTCTAAAACCGATGGAGTCATGACAATTAAAGATTGGAAAAAATGTATGCTCAATCGTAGAGAGCTACTTGCAAGCAACATTGTACGTAGGCCAATACTCGGAGACAGGATGATCTCCGTTCTTCATAATGGAGAGTCAGGGCCTATCTTGTTTTATGATATTGTACCTAAGAGAGGGTAGAATAGGTCCTACGAGATAGGAGTACGTAGGTCCTAGGTACAATATGTTATTATGTGCTATAATGTGTTAGAGTTGATGATGAGGAGGAGGAGGAGGAGGAGTTGTGATTATGACCAGTGATCAACTTGTGATATGATGTCTCATTGACAAAAATGATGATTAAATTGTGTCATATGTTCTATCTATAAGTATAGTGCGTAGCGTCGTGACCAAGCACGGAGATAAGAGAGATCACTTCTCTCTATTAGCTATCTAACAAAATATATGAAACTCCTAAATTAACCCTCAAAAACCCTCGAAACCCCCTCTCTTTAAAAAAAACAGCCCCTCAGCTGCTGACGTGTGGACGCTCTTTGGTCCCGGTTGGTGTTACCAACCGGGACCAAAAGCCCTCCTGTGTGGGCTCGGTGAAGCGGCCACGTGTAGCCCCATCTGTCCCGGTTCGTAAGCGAACCGGGACTAAAGGTCGTGGGCTTTAGTCCCGACCCTTTAGTCCCGGTTTCAAAACCGGGATAAATGGGCCTTACGAACCGGGACAAATGGCTTTTTTTCCACTAGTGAATCAGAATAGACACAATTCTTCATGAACACCGTGTATCTAATTTATTACACGTGATGCAAACAGTTTGAATCTGACATGTTAAAAATATTATCACAGAATGATACTATTGTTGGCTGCTTTGCTGACGCTTTCGCAGAGCTCATTCATCCCAAAAAACTGTTGATCTAACGTTAAGATCCATGCAAGATTCTATTTATTTTTTAGCCTATGAAATATAAACTATATTTTTTTGTGCCCGATAATAAATTATATAATGTGCCTAACTTTTGAGAGGTAGTCGAGTGTCCATTAAATAGATATCCATCATACAACACATGTTGCACACACACTGTAGAACAGAGAGGGGGGCAGTTGTTTCTTTACAAATATGCAAAAGTTTAGCGTATCATTCAATTGATAGAAGAGTTAGTATATAATGGTAGCTACACAAGCACACGCGCATGTTTACGTGTAAACGACCAGATTGTGCTAGTTAGGGTGCAAACAGGGAGACAGTTGTCTCAGTACAACTACAGAAGGGCACACCAAAAACGGAGAAGGATAACACAACAAGGTCCTAAGGCAGATGTTGATATTCTGTCCCTTTCTCTTTGCCAACGAAAAGAGAGGAGACACAGGCCACAAATCGAACAGACTATTGTGATTTGTTTGGTTATTTGCACCTATTTTGAGTGAATACAGTTAAGACATCATGTTTTGCACATGATTTATTTGTCTGCATCGTCTCCAGCCTGCCTGACAAGCAACATAGGCACTTGTGTTTGGTTGCCTGCATGTTCTACCTAGATGCAAAGTGTTGTTATTTGATTACTTACAACACAAGTGTTATGGTAACCTCTTCTAGGAGTGGTGAGATTGCCAGCACACAAAGACACATCATCATAACAGTCACAACATAAAATGTTAGCACAAGATAAACCATAACCATACTTTGTTATAACAATGCTAACAAGCAGGTTCATAATATTACCAACATAACAGTACTACAAAGTCTTTGAACAAACTAACAAAGCAGAGACAACGACCTAAACACCCGCAACATCCCTGTCAAATGATTTGTGGCGCGGCTCACACTTGGCCACCACCTCAACATCCTCGTTTGTGAAGAAGGTCACCCTCAAGTTCGCTCGACTCCTCAGGTTAAACATAAGATGGCACCCGATCCTAAGATCATGAGCTACATAAAAAGGCATCCCAACCCTTATCAAGGGTGAGCCTGTCGGTGATCATTCGGGTTCTGACCTTCCAAGTGCACTCGTTGTTCATCGTCAGTCTAAATTCTGTTGGGATGGGGATGAGGATCTTGCTGAAGGTTGGTGCATTAGCAGATACTCCAATTTAGGTCCAAAGATGATCTTGCAGAAGTGTGTTAACCTGATGTTCTCATAGCAATGGTCGTATCTATTAACCATAGTCGGGCCGTTGTCATTCTCCAACACCGCCTTGGCCTTCTTGTCCAAGGCGACCTCCTTGCTCCCCGTTGCCTCCCATGACGGGCTTATCAAGATGCATTGAACATACACATATGTACTTGTGCTCCAATCAAGGACTACTACACAAATGCATGGTTTGACCACCGCACTCCACTGTAACGAGGTGGATGACTACAAGCGTCAGCGGTTGATTTATCATCGACCTACATGCCTCCCGATGCACTTCCAGGCTATGCGCCTCGAACCCACCATGCCTAGGCTATATCCGAAGTGCCGATAAATAGATGTCAGGTTTGTTAAACCTATACATGGCCATGGTAAACCCATCCTGGTCGGCCCGACCCGACCCTACCCGAAATTCTTAGGCCGGTCTTGGGCCTATATTTTGAGCCTGAAGGTCAGGCCGGGCTTGGACTTTGCATATGTGTGTTTAAAGGAAGAGTCCCGACCCGAGGCCCAAGGACCAATGCGCTTTTCCACTGAAGGGTCAGGCTTGGGCTTGAAATCGGGGCCCGAAGTCTGGGCTAGGTTGGGGCTAGGCCTAGGTTTTTGCTATTGGCTTTTTTAGGGCCGGCCCGTCCTGAGTTATGGCCACATATAGTTCAAACCGTATTAGTGAAATTCATGCCACGTGTCTATGAAAATCCTGGAATCCCTAATCAAAATCAAATCAATCGTCCAAAATTGAACCTAAGCTTGAATCAAGGCAATCAGTCCCAAATCAAAGCCTAACCTTGAATCGAATGCGTCCAATGTACAATCGATCATAAGAAGAACACGATCATAGGTAAATCGATGCTAAATAGGGGGCATAGGGCATACAACCATTGACGCGTTGGGGCGGTGGTCGGTGGTTACCGTCTAAAGCTTGCCTCTGATGTATTCCTGCTGGTGTTGGTTGTCCAGATCTTGTTGACTCGGCCGGCGAGAGAGAGTGAGTGTGAACGGTGGGAGGAGGGTGAGGGGAGTTAAGGTAGCACTTCAAGAACTAAAGTGGTGTGTCCCACATGTCATGGTGCATGCAGCTGCCTCCACTCACGTGCGCCCCTCAATCGCTCGGGCCTGGCTCTGGAAACTGGTTGAGTCGAGCGTGCCTCCAGAGCCATGCCCGGAGATGCTTTAAGAAGCTTGCCATGTTGGGCCACCAGTATTTGCAGACAATCAAACGGGCCAAAGCTTCCAAAAGACGCATCAGCAGGCTTGGTGGAGGTTGGTGTAGCAAACAATATAGTCCATTGGTGCCTCTGCATCAAGGCTTTCAAAACAACGAAAGGATGTTGTGGGTGAAGGAGTACCTGGCATTGTGGCACATTATCCAAGGAACAACCCCCATCACCTTGCAACGGTGGAGCTTGGTACAAAGGGCGAACCAATAAGGCCATGTTGAAGGAAATAACTTCACAGCTTGTGTTTCATTGCTCAAAATAGGTATATGTTAGACAAAATGGCATGGGTTTGACGGGCACGTCACAGTGGGTCCAAGTTGTAGCTGTTCCACCATACCTTGGACCTTGAATTCGCGAACTTCACTTGATGCCATTGACGAGCACCGCAAGGGTCTGCTGACAAATTCCCTATATGACGCTTGTTTGAGTGAAAGAGTCGATAAAACTCACAACAACGATCAAGCAAGTGACGGGATTGGGCCTGCCAGTCAACTAACTATAGCGTAGTGTTTTATGTATATGGTTTTCTTCCTGTTTTGGGAATCTTTTAGAATGTTCATGGACCATTTTTTCCCCATTTGTTTCTTTTTAGTACGTTTTTCTATTCCTTTAATTCGTTTATATTTCATTTTCATTCTTCTGCGAACTTTATGTTTCCATTTTTTCCATCAATTAATATTTTGAAAACTTAAATTTTGCTAAGAACTTACAATTTCGTCCCCCCCACCACCACCACAAAAACATGGAATTTAATTATTATTTTCATGTTCATCAAAAACGGTTCTCGCTTTCAAAAAAAGTCCAGAATTTTGAAACAATATTCTCTTTATAAAAAAAACTTAAAAACTTAAAAAACATATTTTGGAGTTCGAAATTGGTTAAATAAATAATATATGTTTATAATTTAATATTTTGATGTTTATAAAAGTGAAATTTCAAAAATTATTCAGTTTTTCTGCAAAATTTTCATAATATTTCAATGTTCTTCCAAATTAAATAAAATTTCATAATTTCAAAAAATCCCACGTTTTAAATTTTTTTGATGTTTTTTAAATAATTGTTCGCATTAGTATATTTTTTTGCAAATTTTTCATAATCTTTAAAGGTAACATTCAATATTGGTTCGCATTTAAATTTTGATTACCTTCTAAAAAATGATCCGTATTTCAAATTTTGTAAATGTTGTACTTTTCAAAAAATGTGCAAATACTTCAAACCGGACAACTTAACTATAGTACCATGCTACAGTATATATGTCGCTGCAGTACAAACAATACACACACAAGTCATGTTGCCCTATGCGCCCTCTGGTGTTGTATGCACCGAGCAGCATATAGGACACCCTGTCTACCGATTTCTTCTAGGTGACGCCTTTAGCCGAAATCCGTATCTTCTGTTCTCTGTGGCATTGCCGTTGCGGCTTCGCAAATGGGCCGGCCCAATAACTAGGGTCCATTTTTTGTTGTATTCTCTTCAAGGTTTTTCGTGGGTTCTTCTCTTTTGTTTCTTCACTGGTTTTCCTTTTCCCCTTTTTATTTTGTTTTTAAGTAAAAAACGAGCATATATGCCCATGTGTAGTAGTGTGAGGAAAAATTGACGTATATGCAAGCAAAACATCCCATGCATGGACACTCACAATGATGGTAAATTTTCATGTAAGCTACGAGGTCGATTAACACACATCTTTCCCTTTTTTCAATCATGCCTAGTTTACCATGCATTCATACAACCAAAAGGCAATAATTGTTATCTATTTTCTTTTGTATCTATAATTAATTGTAATGTATTCCTCAAAAGACAATAATCCTCCACATATAGCCCTCCAAGTTTCTACATACACTTCCAATTATACACCGAGTTGGCTACTCTCTTGTACTAAATCAACAATAATTAATATGGATCAAAGGGACTACAAAATTGGTTGTGCCAGAGAGGTGCAACTCGTCCTCTATCCCCCTTTATTACTACAAAAGCCATATACTTTCATAACAAAGAGATGCTATATTTGTTGGCTGCGGTAGCTTAGCCTTATTACAGGCGGTTCTGGATTCGATTCCCCTCACAGTTGGACGAATAGGAAATTAATTTCCAACAAATCATTGTTTCCCTAATCTTATTTAATTCTAGGTTGTTAGTTGATTTTATAAAACAATAGGGGGTTTTCAGCAAAACATGCGACGGACGGGCAGAAATGCTCCATATGGTATTAGTAGGTTTAGATTCATAAAATTTTGCAATTTTGGAAAAATGTTCGTATTTCAAAAAATGTTTGCAGTTTTGAAAAATTGTTGAAGTTTACAAAAAATGTTTGTGTTTTCAAAAATGTTCACAATTTCAAGATTTGTTCATGGTTTAAAAAATCTTGTTTTAAAAAATGGTTTGGGAAATTCCAAATGTTTTAATTTTAAAAAGTAAGTGGAATTTGAATTTTTTTGTGCTTTTGAAATTTTGTTCATGATTTTCAAAAAAATGTTTGCAACTTAAATAACGGTAATGCATTCTTCAAAAGGCAGTATTCCTCGACCTATATCGCCTCCAAGTGTTTACATACACTTGCAATTATTCACCGAGTTTGCTACTCTCTTCGTCGGATGGTTGAACCTGGTGGGTTGTGTGGGCTTGGTGATGTTGAACCTGGTGGGCTTGGTCATCCTCCACCTATTGTTCAAAAGGCAGTAATCATCCACCTATTTTCAGATGGTTGAACCTGGTGGGCTTGGTGATGTTGAGATGAATGAAGAAAAGGTGCGAGTTTATGAGGAAGAAGAAAGAAAGAATGAGGAGTATGAAAAGAAAAGTAAAGAAATGGATGAACGACCTACAAGAAGGCAAATGAAAAAAATATCACGGACGTGGGATCACTTTTCTGGGGTACTCGTTGGTGGTCTTCTCAAGTCTGGAAAGTGCAACTATTGCAATCATGATATCAAGGCCGTCCTAGAGATTAACGATAGATCTGCCTTAAACAATCATTTTAATACTTGCAAGTATAATCCTCATAGCGATAAGAATAAGAATCAAGGTACTTTCAAGTAATCCAAGGGGAAAGCCCTTCGGTGCAGAAATTTGATCCTAAATTACTAAGGAGGGCTACTGCTAAGATGATTACAATAGATGATCTTCCTTTTGCATTTACTGAAAACGTTGGTTTTAGAGAAGTGATGTCAATTGCATGTCCATGTTTCACTATGCTTTCTAGAAGAACATACACTAGGGATGTTGTGAAGCTTTATTTTTAAGAGAGAGCCAAGCTAAAACTTTTTTTCAAAGAATCATGTCAAAGAGTGTTTCTCACCACTGATGGTTGGACTTCTCAAACACGAGATTGTTATATGACTGTCACAACACATTTTATTGATCCTGAATGGAATTTGCACAAGAAGATCATTAGTTTTTTCCTAGTAAAAGTTCATAAGGGAGATGATATTGGAAAAGCCTTAGAGCAATGCTTTATGGAGTGGTGTAAGAGCACATTTCTCCATGTGTGGTTTTGGGTAATTGATGACAATCCTATGGACTATTGGTTGCCTTGAGTTATATTCGAAGGATTTGTCCATAGGCACTTCTTGAAGTCCATCTGTTGGGTTTCAAGGAGTTTATATGATGACCAAGGTGGTATTCAAGGTTTATCCAAAGATTGGTCATGTGAGAGTTGAGCTTATTGCAAGCATGTCATGAAGAAGGAGATTGTGTGAGCATTCATGATTACCTTCAAGACATCATATTTATGAAGAGAGAAGATACGATACAAGGTTGATCAAGACTAAGTCAAAGAGTGAATCAAGTGATCAACACACAAAGCGTACAAGATGTACCGAGAGGGATCAAGTGATCCCATGGTATGGTAAGCATTGTCCATTATGATTTGTGTACTAACCCATGTTCCTTGTGATAGTTCTTTATGGGGTTAGGCATATTTCCATGGGATTGCATCAAGAGGAAGATCCCATACAACCCATGGAAGATGACATCAAGTGGTGATCGTTATCAAGGTTGCGGTGTGCAAGTTCAAGTGAAGCATCACGGAGAGATCAGGCTTGAAGCTTGCCGTCCATTGTGGTGTAATGGACTTGTGAAGATGTGCCAAAGAGTAGCTCACCCATAGTGGAGTATGGGGGAGCAATCATCTAGTCTTCATCAAGCCAACGCAATCAAGAAAGGTGGTCCATCTTGAGGAAGTCAAGATCATCATCATCTAGCTCAAGTGGACTATGTGCAAGGCTAAGGTTTGACCTTGATAGGTTTTTCTATTTTACCGGTCTCATAAGTGGTAGTTGGGAGACTGGGTTATAGGATAGGTAGACGTACTATCAAGGGGGCTCTCAAGTGAGTAGCTTGATCGTATCGTTCGTTGAGAGCTCAAACCATTGCATTCTTGGCATCATCATCTTTCTTGGTTCTTGGTTCGTTTTTCTCTTGTTTCTTGAGCTTATGGTCAACTTCATGACAAGCTCAAGTTCATCGAAAACGGAGTCCATATGCATCTTCTATAATGTTTTCGATGTTGGATTTATTGTCGATTCTTCATGGAAAGAGGTTTCTCATCTCTATACCTTTGGCATTTTTATACTGTCGCTGTTGAATAGCTCTTGTCAACCTGAATCCAACAAGCTTGAGTTTGCTCAATTCGGAGCTCATTTGCATTAGTTGTGGCAGTTCTGGTTTTACTGTATCCTTCTGTTTTCCTAGCTGAGTAGTTGAAGGTGCTGCAGTACAATGGCTAGCGGTAGTACCGCAAGTTTCACGGAAGTATTTTTTTACTTCCGCCCCGAGGCGGTAGTACCGCAAGTTGCACGGAAGTAATTTTTTACTTTCTCCCCTCGGGCGGTAGTACCGCAAATGACTTCTGGTACTACTGTGCCGGATATTTTCTCGAAGCTAGCTCTAGCGGATGTAGCCCGGAAGTAATTTTTTACATTCATGGATGCGCGGTAGTACCGCTACCTCGAGAAGTAGTACCGCTGCCTCATGGTGTCTCCTGCCATGTGCTGCACCTCCGTGGCCGTTGAATACTACCATGTAGTAGTACCGCGAGGGCAGGCAGTAGTACCGCCCCGGCAGTACTACCGCCCTATTGCCTTCTTGCAGTAGTGTTCTATATGGCTACTACCGCCTTAGCGGTAGTACCGCTCCTTGGAGCGGTAGTACCGCTCTATGCGGGCTGTGAGGATAATTGTTGGATGTTTCCCCACCTATAAAAGGGGGTCTTCTTCCCCAATGGACTTTATCTCTTGATCTCGTGTTCTTCCCCCATTGTCGACCTTCTTCGAGCTTGCTAACTCTCAATCCCTCCAATGATTCTTGCTAGTTCTCGAGGGAAAAGAGAGAGGAGATCTAGATCCACATTTCCACCAATCACTGTCTCCTCTAAGTGAGGGGAACCCCTTGGATCTAGATCTTGGAGTTCTTCCTGTTCTTCTTCATTCTTCCTCTCATTTTGCTCCCTAGCATTATTTGCTTTGGTGGTATTTGGGAGAGAAGGACTTGGGCACTCCGTGTGCCCTTGCCATTGCATTTGGTGCATAGGTTTGAGTTCTCCACGGTGATATGTGGAAGTGAGAAGTTGAGAAGCTTATTACTCTTGGGTGTTTAAGCACACTAGAGCTTGTTCCTCTTGGGTGCTTTGGCGCCCTAGACGGTTGGTGGTGCCTCAGAGCTCAATCATTGTGGTGCAAAGCTCCGGGCAAGCTTCGAGGTCTCCAATTAGGTTGTGGAGATTGCCCCTAGAATTTGAGGTCACCTCGGAGCCACAATCCATTGTGGTGAAGCTTATTGGTGTCGTTGGGAGCCTCCAATTTAGTTGTGGAGATTGCCCCAACATTTTTGGTACGGGTTCGGTGACCACCCTCAAGGGTCCCTTAGTAGAATCACGACATCTTGCACTGTGCGAGGACGTGAGGAGATTACGGTGGCCCTAGTGGCTTCTTGGGGAGCATTGTGTCTCCACACCGCTCCGAACGGAGATTAGCATCAATAAGGGTGTGAACTTCGAGATACATTGTCGTCTCTGCGTGCCTCGGTTATCTCTTACCCGAGCCCCTTTACTTATGCACTTTACTTTGTGATAGCCATATTGTTTCTTGTTATATATCTTGCTATCACTTAGTTGTTTATCTTGCTTAGCATAAGTTGTTGGTGCACATAGGTGAGCCTAGTTGTTTTAGGTTTTGTTCTTGACTAATTAAACGATAGTTTTATTCCTCATTTATTCAAGCCTAAACCATAATTATTTTAAACCGCCTATTCACCCCTATGACACCCTAGATTTCTACTACAGTAGTGATTGTAATTAAGCTACAGTGATGACCATGATCAGCAACAAATAATTTTGCTAAATAGAATATTATCAAGTTGAAATTCATATCTCAGTTCAATTTCCACTTCAAAAGCCAATTGAATTTTAATGTGATAAAATAAAATTGCAAACAACAAGAATACAATGTTGCACACTTGTGATAAATCGCAAACAATTGGTGTTGTGGAAAACAACATCACCAAACATGTGGTGTGGACCCCACCATCCAAAACAGAAGCTTAAAGCATTTAAAAGTGCTCTTTAATTCTGTGGAAAATCCAATCAGATTCCAAAAATTCTCGAACTTGGTGTGGCCACTCAAAATATTGCAATATATTTTACGGACCTTGTCACACATTTTTGTATAGAGAATTAATGCTAAGTTTAAATAAAACAGAAACTAAAAATGAAAACAAAAATAAAAATAAAACAAAAAAGGAAACCCCTTCCCCCTAGGCCTCGGCCCAGCCTGGCCTCCCCAACCGGCTAGCCCACCAGGTCGGCCCACCCCGCACCTACAACTCCCCCACCCGGAAACCCTAACCGGTCTTCCCCACTGCTCCTCCGACCCCGGGGGCGCGCGCTCGCGTCGCTACCGAACCCCGTCTCGCCGTCCTCACTGTCGAGGGGATAAGACCGACGCCGTGGCGTCTCTCCCTCGTGAACCCTAAAGCATCTAATCCCCCCTTCCCCCGTGCTCATCTCGCTCTCTCTCTCCCTCGGTTCTCTTCCTCACCCGAGCGCCGCCGTGGATGCAGCTCGGTGGAACGCGCGGCCACCGCCTGCCTAACTCCTCTCCATCGAGTCCAAAGGGCCTGCATCGTCTGCCTCGTCCCTCCCGAGCTCGGGATCAGACCGGAGCGGCACCAAATTATCACCATCGACCGGGTCTTCTTCCTCGGCCGTCGTCGCCATTGCCAAGCTCCTGCATGCCTCCGACCACCTCTAACCTTCCTAGACCTCTCCTCGACACCGCTGTGAGCACCGCAAGCAAACCCCCCTTCTCCTCGTAGCTATTCGAGGCCGTAGACGCCGTGTCCGAGCTCACGAGTTCCGGTTGCCGTTGGGCATCCATGCCGCCGTCATTCTGGGCGGTCCCCGACCCCCTCTCTGGCACCACTGGATGCGGCGCTTTGCACTGGGTCGGTTCCCGCCAGCCGCCGCTCGTTTTTGTCACTGGAGGGCAACTCCGGCGAGCCCCCCGCCGCTCCTGGCTCGTCGTAGGCCTGTCCCAATGCGTGCGCGAGCGTTTCAACCCCCGGGTCACTCATTGGCAAGTGGGTCCCACGCTAATTAAATCCACTAATAAGTCACTGACGACCTGGTCCGACATCGTTAATCAAACTCAGGATTAAAAATAACCCTCTGATTAGTACAGAGGCTGATAGGTGGGGCCGGCCCGATGTGCAAATGGATCAGGCCGGCCCAGTCAGCCTGCTGACTGGGCAGCTGGCCCACCAGTCAGCCTCTGCTGAGTAGGTGTTGACCCAGGTCAATGTGGCCCACCAGTCAGCCACTGTGTGTCTAGACTGGGTACAAATCTGGGTGCATTTAGCATTTTCAGTTCTGGACAATTCGAAATTATTATTAAAAGAAATTTCAGAAAATGATTAAAACTTCCAAAAATCGTATAAAATAATCCGTAGCTCAGATGAAAAAGTTTTATACATGAAAGTTCATCAGAAAATCCCACGAATCCGAATACGCTATCTGTTCATCTCTCACATGGTCCTAGCATGGCAGACATGGAACTTTTCCCCTCCGGATCGTCTGTCCGATAAATCCAAAGACTCGGGAAATATCGTCAGATATTCTCCCGTTCTGCCTGATACGTGTAATACTGCATTAGTGCTTGCCTAGCTCTGCTTATTGCCATGTCATGCACCATGATGCATTTGTTTGATTTATATTTATTGTTTCTTCCCCCTCTTCTTATCGATAGACCCCGAGACTGACGCTGCTGCCGGGTACGACTACGCGCCTGACGATCAGCCTTTTTCCGCAGAGCAGCAAGGCAAGCACCCCCCTTGAGCATTCCGATATCACCTATTCTTTTCTCCCTCATGCTTGCATTAGATTTTGCTACTGTATTTAATCAAGTACCTATTCTGATGCATAGCATGTTTTTGAGTACTGCTTTCATACCTGCAATCATATACTGTTGTAGTATAGGTATGGGTAGTATCCCCGTGTGACTCCCATTTTACTATTGTCGTTGCCCCTGCTTTCATCATCGTCGACACCGTGGACTGGAAGACAGAAGACTCTGTCCTCATGACTGACAAGCCGTTACCGACACATCACCACACATACCCCATGCGTGATATCTCGAGAGTGATTCCTCGGATATTCACTTCGGGCACTGACACACAACCGTTATGTCTTGTTACTGAAATACAAATGAAAGACGGGTCGACCCCAAGAGTGCCCGCGAGAGAAAGATTTGGTGGGATGTGCCGTAAGGCATTCATGAGATGTGGTGGGGTGTGCCGTAAGGCATTCATGAGATGTGGTGGGGTGTGCCGGTAAGGCACCCGAGGGTTATTGGCAGGGCGACGGACTGATTTTTTATGGTTCGCGCTTGCCCCACACTAATAAAATGCCAATGGGTTAGGTATTTGATCTGAGTTGGTTGTTTGACCTTTTTCGCACCAAACCTTCATGTGGGAATAGTTATGGGTACTCGGCGTCGTTGTATCAGCCGAAGCTCTTCGGACGTTAGCAATGGAGTGGCACGCGCCTGATTGGTCTAGAACGCATCGTGCTTGTTACTAAGGGGTGCTAGGACTGCTTCCGGCCGCATGCGCATCGTGCAGGAGTGCAAGGGCAAGTGAGCCCATGAACCTACGCGCTTAGGATTTAGACCGATGGGATGGCCTCTTCATTGAGTCTAGGTGGGGCGACAACGTTTTGGATCCCGAGGCCGGGCATTACCCCGGAAAGTGTGTCCGACCGGAGGTGATCAAGCGTGTTGGAAATGCGGTGCACTCCTACAAGGATGAATTCATCTATTCGAATAGCCGTGTCCACAGTAACAGGACAACTTGGAGTTGTACCTTTACCTTATACAACTAAAATTGTGACTCTCTGGGCATGGTTACTTGCAGGGAGTCTCTGGGCATGGTTACTTGGAGTTGTACCTTTACCTTAGATCTTGAAATGAATGTTGGCTCCGGGATTGCTTCCTTGCAGGGAGTCGAGGAAGAATCTCTGGGCATGCTTACTTAATAAAATTGATACAATAATATGACTATATATGAGATACCTGTCTACTCTCTTCTAGTCCTGCAATATGCTGAAGATGTTAGTCTTCCATAGGACTAGGCCTTTCTGTTATCCTTGCTTTCTGCAGTCAGCCCAGATATAACCCCTCCCCTTGATAATGATACATACTTAGCAATAGTTCTGATGTCAGTTTGCGAGTACTTTGGATGAGTACTCACCGCTGCTTTTGTTGGGGAACGTTGCATGGGAAACAAAAAAATTCCTACGCACACGCAAGATCTATCCATGGTGATGAGCATCTACAAGAGGGAGAGTGGATCTACGTACCCTTGTAGATCGCTAAGAGGGAAACGTTAAGAAACGCGGTTGGTGTAGTCGAACATCTTCGCGATCCAAATCGCTGAGCGTCCCGCGATCCAAGCACGATCCGTCCTGATCAAGCACCGAACGGATGACACCTCCGCGTTCAGCACACGTGTAGCTTGATGACGATCTCCGCCTTGTTGATCCAGCAAGAGGCAGCAGAGTGGTAGACGAGTTCTCTGGTAGTGTGATGGCACCGCAGCGATGGTGGTGGAGCAATTCCGGTAGGGCTTCGCCTAAGCACTGCAGAAAACTGATCTAGAGGAGAAACTATGCAAAAGAGGATAGGGTAGCATGTGGCTGAAAATCAAGTGAAAAACCCTAAAACCTCTAGTATATATAAGAGGAAGAGAGGAGGAGGCTTGGCGCAAGGGACAAGCCCTCTACGCTTCGGCCGAAGTGGGAGGAGAGGAGGAATCCTCCTCCAATCCTAGTAGGACTAGGACTCCTTATTTTGGTCTTTTTGCCTTTTTCCACCTTTTTCTCTTTGGAATTTTCTTCCCAGCCACATGGGCCTTATGTGAACTTCCACCAGCCCACTAAGGGCTGGTATTCACCCTCCCACAGCCCATGTAGCCTCTTGGGTCAAAATACCCCTCCCGATGGTCTCCCGGTACACTACCGGCACTGCCGGTACACTACCGATGAGCCCGAGACTTTTTCGACGACCAAAACAGGACTTCCTATATATCAATATTTACCTACGGACCATTCTGGAGCTCCTCATGACATCCTGGATCTCATCCGGGACTCCGAACAACCTTCGGTCACCACCATGCATAACTCTATACTATCGAAACGTCACCAAACCTTAAGTGTGCAGACCATGCGGGTTCGAAAACTATGTAGACATGACCGAGACACCTCTACAGTCAATACCAATAGTGGGACCTGGATGCCCATATTGGTTCCTACATATTCTACAAAGATCTTTATCAGTCAAACCTCTATGTCAAGGATTGAGTTAATCCCGTATGATGTTTCCTTTGTTCGTCGGTATGTTACTTGCCCGAGATTCGATCGTCGGTATCTCCATACCTAGTTCAACCTTGTTACCAGCAACTCTCTTTACTCGTTCTGTAATAAAAGACCCTGTGAGTAATACTTAGTCACATTGCTTGCAAGGCTTGTTGTGATGTTGTATTACCGAGTGGGCCCTGAGATACCTCTCCGTCACACGGAGTAACAAATCCCAGTCTTGATCCATGCCAACCCAACAGACACCCTCGGAGATACCTGTAGAGAACCTTTATAGTCATCCAGTTACGTTGCGACGTTTGATACACACAAGGCACTCCTCCGGTGTCCGTGATTTGCATGATCTCATGGTCATAGGAGCATATACTTGACATGCAGAAAACAGTAGCAATAAACTGACATGATCATATGCTACGTTTGTAGTTTGGGTCTTGTCCATCACATCATTCTCCTAATGATGTTATCCCGTTATCAAATGACATCACATGTCAATGGCTAGGAAACATTGACCATCTTCGATCAACGTGCTAGTTCACTAGAGGCAGACTAGGGACAAAGTGTTGTCTATTTATCCACACATGTAATGTGTTTCCAATCAATACAATTATAGCATGGCCAATAAACAATTATCATGAACAAGGAAATATAATAATAAACACTTTATCTATTGCCTCTAGGGCATATTTCCAACAGTCTCCCACTTGCACTAGAGTCAATAATCTAGTTCACATCACTATTTGATTTACATTGTAATGAATCGAACACCCATGTAGTTCTGGTGTTTATCATGTTTAGCCCTTGGAAGAGGTTTAGTCAACGGGTCTGCAACATTCAGATCCGTGTGCAATTTGCAAATATTTATGTCCTTCTCCTTGATGTAATCGCGGATGGAGTTGAAGCGTCGCTTTATGTGTCTGGTCCTCTTGTGAAACCTTGGTTCCTTGGCCACAGCAATGGCACCAGTGTTGTCACAAAACCGAGTCATTGGATTCAGTGCACTAGGCACTACTCCAAGATCTGTCATGAACTGCTTCATCCAAACACCTTCCTTTGCCGCCTCCGAGGCTACGATGTACTTCGTTTCGCATGTAGAATCGGCTACCATGCTTTGCTTGGAACTGCACCAGCTTACCGCTCCCCCATTGAGAATAAATACGTATCCGGTTTGTGACTTAGAGTCATCCGGATTAGTGTCAAAGCTTGCATCGACGTAACCCTTTACGACGAGCTCTTCATCACCTCCATAAACAAGAAACATTTCCTTAGTCCTTTTCAGGTACTTAAGGATATTCCTGACCACCGCCCAGTGCTCCATTCCAGGATCACTTTGAAACCTTCCGGCCATAGTTATGGCAAGGCTGACATCGGGTCTTGTGCACAACATTGCATACATGATAGAGCCTATGGCTGAAGCATAGGGGATGACACTCATCTTTTCTCTATCTTCTGCAGTGATTGGGCATTGAGTCTTACTCAACTTCACACCTTGTAACATAGGCAAGAACCCCTTCTTGGACTGATCCATTTTGAACCTCTTCAAAACTTTATCAAGGTATGTGCTCTGTGAAAGTGCTATTAAGCATCTCGATCTATCTCTATAGATCTTAATGCCTAATATGAAAGCGGCTTCTCCTAGGTCCTTCATTGAAAAACTCTTGTTCAGATATTCCTTCATGCTTTCCAGCATTTCTATATTGTTTCCAATCAGCAATATGTCATCCACATATAATATTAGAAACGCTATAGAGCTCCCACTCACTTTCCTGTAAATACAAGCTTCTCCATAAACTTGTGTAAACCCAAATTCTTTGATCACCTCATCAAAGCGCTTATTCCAACTCCGAGATGCTTGCACTAGCCCATAAATGGATCGCTGGAGTTTGCAAACTTTGTCAGCATTCTCTAGATCGACAAAACCTTCTGGTTGTATCGTATACAACTCTTCATCAAGGAAACCGTTGAGGAACGCTGTTTTGACATCCATCTGCCAAATTTCATAGTCAAAATAAGCAGCTATTGCCAACATGATTCTGACGGAATTAAGCATCGCTACGGGTGAGAAGGTCTCATCGTAGTCAACTCCTTGAACTTGTGAAAAACCCTTTGCCACAAGTCAAGCTTTATAGACGGTGACATTACCGTCTGCGTCCGTCTTCTTCTTAAAGATCCATTTGTTCTGAATGGCCTTTCGCCCTTCAGGTAATACTTCCAAAGTCCATACTTTGTTTTCATACATGGATCCTATCTCGGATTTCATGGCCTCTAACCATTTCTCGGAATCCGGGCCCATCATCGCTCCTCCATAGCTCGTAGGTTCATTGTTGTCCAACAACATGACCTCCAAGACAGGGTTGCCGTACCACTCAGGAGCAGTATGCGCCCTTGTCGACCTACGAAGTTCAATAGTAACTTGATCCGAAGTTTCATGATCATCATCATTAACTTCCTCTTCAACCGTCATAGGTTCCACAGAAACATCTTTCTGCGCTGCGCTACTCTCTGGTTGAAGTAAAGGTTCAACAACCTCAGCAAGCTCTATTTTCCTCCCACTCAATTCTTTCGAGAGAAACTCTTTCTCAAGAAATGTTCCGTTCTTAGCGACAAACACTTTGCCCTCGGATCTGAGATAGAAGGTATACCCGATTGTCTCTTTCGGGTATCCTATGAAAATGCATTTCTCCGCTTTGGGTTCCAGCTTTTCGGGCTAAAGCTTTTTGACATAAGCATCACATCCCCAAACTTTAAGAAATGATAACTTTGGCCTCTTGCCAAACCATAGTTCATATGGCGTTGTCTCAACGGTATGGCATTGTCTCAACGGATTTCGATGGTGCCCTATTTAAAGTGGATGCAGCTTACTCTAACGCATAACCCCAAAACGATAGTGGCAAATCAGCTAGAGACTTCATAGAACGCACCATATCTAATAAGGTTCGATTACGACGTTCGGACACACCATTACGCTGTGGTGTTCCGGGCGGTCTCAACTGTGAAACAATTCCACACTGTCTTAAGTGATTGCCAAACTCATAACTCAGATATTCACCTCCTCGATCAGATCGCAGGAATTTAATCTTCTTGTTACGATGATTCTCAACTTCACTCTAAAATTGCTTGAACTTTTCAAACGTTTCAGACTTGTGTTTCATTAAGTAAATATACCCATATCTACTTAAGTCATCAGTGAAGGTGAGAAAATAACGATATCCACCACGCGCTGCAACATTCATTGGACCGCACACATCAGTATGTATGATTTCCAATAAGTCACTTGCCCGTTCCATTGTTCCAGAGAACGGTGTTTTAGTCATCTTGCCCATGAGGCATGGTTCACATGTGTCAAGTGATTCAAAATCAAGTGACTCAAAAAGTCCATCAGCATGGAGCTTCCTCATGCGTTTTACACCAATATGACCTAAACGGCAGTGCCACAAGAAAGTGGTACTATCATTATCAACTCTACATCTTTTGGCATCAAAGTTATGAACATGTGTGTCATCACTATCAAGATTCAATATGAATAAACCCCTCACATTGGGTGCATGACCATAAAATATATTACTCATATAAATAGAACAACCATTATTCTCTGATTTAAATGAGTAACCGTCTCACAATAAACAAGATCCAGATATAATGTTCATGCTTAACGCGGGCACTAAATAACAATAATTAAGGTGCATCAATAATCCCGATGGTAATCGAAAAGAGAGCATGCCGACGGCGATCACATCAACCTTGGAACCATTTCCCATGCTCATCTTCACTTCATCCTTTGCCAGCCTTTGTCTATTCTGTAGTTCCTATTTTGAGTTGCAAATGTGAGCAACCGAACCGGTATCAAATACCCAGGCACTACAACGAGAGCTAGTAAGGTACACATCAATAACATGTATATCATTTATACCTTGTTTGTCATTGGACACCTTCTTATCGGCCAGGTACTTGGGGTAGTTCCACTTCCAGTGACTAGTTCCCTTGCAATGAAAGCACTCAGTTTCTAGCTTGGGTCCATGCTTGGGCTTCTTTACAGGAGTAGCAACAGCTTTTCCATCCTTCTTGGTTTTACCCTTCTTGCCCTTGCCCTTGCCATTCTTCTTGAAACTAGTGGTTTTATTGACCATCAACACTTGATGTTCTTTCTGGATTTCAGACTCAGCGACTTTTAGCATCGCAAACAGCTCGGCGACTGACTTGTTCATCCCTTGCATGTTATAGTTCATCACAAAGCTCTTGTAACTAGGTGGCAGTGATTGAAGAACTCTATCAGTGATCGCCTCTGGCGGAAGGGCAATTCCCAACTCCGCTAGACGAGTCGAATACCCAGACCTTTTGAGTATATATTCACTGATAGACCCGTTCTCCTCCATTTTGCAAGCATTAGAACTTATTGGAGGTCTCATACCTCTCGATCCGGGCATTCTTCTGAAAGATAAACTTCATATCCTGGAACATCTCATATGCTCCATGACGTTCAAAACATCTTTGAAGTCCCGGTTCTAAGCCATACAATATTGCACACTGAACTATTGAGTAATCTCCAGAACGTGCCTCCCAAGCGTTCTTAACGTCTTCGGATGACATGTCTTCTGGTTGGTCACCAAGTGGTGCATCAAGGACATATGATTTCTGGCAAGCCGTGAGGATAATCCTTAGATTATGGGCCCAGTCAACAAAGTTACTTCCATCATCTTTCAACTTAGCTTTCTCTAGGAACGCATTAAAATTCAGGGGTGCTACTGCGCGAGCCATTGATCTACAACATAAATATGCAAAGGTTACTTAGACTATTGTTCAAGATAATGAGTTTAGTTAATCAAATTACTAAAGCTCTCACTCAAATTGACATCCCTCGGGTCATCTGAGTGTCACATGATCAAAATTCACCAACTCATGTCCGATCATCACGTGAGTTGAGGTGGTTTCAATGGTGAACATCATCATGTTGATCATATCTACTATATGACTCATGTTCGACCTTTTGGTCTCTTGCGTTCGGAGGCCATGTCTGTACATGCTAGGCTCGTTAAGTTTAACCCGAGTGTTCTGCATGTGCAACACTGGCTTGCACCCGTCGTATGTGAACGTATAGTCTATCACACCCGATCATCATGTGGTGTCTCGACACGACGAACTTTCGCAACGGTGCACACCCGGGGAGAACACAATTCATCTTGAAATTTAAGTGAGGGATCAACTTATAATGCTACCGTCGTCCTAAGCAAAACAAGGTGCATAAAAGGATTAACATCACATGCAAATCATAAGTGACATGATATGGCCATGAACTTGTGCTTTTGATCTCCATCTTGAAAGCACCGGCATGATCTCCATCGTCACTGGCACGACACCATGATCTCCATCATCTTGATATCCACCAACATGTCGCCATTGGGGTTGTCGCGCCCATCATGCTTCTACTACTATTGCTACCGTTTAGAGATAAAGTAAAGCATTACATAGCGCTTAATGATTGACACGTAGGTCATACAATAATTAAAGACAACCCTGTGGCTCCTGCCGGTTGCCGTACTCATCGACATGCAAGTCGTGATATTCTATACAACACATGATCATCTCATACATCACATATATCACATCATGTAATTGGCCATATCACTTCACAACATACCCTGCAAAAACAAGTTAGACGTCCTCTAATTGTTGTTGCATGTTTTACGTGGCTGCTACGGGTATCTAGCAAGAACAATTCTCACCTATGCATAAACCACAAAGGTGATACGTAAGTTGCTTTTCAACCTTCTCAAGGACCGCCTTTGTCGAATCTGATCCAACTAAAATACGAGAAATAGGCACTTGCCAACCATCTTTGTGCAACGAGGTTTCACGTCAATTGATGGAACTGGTCTCTCGTAAGCGTACGAGTAAGGTTGGTCCGAGCCGCTTCATCCCACAATACCGCTGAACCAAAACACGACCAAGGGAGGAAGCAATCTAAGCATCAATGCCCACAAACTCTTTGTGTTCTACTCGAGATCTCATCTACACATAGACCTAGCTCCGATACCACTGTTGGGGAACATTGCATGAGAAACAAAAATTTCCTATGCACACGCAAGATCTATCCATGGTGATGAGCATCTACGAGAGGGAGAGTGGACCTACGTACCCTTGTAGATCACTAAGCATGAAGCGTTAAGAAACGTGGTTGGTGTAGTCAAATGTCTTCGTGATCCAAATCTCCAAGCATCCCGTGATCCAATCACGATCCGTCCCGATCAAGCACCGAACGGACGGCACCTCCGCGTTTAGCACACGTGCAGCTTGATGACGATCTCCGCCTTCTTGATCCATCAAGAGGGAGCGTAGATGTAGATGAGTTCTCCGGCAGCGTGATGGCGCCGCGGCGATGGTGGTGGAGCAATTCCGGCAGGGCTTCACCTAAGCAGTGCAGAAAACCGATCTAGAGGAGAAACTATACACTAGAGGATAGGGTAGCACGTGGTTGAAAATCAAGTGCAAAACCCCTAAAACCTCTAGTATATATAAGAGGAAGAGAGGAGGAGGCTTGGCGCAAGGGCCAAGCCCTCTAGGCTTCAGCCGAAGTGGGAGGAGAGGAGGAATCCTCTTCCAATCCTAGTAGGACTAGGACTCCTCCTTATTTTGGTTTTTTGCCTTTTTCCACCTTTTTCTCTTTGGGATTTTCTTCCCAGCCGCATGGGCCTTATGTCGGACTTCCACCATCCCACTAAGGGCTGGTATTCACCCTCCCACAGCCCATGTAGCCTCTTGGGTCGAAATACCCCTCTTGATGGTCTCCTGGTACACTACCGGCAATCCCGGTACACTATCGATGAGCCCGAAACTTTTCCGACGACCAAAACAGGACTTCCTATATATAAATCTTTACCTACGGACCATTACGGAGCTCCTCGTGACATCTGGGATCTTATCCGGGACTCCGAACAACCTTCGGTCACCACCATGCATAACTCCATATTACCGAAACGTCACCAAACCTTAAGTGTGCAGACCCTGCGGGTTGGAGAACTATGTAGACATGACCGAGACACCTCTACAGTCAATAGCCAATAGCGGGACCTGGATGCCTATATTGGTTCCTACATATTCTACGAAGATCTTTATTGGTCGAACCTCGATATCAAGGATTCATTTAATCCCATATGATGTTCCCTTTGTTCTTCGGTATGTTACTTGCCCGAGATTCGATCGTCGGTATCTCCATACATAGTTCAACCTCGTTACCGGAAAGTCTCTTTACTCATTCCGTAATACAAGACCCCATGACTAACACTTAGTCACATTGCTTGCAAGGCTTATTGTGATGTTGTATTACTGAGTGGGCCCTGAGATACCTCTCCTTCACACGGAGTAGCAAATCCCAGTCTTGATCCATGCCAACCCAACAGACACCCTCAGAGGTACCTGTAGAGCACCTTTATAGTCACCCAGTTACGTTGCGACGTTTGATACACACAAGGCACTCCTCCCGGTGTATGTGAGTTGCATGATCTCATGGTCATAGGAGCATATACTTGACATGCAGAAAACAATAGCGACAAACTGACACGATCATATGCTACGTTTGTAGTTTGGGTCTTGTCCATCACATCATTCTCCTAATGATGTGGTCCCGTTATCAAATGACATCACATTTCAATGGCTAGGAAACCTTGACCATCTTCGATCAATGAGCTAGTTCACTAGAGGCATACTAGGGACAAAGTGTTGTCTATTTATCCACACATGTAATGTGTTTCCAATCAATACAATTATAGCATGGACAATAAAAAATTATCATGAACAAGGAAATATAATAATAAACACTTTATCTATTGCCTCTAGGGCATATTTCCAACAGCTTTGCCTTCTTTTTCCCCCTCAATACGATTCTGCGTTTAGACGATGGAGGCCAGGAGATGGAGTACGCCGGAGACGACTACTACACCACCGCAGGAGCCTACTACGACGTGGAGGCAGCCCCCGACCAGTAGTAGGATAGGAGGTTCCCAAGCAGGAGGCCTCGCCTCTTTTGATCTGATGCTTATGTTTGTGCTAGCCTTCTTAAGGAAAAACTTGTTTAACTTATGTTTGTACTCAGATATTATTTGCTTCCGCTGACTCGTGCTTGTCTAGCTTTGTATTCGAGCCCTCGAGGCCCCTGGCTTGTAATATGAAGCTGTATGACTTTAATTTGTGTCTAGAGTTGTGTTGTGATATTGATTAGTGAGTCCCTGATCTTGGTCGTATGTTGCATGTATGTTTAGCTTACGGTCGAAATTGGGGGCGTCACAAGTTGGTATCAGAGCCGACTGCCTATAGGTAGCCCCCTTTCCACATCCTTGGTTGAAGTTGAGTCTAGTCATTGAAAAACTTTTACTAACATTATTGTGTGGCTTATGGGCCCACATCTCAATCGGGTGGTATTAGGATCTTTTATTCCACATCTATACTTTGGGTTCTGATCTCTCTTCTCTTTGGGGTTAAAGATTTTACTAACTCTGACTCTAGGTTCTCGTAACTACTACTCCCGGAGAGCCCTCATACCAAAAGATCACCTGCTCCGTCAGAAGATTCTGAAGATACCCTTTTGATGTTTTTCGAGACTTTGTGCTCATCGACTTTGCAATTCCCTACCACTGATAAGTCCCTATGGACGACTAATTGCACTTGTCATAAATACAATCTTTTCTCATTGCTCTTGTTGTTACAACATGCCACGAAATACTCTCCATTTCCCCGATAACCCTTTGAGTTTACTGCCTTATAGTTCTTTTCCATATGGAAACCTTACGGATAATTCCTCACAATTGTCAAAGGTTCGTTCACCCAGTTGTTCATGTGTTTCACAAAATTCTTCGAAATACTTTTTGATCTTCTGAAAATCCTCTGCAGCTTGTTGCTCTTGAAATTCTTGCTTGCTCGCATTATGGTTAATTCCAGAAGACTAGTAGTCTTCGTTGACATCCTTTGTCCTTGCCATTTTGAGCCTATTAATTTAATGTGTGCGTATGCACGCAGTCATCAGGTGATCCATTTAAATTATCTTTCTAGCTTAGACGTCCTTCCGGACATGAGTTGGTTCTCAACAATTCAAACCTTTATTGATTGTCCGACTATGTCTTTTCTACTTCTCCATCCTTGATCAGAGCGTCTGCTTCTGACCCTTAGTTTTGGAAATCATAATTCCTTTGTATTTTAAGCATCAGACTATTAATGTGTTTCTTGGATCTGATACCTCTGCATTCTTTCCTCCTCTGATTGAGTACCGATACTCACATCAACTTCGTTGTGGATTGCCCGATCCATTGTTGGATTATTATCTGACAGTGGCGTTCATATTCAATCACCCTATGAGTTCTTCCCCTGATACATATTGCCTTTGGTAAATTGTATCCTCTGTTTTACCAACTATGCTCTACCTTCGAGCTTGTATTAATTATTTTGAAGCTTGTGGTATATGTTCCTAAGATACCCCGATGGGTTGAACCTATGCCCTCCCTAATCCGTGAGAACCCGAAAGTTTTCACGAGTCATACTCTTATGGAGTCTTCCCAGATAAATTTTCAACGCTACAACATCGTCCAAATCAAGAAATGAATGAAATGTTATACATTGATGAAGTGTGAGTCGACATTGAACTTGTGATCATGCCCATGGAAATGATGTAGACCGTCTCGGAAGCTCCTTGCAAAATAGTTATTCACCCTTATGATTCTTTCGGTGTCCTTAATTAGATGGATTGCAGTTATGGTTACGACCATGCTACCCTTGTCAATTTATCCGAAAGTAATTCATTCCGATGTCTCGTCAATTTTTGACAAGGTTAAAGTATCTGTTGTCGTAGGTCAATGACCCAACTCTACTTCTATTATTTTCTACCTTCGAGTTTTGCACTCTGGTATCTCGAGGATATCATGCCTTTGCACTACATCTTATTAACTTTGATGAGGTAATATTTTTCCTTGTCTTACTCACTCCACGGGTTCTAGGATTGTTGCCAACCGAGAACACCGATTGGAAAATTTATTCCACACTGCAATTCAATACCCCTTGTAATTGTTATTAGGAATATCAAAGTCAATCTGGTCATTCCTAGACTATCGGCTACATCCTTGTCTTGCTATCTTTGACTATGCTACCTCGCCCTTCTATGGTGTGCAAATTCTTCAGAGTGTGAGCATTGCTTACATCGAGCTTTCAACATCATGTTGTTTGTCTTGAAAAGCAACCCCGATATTGAGCTTGCATCTTATTTGTTGTTCCTATAACCTTCCACGTTGGCATCCCCTTACTTGACACCACCGTTGTTCGGTTGCATTATCTTGAAAACTCTTGACAAAAGGTGTCGCGATCATCGTCCACAATTTGACTTCTTCTGAGGCATCAACTGAGCTCTTGATTAGAAATACCTTCCTTGCCCTCCATGATTTTTTTTATCCTCGACAACATCCTTGACTTCTTTTCATCACAAAATTTGTCCATAATATGGATGCAACTAGCTATCCAGCTTGTGTTATGCTCTACCTTGAAGTATTACTACCTTTTGTGTCGAGAATGTTGTGAGGATTGCTCCACCTCTTAAAATTCTTGGCATAGTGATACTTCTCACCATCAAACGATGTTGCTTTGATTCTAACTTCTAGCCACCCTATTGGTTTGATGTTAGCGATCGACAGTTCATTCTTAGGCTGTTGGTTATTGAATCGTCACTCCAACATTGATCTTGTTGCCTAAGGTCAGATTTCGGACGCACCTATCAACCAATCATTAATGATGTATGTTTTCCTTGATCATATAGCATTATATTATTTGAGCTGACAAATGTCATCTCCTTGTTCACAAAATTGTGGAAATCCATCCTTTTGGAATTCTCGGTGGATTGTCGCTGAGTCCATCAGCCACCTCCTCATCCTCTCCTTGGTTTAACGATGGACTATTGTTTCGAGGATCCGCTTCCTTATTTCATTTCATGATAATATTACTAGGTCATCTTGATGATTTCAGTTGCACCTTTCTTCTCGGGCATCCTTAGTCTGAGATATCCTAACACCAATCAGATCTGAATCTCGGTCACACATGATGGTTGGAACATATTTCTAGGAGTTATAATATTGGTCCATTGATGACCCAGTAAGGTGATGCCATGCCTAACACACCTGGCTGGGGGACCTATTATTATACTTTCCTTTTTGTGCAAGGTTAGCCATTCTTCCAGGAGGAAATTATAACACATTATTTATAAGTTGTTCCTACTGGACACTTGGTGTATCCAAACTCTATCATTTACTCGAAACACCATATCATTGCTACCCCGAGCATGGATGTGGTATATCGATCATCGAAAGGAATAACGTAAGCTAAATGCTAATTGTTTCTTGATCAATTAGTCAAGCCCCATTGTATGGGCATGTCATGGATTTTCCTCGCCCCTTTTACCTAAGTGGTTATCTACTTTCTATTCTGTCATGTATATCATGCTCTGTTTGTCCTTGGGAAAGATATACTCCTAAAACTTGAGTATAACCATATTTTCCTTTCCATTGGTCTGTTTAATGTGTTGAACACATTTTCCTTTCAATTGGTCTGTTTACCCCAGTCTTATAATGTAACTTATCTGAACAGTGGTAATCCCCTGCTTAGGTAAACGCCTCAGTGATCAACTCTGTCAGTAAGGCCCTGTTACTGTTGATGATAACATTCCGGTAACCGCCGGTGGACGAGAACTTTGCCTATTGGTCCGCCTCATTTCAACGAGAAGGAAAATGGTTCTATTTGTCCCCTGCCCTTGGTAGCTACGTTGTTGCCAACTTAACTAACGGACTCTCCTCTGGCAGCTCTTGCTACCATGCCCGTGCAAGATGCCACCGCTCTTCCTACTCTTAACCCGCATGGCAAGCCCATAACCCAAAGTTCCACAAGACCAAAACATGACTCTCCTGTACTTCTCTAGTTCCAAAGTTTTTGTTGCACTTGGCTTCGTATGTAAATCCCGAGCCACCGTTGAAGGTAATGATGTTATTCTTGTCGTCATTGACCGACTGTCCAAAGTTGCATACATTTTGGATGTCAAGGAAACTATCACTGCTAGTCAGCTGACAGATCTATATATCTCCAGGATGGTATTCCATCGGCGAATAGTTCAGGCCGTGGAAGCTTATTCACTTCAAGGTTCTGGGCAAGTTTTCAGGAAGCTATGGGAACTCATTTGTCTTTCAGCACCGCTTTTCACCCCCAATCCCAGGGACAAGTCGAAAGAGTCAACCAGATTCTCGAAGACATGCTTCGAGCTTGTGTCATTTCTTTCGGCAAGAAAGGGGAGGAATCTCTCCCGTATGCTGAGTTCTCCTACAATAATAGCTATTAAGCTTGTTTGAAGATGGCCCCTTTGAAGTGTTATACATACGTAAGTGTTGAACTCCTCTGAATTGGTTGGAGACTAGGGAATGTACCCTTATTGGTCCGGATGTTATCCAACATGCCGAAGATCAAGTCTGCATTATTCATGCAAATCTAAAGGCTGCTCAGTCTCACCAGAAGAGTCAGTATAACCGTCATCACAAGGATATGGTCTATCAACTTGGCGAAAAGGCTTATCTTCGAGTCATGCCAATGAGAGGTACACACCGTTTTGGAATCAAGGGCAAACTGGCTCCTCGTTATATTGGTCCTTTCACTGTTCTCGAAAGGCATGGTAAGGTGGCATATCAACTGGAACTACCGTCAAACCTTTCTCAGGTTCACGATGTGTTCCATGTGTCACAACTTAGTCGCTGCTTCAAGGATCCTATCTGAGCAGTGGATCATGATATGCTTGAACTACAACAAGACCTTTCTTACACAAAGCAACCAATCTGCATTCTCGATGAAACTGAATGTCAGACTCGTGAAAAGGTTACCAAGTTCTTCAAAGTATAGTGGTCAAATCATTCCGAAGACGAAGCCACTTGGGAACACGAAGATCATCTTCGTGCAGAATACCCGGGGCTCTTTCCTTCTACTTCTTAATTCTCGGGATGAGAATTCTTTTTAGTAGGGGAGAGTTGTGACACCCTAGATTTCTACTACAGTAGTGATTGTAATTAAGCTACAGTGATGACCATGATCAGCAACAAATCATTTTGCTAAATAGAATATGATCAAGTTGAAATTCATATCTCAATTCAATTTCCACTTCAAAAGCCAATTGAATTTTAATGTGGTAAAATAAAATTGCAAACAACAAGAATAAAATGTTGCACACTTGTGATAAATCACCAAACAATTGGTGTTGGGGAAAACAACATCACCAAACATGTGGTGTGGACCCCACCATCCAAAACAGAAGCTTAAAGCATTTAAAAGTGCTCTTTAATTCTGTGGAAAATCCAATCAGATTCCAAAAATGCTCGAACTTGGTGTGCCACTCAAAATATTGCAATATATTTTATGGACCTTGTCACGCATTTTTTCTATAGAGAATTAATGCTAAGTTTAAATAAAACAGAAACTAAAAATGAAAACAAAAATAAAAATAAAACAAAAAAGGAAACCCCTCCCCCTGGGCCTCGGCCCGCCCGGCCTCCCCAACCGGCCAGCCCACCAGGCCGGCCCACCCTGACCATACAACTGCCCCACCCGGAAACCTAACCGATCTTTCCCACTGCTCCTCCGACCCCGGGGGCGCGCGCTCGTGTCGCTACCGTATCCCGTCTCGCCGTCCTTGGTGTCGAGGGGATAAGACCGACATCGTGGCGCCTCTCCCACGTGAACCCTAAAGCATCCAGATCCCCCCTTCCCCCATGCTCATCTCGCTCTCTCTCTCTCTCTCCCTCCCTCGGTTCTCTTCCTCACCCGAGCGCCGCCGTGGATGCAACTCGGTGGAACACGCGGCCACCACCTGCCTGGCTCCTCTCCGTCGAGTCCAGAGGCCCCGCATCGTCTGCCTCGTCCCTCCCAAGCTCGGGATCGGACCGGAGCGGCACCAAATCATCGGCATCGACCGGGTCTTCTTCCTCGGTCGTCGTCGCCATTACCGAGCTCCTGAACGCCTCCGACCGCCTCTGACCTTCCTAGACCTCTCCTCGACACCGCTGTGAGCACCGCAAGCGAACCCCCCTTCTCCTCGTAGCTATTCGAGGCTGCAGACGCCATGTCCGAGCTCGCGAGTTCCGGTTGCCATTGGGCGTCCATGCCGCCGTTATTCTAGTCGGTCCCCGACCCCCTCTCTGGCACCACTAGATGCGGCGCTTCGCGCTGGGTCGGTTCCCGCCAGCCGCCGCTCGTTTTGGTCACCGGAGGGCAACTCCGGAGAGCCCCCGCTGCTCCTGGCTCGTCGTAGGCCTGTCCCAGTGCACGCGCGGGTGTTTCAACCCCCGGGTCACTCACTGAAAAGTGGGGCCAGCGCTAATTAAACGTAATTAGCGCTAATTAAATCCACTAATAAGTAACTGACGACCGGGTCCCACATCATTATTCAAACTCGGGATTAAAAAAAACCCTCTGATTAGTACAGAGGCTGACAGGTGGGGCCGTGGCCCGCTGTGCAAATGGATCAGGCTGGCCCAGTCAGCCTACTGACTGGGCAGCTGGCCCACCAGCTAGGTGTTGACCCAGGTCAATGTGGCCCACCAGTCAGCCACTGTGTGTGCAGACTGGGTACAAATCTGGGTGCATTTAACATTTTCAGTTCTGGATAATTCAAAATTATTATTAAAAGAAATTTCAGAAAATGATTAAAACTTCCAAAAATCGTATAAAATAATCCGTCGCTAAGATGAAAAAGTTTTATACATGAAAGTTGATCACAAAAATCCCACGAATCCGAATACGCTATCCGTTCATCTATCACATGATACTAGCATGGAAGACATGGAACTTTTTCCCTCCGGATCGTGTGTCTAATAAATCCAAAGACCCGGGAAATATCGTCAGATATTCTCCCGTTGCGCCTTATACGTGTAATACTGCGTTAGTGCATGCCTAGCTCTACTTATTGTCATGTCATGCACCGTGATGCATTTGTTTGCTTTATATTTATTGTTTCTTCCCCCTCGTCTTACCGGTAGACCCCAAGACTGACGCTGCTGCTGGGTACGACTATGCGCCTGACGATCAGCCTTTTGCCGCAAAGCAGCAAGGCAAGCAACCCCCCTTGAGAATTCCGATATCAAATATTCTTTTCTCCCTCATGCTTGCATTAGATTTTGCTACTGTATTTAATCAAGTACCTATTCTGATGCATAGCATGTTTTTGAGTACTACTTTCATATTGCTGTCATATACTGTTGTAGTATAGGTATGGGTAGTATCCCCCTGTGACCCCTAGTGTACTATTGTTGTTGCCCCTACTTTCATCATCGTCGACACCGAGGACTGGAAGACAGAAGACTCAGTCCTCATGACTGACAAGCCGTTACCGACACATCACCACATATACCCCGTGCATGATATCTCAAGAGTGATTCCTCGGATATTCACTTCGGGCACTGACACACATCCGTTATGTCTCGTTACTGAAATACAAATGAAAGACAGGTCGGCCCCAAGGGTGCCCGCGAGAGAAAGATTTGGTGGGATGCGCCGTAAGGCATTCGTGAGATGTGGTGGGGTGCGTCAGTAAGGCACCCGAGGTTTATTGGCGGGGCGACGGACTCCTTTTTTATGGTTTGTTCTTGCCTCGCACTAAAAAAATGCTTACCGATTGGGTATTTGATCCGAGTTGGTCGTTTGACCTTTTTAGCACTAAACCTTCATGTGGGAATAGTTATGGGTACTCAGCGTCGTTGTATCAGCCGGAACTCTTCGGACGTCAGCAATGGAGTGGCATGCGCTGGATTAGTCTGGAACGCATCGCGCTTGTTACTAAGGGGTGCTAGGACTGCTTCCGGCCGCGTGCACATCATGCAGGAGTGCAAGGGCAAATGGGCCCACGAACCTGTGCGCTTAGGATTTAGATCGGTGGGCTAGCCTCTTCGTTGAGTCTATGTGGGGCTATGACGTTTTGGATCCCGAGGCCGGGCATTACCCCGGAAAGTGTGTCCGGATGGAGGTGATCAAGCGTGTTGGAAATGCGGTGCACCACTGCAAGGATGAATTCATCTATTCGAATAGCCGTTTTCACGATAACAGGACGACTTGGAGTTGTACCTTGACCTTATACAACTAAAATTGTGACTCTAAATTGAAATGAATATTGGCTCCGAGATTGCTTCCTCGCAGGGAGTCGAGGAAGAAATCTGGGCGTGGTTACTTAATAAAATTGTTACAATAATATGACTATATATGAGATACCAGTCTACTCTCTTCTAATGCTGCAAGATCCTGAAGATGTTAGTCTTCGATAGGACTAGGCCTTCCTCTTATCCTTGCTTTCTGCAGTCAGCCCGGATATAACCCCTTCCCTTGATAACGATACATACTTAGCAATAGTTGTGATGTCAGTCTTGCGAGTACTTTGGATGAGTACTCACCGCTGCTTTGCCTTCTTTTTCCCCCTCGATACGATTCTGCGTTCAGAAGATGGAGCCCAGGAGATGGAGTACGCCGAAGACGACTACTACACCACCACAGGAACCTACTACTACGTGGAGGCAGCCCCCGACCAGCAGTAGGATAGGAGGTTCCTAGGCAGGAGGCCTCGCCTCTTTCGATCCGCTGCTTATGTTTGTGCTAGCCTTCTTAAGAAAAAACTTGTTTAACTTATGTCTGTACTCAAATATTATTTGCTTCCGCAGACTCGTGCTTGTCGAGCTTTGTATTCGAGCCCCCGAGGCCCCTGGCTTGTAATATGAAGCTATATGACTTTAATTTGTGTCTAGAGTTGTGTTGTGATATTGATTAGTGAGTCCTTGATCTTGGTCGTACGCATTGCGTGTATGTTTAGCGTACGGTCGAAATTGGGGGCGTCACAACCCCCTCTAGGCGACATCCACATCCTTTCAAGTGGGGGATAAACAAAGTTATGACAATAATTGTTAATAATGCTAGCACAAATGATGGTGGTGTAGGTTACACAAGGAAGAAAATGATCAAAACTGGAAATAGCATAGCTGAAGGTAAATATCCATGGAAATAGTATGATAAGGAAGAAAATGCAAGTTAAGTACGATAAGCATTGGGGGCGTTGGCATGAGGAGGTGGAGAATGAGAATGAAAAGGGGAAGATGAAAGGAAAGAAAAAGGAAGAGGAGAATGTGAACATGTTTGTATTTGTTGTAGCTGTTCTTGATCTAAGATTCAGGCTATCAAATTTCACAAAACTAGCAATTGAAGAAATGTATGGTGAAATAAATGTAGACAAAGCTTGGGAGGCGGTGAAAACATTTTTATATGCTTTGTTTGAAGAGTACAAAGAAAAGTATTCTCCAAGTGATGCAAGTAAGCATGTTGGTGCTCCACAATCTGGATCAGCTCAAAAAAGGGAAGGAAGGAAATTGGTGTCTCTGAGTAATAAAAAGTTGAGAGCTGGTGGCGGTGGTGAAACTAGCATGAGCAAATCTGAATTGTAGAAATACTTACATGAAGAGAATGAAGTAAATAGGGATGATTTTGACACTCTAAAATGGTGGAAGAACAATGCTGCTAGATTCCCAAAAGTTGCAAGAATGGCCCGTGATGTGTTAGATGTTTTGGTATCAGCGGTTGCGTTAGAGTCGGCATTTAGCACAATTGGACGCATACTAAATGATTTTAGAACATCCCTTATGCCATTCATGGTCCAAGCTCTTGTTTTTACCCAAGATTGGCTAAGGGTTTCTATTACTCTCGACATTGAAGATGAGGAGGAATTGTTAATCTTGGAAAAGGGTAATATGTTGTGATTGCTTTCTATATAATTTTCTTTATTTCTGCTTTCCAATGCTTATTATATGTTTATTTCATTCTTTTTCAGAACTAATTGAAGAGTTTGGTCATACAAATTCATCTTAGTCAAAGGCAAGTAATAGCAAGTCTGTTTGCAAGCCATCTTGTCCACCTTCATCCTCCACTTAACGCCGGCGAGTGAGTTGCGAGTAATTGTTTTCATGTTGTTCATGTTTTTAGCTTTCATTTTGTTAAGTATGATTCAAATGTTGTTGTAAACTTGTAATGAACCTCATGTCCGCAGTACATTTTTTGATTCGTTAACCTCATGTACTTTGTTTTCTAATTTTTGTTTGAAACTCTTATGAAGAAAAGAACACCAGATTTGGTTCATAGTGTTTTGTTTTAGATATATAGTTTATTAGATTCTGTTTTACATATATGAAATTCTTTTAATTAATTCATCTACACTGTATAGAACATCACAGATTGCATCACTTGGCCGGAACTTGCGAGTTAGGATGGTCATGATTCTCTAGACATGTCAAGATGCTCCTGTTCATGATGGCAAAACGAGTCTTATTTGTGGAATTGTGACTGCTCTTGAAATGCACTTCAATCTCGTGTGTGTTATGTCTTAAAGTGTAATAATATGGTTCTCACTTGTCAAGTTGTGTTTGGTTGTACTTGGACTTTGGTTAAGTGTTGTGCTGGGACTTGAACTTTGGTTTTGTATTGGATTATGTGTTGTGCTGAGACTATTATTATATTGTCACTTATTAGTTGTGGAACCCTGAAGTTGATTGGTTATGCATTTGTTGTTGTTATGTAATCCTTGTATCTCATATTATGTAATAATTGACAAGATGTGAATATGTTCTTTTTTTGTGCATTTTTACAATTTTGCGTCGTTATGTTGTCAAAAACATTCTTTAAAATATGCATACTGATATGCTCTGGAAGTGCATTTCATGCATGGTCTATAATTCGGTTAAAACCGAAATTTCGGTTAAGTGAATTTTTGGTTAGTTTAATTTTATTGTCAAATTCGCTTTTCACCTTTGCAAACCGAATTCGCAAGAAAACCGAACAGCAGAAACCGGAACTTCGGTTTCTACCGAATGCCCAGGCCTACTCTCCGGTTATATTAATTATTGTACTAAATCAACAACAATTAATATGGATCGAAGGGACCACATAAATTCATTACGCCGGAGAGGTCCAACTAATTATTTAACCCCCTTTATTACAAAAAAATCACATAAAGATATGTCATCCTAGTTGGATGCGGTAGCTTAGCCTCGTGCTCCTGAGTTTGATTCCTCTCATAGAAAACAATTTTTTTTACCTTTTTAAGCTGTTCAATTGTATCGGACATGCGATCTAGAAGGCCTAGCCATGTCAACTGGGCTATAACTTTAACGATTTACCTGGTATGTAGAAACGATGTGGAGGCCCAGTCGAGCCACGAATGAGTCAAACGAACAGGAAAAATATCCAAGAAAATCAATGTTTTCCTAATCTAACTTAATTATGCACCGCGGGTTGATACACCAGGGGGGTTTCTACAAAATATGTGATGGACGGACAGAAACACTTCGTATTTATTAATGAGCATATAGATTCATAAAATAATCACAAATTTGCAAAAGGATTCGCCTTTTCAAAACTGTTTGCAATTTTGAAAAAATATTGCCACTTACAAATTACGTTTGTGTTCTCAAAAAATGCTCATAGTTTCAAAAAAAATTCGTGATTTTCAAAAACAAATCATATTCTAAAATATGGATTGATAAATTCAAAAAAATGAATTTTGAAAAAGATTGGTATTTAATTTTTTTCTTGGTGCTTTACAAAATTTCTTCGTTGTTTTCAAAAAGAATTGTTTGCAACTTTTAAAACAGATTCAGAATTTGAAAATTTGTTCGAAAACTTCTTCTCAGTTTTTCTTCTATAAAAGCGTGTGATGCAGTATTGGAGCTACAGTTATTAGGCGCTGCAGTAGGCTTCTCCTATTTGGCGCTGCAGGCGCCGGTTTGCACTGTTTTTCGCTGACCGGCGCCTGCAGCAGCTACTCCTGCGTCTTAGTCGGGCCGGCCCATAGATCCTTTTTTCCTTGTTCTCTAAGCTGTAGATAGACGGCAAAAATCTCGGGCAAGGTAGGCATCGAACATCACCTGGTGTGATAAATTGCATCCTTTTGCCTATTTATTTATTCCTGTTTGTTCCATTTTTCTCTATCCTTTTGTACTCTCTTTTTTCGAAATTCATAATTGTTTTCCTTGAATATAGGAAATTCTTTTCCAAATCCATGAACAGAATTTTTTAAAACTCGTGAACTGTTTTCTCAAATTTATGAACTCTTTTCAAATTTGGTGAAGTTTTTACAATTGTTTGAACTTTTTCTCAAAATCTATGAACATTTTGGACAATCGATGAACTTTTATTGAAAATCGATGATTTTTTTAAATCAAAGTACTTTTTTTGAAAATCGATGAACTTTTTTAAATGTAGCTAAATTTTTGTGATGAACATTTTTTAAAATTCTATGAACATTTTTTGAAAATTTATGAACTTTTTGTAAATTCATCAACATTTGTTTTAGTACATGACCTTCTTCGATTTGGTGAAATACTCTTTGAATAAGCAAGCTTTTTTTGCATGCTCTTGAACTTCATCTGTAATATAAGTGAACATTTTTTTCAAATACTTGAGAAATATAAAATATAAATGCTACAGTATAATGTTCAATAAATAGCGCGGCTACGTTTCTATTATTTAGAATTTTCGTGCTGTAAATATACACTAGCAGTTAGCTTTTTTTTTTTTGATAAACCACTAGCAGTTAGCTCGTCCAGTGGCTAGCCTCTCCGGTTAAAAGTGCGAGGGCGCTTAATCGAATCCAAGCGCTAGTTATTTTTGACGATCATTTTTCGCGTTGCGCGATGATGGGCTAGCCCATTCAGTGGCTGCTGCATGCGCCAGTCTGCTAACCGGCGCAGAAGGCGCCGAGTAGGAGCTCCCGCTGCAGTAATCACATTACGGTATTTAGACGCTACAGTCACGGGCTACATATTTTTAGGCGCTGCAGTTCGCTTCAATGGGCCGATGGCCCAGCAGGGTTGCCCTCATGCAGGCCCATCCGGAGTCGCCAGGCAGTACGACACAACGAGTCCGGCTTCCCCACGCTGTCGGCCTTCCGGTTCCCTGCTTAATTACGTCCGAGACAGAGACGAAGACGAACTCAGAAAGTTCACCGCCACGGCCGTGCTTGCTATAAACACGTAGGCGCACCCTCCATCCAAGCAACACCAGCAGCATTGGCATTGGCTTGGATCAGTCTCGATCTCGCCGCATCAAACTAAGCAAGAGCTAGCGCAACAGGAGCCCGACCAAGCAGATCGCCGGCATGGACAGGTTCGTGGCCACGATGGTCTTCTGCGAGGCGCCCCTCGACGGCGCGCTCGCCCCATCTGTTCCCGCCGGCGACGAGGAGACGGTCAAGGGAGCTGCGACGGCGGCGGCGGGGGTGGCGTCGGCGTTGATGGAGGCAGCGAAGGGGTACTTCTCCTCCGGCGCCGCGTCGGAGCAGCAGCAGCAGCAGCAGCAGGGCGGGGACAGCGTATCGGCCTTCTTCGACGCCGTCGCCCTCGAGCAGTAGTAGTAATAGTATGGACATGAATTCATGTACTCTACTTGGTTTTTGTTAAATTTTCGTACTAGTGGTAGCACTAATGTACTGGAGGTACTTATATTATGAATTGATATTCTACCAGTAGCGGACCTGAGTTAATCCTTCCCCTCCCCTCCACTGGATATGTTCCGACGCCAAACTCAAAAGCATAACCTTTCTTTATCTCTTCGATTGGAAAGGGAACGTTCCCAGGCAACCTGCACACAGTGGTCTCGCAAGCTTTTACTTACTCGCCAGAAAGAAGAGAAACATAAAAAACTACGGGAACCGAATTTTTCTTCACCTCTTTAGATTTTCACGAATAAACTAATAGTATGCCTTTCAACCCGCAAATTATCTTACCATGCCATGATCGTCGTGTAACAGTTTAGTTCTACCTTTTTAGGTAGTATGCCGATGGCTCCCGTCAGCATAGAGGGAGGTATGCCGACGACCCAGACGAAGCCGTCGGCACAAAAAAACCGTCCACGTATCTAGAAATATGCCTACGATGACTGTTGGCCCAAGTTTCGACCGGTCAGCTGCCAAGCGCTGGATCCTGCACGAAATCAATGACCTACATAGCTGTGGCTGAGTCGTCTTCTTTCTTCTCCACACGCACGGAAAAAGAAAGAGAAAAGGGAAAGATTTCCACGCTCGTCGCCGGCCTCGCGTTACCCGTGCTAGCCCGCCACCCCGCTCCACCCGCGCTCGCGGTGTTCAGTGTTATGTAGCACATAATCTCAGCAAACGAATGTATGTAGAAAAAAATAATCCATAGGTCGTAGCAAAAAGCAACGACAGTTTGCAACAAAAAATTATCGTAGCCATCATCGAAACTGCAGCTCCACCATGAAAAAAGGATGTAGCAAAACTCTTTTGACGCAATAGCAAAGGTAAATGTTCCGAAATGGCGCGCCGGCCGAATCGGCCGGCCACTCGCGCTAACACCTAGACCCCACACATGTAACACGACTGCACGCGCACAGACGCATCTAAAACTGTTGCATGCAAAAACTGCTTCCGTACATAGTGGGTTCTACGTATTTGGCTCTTTTTTTTTTCTTATCTTTTTTCTTTCTTCTACCTCCAGCCCACATCGCCTAATACTCCTTTTACGCCCAAGTTTCTTCTTTTCATGCTCTTAGCGATAACATGCACACTACTACCACCCACCATGAGCACTGGCTACAAAGAGGCTGCATCCGGCTGCTATCAAGGGACGATGAGCATGATGACTACATGCTGCAAGGACGGCTGTGCTGCTCCCGAGCAACACCCGGCGTCGCAGTTTTCCTATCTCAAATTGCTACAAGCAGCTTTTCACGCAGATACAACCGGCTTCATGATTTGCTACATCATACGGTCACTGTGTTTTTTCTGCATGTTATCACCGTTGTCACAAATTATTATAACCGACGTCCCACACAGGTACATCTAACGTCGCGTTTTGCTACATCGCATGGCCGTCGTGTTTTTTGCTACATGTGACCACCGTTGTCACAGAGATGCTAAAACCAACATCTTTTTTGCTACATGCTTCAACCGGCATCACAATATGCTACAGTCGGCATCGTATTCTGGTACTACTGGTGTCGCATTTTGCTACATCACACATGGCTTCATGATTTTTGCTACAACCGGCCATGAAAAAAGCTACGTCCGGCGATGTGACTTGCTGCAATAACCATGGCGAAGTTCGATCGCACATGCTGCACCGGCGAGCAGCTCCGACGAGCATGCAGGCGAGCGCGCCGACGAGCGGCTCCGGCGAGCGGCGGCTCCGACGAGCAAGCCGACGAGCAGCTTCGGCGAGCGGCTCCGACGAGCGCGCCGACGAGCAGCTCCAGCGAGCGGCTCCGATGAGCAGCTCCAGCGAGCGGCTCCGATGAGCAGCTCCAGCGAGCGGCTCCGACGAGTGTGCTGGCAAGCGCGCCGACGAGCGGCTCCGGGAAGCTACGGCTCCAGCGAGGAAGCTACCGACGGCAATGGACACACGAGAAGAGATGCCCTGCAGTTTTCTTTTTATTCGGTGTTGTTGTTTCTTCGCTCCGAGGTTGAAGAAAACATTTGGCTAAATCTAACGATTATACATGGCCTAATCGGATGGCCAGGACGCGGCCGGCTGAAAGTTTTAGGCCGGCGCGCCGACGCCTATCATCCCCCCATAGCAAAGCTACAAAGTTACAGGAGAAAAGGTCACCGACATCAAGGGACGCAGCTTGGCGGTGAATGAATGTAGCAAAAAAAAGAAACGGTTGTAGCAAAACAAAACACCAATCATAGGAAAAATATATACCGGTTACAACAAAAACACATCGGTCACGTCGACAAAAAACTTCGCGAGATCCAGCAAATCAGTTCGCGGGTTGCAGCAAACAATACTTCCACCACCATGGATGGAGCATCTTGAAAATGTTGTGTTCTAGCAAAACGAGTAGTCGGTGTTGAGTATATATGTTGTGTACATATTTGTGTATGTGGCCTACCTCCTAGTTCATTGTATAGAGGTCACGGATCACCTTGTACATCATATATACGTGCGATTGCACCTGATCAATACACCGTGCAATTCCATCATCATACATGATATCAGTTTCCGGGTTCTAAACCCTAGCTTCTGCCCGCCGCCGCCACGCCTCCGCCCTACCGGGCGCCACCGCCTCCATGCCTCCCTCGCGCCGCCGCTGCCTTACCCTAGCGCCGCCGCTGCCCTAACTTTCTGCCACTGCTGCGCCTCCCTAGCGTCGTTGCCGCCGCATCACCCACCGCCGACGCCGCGCCTCCACTCTACGCGTGCCGCCGTCGCCCCACCCAGCCATAGATGTCGCGCCTCCCTCGCGCCGCCGCCACTTTCTTCCTGCCGCCACCGCCGTGCCTCCCTAGCACCGCCGCCACCACATCCTACGCCACCACACCCTCCTCACCATGTCTTCCGTCACCTTCTTCGGCTCCAACCCGTTTGCCGATGCCAACCCTCCCGATGTCGCCGACATCCACAACCTCAACATCTACGACCGGGTTTCGGTCCGCCTTTCTCAGGCGGACTCCTCGTACTATGCATGGAAGACCTACTTCTCCCTTGTGTTCCGGGAGTATAACCTCCTCGACCATGTGGATGGCACCGTTGACTCAAGCCTCGTGCCCATGCATCATGATTGGTCCACCATTGACGCCACACTCATCTGACGTTCTTCCTCACCATCTTGTTGAACCTGTTTCAGACGGTCGTGCACGACGGTGTTGATGCCCACGCCGTTTGGACCAAGCTAAACAGACTCTTCACCGACAATTGTCTACAACACCACATTTTTCTGTAGCAAGAGTTCTTTGGATGCCATCAAGATAACTCCTCCGTCAACGACTACTGTCGCCGTCTCAAGACCCTTGCTGTCGAGCTCCGCGACATTGGCGTGCATATTGATGATGAGACCCTTCTCAGCACACTCACCGCTGGCCTCAACAAGGACTTCAACAAGATTGTGGCTAACCTCACCCTCATCCCCGAGCCCCCCTTCGCGAAGTTTGTGGCCTATCTTCAGTTGGAGAAGCTCCGCATGAAAAAAGTGAAGCACCGGGCTATGCATACCGCCCTCGCCACCGGCACCACCCACGGCGGACCTCCACCACCACCCACCACTTCTCCACAACAGGGGCCCTCACGCCCTTCCAACCGTAGCAGCAGCCGCCGCTGCTGCCCCTCCTACTAGCTCCCTACGACACGGTGGCCGCAACCGCAACAACCACCCACAGGCGGTGCCGCTCATCATCAGCAATAGGCGCAGCAACTCCCTCCGCCTTGGACCGGTGTTTACAACCCGTGGACGGCTGTCGTCCACGCGTACACCATGCAGGTCCCTCGGGCACCGGTGATACGTCCATTTTGCATCATGTTTTTATATTGATATTTATTGCATTATGGGCTATTATTACACATTATGGTACAATACTTATGCCTTTTATCTCTTATTTGACAAGGTTTACACGAAGAGGGAGAATGCCGGCAGCTGGAATTCTGGACTAGAAAAGAAGCAAATATGAGAGACCTATTCTGCACAACTCCAAAAGTCCTGAAAAGTTACGGAGAATTATTTTGGAATACATAAAAAATACTGGGCGAAAGAAATACCAGAGGGGACCCACGAGGAGGTCACAAGCCTAGGGGGCGCGCCCTACCCCCCTAGTCATGCCCCTGTGGCTTGTGGGCCCTCTAGCAGCCCTCCGGTGCCCATCTTCTGCTATATGAAGGGTTTTGACCTGGAAAAAATTATAAGAGAGATTTCGGGACGAAGCGCCGCCGTCTCGAGCCGGAACATTGGCAAAACCAATCTAGGGCTTCGGCGGAGATGTTTTGCCAGGGAAACTTCCCTCCTAGAGGGAGAAATCAAAGCCATCGTCATCACCAATGATCCTCTCATCGAGAGGGGGTCAAGATCCACCAACATATTCACCAGCACCGTCTCCTCTCCAAACCCTAGTTCATCTCTTGTATCCGATCTTTTTCTCAAAACCTCAGATTGGTACATGTGGGTTCCTAGTAGTGTTGATTACTCCTTGTAGTTGATGCTAGTTGGTTTACTTGGTGGAAGATTATATGTTCAGATCCTTAATGATAATTAGTACTCCTATGATTATGAACATGAATATTCTTTGTGAGTAGTTACGTTTGTTCCTGAGGACATGGGATAAATCTTGTTATAGGTAATCATGTAAATTTGTATTCGTTCGATATTTTGATGAGATGTATGTTATCTTTCCTCTAGTGGTGTTATGTGAACGTCGACTACATGACACTTCACCATTATTTGGAATTAGGGGAAGGCATTGAGAAGTAATAAGTATATGATGGGTTGCTAGAGTGACAGAAGCTCAAACCCTAGTTTATGTGTTACTTCGTAAGGGGCTGATTTGGATCCATATGTTTCATGCTATGGTTAGATTTATCTTAATTCTTCTTTCTTAGTTGCGAATGCTTGCGAGAGAGGTTAATCATAAGTGGGAGGCTTGTCCAAGTAAGGGCATCACCCAAGCACCGGTCCACCCACATATCAAATTATCAAAGTAACGAAGGTGAATCATATGAGCATGATGAAAACTAGCTTGACAGAAATTCCCATGTGTCCTCGGAAGCGCTTTGCTTTATATAAGAGTTTGTCCAGGATTGTCCTTTGATACAAAAAGGATTGGGCCACCTTTCTGCACATTTTCTACATTTATTACTGGCTACCCGTTACGAATTATCTTATCACAAAACCATCTGTTAACGATAATTCAAGTGCTAGCAGAGAATACCTTACTGAAAACCGCTTTTCATTTCCTTCTGCTCCTCATTGGGTTGGACACTCTTAGTTATCGAAAGGACTACGATAGATCCCCTATACTTGTGGGTCATCAAGACTCTATTCTAGCGCCGTTGCTGGGGAGTGAAGCACCTTTGGTGAGTGGAATCTGGTAAGGAAAACATTTATATAGTGTGCTTAAATTTACTGTCACATGTTACTATTGAAAATAATGCTTTGAGGGGCTTGTTCGGGGTATCTTCACCTCGACCGGTTGCACAAAGAGTCGCTCCTCAACCTACTGAACCTACTGAAAATATTTATTATGAAGTTACTTCGGGTATGATAGAGAAACTGCTAGCTAATCCTTATGAAAGAGATGGAACACTACATCCTGATTTTCATCTAATCTATGTGGATGAATTTTTTTGGATTATTTAAGCTTGTAGGTTTGTCCGAGGATGATGTCAAGAAGAAGGTATTTCCTTTATCTTTGAAGGAGAAGGCATTGACATGGTATAGGCTATGTGATGATATTGGATCATGGAACTACAACCGATTGAAATTGGAATTTCATCAGAAGTTTTATCCTATGCATTTGGTTCATCGTGACCGGAATTATATTTACAATTTCTGGCCTCGTGAAGGAGAAAGTATCGCTCAAGCTTGGAGGAGGCTGAAGTCAATGTTATATTCATGCCGCAATCATGAGCTCTCAAGAGAAATTATTATTCAGAATTTTTATGCTCGGCTTTCTCGTAATGATCAATCCATGCTCGATACTTCTTGTGCGGGTTCCTTAATTAAGAAATCTATTGAATTCAAATGGGATTTATTGGAAAGAATTAAATGCAACTCTGAAGATTGGGAACTCGACGAAGGTAAGGATTCAGGTATGAACCTGAAAGTACATGTAGTCCCCATGTATGGTTTTGGTAATTAAATGACAATCCTAATGGACTAATGTTTGCATTGAGATATACATTTGAAAGAAAATTCCATTTGCAATGCATTGAGACTTGATAATGAATGACAATTCCTATGAAGAAAGAATGACATCAAGTTATATAGAAAGGTTTGTTCCATGGGTGATGCAAGAAGGAGAGTGAATGGATTCAGAATGAATGCCATATACATATAGTTGTGCATCAAGATTATTCATGGAGCAAAGATAATTCTTGACCAAGATGAAGATTGAAGATTGAATTCAAAGATGGTCAACACACAAGTGCAAATCATGTACCACATGGTGTTGGAAATATGCCCTAGAGGCAATAAATAAAGTGTTTATTATTATATTTCCTTGTTCATGATAATTGTTTATTATCCATGCTAGAATTTTATTAATTGGAAACATGGATACATGTGTGGATACATAGACAAACACAATGTCCCTAGTATGCCTCTAGTGAACTAGCTCGTTGATCGAAAGATGGTTAAGGTTTCCTAGCCATGGACATGAGATGTCATTTGATAACGGGATCGCGTCATTAGGAGAATGATGTGATGGACAAGACCCAAACTACAAACATAGCTTATGATCGTGTCAATTTATTGCTACTGTTTTCTGCATGTCAATTATATGTTCATATGACCATGAGATCATACAACTCACGGACATCGGAGGAGTGCCTTTTGTGTATCAAACGTCGCAACGTAACTGGGTGACTATAAAGGTGCTCTACAGGTGTCTCCGAGGGTGTCTGTTGAGTTGGCATGGATCAATACTGGGATTTGTTACTCCGTGTGACGGAGAGGTATCTCAGGGCCCACTCGGTAATGCAACATTACAATGAGCCTTGCAAGCAATGTGACTAAGTGTTAGTTACGGGATCTTGTATTACGGAACGAGTAAAGAGACTTGCCGGTAACAAGGTTGAACTAGGTATGGAGATACCGACGATCGAACCTTGGGCAAGTAACATACCGAAGAACAAAGGGAACATCATATGGGATTAACTGAATCCTTGACATAGAGGTTCGACCGATAAAGATCTTCATAGAATATGTAGGAACCAATATGGACATACAGGTCCCGCTATTGGTTATTGACCATAGAGGTGTCTCGGTCATGTCTACATAGTTCTCGAACCCGCAGGGTCTGCACACTTAAGGTTTGATGACGTTTCGGTAGTATAGAGTTATGTATGGTGATGACCGAAGGTTGTTCGGAGTCCCAGATGAGATCTCAGACGTCACGAGGAGCTCCAGAATGGTCCAGAGGTAAAGATTCATATATAAGAAGTCCTGTTTTGGTCACCAGAAAAGTTTCGGGCTCATCGGTAGTGTACCTGGAGTGTCGGTAGTGTACCGGAAGGCCTCCGGGAGGGGTATTTCGACCCAAGAGGCTTAATGGGCTGTGGGACAGTGAATATCAGCCCTTAGTGGGCTGGTGGAAACTCCCACGCAAGGCCCATGTGGCTGGAGGAAAAAACCCAAAGAGAAAAAGTGGAAAAAAGGCAAAATAGGGTGAATCCTAGTCCTACTAGGATTGGAGGTGGACTCCACCTCCACCACCTTGGTTCGGCCGAAGCTCTTGGCTTGGAAGCCAAGTCTGCCTCCTCTCCTCCTCTCCTCCTATATATACTAGAGGGTTTTGGGTTTTTGCACTAGTTTTTACAGCAACGGGCTACCCGTTCCTCCAGTGCATAGTTTCTCCTCTAGATCGGATTTCTCCAATGCTTAGGCGAAGCCCTGCCGGAATTGCTCCACCACCATCGCCGGAGCACCATCACGCTGCCGAAGAACTCTTCTACCTCTCCTCTCTCTCTTGCTAGATCAAGACGGCGGAGATCGTCATCAAGCTGTACGTGTGTTGAACGCGGAGGTGCCGTCAGTTCGGCGCTAGATCGGAAGGATCGTGATCAAGTTCGTGGGATGGATCATGATCAAGTTCGTGGGATGGATCGTGATCAAGTTTGTGGGATGGATCGTGATCAAGTTCGTGGGACGGATCGTGATTAGATCGCATGACGGATCGTGATTGGATCGCGGGACGCACGGCGATTTGGATCGCGAAGACGTTCGACTACACTAACCGCGTTTCTTAACGCTTCCCGCTTAGCGATCTACAAGGGTATGTAGATCCACTCTCCCTCTCGTAGATGCCCATCACCATGGATAGATCTGCGTGTGCGTAGGAATTTTTTTGTTTCCCATGCAACGTTCCCCAACACATGGGATCTTGTGGTATGTAAGAATTTGTCAACTGTGCTTTGTGTACTAACCCAGTCTATGTGTTTTCTATATCTATGTGGGTTAGGTGATTCTCATGAACGTACATAAACATAAACATTTAAAGTGCCCATGAGAGGATGCCATCAATAGTTGATGATCATGGTTGACAAGGGCAAGTTCAAGATAGCCATCCTGAAGGATTACATGCTTAAATCTTGTGGATGATCACATGACGAACGTATGAAGATGAATACAATGCAATGCTCCCCACATGGCTTATGGGGGAGCTATTTGAAGTCTTCACCAAGTGTAATGATCAATATCATTGTTCTGACTTGAACCAAGCATAAACGTCAATACCAAGCTCAAATGGAATGCTTTAGTCAAAGGTATTAGTTCCTTTGGCTTTAGTTGTGAGGATCGATGACCATCAAAAAGGAAATATGCTCAAGAATGACTTTCTGGAAGCTATCTAGTATAGTTCTTTTATGATTCTTGAGTTATAGGGATCCCGCACTATTAAGAGGGGATCAAAGGGGTTAGTGATAGATTTGCTCAAGTCAAAATCTTATATTTCTACTTCCTCACATCCTATTCAAACATAGGCATATTTCAATCCTATCGAGTACAACTACAATATGCCTATACATCTATCAAAGAAAATTCAAAGCCAAATAGGTTACCCAAATACATGATAAAAGCTTTGAATAATTTGCATCCTCCATTTTGTTTCATATTGGGTGGTTCTCTATGTGAGGACCTGGGCCTTTTCCATAGCTTCAAAACGGTCCCAAGATCATCAAAATCAGAGTCCGGATGTGAAAGTTATGCATGTTTTAGTTTTGGGGTTCCTGCTGTTTTTCTTTGGCCGGATATCCGGAACTTGGCTGGATGTCCTGGCTGTCGGGTCACCCCGGATGTCCGGGATCCTCCCAGAAATCCGGCCCGACTATGTCCAAAACCTGTTCGAAATGTTGGCTGTGCCTACTCGATGTCCGACACTTGGCCGGATGTCTGGGGACCCAAGTTTAGCCAGATGTCCGGGCCTTGGCCAGATGTCCGGGCCCTGTACTCTGGCCTTTGTTTTCCATATGCGTGTGTGCAATTCTCAGCCGTCGGATGTTCGGCCCTTGCCCGGATGTCCGGCCCGTCTTAGCCACTTACTCAAAAACGGCTAGTTTTCTCGGCCTGCTATATATACCCCTCTACCAATCCAGTAGAGGGTTGACCACTTCATCCCAAATCGCCCCAAGAACACAAGTGGCTCCCTCTCACTTCTCCTACACCAAATCTTAGATCCTGGTGAGATTCGTGAGAGTTCTTGAGAGATTTTCCAACCAAGTGATATATCCAGTCCCTCTCCCTCTTGTGACCAAAGGAACTCGTGATTTGAGCAAGTCTTGAGCTTTTCCACATCGTTCTTGTCACTCTTGGAGGTTGGAGACTCCTAGGCGGTAGGAGTTCTTTGGTGAGGAATCAACCATTGTGATTTCTCACGGAAAGTTTGTGAGGGTTTGGAGACCACCCCAAGGTCTACCACTAGTGGTTGAGAAACGCCTTCGTGGTGTTGTCTCAAGGAGAGAATAGGGTGAGCCTTCGTGGCGTTGGTGTGCCTTCGTGGTAACATCCACCTCTCTAACGGTGACTAGCTTCCCTCCAAGGAAGTGAACATCCGGATACATCCTCGTCTCTGTGAATTCGGTTATCCCTAACCCCTAAATCCTTACTTGTGGTTTACTTTGGTCACTTGACCGTGCATTCACTATATCTTGTTGTCATCATTGTATTGTGTGGGCTATTCCCTTGTAGAGATTATTTAGGCCTTCACTTTATATTCCGCAATTCATACTTGCTACTATTGACATATCTTGTGACACAAATTTGTGTTAGCTTGTATTGCTTACTTGTGGTTGTGTGTATTATTCATTTCCATATCTTGTGATATACTTTGAGTAAGTTTGTGTAACTTACTTGTGCTTACTCATATCCGCATTGTTCTCATCTTGTTTATCCTAAGTTGTTGGTGCACTTAGTGAGCTTAGTATATTTAGGGGTTGTGCTTGAAAAGTATCCGTTTAGTTTATTTCCGGATTAGGATATAGCCAAATCCGTAAAAGATTTTAAAACGCCTATTCACCCCCCCTCTAGGCGACATCGTGGTCCTTTCAATTGGTATGAGAGCAAGGTCTCTCCTTATTAGGCTTCTACGCCTAGAGAGTAACGATGTCGACTAGTGAACTAGTGCATGATGACACATTTTGTTTTAATGGCACAAATTACATTATGTGGAGATTATGCATGCTTTGTCACTTTCGGGCCATGGGTCCAAATGCTTTGCGGATTGTTGTTGTAGGGGATTCAAATTTAAAGGATGAGAAATCTTCATCACTTGAGGATATGCATCTTGATTGTCTAGTTTTGAGTGCCATTCACCAAGCTATATCCTTCGAGGTGTTCAAGTCAATCTCAACTTGTTCGTTGGCTCATGAGACTTGGACCAAACTTGAAGTTACATATGGTAGGTCCAACCTTGTGGGAGTCAATGCTATTTGGAAGTAAGTAATGGAGGAGTTCTCCACCTTTTTATATCATGAAGAGCTCTCTATTGCTTCCACATCCGATTGCCTGGACACTTAAACATCTTCCACTTCACCAACATGTGGCTTGTCACAAGGTAATGACAAGATGAGTGGAGAAATGTTGTATGATGATGATGTTGGCAATGTCATTGATGATCCTTTACGTGTAAATGCTAGTATTGTAGATTCCATGGACTTGATCACATCTAGCACCAAAAATGTCATACATTCTTGTGATATTAGTCCATGCATATCATCTAATGATTCACTCATAAATTCTTGCGATGGTATGCTTGCTTGTTTGTGTTGCCATGTTCAAAATGCCTTGATTCCCTCTAGTTCTCTTTGTGAAACTAACCATGTAGGGGAAATCAATAAGAATGGGGAACATTTCATTGTGATGATCCCTCTTCTCCAAAAGAATCAACATCAACACCCTTTACCCACATGTGCCTCATGGTGAGAGGTAATGATGAGATATCATCTTTTCTTAGTGATAATGATGATAGCTTTAATGAGGAAGATGATGATGACTTGACTCAAAATCTCTATGAGATTGGGAAAACTCTTCATAGAGCTAAAAGTAATGCTTATAAAAGGTTCCAAGATGTTCTTGCTTGCTTTGAAAAACGTAATGATTTATTTCGTAATGAGCAAGCGAAAAGTGAACAACTTGAACATGAACTTGCTAAGGCTCATCAGTCTCTTAGTGACTTGAGGTCTTCAAAATAAGAGATTGAAATTACTCATTGTAAACTTAAGGAGGATATTGAGCACCTTGACCTTGGCTACAAGAATGTCAAAGTAGAGCTCACCAAACTCTCTAAGTCTCATGTGGAACTTCAAGCTACTCATGCGAAGTCTCGAGTTTCTACATGCTCCTCTCATATTGATAATGATGCTTGTGCTACTAACTCTATCTTGTGTGAAGCATCGATATTGACAGAAAATGTTGAGCTTAGGACTCAACTTGATTTGCTCACTAGCAATTATGGGAAATTGGAAGAAAGTCATGAAAAGCTCTTGGCCACCCATGATGATCTTCTAATATCTCATGATGGGCTAAAGTTAGCTCATGAGGCTATGGTCACCAAGGTAAAATCGTGTGAGTCTCATATGGATATTAGCAAATCTTCTACTCGAAATGCCTTATTGCCATGTGCTAGTCCTTGCAACTCATTTCTACATGATATTGGTACATCTCATGATGAATTGCTCACCTGGTCTTGTTGCTCTAACCATGAAGTTTCTACTTCCACTAGTCCTCTTGTTTCTAGTGTTGAAACTAACCATGTAGAGGAAGTTAATGAGCTCAAGGCCCAATTCACTAGTTTGAAGAAAGACTTGGAAAAGTGCGATGATGGACATGGTTTTCACTCCAACAAGGAGAAGTCCACGAACAAGAAAAGGGGACAAGACCAAGCCAAGAATGAGTCCAACATTTCTTGCTTTAAGTGCAAAAATATTGGACACCATGTTAGATCTTGTCCATCGAAGAAGAAGGCCTTAAATGAGAAGCAACAAGGGAAGCAGCCTCAAGCTCAACCTCAAGTTGAAGAAAGGCCAATACCTTTGACGAATCAAGTTAATGCTTCCCAAGTTGAGAAGGCAAAGAAGAAGAGAAAGGGGAGCATATGTTGCTATATTTGCCGTGAGAAGGGACACATATCTTCATCATGTCACAACGGTAATGTCTCTAAGCCTCCAATTGTCAATGATCATTATTTACTTAGAAAGGATAATGTTGGCAATTTGTTTGCCAAGTTTGTTGGTGCCCAAAGTGGTTTGAAAGTAGATAAGACCATTTGGGTTGCCAAACCTATTGTGACGAACTTCTTAGGACCCAACTTGGTTGGGGACCATCAAGCTCAAACTTGATCAATAGGTGTGTGGAGGACATTGGAGACTTGGCTAATTCATGAAGAAAAATTATTTTTACCATGTATTATGGTTCAAGCCAAATCAATTGGATTATCATCATATTTGCCATTCCAATGCCCCTTGTGGTGGTAACTTGTTATTTATATTGTCTACATTGAAAGTTACTAGTCGCTCTCATGTTTAGATTTTATACCTAGAATGTGTTTGTATATGTCGTGCTTCCTAGTATGCTTGATTTGAGTTATCTAGCATGTCTAGGTCACAATGCACTTCATATATTTGTGTGTGTGGTTCCGAGCTTTTATTGAATCATTAGTTGAATCTTATTTGCCTCTTGTGATATATTAATGGATCATCACATTATGGGTGAGTGTTATGTTTATGCATATCACAAACCTTAAATGTGTATATATGTGGGATACCACCTAGTATTGTTAGTGCAATATTATCTAATTACCATGTGGTATGTTAAGCTCATTTGAAATTCAAATTCTCATTCATTAATTATCTTTGGTTGGATTTTAGTTGCCCCTTGTTGATAATATATGAAAAATCACATTATGGGGGAGTGATTTGCTTGGTGCATATCACAATCCTTGTAATTGTGAACAACTGAGGATTGCCACTTCGAATTCATATTTGAGATTACCTTATATCTTTGTGGCATGCAATGCTTCGTTTGAGTATGGTATTCTTGTGTGGTTTTACCCATGGTGTATCTTAAAATTATATTTGGAAAAGCATTTGATTTAAGCCATTCCAATTATTGCTATGCATGATTATCTACCTAATTGGAATGTCATGAGTACGCTATCCAAGCACTGTGTTTTATTCTAAAACTCTTCTCACATGCTTTGGATATTGAAGTTGATTTTATATATCCTTGCTTTCTATCACCGAATGTTATCATTGATATCATTAAACTTGGTATTCCTTCATGTGGTAGAATTTGTTGATCATCTTATTCTTGGCTTTTGTTTCAACTTGCATTTTATATCTAGCCGAGAAATTCATTTGCCTCCCGGTATTCTCCCTTGCCTTTGTTCAAGTTCATCTTCTTGGTTTTATGGAGTTATGGGAGGTATTTATCTCATTGCTTGTACTATCTTATATCCACTTGAATGAGATATGCCTATGAGAGGTGTGCAATGTATATTCACATGCTCATTGGTTTTGCTTAGTTCATATGTAGAACTTTGTGCACTATCATGTGTTGAGTCATTACTTCGATGCAATTTGGACAACATGAATAATTTATGATGTTATTGGAGTATTCATGATTTATGTGTTTTTTTGTCTTAGTTGTATCTCTTTGGATCTTGGTAGGCTTGTGCATGCATATTTATTATGTGTATATCTACATGCCTTGTTTGCCTTATTTGATCCAATATATAAGGTAGATCGATCTAATCCTTAATAGTTAAGATATGCATGAAATTCAAATCCATATCCATATGCACATATTTAAGTGGTTTTGCCCTACGTTTGTAGTTATGCTAACTACTTCGGACCCAATAAGTTTGGGGACCATATTGTACTTAAATTGTTTTAGGTACATTTGAGAAGCATTGGGTGCTTGGCTTCTTCATGAAGGTGGTGGCACTATGAGGAAATTAGAGCCAAGCTTGGACATTTTATTGATCTGCTACTTCATGCCAATGCTTTCTCGGTAACAAGTATTTACTTCATGCATACATTTCTTGCATTCAACCTTGTGTAGGTTGCATTATGACATGAATGTCTCGACTCATTCTTGTGATACTTGTTTCCATACTTAAAACATCCCAATAATGATCTCTTGTTGCTAGTTGTGATGTCTTTGATGGTTGTGTGTTTGGAGTTCATTAATATTCAATAAGATAATATTAATCCATGTGCTATACTTTCAAGCAAAGATCTCATTGGTATATTTTATGACTCCCTTTTGGATATCTTATTCTTTCCTTTTGCAACTATGTCATGTGTACATCCTTCTTTGCAGATATATATCATCATGATTGTCATCTACCTAGAATCTTATACACATGAGAGAAGTTACATCTCTAGTTGATATCCCTATTCTTTCATGTCCACTGTTTCATCCTCTTTTTATATCTTTGGTGGCTGCGTGGAAGCATTTGTTGTATGAGTGCGTGTCTTACCCCTTTGCATCTTAGTGCACTCATGTTTGGTGTAGATTGTTGTCCTCTTGCTTGTCTTTACAAGCCTATTATTTCATATCTTCACCATGGGTTGTCACAAGCTTTGATTTTTAAATTTTCATATTAGTGAGCTTGTGAACCCGTTTGCTTGACGTGTGTGTGACCTTCTTAACTTCGTATGCGTTGGAAGGACATGTCTTGCACCTTGTATCTCATTTACTCAAGACTACGTTGATGCTTAATTCTCATCCTTATATTAGTCTTCTCAAAGTGCTTTGAAGTGACTCACATACATCATTTTGGTTGTGCCTATTCTTAGGTTGCCTCATTTACATGTTTCTCGACCATATGTTTGTTGCAAATGCTAGGTTTCTTTTCTAATCTATGCTTGCTTGCAATAGTTGTGTGTTCCTATTGATTTTGGGGAAGTGATGATTCTATTTTGTGCACTTGTATCCAAATACAAAAAAAATCTAAATAGTGCACAAATCATGGGGAGCTTCTCTATTTTTCTTAGAACACTCCTTTTCCCAAATCATAATATTCTTTTATCTTTTTGGCTCGTCGGATCTTTTGATTGCTTGCTTCACCTTGTGTTATGCAAATGAGATCAATTTCTGCCATGTGCTTTGTGCCATGTGCCTTGCTCTTATGCTAGGCTCAAAGTTGTATAATAGTGAATTCACCTGTGGATATCATGTTCTTATCAATTACAACCTTTTTGTGTATACGGGTTTCTTTGTGGATACATATCATGATTATTTTTTACCACTTAGAAATTTTTATACATCAGAAATTTCATATCTTTTCTTGAGATCATTTACAGCTTGCTAGCCACTTTGTGTGTTCCTTTTATTCGCATAGTGGCTTCGCTAAGAGGTTGTGTCATGAGTGCTTGTATGTTTTGCATACAATCTTGCATACTCATGTGTTTTGAATGTATGTTGGACCCATTCTTGACATGATGATCACATTGGATATTCCTATTATATCTTGTCCAAAATATGTTCTTTGGATCTTCTGGATGTTTTCCTCGCATGTCTAATGCTTGTTTTCATATCTTAGTATCTAGTTGCATTCTATAGTTTTTGAGCTCCTCCAATTGTTCGTCATTGAATATGTGCATTTGTTTTCACTCCCATTTTGTGATATGCACACATCAAGTAGGAACTCATGCTATATTGGTATTTTAGATGTTTGTCTTCCATTTTGGCATTTGTTGCCAATGGGGGAGAAGTTTAGAGGGTTTAAGATAAATATCTTTTGAAGTTTTTGTTGTCATTCATGCATAGCTACCCTAGTTATATGTGCTTGTTGTATGAATGAGTACATAGAGTAAACTCCACCTAGTTTATATCTATGCAATGAAATTCAAAGTTCATCCACATATGCATATATTATGTGGGAGCTTGCTCTATAGATTATGGTCCTACTAACATCAAATACTTGTGTGGTATTTTGATATTAATACAACTGGTTTTGATAACATCAAGTTTCTTTGTAATACTTGATGCTATCAAAATCACCCCAAGTTTTCAATTTATCTTGGGATAAATTGCATGCTTCTTTAAAAATTCATTATATAAACCCTCTTGTTGAGATTGTCATCAATTACCAAAATGGGGGAGATTGAAATTACATGTAGTCCCCATGTATGGTTTTGGTAATTAAATGACAATCCTAATGGACTAATGTGTGCATTGAGATATACATTTTAAAGAAAGTTCCATTTGCAATGCATTAAGACTTGATAATGAATGACAATTCCTATGAAGAAAGAATGACATCAAGTTATATAGAAAGGTTTGTTCCATGGGTGATGCAAGAAGGAGACTGAATGGATTCAAAATGAATTCCATATACATATAAATGTGCATCAAGATTATTCATGGAGCAAAGGTAATTGTTTACCATGATGAAGATCGAAGATTGAATTCAAAGATGGTCAATACACAAGCGCAAATCATGTACCACATGGGATGTTGTGGTATGATGAGAATTTGTTAGTTGCGCTTTGTGTAATAACCCAGTCTCTGTGTTTTCTATATCTATGAGGGTTAGGTGATTCTCATGGACTTACATTAAGAGAAAGATTTCAAGTGCCCATGAGAGAATGACATCAAGATTTGATGATCATGGTTGACCAGGGCAAGTTCAAGATAGCCATCCTGAAGGATTACATGCTTAAATCTCGTGGATGATCACATGACGAACGTATGAAGATGAATACAATGCAATGCTCCCCACATGGCTTATGGGGGAGCTATTTGAAGTCTTCACCAAGTGTAATGATCAATATCATTGTTCTGACTTGAACCAAGCATAAACGTCAATACCAAGCTCAAATGGAATGCTTTAGTCAAAGGTATTAGTTCCTTTGGCTTTAGTTGTGAGGATCGATGACCATCAAAAAGGAAATATGCTCAAGAATGACTTTCTGGAAGCTATCTAGTATAGTTCTTTTATGATTCTTGAGTTATAGGGATCCCGCACTATTAAGAGGGGATCAAAGGGGTTAGTGATAGATTTGCTCAAGTCAAAATCTTATATTTCTACTTCCTCACATCCTATTCAAACATAGGCATATTTCAATCCTATCGAGTACAACTACAATATGCCTATACATCTATCAAAGAAAATTCAAAGCCAAATAGGTTACCCAAATACATGATAAAAGCTTTGAATAATTTGCATCCTCCATTTTGTTTCATATTGGGTGGTTCTCTATGTGAGGACCTGGGCCTTTTCCATAGCTTCAAAACGGTCCCAAGATCATCAAAATCAGAGTCCGGATGTGAAAGTTATGCATGTTTTAGTTTTGGGGTTCCTGCTGTTTTTCTTTGGCCGGATATCCGGGACTTGGCTGGATGTCCTGGCTGTCGGGTCACCCCGGATGTCCGGGATCCTCCCAGAAATCCGGCCCGACTATGTCCAAAACCTGTTCGAAATGTTGGCTGTGCCTACTCGATGTCCGACACTTGGCCGGATGTCTGGGGACCCAAGTTTAGCCAGATGTCCGGGCCTTGGCCAAATGTCCGGGCCCTGTACTCTGGCCTTTGTTTTCCATATGCGTGTGTGCAATTCTCAGCCGTCGGATGTTCGGCCCTTGCCCGGATGTCCGGCCCGTCTTAGCCACTTACTCAAAAACGGCTAGTTTTCTCGGCCTGCTATATATACCCCTCTACCAATCCAGTAGAGGGTTGACCACTTCATCCCAAATCGCCCCAAGAACACAAGTGGCTCCCTCTCACTTCTCCTACACCAAATCTTAGATCCTGGTGAGATTCGTGAGAGTTCTTGAGAGATTTTCCAACCAAGTGATATATCCAGTCCCTCTCCCTCTTGTGACCAAAGGAACTCGTGATTTGAGCAAGTCTTGAGCTTTTCCACATCGTTCTTGTCACTCTTGGAGGTTGGAGACTCCTAGGCGGTAGGAGTTCTTTGGTGAGGAATCAACCATTGTGATTTCTCACGGAAAGTTTGTGAGGGTTTGGAGACCACCCCAAGGTCTACCACTAGTGGTTGAGAAACGCCTTCGTGGTGTTGTCTCAAGGAGAGAATAGGGTGAGCCTTCGTGGCGTTGGTGTGCCTTCGTGGTAACATCCACCTCTCTAACGGTGACTAGCTTCCCTCCAAGGAAGTGAACATCCGGATACATCCTCGTCTCTGTGAATTCGGTTATCCCTAACCCCTAAATCCTTACTTGTGGTTTACTTTGGTCACTTGACCGTGCATTCACTATATCTTGTTGTCATCATTGTATTGTGTGGGCTATTCCCTTGTAGAGATTATTTAGGCCTTCACTTTATATTCCGCAATTCATACTTGCTACTATTGACATATCTTGTGACACAAATTTGTGTTAGCTTGTATTGCTTACTTGTGGTTGTGTGTATTATTCATTTCCATATCTTGTGATATACTTTGAGTAAGTTTGTGTAACTTACTTGTGCTTACTCATATCCGCATTGTTCTCATCTTGTTTATCCTAAGTTGTTGGTGCACTTAGTGAGCTTAGTATATTTAGGGGTTGTGCTTGAAAAGTATCCGTTTAGTTTATTTCCGGATTAGGATATAGCCAAATCCGTAAAAGATTTTAAAACGCCTATTCACCCCCCCTCTAGGCGACATCGTGGTCCTTTCAATTGGTATGAGAGCAAGGTCTCTCCTTATTAGGCTTCTACGCCTAGAGAGTAACGATGTCGACTAGTGAACTAGTGCATGATGACACATTTTGTTTTAATGGCACAAATTACATTATGTGGAGATTATGCATGCTTTGTCACTTTCGGGCCATGGGTCCAAATGCTTTGCGGATTGTTGTTGTAGGGGATTCAAATTTAAAGGATGAGAAATCTTCATCACTTGAGGATATGCATCTTGATTGTCTAGTTTTGAGTGCCATTCACCAAGCTATATCCTTCGAGGTGTTCAAGTCAATCTCAACTTGTTCGTTGGCTCATGAGACTTGGACCAAACTTGAAGTTACATATGGTAGGTCCAACCTTGTGGGAGTCAATGCTATTTGGAAGTAAGTAATGGAGGAGTTCTCCACCTTTTTATATCATGAAGAGCTCTCTATTGCTTCCACATCCGATTGCCTGGACACTTAAACATCTTCCACTTCACCAACATGTGGCTTGTCACAAGGTAATGACAAGATGAGTGGAGAAATGTTGTATGATGATGATGTTGGCAATGTCATTGATGATCCTTTACGTGTAAATGCTAGTATTGTAGATTCCATGGACTTGATCACATCTAGCACCAAAAATGTCATACATTCTTGTGATATTAGTCCATGCATATCATCTAATGATTCACTCATAAATTCTTGCGATGGTATGCTTGCTTGTTTGTGTTGCCATGTTCAAAATGCCTTGATTCCCTCTAGTTCTCTTTGTGAAACTAACCATGTAGGGGAAATCAATAAGAATGGGGAACATTTCATTGTGATGATCCCTCTTCTCCAAAAGAATCAACATCAACACCCTTTACCCACATGTGCCTCATGGTGAGAGGTAATGATGAGATATCATCTTTTCTTAGTGATAATGATGATAGCTTTAATGAGGAAGATGATGATGACTTGACTCAAAATCTCTAATATCCTCATTGTTCTCATCTTGTTTATCCTAAGTTGTTGGTGCACTTAGTGAGCTTAGTATATTTGGGGGTTGTGCTTGAAAAGTCTCCGCTTAGTTTATTTCCGCATTAGGATATACCCAAACCCGTAAAAGATTTTAAAATGGCTATTCACCCCCCGTAGGTGACATCGTGGTGCTTTCAGAACCTTATGTTTGATTGTGTTAAATCCTTTATTGACATCGATGCTTTTCATGAATTTAGCACTAAATATGGACTTGACTCTAAGATAGTAGCTTCTTTCTATGAATCATTTGCTACTCATGTTGATCTCCCTAAGGAGAAGTTGTTTAAATATCATCCTCCCATTGAAGTGAAAGTAGTTGAACCTATTAAAATTGAAGAAGAAACTATTACTTATAATGTTGATCCTATTATTCCTGCTGCTTATATCAATAAACCACCTTTCCCTCTTCGAATAAAGGAACATGCTAAAGCTTCAACTATGGTTCGTAACAGCTATATTAGAACACCTACACCCTCTGAACAAATTAAAGTTGAACCTAGTATTGCCATGGTTATAGATCCCTTGGTTGATAATATTGATGGGCATGCTATTCATTTCTGTGATGAAGCTGCTAGAATTTCCAGACCTGATACTAAAGATAAACATAGACCTATAGTTGGCCTATGTGATCATGGCCTATGTGATGTGTGTGTGTGCTAGTGTGAGTGAAATTCCCTTTACCTTATATCAAGAAATTATGAATGATATTGCACCGGCTGAATTAGAAGAAATCTATGTTACCATTAAGTTTGCTAATAGAGATACTATAGCACCAGTTGGGATTATTAGATATGTTGAAGTCTTGTGTGGGAAAATAAAATATCCTACTGTTTTTCTTGTTCTTGGTTCCCCGCAAGATGATTTTTGTCCCATTATATTTGGTAGGCCTTTCTTGAATATTGTTAATGCTAAGATAGATTGTGAGAAAGAAATTGTTACTGTGAGTTTTGGGGATGTGTCCCATGAGTTTAATTTATCTAAATTTCGTAGACAACTCCATGATAAAGAATTGTCTAGTAAGGATGAAATTATTGGTCTTACTTCTATTGATGTGCCTCCTACTGATCCCTTTGGATACTTGCTAGACCATGAAAACGATATGCATATGCATGAAAGGAATGGAATAGATAGGATTTTATTTGATGAAAATCCTATTTTGAAACACAACTTGCCGGTTGAAATACTTGGGGATCCTCCTCCACCCAAGGGTGATCCCGTGTCTGAGCTTAAACAATTACCAAAACTCTGAAATATGCTTATCTTGATGAAAAGAAGATATATCCTGTTATTATTAGTTCTAACATTTCAGAGCATATAGAAAAGAGATTATTGAAAACTCTAAAGAAGCACCGTGCTGCTATTGGATATACTCTTGATGATGTTAAGGGCATTAGTCCCACTGTATGTCAGCATAAAATTAATATGGAACCTGATGCTAAACCAATTGTTGATCACCAACTACCTATTAAATCCTAAAATGAAAGAACTAGTAAGAAATGAAATATTAAAGCTTCTGGAGGCATGTATAATTTATCCTATTGCCTATAGTAGATTGGTTACTCCCGTTCATTGTATCCCTAAGAAGGAAGGTATTACCATTGTTCCTAATGATAAAAATGAATTGATCCCGCGAAGAATTATTACAGGATATAGAATGGTAATTGATTTTAGGAAATTAAATAAAGATAATAGGAAAGATCATTGCCCTCTACCTTTTATTGATCAAATGCTAGAAAGACTATCTAAACACACACACTTCTCCTTTTAGATGGTTATTATGGTTTCTCTCAAATACCCGTGTCAAAAGAGGATCAAGAAAAGACAACTTTTACTTGCCCTTTCGGTACCTTTGCTTATAGACGTATGCCTTTTGGTTTATGCAATGCACTTGCTACATTTCAAAGATATATGACTGGTATATTCTCTGACTTTTGTGAAAATGTTGTTGAGGTTTTCATGGATGATTTTTCCGTTTACGGAACTTCTTTTGATGATTGCTTGAGAAACCTTGATCGAGTTTTGCAGAGATGTGAAGAAACTAATCTTGTCTTGAATTGGGAGAAGTACCACTTTATGGTTAATGAGAGTATTTTCCTGGGACACAAAATCTCTGAAAGAGGTATTGAGTTGGATAAAGCTAAAGTAGATGCTATTGAAAAAATGTCATGTCCCACGGATATCAGTGATATCAGAAGTTTCGTTGGTCATGCTGGTTTCTATAGGAGATTCCTTAAAGAATTCTCTAAAATTTCTTGGTCTCTCACTAATATCTTGCAAAAAAATATTCCTTTTGTTTTTGATGATGATTGTGTAGAAGCATTTGAAATTCTTAAGAAAGCCTTGATTTCTGCACCTATTGTTCAACCACATGATTGGAACCGACCCTTTGAAATTATGTGTGATGCTAGTGATTATGCCATTGGTGTTGTTCTATGGCAAAGAGTTGATAAGAATTTAAATGTTATCCATTACGCTAGTAAAACTCTAGACATTGCTAGAGAAAACTATGCTACCACTGAAAAGGAATTTTTAGCAGTTGTGTTTGCTTGTGACAAGTTTAGACCTTATATTGTTGATTCCAAAGTAACTGTTCACACAGATCATGCTGCTATTAAATATCTTATGGAAAAGAAAGATGCTAAACCAAGACTTATTAGATGGGCTCTTCTCCTACAAGAATTTGTTTTGCATATTATTGATAGAAAGGGTGCTGAGAACCCCGTAGGAGATAACTTGACTAGGTTAGAGAATGTTCTTGATGACCCACTACCTATTGATGATAGCTTTCCTGATGAACAATCAACAGTCATAAATGCTTCGCGTAATGCTCCATGGTATGCTGATTATGCTAATTACATTGTTGCTAAATTTATATTGCCTAGTTTCACATACCAACAAAAGAAAAAGTTATTCTATGATTTAATACATTACTTTTGGGATGATCCACACCTTTATAAAGAAGGGGTAGATGGTGTTATTAGACGTTGTGTACTTGAGCATGAACAGGAAGAGATCCTACACAAGTGTCATTCCGAGGCCTACGGAGGACACCACGCTGGAGATAGAACTGCACACAAGGTAATACAATCTGGTTTTTATTGGCCTACTCTCTTCAAGGATGCTCGTAAGTTTGTCTTGTCTTGTGATGAATGTCAAAGAATTGGTAATGTTAGTAGACGTCAGGAAATGCCTATGAATTACTCACTTGTTATTGAACCTTTTGATGTTTGGGATTTTGATTATATCGGACCTTTTTAATGCCCAACGGGTATACTCATATTCTAGTTGCTGTTGATTATGTTACTAAGTGGCTAGAAGCTATTCCAACTAGTAGTGCTGATCATAACACTTCCATTAAAATTCTTAAAGAAGTTATTTTTACTAGATTTGGAGTCCATAGATATTTAATGACGGATGGTGATTCACACTTTATTCATGGTGCTTTCCGTAAATTGCTTGATAAGTATAATATTAATCATAGAATTGCATCTCCATATCATCCTCAGTCTAGTGGTCAAGTAGAATTAAGAAATAGAGAAATTAAATTGATCTTGCAAAAGATTCTTAATATATCTAGAAAGAATTGGTCTAAGAAACTTGATGATGCATTATGGGCTTATAGAACTGCTTACAAAACCCCTATGGGTATTTCTTTGTATAAAATTGTTTATGGTAAATCTTGTCACTTGCCTATTGAACTAGAACATAAAGCTTATTGGGCAATTAAAGAGCTCAACTATGATTTTAAACTTCCTGGTGAGAAGAGGTTATTTGACATTAGCTCACTTGATGAATGGACAGCCCAGGCCTATGAGAATGCCAAGTTGTTTAAAGAAAAGGTTAAGGGATGGCATGATAACAGGATAAAAAAGCGTGAATTCAATGTAGGTGACCATGTGTTGCTATAAAATTCTCGTTTAAGATTTTTTGCAGGAAAACTTCTCTCTAAATGGGAAGGGCCTTACATTGTCGAGGAAGTATATCGTTCCGGTGCCATCAAGATCAACAACGCCGAAGGCACTAACCTGAAGGTGGTAAACGGGCATAGAATCAAACATTATATCTCAGGTACCCCATAAATGTTGAAGCCAATATTATCAATACCATAACTCCGGAGGAGTACATTAGGGAGACCCACCAAAACATTTCAGACTCCAAAAAGGGATAGGTATGTGGTATGGTAAGAAAACCAACTCCAAAACTTTTCCAATAGCAATTTTTCTCCGTTTTGGAATATTTATTAAATTAGGAAAGTTTAAAGTAGTCTGAAAAGTGCACGAGGAGGCGACAAGCTAGGGGGCGCGTCCTACCCACCTGGCCGCGCCCCTATGGCTTGTGGCCACCCCGTGCACCCTCCGGACTTTGTTTTCTTGTAGAATACTCCTGTTGGTCGGTAAAAATTCATTATATAATCTCCCGAAGGTTTTGACATCTGTATCATAACAATATCTCATTTTTTTGTTTTGAGTTGTTTTTCGGACAGATTTAGATTGCCATGACGTCCCCAAGTACTTCGAAGGACAAGTTCTTTGAGAAGGTCATCAACCCCTATCTTGAGAAAGTGGTGCGACACCCTCAAACCATTGAGATGTGTGAGGGGGTGCTGCACATCCGTGATGTTGAGGGGCCAAAGAAGACAAGAAGCATGGAGACAAGGCTCGAAGCAACGGAGCATCAAGTCTTCCAGTGCCAAGGGATGGTGGAACATGGACTCAATGCCAATCATATAATGATCACGGAGTTTACCCATAAGCACAAGTTGGATGCCAAGGACATCTTCAAGCTTTACGAGAAAATCGAGCATCTCCAAGCCCAGATCTATGACCTGCAAAACCAAAATTGTGAGTATGAATACAGATTTAAGAGAATGAGTTTGGCTGCAGATTTGAGGAACCTGGAGACTTGTTCATCTTTCAACGATGGTGAGCTATGCCTTGGAAGACGGAGGACAAGCCTCCAACCTCATCAACAACTCCAACATCACCACCTCAGAAGAAAGACAACTAAACACATGGGTATGGGCACTCCCCTTGGATTGTACCAAGCTTGGGGGAGGTTCCCCGGTATCGTATCACCATCACATCTTTTACTTTTGTCATTTTACTAATTTGATCATTTTGGTTATATCTTGATCTAGTAGAATAAGGTTTTTAGTATGATCTATCTTTGAGTTTTGCTTCATGTTCCCCATATGTAAGCGAGTCCATGAGTTAGATAATAAAAGGTAGTTTTGAGTTGAGGGCTTTGCTTGCTGTTATGATCTTGAGAAAAATAAATAAAAGAAGTATAGAATAAAAAAAGAGTATATATGATGATCTTATCGGGATTGATGACTTCACATATAAGAAGTATGTCGATTGATTTTTGTTGAGAGTTGACAAACATAGCAATTGGTCATTGTTGCAATTAAAAGGAAGTAATAAAGAAGGAGAGGTTCACATATAAATATATTATCTTGGACATATTTTATGATTGTGAGTACTCATTAAAATATTACATGCTAAAATGTTGATGTTGGACAAGGAAGACAACATAATGGGTTATGTTTGCCTATTTACAAATAGAAGTTATATGGTTATAGATCCTTTAACATGTGACACTTGCTTCTAGCCCATATCATCCAAAACTTCCGCACCAAGTAGAGATACTACTTGTGCATCCAAACACCATCAACCTAGTTCTCCCATGAGAGTCCACCATACCTACCTATGGATTGAGTAAGATCCTTCAAGTAAGTTGTCATAGGTGCAAAAAGCAATAAAAATTGCTCCTAAATATGTATGATCTTTTATTGTAAGGGAAAATAAGCATTGTATGAACTTGTGATGGTAAAGAAATAAAAGCAACGGACTACATAATAAATGCTGCTATCACAAAGGGGAATACAACGTGACGTTCCTTTGCATTAATGGTTTGCACATCCAAAAACAAAAAGCACATGACAACCTCTGCTTCCCTCTGTGAAGGGTCTATCTGTTACTTTTACTTTCTAGTAATTACCTTTATGCAAGAATCATGGTGATCTTCGCCACTTCCTATATTTAGCCTTTCTCTCTTGGCAAGCGTCATGTGTTGGGGAATGATCTAGACACATATATCCACTCGGATGTGGGTGATCATGAGTTGTTTCTGTTGACATTACCCTTGAGGTAAATAGTTGGGAGGCAAAATTATAAGGCCCTCATGAGTACCGCATGAGTGTTAGCAATTATCAAAGACTAAAAGATGATTGAGTATGTGGATTTGCTTTACAAGCTCTTATATTGACTCTTTCCGATGATATGATAAATTGCAATTGCTTCAATGTCTGAGATCATAGTTTGTTGGTTCTCAATAGAGTTCTTCGTTCATACTTTACCTTGTGAATGGATTGTTACTCTAGTATAAGAAATTATATATCAATAAGTATTGTTGTTCTTAAGATGATCATGATGACCTCATGGCCATATTTTATTTTATCGACACCTCTATCTCTAAACATGTGGACATATTTATCGATCTCGGCTTTCGCTTGAGGACAAGCGAGGTCTAAGCTTGGGGGAGTTGATACGTCCATTTTGCATAATGCTTTTATATTGATATTTATTTCATTATGGGTTGTTATTACACATTATGGTACAATACTTATGCCTTTTCTCTCTTATTTTACAAGGTTTACATGAAGAGGGAGAATGCCGACAGCTGGAATTCTAGACTGGAAAAGGAGCAAATATGAGAAACCTATTATGCACAACTCCAAAAGTATTGAAAAGTTACGGAGAATTATTTTGGAATATATTAAAAATACTGGGCAAAAGAAATACCAGAGGGGACCCACGAGGAGGTCACAAGCCTGGGGGGCGCGCCCTACCCCCCTGGCCACGCCCCTGTGGCTTGTGGGCCTCCTGGCAGCCCTCCGGTGCCCATCTTCTGCTATATGAAGGATTTTGACCTGGAAAAAAAATCATAAGAGAGCTTTTGGGATGAAGCGCCGCCGTCTCAAGGTGGAACTTGGGCAGAACCAATCTAGGGCTCCGGCGGAGCTGTTCTGCCGGGGAAGCTTCCCTCCCGGAGGGGGAAATCGAAGCCATCGTCATCACCAATGATCCTATCATCGAGAGGGGATCAATCTCCACCAACATCTTCACCAGCACCATCTCCTCTCCAGACCCTACTTCGTCTCTTGTATCCGATCTTTGTCTCAAAACCTCAGATTGGTACTTGTGGGTTCCTAGTAGTGTTGATTACTCCTTGTAGTTGATGCTAGTTGGTTTACTTGGTGGAAGATTACATGTTGAGACCCTTAATGATAATTAATACTCCTCTGATTATGAAAATGAATATGCTTTGGGAGTAGTTACGTTTGTTCCTGAGGACATGGGTAAGTCTTGTTATAAGTAATCATGTGAATTTGGTATTCGTTCAATATTTTGATGAGATGTATGTTGTCTCTCCTCTAGTGGTGTTATGTGAATGTCGACTACATGACACTTCACCATTATTTGGGCCTAGGGGAAGGCATTGGGAAGACATAAGTAGATGATGGCTTGCTAGAGTGACAGAAGCTCAAAACTTAGTTTATGTGTTGCTTCGTAAGGGGCTGATTTGGATCCATATGTTTCATGCTATGGTTATATTTATCTTAATTCGTTTTTCGTAGTTGCGGATGCTTGCATGAGAGGTTAATCATAAGTGGGGGGCTTGTACAAATAATGGAATCACCCAAGCACCGGTCCACTCACATATCAAATTATCAAAGTAACGAACGTGAATCATATGAGCATGGTGAAAACTAGCTTGATAGAAATTCCCATGTGTCCTCGAGAGTGCTTTGCTTTATATAAGAGTTTATCCAGGCTTTGCCTTTGCTCCTAATAGGATTGGGCCACCTTGCTGCACCTTTGCTACATTTATTACTTGCTACACATTACGAATTATCTTATCACAAAACTATCTGTTACCGATAATTGCATTGCTTGCAGAGAATACCTTACAGAAAACCGCTTGTCATTTCCTTATGCTCCTCGTTGGGTTCGACACTCTTATTTATTGAAAGGACTACAATAGATCCCCCATACTTGTGGGTCATCACTCGGCGCCGACCCTTCCCGTGCCATGTCCCCTGGCTCATCAGGCATATTTTGTCACGTCGCGGCCGTACGGAGGATACCCCCTTCCTCCAGCACCGCAGCTGATAGGTGCCTATGGCATCTTCATCGCCGCCGTTGGTGCTGCCTCCAACACTATGGGACCCGACGCTTCTTGCCGCGTTGCACACCGCTCCTTCGCCCAACACCTATACTAGCGGTGGTGACTGGTACATGGACACTGGGGTTAGTGCTGATATGTTTGCTCATCCTGGTAATCTCACCTCCTTCTCTCCCGTGAACCCCACCACCCACATCACCGTCGGTGACGAATCCACCCTTCCAAACACACATGTCGGACACACCTCATTTCCTTCTAATTCCATGCCCATATCTTTATCTAACACTCTTGTTTCACCCGACCTCATTAAAAATCTTGTTTCAGTTCGTTCTCTCGCCCGTGAAAATCATGTTCTGTCGAGTTGACAAATTTAGTTTTTGTGTCAAGGACGCTAACCAGGATAGTACTTCACCAATGTGATAGTCCCTATGGCAATCTCTATTCGGTCCATCGAAAGTCCTCCACCACCACCACTCCAGTGGCTCTCTCCGCCGAAGTCGATCTCTGGCACGCTCGTCTGGGTCATCCCAACCCCGTCACTCTTCGTCATATTCTTAGGAGTTCCAGTGTCAGATATAATAAGATTGAGGATCATACTTTTCATGCATGTCGCGTTGGCAAACATGTTTGCCTTTCGTTTAATAATTCCACCACCATTGCTTCCTTTCCTTTTCAGTTGATCCGTAGTGATGTGTGGACCTCTCCAGTTTCTAGTAATCCAGGCTCTCTCTATTATCTCGTTATTCTTGATGATTACTCCCACTATGTGTGAACTTTTACCTTGCGACAAAAATCAGATGCGCTCTCCACCTTGACGGCTTTTTACTCCTATGTCATCATGCAGTTTGGTCATCCCATCCTTGCTCTTCAGACTGACAATGGAAAAGAGTTCCACAATCTTGCATTCCACACTTTTCTCTGGCATCATGGCATAGTTTTTCGTCTCACTTGCCCGTATACTTCACAACAAAACGGTCGATTTGAACATGTTCTTCGCACTCTTAATGACTGCGTTCGCATGCTCCTATTTCATGCCAACATGCCTCCCCATTTCTGGTCGGATGCCCTCGCTACCTCGTTGCTTCTCCTTAATCTCTGGCCATGTCGACCGCGATGGGACTATGCACCCCACCACTTACTCTTCGGAAGTAACCCTTCTTATGATGGTCTGCGTATTTTGGGTAACTTTGTTATCCTAGCATTGCCGATACGACTCCTCATAAATTCACACTGCGCTCCATCGCATGAATCTTCATTGGTTACCCTCCCAACTCCAAAGGATATTGGTGCTATGATCCTATCTCCCATCGCGTGTTCACCTCCTGACATGTTTACTTTGACAAGTATGTGTTTCCGTTTCAGCAGGTGCCTCCGGCTGCTCCTTCGTCGTCGGCTACTGACAACGCCGGGTCGCCGAACCCTCACCTAGGATGCTCGTGTGCGGCCCTCGGCCCGCCCCTGGTTTCGAGGCGTGCCACGACACCCCGGTCGCTGCCTTCTCTGGTTCGGGGCCCGGGGCTCTTCTTTCGCGGAGACTTCCTCTGGCCAGGCCTCACCTGCTGTTTCGTCCGCCTCAGCGCCCCCATTGCCCGATGAGCCGGCCTCGCCCATGTCCTCGTCCGTCTCGTTGCTGACTGCGGCGCCACCATCACCTGACGAGCCGGCCTCGCCTGCCACCTCGACGCCTTCTGCCGTGTCATCACCACCACGGTTACCCACGCTCGTGCGGTCGTCTTTCATCCGAGCTCACGGTATGCTTTGGATGAGTATGTCTACACGACATCCACCTCTACACCATCGCCCTTGCCATCCTCCGTTCGAGCTGCTCTCCGTGATCCGCTCTGGGTGGCCACGATGCAGGAGGAGTTTGATCCTTTGCAGCGAAAATGGACTTCACAGCTTGTTCCTCGACCCCGGCATGCCAACATGATTATTGCGAAGTGGATTTTCAACCACAAGGTCTGCCCTGATGGTATACTTGACCTCTACAAGGAGCGTTGGGTTGTTTGTGACTTCAATCAACGTGTCGGTATTGACTTCACAGACACTTTCGCTCCGGTCATTAAGCCCGGGACGATCCGCTCTGTTTTACAGCTTGTGGTCTTCACGCTTGGCCGGTACATCAACTGAAAGTCTCCACCACCTTCCTTCATGGTCATCTCCAGGAGCAGGTTTTCTGTCAGCAACCCACCGGGTCCGTTGATCCAACGCATCCAGATCACATGTGCCTTCTTTCACGCTCCTTAGATGGTCTCAAGAAGGCTCCTCGCGTCTGGTACCAACGCATCATGGTGTTTCTTCATCAGCTCGGATTCCAGTCTACACACTTTGATGCTTCGTTGTTTGTCTATCACGAGGGCGCCGATACTGGGTATCTGCTCCTCTATCTCGACTACACCATTTTGACGGCATGCACGCGTGGGCTTCTCAATCAGCTGACGTGGCTTGAGATTGCGTTGGTATTTCCCCAAAGAGGAAGGGATGATGCAGCACAATGATACATCTCCAACGTGTCTATAATTTTTGATGATGACATGCTATTACATTTTGTGTTTTGGATGTTTTATATGCATTAATATGCTTTTTTATATTATTTTTGGGACTAACCTATTAATCTAGAGCCTAGTGCCAGTTTCTGTTTTTTCCTGGATTTTGAGTTTTGTAGTTATGGAATATTAAACGGAGTCCAAACAGAATAAAACCTTCGGAATGAATTTTTCTGGAAGGAAAAAAATCAACCAGGCTTGGAGTGCACGCCAGGGCACCTGCCAGGAGGTCACAAGCCAGGTAGGCCCAGCCACCCCGTGGCCGCAGCTGGCAGGCTTGCACTCTCCTGGTAGGTCTCCTAACCCTATTCTTCGTCCTATAAATACCCAAATATTACCCCAACACTGGAATGCACCACACACATACTTTTCTGCCGCTAGAAGCCTCAGTTCCCAAGAGATCCAATCTTGGAGCCTTTTTCGGTAATCTATCGGAGGGGGTTTCGATCACGGAGGGCATCTACATCAACTCCATTGCCCCTCCGATGATGCGTGAGTAGTCCACCATAGACCTACGGGTCAATAGCTAGTAGCTAGATGGCTTCTTCTCTCTCTTTGATCTTCAATACCATGTTCTTCATGATCTTCATGGGGATCTATTTGATGTAATCCTCTTTTGTGGTGTGTTTGTCAAGATCTGATGAATTGTGAGTTCATGTTCAGATTATCCATGAATCTTAATTGAATCCTCTCTGAATTCTTATATGCATGATTTCATATCCTTGTAAGTCTCTTCGAGTTATTGGTTTGGTTTGGACAACTAGATTGGCAATTCTTGCAATGGGAGAAGTGCTTTGTTTTGGGTTCAATCTTGTGGTGTCCTCACCCAATGACATAGTAGGGGTAGCGAGGCACGTATTGTATTGTTGCCATAAAAGGTAACAAGATGGGATTTTCATCATATTGCTTGAGTTTATCCCTCTACATCATGTCATCTTTATTAATGCGTTACTCTGTTCTTAATGAACTTAATCCTCTCGATGCATGCAGGAGTCAGTCAATGTGTGGAGTAATAGTAGTAGATGCAGAATCATTTCGGTCTACTTGATACAGACGTGATGCCTATATGCATGATCATTGCCTTGGATAACTACATTATTATTCGCTTTTCTAGCAATTGCTTGACAGTAATTTGTTTACCCACCATGATATTTGCCTTCAAGAGAGAAGCCTCTAGTGAAACCTATGGCCCCCGGGTCTACTTTCCATAATATATTTTCAAATCTATAAACCAAAAATACCAAAAATATTTTGCTGCAATTTATTTACCTTCACTTTCCGTTCTCGTTTACATCTATCTCTATTGGATCTAATCCTTGCAAATAATCGTGAAGGGATTGACAACCCCTTTATAGAGTTGGGTACAAGAGTTTGATTGTTTGTGTAGGTGCATCCATTGGTGACTTGCTTATTCCTCCTACTGGATTGATACCTTGGTTCTCAACAACTAAGGGAAATACTTATCTACTTTGCTGCATCACCCTTTCCTCTCCAAGGGAAAACCAATGCAAGCTCAAGAGGTAGCAAGAAGGATTTCTTGCGCCGTCTCCGGGGGGATACATAGCAAGTGAAGACAAGAACTTTTGTGTCAACTTGCCAATTCTGGCAGCGTTGCTAGGGGAGATCTACATCAAGCCTACCAAGTACCCATCACAAACTCATCTCTTGCATTTAGATTATTTGCCATTTGCCTCTCGTTTTCCTCTCCCCCACTTCTAAAACGATTTTCATAAAATACCAAAAAGATTTGCCTTTTTTATTCGCTCTTCTTCCGTTCGCTTGCCTTTTGCTTTCTTGTGTGCTTGGTTGCTTGCCTTGCCACCATGTATGAAGCGGGGGAGGTTATCACTGAAAATCTAGAGAGTATTGCTAGTACTAATCTTGAAGAAAAATTTGAATCTTGCTCTCTAGATCATGAAACTAAATATCCTCCTAATTATAAAACTAAAACTTTTCAAGTAGGAGATGGAGATATTATTGGGAAGAGTGTTATTCAAGAGTTCTTTGGTTGTACGGGGTCGATACCTATGGGTAAGAGATCTATTATTCTTAGCACAAATAGTTATGCGGACGCTATTTTCATGCTCACTGAAAAATTGGAATGAAAATTTGTGCACATTCATCCCACTTTGCAGAAAGTATTTTATGAACTTCCCAATATTAATCATCCTAAGGCTAAGAAGATTACTACTATCATCCTTATGCAAGAATTTGATTTCATCATACAAAAAAGCTGGGGAGATTTTTTATTTATATGATAAATATATTGAACACCCTCCAATTGAAGAAATTCTCCATGATAAAGAACTTTGCATAGTCTAGAAGCTAGGGACTATCAATCTTATAGGAAAAATCTTAGGAGAAGAGATCCCCACGCGGAAGTCTCTCAAGCCTTGTATCTTGAGGCCTATGAGGAATTTGATTGGATTACAGGGGGAATTTTTGTAGGATATAAGTATGTTGGCTGTAAAAGATGGTTAAGGAACCCGTTAGAAATAATATACGTGTTTTATGCGATGATATCTATGGCGATGATCTAGATAACGGGTTTATGAATGTTAAAATTACTAGCCAAAGTCCTTTTCATGATTTAAGTTCATACACTAGGAAAGAAATAAAGGAAAGAAAAGTTTTTGATGGTTTGATCAAGTTTGGATTACTAACCAAAGATGACAATACCTAGATCTATTGCGTTTTGCCTAGCTAGGGGCGTTAAACAATATCGCTTGTTATGAGGCAACCCAATTTTATTTTTGTGTTCTATTTTTGCTTCTGTTTTTGAGTGTTTACCAGATTATTACTTATGTATTAATTGTGTTTTTATGTTTTAATTAGTGTTTGATCCAAGTAAAACCTTTGGGGTCATCTATGGTAGTTGGAAATTTGATCCGGCTGAAAAACAGAAACTTTTGCGCTCAGTCCAGGAATTTTCTAACTTTTTCAGAGCGCCTAATGAGTCTGAAATTCTTACACAAGATTGATATATAAATTTCCGAGGTATTCCCAAAGTTTAAGAATTTGCTTAGTTACATACGCATATGAAGTTTTCATATTGCTACAGACTGTTCTGTTTTTGACATATTCTGTTTTCTTTGAGTTGTTTGCCTATTTTGATGAATCTATGGGTTGTATCATGGGGTATGAACCATGTAGAAGTTATAATACAGTAGTTATAAAACCAATATGAATAAATAATGAGTTCATAACAGTACCTAAAGTGGTGATTTATTTTCATATACTAACGGATCTCACGAGTTTTCAGTTAAGTTTTGTGTTGTGAAGTTTTCAAGTTTTGGGTAAAGATTTGATGGACTATGGAATAAGGAGTGGCAAGAGCCTAAGATTGGGGATGCCCAAGGCACACCAAGTCATATTCAAGGATGCCAAAGAGCCTAAGCTTGGGGATGCCCCGGAAGGCATCCCCTCTTTCGTCTTCAATCCATCGGTAAATTTACTTGAGGCTATATTTTTATTCATCAGATGATATGTGTTTTGCTTGCAGCGTCTTGTATGATATGAGTCTTTTCTTCTTAGTTAGCCACAATCATCCTTTCTGCACACATATTTTGAGAGAGACACGTTGAATCATGAATTTATTAGAATACTCTTTGTGCTTCACTTATATCTTCTGAGTTAGGCAATTTTGCTCTATGTGCTTCACTTATATTTTTTACAGCACGGTGGTGTTTGTGTTTTATAGAAATAATTGAACTCTCATACCTCACTTATATTATTTTTATAGTGTCTAAACAGCATGGTAATTGATCTAGGTTATGAATTTAGTCCAAATATGATAGGCGTCCAAGAGGGATATAATGAGAACTTCCATATTAATTGCATTGAATATTATGAGAAGTTTGATTCCTTGCATAAGTTTTGAGATACGAAGATGGTAATGTTAAGAGTCATATTAGGAAGTAATTGTGATTTTTAATTGTGTACATGTTTTTGATTCCCGTAGCATGCACATATGGTGAACCATTATGTAAGGAATTTGGAGCATGATTTGTTTATAGATTGTCAACCTTTGTGTGAGGGTCGGGAGCACGCGATGATTAACTCCTACCAACCTCTCCCCTAGGAGCATGCGTTTAATAATTTGCTTCAATAACCAAATGATTTTTGCAATAATTATGTGAGTTATTTATGACTAATGTTCAGTCCATGGAATATACGAATCTCACCCTTCCACCTTTGCTAGCCTCTCTAGTACCGCGCAACTTTTGCTGGTACAACAAACACCTTCCTCAAAACAGCCACCATATACCTTCATTAAAACAGCCACCATATATCTTTCCTCAAAACAGCCACCATACCTACCTATTATGGCATTTCCATAGCCATTCTGAGATATATTGCCATGTAACTTCCACCATTTCCTTTCATGACTTGCACCATCACTTCCATATTGCATATACAGTCATATTTTGTCATAGTATCAAGTTGTAATTTTTTTTGAGTTGTAAGTAAATAAAAGTGTGATGATTATCATAATTAGAGCATGTCCAATGTGAGGAAAGGATGATGGAAGATATGATTCCCTCACAAGTGGGGATGAGGTTCCAGACTTTATGAAAAAAATAAAAGAGGCCAGCAAAGCCCAAATAAAAAAAAGAGGCCTTAGATGCCCAACAATAAAAACAATATGAGAGAAAAGATAGAAGGGACATTGCTACTATGTTTTTCCACACTTGTTCTTCAAAGTAGCACCATGATCTTCATGATAGAGAGTCTCCTATTTTTTCACTTTCCTATACTAGTGGGGATTTTTCTTTGTATAACTTGGCTTGTATATTCCAATGATGGGCTTCCCAAATTGCCCCAGGTATTCATGAGCAATCAAGTTGGATGCACACCCACTTAGTTTCCTCTTGAGCTTTCATACACTTATAGCTCTAGTGCATCCGATGCATGGCAATCCCTACTCACTCCCATTGATATCTATTAATGGGCATCTTCATAGCCCGTTGATACTCCTAGTTGATGTGAGACTATCTTCTCCCCTCACTACTATGAAAAGCCTAGTAGTAGCGCTGGAAATACTCTTACTAGTAGCGTTGGGTCCAACGCTACTGCTAGCGTGCTATAGCTAAGTTGTAGCAGTACCACTGGTTGGTGCAGCGCTACTGCTAAGTCTGGTTAGTAGTAGCGCTGCGGATAATCTAGCGTTCCTGCTTTCACAGATTCATACCCCCCTCTATGTATTTGTGATGTATTTATACAGGCTCTATACAGTAGTTTCATCAGATCATCATAATACATCATTGTCATATAAGAACTCCTCATCATCATAATTTTCGTCCATGAGACATCATATAACAGCTTGGTCACTAGTTATAATAACAAAAACTCATCATCATCATCATATAACAACTCATAATCATCATCATCAACTTGGGCATCAACTTGGTCACTAGGTCACTAGTCATATATAATCAGCACTAACTAATTGTTCTTAATACCTAGGACCTACTCCTGCTGCTGCTCTCTCTCTCTCAGGTAAAATAGCATAAAACATGTGTACCACTCCTTCTTCATCATATTGGAGAATGCATATGAACCTGTCTCCTAATTTTGGGATGCGCTTCTGACTACTGCCCCCTAGTACTTCTCTGCGATCCTTCACAATTTTGCTCCAGTCTTTGACTATTAAGACTTGCTCGCTTCGAGAAATGATGAATGCACTCATGTGCAATACATGATATCTTGGCCGTAAGCTAACAATTCCATGCGACCTTTATACTCAATCCAACGAGGCACAACACTCATCGGGAGTCCCTGTTGAAGAACATCGTAGTAACATACTTAGCAATGAAGTTTAGCTTCAAAAATAATTATGCAAAAGATGCACTGAGGACAAATAGTAAAATCTTACCATCTTTCCTAGATAGATGTGACCGTAGTTCAATACGCACACTAGTGGTCGCACGTTTTGAGTACTAATATCTTGAAGTCCAGGAAAATAACCTGTCTTGACACCATCAAGATCCTCAAGCCATGAAACATAATGACCCATCTCCTCGCAGTTTAGGTCAGCCCCGGGACAGTAGTAGGTGTTGTCTACCAAGCGCTAGACATGTTTGCTTGAATGGAAATAAGTTGTCAATACAAATTAGTTGTCAACTATTTTTAAATAAAAAATATAAATTACTTAATAAATATGGTTGAGAAACTCACATAATGGTAGAACTGGAGGCATGTGCACATCGACCTAGATGTCGATATTACCTTCAATTTCATCTTCCGGACGAATATGAAAGGTGATAAGCATATTAGGCTCAAATGCATAAGCCTTGCATAGTGCTCTCCAACTTTTGCATTCAAAATAGGAGTAGGTGTCTGCATTGTACAATTTTATGGAAAAAGTATAACCATGCTCAGTCCTCAAGTGAACACTCTTTACCTCCATACTTTTTTTAGTATCGAAACCAATCTTATCCAAGACATAAATTCTTGCATGGCAGGGGATACCCTAGTAGAATAGTAAAAAATTAAAATTATAAGTTGAAGTAAAAGAAACAGAAGTCATGCTTAATTACGAAAAAAGACTTATCATTGTGACTTACTGTATCCACTTTGAAGGTCTCATCCAGCATGATGCTGAAGCGCCTACCATCAACTAGGTAAGGCTTGTCGCACAGGCCGCGCTCGTCTTCGCAGTATTCGCACATAACGAATTCCCTTTCGCCATCAGACATTTCCTATGTTCATAGTTGAAACATTTAAAATCGATCGAAGGAAACTACCAAGAAACTGATCAACACACAAATCACTATTACTCAATATGCAACGGGTTGACTTTAGGTATGTCGAGTATTTCCTTCCTAAACTCTCATCTCACGTATATGGTGGGCACTCGCTCTGATATTGCGACCAGTGGTGATGGTGGCTCTTCCATTCATCCCCGAGTGCATTACACCAAAATGTCTAGCACACGGGAACAAAGGGGAAGCAAATCCCATGACAACAGTCGGGATTCTTCCTCTCTCATATTTCGACCGTCAGTGATGGTCGCTACTCCTCCTTTCCCTAGTGCATTACAAATATCTAGCACAAGGAAAAGAAGGAGAAGTGACCCCCATGACAACAGTCAGGATTCTTCCTCTCTTTCATATATATATATATATATATATATATATGGTGGACACTCTCCCTCACTGAAAGACACACAAGGAGCCAAAACAGATCTAAAGTCAACCCATTCCATATATCGAGCAATGACATAGAAAAAATGCCCTATGTTTTTCCGGAATGATTGGAAAATCACAAGCACTCGATATGTCCTACATTGTAGCACAAGTCATGCTAAAATTCATGAAACAAATTCGGCATGACCTTTACTAAAAATAGGACATATCGAGCGCCTGAAATTTGACGGAACGGAAATGAATCAACATTCCGGCAAAACATAGGCCACTCGGAGGTACATTGCAAACAAGAACACCAAGACATCCTCTATATTCAGAATATGACATGTTCATTCTAGGAAATGAGTAAAGTTGTGTTCATGATAATATACGCCCCATGCATTATACCGATAAAATATCATTAATACATTTATAATGAACTCGAATATAATATCACTAATACAGCATCCTGGATAATCCAGTTAATGCATCATAAAATATTAACTAATACATCTCGAATATTATCATATAAGATCACAAATACAGATCGAATATCCTAGAATCCAAAGTGGAGGACGGTGAACCCAGTTCACTAGCGGTCTCTGAGTCGCTGGCGGTGGACACCCAAAGATAAGGAACCATCACGGGATCATAACTCGGGTGAGATCCCTGAAGAATCTGCTAGGTATTGTTGAACCTGGTGTCCAACCCCGCCATGTAGCGACGGACATGCTCGTCCTCCACCCTGACACGGCGACGTACCACCTCCGCGGGGGCCCGCTCCCTCCGCACCGAAAGTGGCCCACGTGACTGCCACTATAGAAGATCTAGGTGGACGACGAGACCTAGATTCCTCACCAAGCTCTGAGCCCGGGAAGGTAGCACCTCCTAGTGCCAGCCCGGTGGAGCCCAGTCCCAGACATGGCGCCTATCAAGCAGGCTCTTGCGAACCACTCGACGACAAGAATGCAGGCTGGGCATCGTCGACGCCGAGACAAATTCCTATGAGAACAATATATAACTTGAAAAAATGCAATAAGGTTTTTCATATGTGCCACATTCATATTTGGCTTTAAACTAATTTATCTAACAAACCTAACCATAGAATCAACCTAACCCTAGAATCATCTGAACCCCCCTAATCAACCTAACAACCCATCCCTAGAATCAACCTAACCCCCTAATCAACCTAACCCTAAAATCAACCTAACAAACCTAACCTGTGGAGCGAGGGAGAGGGAAGAGGGAGGAAGGAGGGACTAGGGTCTACCTGCGGAGGGAGGGGCGCGACGTTGAGGGAGGGGGCAATGACGAGGGAGGGGCGCGACGTTGAGGGAGGGGGCAACGACGAGGGAGCCACGACCGTGAGGAAGCGGGCAACGATGAGGGAGGGTGCGACAGTCGGGGGAGAGGAGTGACGGCAAGGGAGGCCGCGACAGCGAGGGATGGGGCGACAACGAGTGAGGACCGAGGCGCGACGGTGGCGGCGTTGAGGTGATGGTGAAAATGACGGCGGTAGTCGGGGGAGAGGAGTGATGAGAGGGAGAGGGGATCGAATGGGGAGAGGGAGACATGGGATCGAATGGGGAGTGGGAGTCAATGGTGGGGGTCGAGTAGCAGTAGCGCTAGAACAGAAAAGCGCTACTGCTAAAGTATTAGTTGTAGCGCTGTATTCTCGACAGCGCTGCTACTACCAATACTGTCGGTTGGCTCGTCGGGTCCCGATTAGCAGTAGCGCTTTTTATGTTTACAACGCTACTGCTAACTACTTACTTGTAGCGCTTCCTAAATATAGCGCTACTGGTAATTAGCAGCAGTGCCTGTTACTTTCCAACGCTACTGATATTGTCATGTCTATAGGCTTTTTCCTAGTAGTGCCTTCCTTGACAACCTCCACCACATTCTATTCCACCTATAGTATTATATCCATGGCTCACGCTCATGTATTGCGTGAGAGTTGAATTTCTTTGAGAAAATAAAGGTGTGAAAACAATTGCTTGACTTGTCATCGGGGTAGTGCATGATATAAATACTTTGTGTGGGGAAGATGGAGCATAGTCAGACCATATGATATTGTAGGGATAACTTTCTTTTGCCATTATATTTTGAAGAGATACAATTGCTTTGCTAGTATGCTTGAAATATTATTATTTTTATATCAATATTAAGCTTTTGTTTTGAGTCTTACGGATCTGAATATTCATGCCACAATAGAGAATATTACATGGATAAATATGTTAGGTAGCACTCCACATAAAAAATTCTGTTTTTATCATTTACCTACTCGAGGACGAGCAGGAATTAAGCTTGGGATGTTGATACGTCTCCAACGTATCTATAATTTTTGATGATGGCATGCTATTATATTATCTGTTTTTGATGTTTTATATGCATTAATATGCTATTTTATATTATTTTTGGTACTAACCTATTAATCTAGAGCCTAGTGCTAGTTTCTGTTTTTTACTTGTTTTTGAGTTTTGTAGTTATGGAATATTAAACGGAGTCCAAATGGAATAAAACTTTCGGAATGAATTTTTCTGGAAGGAAACAAATCAACCAGGATTGGAGTGCACGCCAGGGCACCTACCAGGAAGTCGCAAGCCTGGTAGGCATGGCCACCCCCCTGACGGCGCCTGACAGGCTTGCCGTCTCCTGGCAGGTCTCCTAACCCTATTCTTCGTCCTATAAATACCCAAATATCCCCCCAACACCAGAATGAGCCACGCAAATACTTTTTCACTGCCAGAAGCCTCCGTTCTCGAGAGATCCAATCTCGGAGCCTTTTCTGGTAATCTGTCGAAGGGGGTTTCGATCACGGATGGCATCTACATCAACCCCATTGCCCCTCCGGTGATGCATGAGTAGTCCACCACAGACCTACGGGTCCATAGCTAGTAGCTAGATGGCTTCTTCTCTGTATTTGACCTTCAATACCATGTTCTTCATGATCTTCATGGGGATCTATCCTATGTAATCCTCTTTTCTGGTGTGTTTGTCAAGATCCGATGAATTGTGAGTTTATGTTCAGATTAATCATGAATCTTATTTGAATCTTATCTGAATTCTTATATGCATGATTTCATATCCTGTAAGTCTCTTCGAGTTATTGGTTTGGTTTGGCCAACTAAATTGGTAATTCTTGCAATAGGAGAAGTGCTTGGTTTTGGGTTCAATCTTGCGGTGTCCTCACCCAGTGATATTGTAGGGGTAGCGAGGCACGTATTGTATTGTTGCCATCAAGGGTAACAAGATGGGGTTTTCATCATATTGCTTGAGTTTATCCCTCTCCATCATGTCATCTTTCTTAATGCGTTACTCTGTTCTTAATGAACTTAATACTCTAGATGCAGGCAGTAGTCGGTCGATGTGTGGAGTAATAGTAGTAGATGCAGAATCGTTTTGGTCTACTTAATACAGACGTGATGCCTATATGCATGATCATTGCCTTGGATAACTACATGATTATTTTCTTTTCTACCAATTGCTTGACAGTAATGTGTTTACCCACCATGATATTTGCCTTCAAGAGAGAAGCCTCTCGTGAAACCTATGGCCCATGGGTCTACTTTCCATAATATATTTTCAGATCCATAAACCAAAAATACCAAAAATACTTTGCTGCAATTTATTTACCTTTTACTTTCTGTTTGTTTACATCTATCTCTATTGGATCTAATCCTTGCAAATAATCGTGAAGGGATTGACAACCCCTTTATAGATTTGGGTGCAAGAGTTTGATTGTTTGTGTAGGTGCATCCAATGGTGACTTGCTTGTTCTTCCTACTGGATTGATACCTTGGTTCTCAACAATTGAGGGAAATACTTATCTACGTTGCTGCATCACTCTTTCCTCTTCAAGGGAAAACCAACGCAAGCTCAAGAAGTAGCACAAAACTATGGTAAGTATTTCCCTCAGTTTATGAAACCTAGGTATCAATCTGTAGAGGAAGATCATGCACCCACGTAAACATCACCTGCGCACGAACAACAAATATTTGCAACCTGGCGCGAAAGAGAGGTTGTCACACTCTCTACGGTAATAAGATAGATTAGGTAGTGATAGTTTTGGCAAACAGATCTCGCAAGAACCCAAAGTAAAAACAAATAAACAAAATGTACAGAAATGTATTTTTGGGACTAATAGATCTGGAAACAAAAGTTGCAAATAGTAGATCGGAAAGCAATATGTTGGAAAAGTAGACTCGGTTGCTGTAGGTTTTACTAGTGGCATCCCTCATGAGTATAGCACACGGTGGGTAAACAAATTACAGTTGGGCAATTGATAGAAGATCAAATAATCATGACGATATCCAGGCGGTTCATTATATAGGCATCACATCCAAGATAAGTAGACCGAAACGATTATGTATCTACCTCTATTACTCCACACATCGACCGCTATCCAGCATGCATCTAGTGCATTAAGTGTTGGAAATATGCCCTAGAGGCAATAATAAAATGGTTATTATTGTATTTCCTTGTTCATAATAATTGTCAATTGTTCACGCTATAATTGTGTTAACCGGAAACCGTAATAAATGTGTGAATACATAGACCACAACAAGTTCCTAGTGAGCCTCTAGTTGGCTAGCTCATTGATCAATAGATGGTCACGGTTTCATGACCATGGACATTGGATGTCATTGATAACAGGATCACATCATTAGGAGAATGATGTGATGGACAAGACCCAATCCTAAGCACAGCACAAGATCGTGTAGTTCGTCTGCTAAAGCTTTCCTAATGTCAAGTATCGTTTCCTTAGACCATGAGATTGTGGAACTCACGGATACCGTAGGAATACTTTGGGTGTGCCAAGCGTCACAACATAACTGGGTGGCTATAAAGGTATGCTACGGGTATCCCAAAAAGTATCTGTTGGGTTGGTACGAATCGAGACTACGATTTGTCACTCCGTGTGACGGAGAGGTATCTCTGGGCCCACTCGGTAAGACATCATCATAATGAGATCAATGTGACTAAGGAGTTAGCCACAGGATGATGTATTATGACACGAGTAAAGAGACTTTCCGGTAACAAGATTGAACAAGGTATAGGGATACCGACAATCGAATCTCGGGCAAGTATCATACCGGTAGACAAAGGGAATTGTATACGAGATTGATTGAATCCCCAACATTGTGGTTCATCCGATGAGATCATCGTGGAGCATGTGGGAGCCAACATGGGTATCCAAATCCCGCTGCTGGTTGTTGATCGGAGAGGTGTATCGGTCATGTCTACGTGCCTCCTAAAAACCGTAGGGCCTACACACTTAAGGTTCGATGATGCTAGGGTTATAGGGAAATAGTGTACGTGGTTACCAAAGGTTATTCCGAGTCCCGGATGAGATCCCGGAGATCACGAGGAGTACCGGAATTGTCCGGAGGTAAAGATTCATATATAGGAAGTGAGGTTTTGGTCACGGGAAGAGTTTCGGGCATGGGAAGAGTTTCGGGCATCACCGGTAACGTACCGGTATCACCGGAAGGGTTCCGGGGGTCCACCAAGTGGGGCCAACAACACCGGAGGGCTGCATGGGCCACAAGTGGGAGGGAACCAGCCCCTAGGTGGGCTGGTGCACCCCCACAAGGGGCCCAAGGCGCAGCATGAGGTGTGAGGGGGCAAGCCCTACAGGCAAATGGGCCCTAGGCCCACCTAGGGCGCCGCCCCTCCCACTCCCTCTCTTGGCCTCCACCCTAGATTGATCTAGGGTTGGCCGCCGGCCCTGGGGAGGGAACCCTAGGTCTGCCGCACCCCTCCTCCTTCCCCCTATATATATGTGGGGTTTTGGGGGTTGCCAGACACACGGGTTCTCTCTCTCTTGGCGTAGCCCTACCCTTCCTCTTCCTCATTCTCCGCGGTGCTTGACGAAGCCCTACCGGAGACCATGCAGCTCCAATGTCACCATGCCGTCGTGCTGTCGGAGCTCTCCATCAACCTCTCCTTCCTCCTTGATGGATCAAGGCATAGGAGACGTCACCGGGCTGCACATGTGTTGAACGCGGAGGCGCCGTTGTTTGGCGCTAAGATCAGAATACACCGTGATATGAATTGCTGCGAGTACGACTCCACCAACCGCGTTCTTGTAACGCTTTCGCTTTGCGATCTTCAAAGGTATGAAGATGCACTCTCCCCATTCGTTTCTGGTTTCTCTATAGATAGATCTTGGTGAACACTTAGGAATTTTTTTGACTAACTATTATGTCTCCCAACAGTGGTATCAGAGCTAGGTCTATAAGTAGAATCTATGCACGAGTAGAACACAAAGTTGTTGTGGGTGTCAACCTTGTTAATTTGCTTACCACTACTAGTCTTACCTTGATTCGGCGGTATTGTGGGATGAAGCGGCCCGGACCAACTTTACATGTACGCTTACGTGAGACCAGTTCCACCGCCTGACATGCACTTGTTGCATAAGGTGGCTAGCGGGTGTCTGTCTCTTCCACCTTAGTCGGATTGGATTCGATGAAAAGGGTCCTTATGAAGGGTAAATATAAATTGACATATCACGTTGTGATTTTGGTGTAGGTAAGAAACGTTCTTGCTAGAAACCTATAGCAGCCACGTAAAAACTTGCAACTACAAATTAGAGGACGTCTAACTTGTTTTTGCAGCATATGCCTTGTGATGTGATATGGCCAAAGGATGTGATGTGATGCATTGTGATGTATGAGATTGATCATGTTCTTGTAATAGGATTCACGACTTGCATGTCGATGAGTATGACAACCGGCGGGAGCCATAGGAGTTGTCTTATTTTATTGTATGACATTCGTGTCAATCATAAACGCCTTGTAATTAATTTACTTTATTGCTAATCGTTAGCCATAGTAGTAGAAGTAATACTTGGTGAGACAACTTCATGAAGACACGATGATGGAGATCATGGTGTCGTGCCGGTGACAGTGATGATCATGGTGCCCTAAAGATGGAGATCAAAGGAGCAAGATGATATTGGCCATATCATGTCACTATATGGATTGCATGTGATGTTTATCATGTTTACATCTTATTTTCTTAGAACGACGATAGTAAATAAGATGATCTCTCAATAAAATTTCAAGAAATATGTTCACCCTAACTGTGCACCGTTGCTAAGGTTCGTTGTTTCGAAGCACCACGTGATGATCAAGTGTGATAGGCTCTAACGTTCGCATACAACGGGTGTAAGCCATATTTACACACGCGAAACACTTAGGTTGACTTGGCGAGCCTAGCATGTACATACATGGCCTCGGAACACGGAAGACCGAAAGGTCGAACATGAGTCGTATAGAAGATACGATCAACATGGAGATGTTCACCATGGATGACTAGTCCGTCTCACATGATGATCGGACACGGGCTAGTTGACATGGATGATGTATCACTTGGATGACTAGAGAGATGTCTATCTAAGTGGGAGTTCATTAATAATTTGATTATGTGAACTTAATTATCATGAACTTAGTCTAAAATTGTCTTTACAATCTATATTGTAGATCCAACGGCCAACGCAAATGTCACCCTCAATTTCAACGCGTTCCTAGAGAAAACCAAGCTAAAAGATGATGGAAGCAACTATGCGGACTGGGTCCGTAGCTTGATGATTATCCTCATAGATTCCAACAGATTGTATGTCCTTCATGCACCGCTAGGTGACCCACCCATTTTCCTAGCGGACCAAGACGTTACGAACACCTGGCAGTCACGCTGTGATAATTACTCCCTGGTTCAGTGCGGCATGCTTTAAAGTTTAGAACCGGGGCCCCAAAAGCGTTTTGAGCAACACGGAGCATACGAGATGTTCCAAGAGCTGAAACTGGTTTTCCAAGCTCATGCACGGGTCGAGAGATATGACGTCTCCAACAAGTTCTTCAGTTGTAAGATGAAGGAGAATAGTTCTGTCAGTGAGCACATACTCAAAATGTCTGGGTTGCACAACCGCTTGACTCAGTTGGGAGTTAATCTCCCGGATGACTCGGTCATTGACAGAATCCTCCAGTCGCTTCCACCTAGCTACAAGAGCTTTGTGATGAACTACAACATGCAGGGTATGGAGAAGTCCATTCCTGAGTTGTACTCGATGCTGAAATCAGCGGAGGTCGAGACCAAAAAGGAGCATCAAGTGTTGATGGTGAATAAGACCACTAGTTTCAAGAAAGGCAAGGGAAAGAAGAACTTCAAGAAGGATGGAAAAGTTGTAGCCGCGCCTGGTAAGCAAGTTCTCGGGAAGAAGAACAAGAATGGACCCAAGGCTAAGACTGAGTGCTTTTATTGCAAGGGCACCGGTCCCTGGAAGCGGAACTGCCCCAAGTACTTAGCGGATAAGAAGGCCGGCAACGTTAAAGGTATATGTGATATACTTGTTATTGATGTGTACCTTACCAGCGCTCGTAGTAGCTCCTATGTATTTGATACTGGTGCAGTTGCTCACATTTGTAACTCCAAGCAGGAGCTGCGGAATAAGCGGAGACTGGCAAAGGACGAGGTGACGATGCGCGTCGGGAATGGTTCCAAGGTCGATGTGATCGTCGTCGACACGCTACCTCTACATATACCTTCGGGATTAGTTTTAAACCTCAATAATTGTTATTTAGTACCAGCTTTGAGCATGAACATTATATCTGGATCTCGTTTGATTCGAGATGGCTACTCATTTAAATCTGAGAATAATGGTTGTTCTATTTATATGAGAGAAATGTTTTATGGTCATGCCTCGCTGGTCAATGGTTTATTTTTGATGAATCTCGAACGTGATGTTACACATGTTCATAGTGTGAGTACCAAAAATTGTAAGGTTGATAATGATAGTCCCACTTACATGTGGCACTGCTGCCTTGGTCATATTGGTGTCAAACGCATGAAGAAGCTCCATGTTGATGGACTTTTGGAGTCTCTTGATTTCGAATCATTTGACACGTGCGAACCATGCCTCATGGGCAAGATGACCAAAACTCCGTTCTCCGGAACAATGGAGCGAGCAGCTGACTTGTTGGAGATAATACATACCGATGTATGCGGTCCAATGAGCGTCGAGGCTCGCGGTGGATACCGTTATGTTCTCACCCTCACTGATGACTTGAGGAGATATGGGTATGTCTACTTAATGAAACACAAGTCTGAAACCTTTGAAAAGTTCAAGGAATTTCAGAGTGAGGTAGAGAATCAACATGACAGGAAAATAAAGTGCCTACGATCTGATCGTGTCGGAGAATATTTGAGTCACGAGTTTGGCACGCACCTAAGGAAATGTGGAATTGTTTCACAACTCACGCCGCCTGGCACACCTCAGCGAAATGGTGTGTCTGAACATCGTAATCACACACTATTGGAGATGGTGCGATCTATGATGTCTCTTATGGACTTACCGCTATCATTTTGGGGATATGCATTAGAGACTGTCACATTCACTTTAAATAGGGCACCGTCAAAGTCCGTTGAGACGACACCTTATGAATTATGGTTTGGAAAGAAAACTAAGCTGTCGTTTCTAAAAGTTTGGGGATGCAATGCTTATGTGAAGAAACTTCAACCTGAGAAGATCGAACCCAAAGCGGAAAAGTGCGTCTTCATAGGATACCCCAAAGAAACTATTGGGTATACCTTCTACCTCAGATCCGAAGGCAATGTATTTGTTGCCAAGAATGGATCCTTTCTTGAGAAAGAGTTTCTCTTGAGAGAAGTAAGTGGGAGGAAAATAGAACTTGATTAGGTAATTGTACCTCCACTCGAACCAGAGAGTAGCGCAGCACAGGAAGTTGTTTCTATTGAGCCTGCACCGGCTGGAGAGGAAGTTAAGGATGATGATCATGAAACTTCAGATCAAGTTACTATTGAACGTCGAAGGTCCACTAGGACACGTTCCGCACCAGAGTGGTACAACAACCCTGTCCTAGAGATCATGTTGTTGGATAACGGTGAACCTTCAAACTATGTAGAAGCGATGGCGGACCAGGATTCCAACAAATGGCTTGAAGGCATGAAATCCAAGATAGGATCCATGTATGAGAACAAAGTATGGACTTTGGTGGACTTGCCTGATGATAAGCAAGCCATTGAAAATAAATGGATCTTTAAGAAGAAGACTGACGCGGATGGTAATGTGACCGTCTATAAGGCTCAGCTTGTCGCTAAGGGTTATCAAAAAGTTCAAGGAGTTGACTACGTTGAGACTTCCTCACCCGTAGCGATGTTGAAGTCTGTCCGAATCATGATAGCAATTGCCGCATTTTATGATTATGAGATCTGACAAATGGACGTCAAAAAGACTTTCCTTAATGGCTTCATTAAGGAAGAACTATATATGATGTAGCTGGAAGGTTTTGTCGATCCTAAAGATGCTAACAAAGTATGCAAGCTCCAGCGCTCCATCTATGGTTGGTGCAAGCATCTCGGAGTTGGAACATTCGCTTTAATGAGGTGATTAAAGCATTTGGGTTTATACAGGTTTATGGAGAACCGTGTATTTACAAGAAAGTGAGCGGGAGCTCTATAGCATTTCTCATATTATATGTGGATGACATATTGTTGATGGGAAATGATATAGAACTTTTGGAAAGTGTTAAGGCCTACTTGAATAAATGTTTTTCAATGAAGGACCTTGGAGAAGCTGCTTACATATTAGGCATTAAGATCTATAGAGATAGGTCGAAACGCCTCATAGATATTTCACAAAGCACATACCTTGAAAAGATATTGAAGAAGATCAATATGGATCAGTCCAAGAAGGGGTTCTTGCCTGTGTTACAGGGTGTGAGATTGAGTACGACTCAATGCCCGACCACGACAAAGGATAGAGAAGAGATGAGTGTCATCCCCTATGCCTCAGCCGTCGGCTCTATCATGTATGCCATGATGTGTACCACACCTGATGTGAACCTTGCCATAAATATGGTAGGGAGGTACCAAAGTGATCCCAGAGCGGAACACTGGACAACGGTCAAGAATATCCTGAAGTACCTGAAAAGGACAAAGGACATGTTTCTCGTATATGGAGGTGTTGAAGAGCTTGTCGTAAAGGGTTATGTCGATGCTAGCTTCGACACATATCCGGATGACTCCAAGTCACAAACCGGATACGTGTATATTTTGAACGGAGGGGCAGTCAGCTGGTGCAGCAGCAAGCAAAGCGTCATGGCGGCATCTACATGGCAAGTGGAGTGTATAGCTACTTCAGAAGCAGCAAAGGAAGGAGTATGGATGAAGGAGTTCATCACCGACCTAGGAGTAATTCCCAATTCGTCGGGCCTGATGACTCTATTCTGTGACAACACTGGAGCTATTGCCCTTGCCAAGGAGCCCAGGTTTCACATGAAGACAAGACACGTCAAGCGCCGCTTCAACTCCATCCGTGATTACATTTAGGAGGGAGATATAGATATTTGTAAAGTACATATGGATCTGAATGTCGCAGATCTGTTGATCAAACCTCTCTCACGAGTGAAATATGATCAACACCCGAACTCTATGGGTGTTCGATTCATCACAATGTAACTAGATTATTGACTCTAGTGCAAGTGGGAGACTATTGGAAATATGCCCTAGAGGCAATAATAAAATGGTTATTATTGTATTTCCTTGTTCATGATAATTTTCTATTGTTCAAGCTATAATTGTGTTAACCGGAAACCATAATACATGTGTGAATACATAGACCACAACAAGTCCCTAGTGAGCCTCTAGTTAGCTAGCTCGTTGATCAATAGATGGTCACGGTTTCATGACCATGGACATTGAATGTCATTGATAACGGGATCATATCATTAGGAGAATGATGTGATGGACAAGACCCAATCCTAAGCATAGCACAAGATCGTGTAGTTCGTCTGCTAAAGCTTTCCTAATGTCAAGTATCGTTTCCTTAAACCATGAGATTGTGCAACTCCCGGATACCGTAGGAATACTTTGAGTGTGCCAAACGTCACAACGTAACTGTGTGGCTATAAAGGTATGCTACGGGTATCCCCGAAAGTATCTGTTGGGTTGGCACGAATCGAGACTGGTATTTGTCACTCCGTGTGACGGAGAGGTATCTCTTGGCCCACTCGGTAAGACACCATCATAATGATCTCAATGTGACTAAGGAGTTAGCCACGGGAAGATGTATTTCGGAACAAGTAAAGAGACTTGCCGGTAACGAGATTTAACAAGGTATAGGGATACCGACGATCGAATCTCGGGCAAGTATCATACCGGTAGACAAAGGGAATTGTACACGGGATTGATTAAATCCCCAACATTGTGTTTCATCCAATGAGATCATCGTGGAGCATGTGGGAGCCAACATGGGTATCCAGATCCCGCTTTTGGTTATTGACCGGAGAGGTGTGCCGGTCATGTCTACGTGCCTCCCGAACCCGTAGGGTCTACACACTTAAGGTTCGATGACGCTAGGGTTATAGGGAAATAATATACGTGGTTACCGAAGGTTGTTTAGAGTCCCAGATGAGATCCCGGACATCGCGAGGAGTTCTGGAATGGTCCGGAGGTAAAGATTCACATATAGTAAGTGAGGTTTTGGTCATCGGAAGAGTTTCGGGCATCACCGGTAACATAGCGGGACCACCAGAAGGGTTCCGGGGTCCACCAAGTGGGGCCACCAGCACCGGAGGGCTGCATGGGCCACAAGTGGGAGGGAACCAGCCCCTAGGTGGGCTGGTGCGCCCCCACAAGGAGCCCAAGGCACAGCTTGAGGTGGGAGGGGGGCAAACCCTAGAGGCAGATGGGCCTTAGGCCCACCTAGGGCACCGCCCCTCCCACTCCCTCTCTTGGGCACCGCCCTAGATTGATCTAGGGTTGGCCGCCAGCCCTGGGGAGGGAACCCTAGGGCTGTCGCACCCCTCCTCCTTCCCCCTATATATATGTGGGATTTTGGGTGCTACCAAACACACGGGTTCTCTATCTCGGCGCAGCCTTGCCCTTCCTCTTCCTCGTTCTCCACGGTGCTTGGCGAAGCCCTGCCAGAGACCACGCAGCTCCACCGTCACCATGCCGTCGTGCTGCCAGAGGTCTCCCTCAACCTCTCCTTCCTCCTTGCTGGATCAAGGCGTAGGAGAGATCATCGGGCTGCACATGTGTTGAATGGGGAGGTGCCGTTGTTCGGCGCTAAGATCGGAATCCACCGCGATCTGAATCGCTGCGAGTACGACTCCACCAACCACGTTCTTGTAACGCTTCCGCTTTGCGATCTTCAAAGGTATGAAGATGCACTCTCCCCACTCATTGCTGGTTTCTCCATAGATAGATCTTGGTGAACACGTAGGAATTTTTTTGATTTACTACTACTTCTCCCAACATTAAGTTCATGGAGAAATGGAGTAGTGCAATAAGAACGGTGATATGATGTAGAGAAGATATATTCATGAAGGAATAGACCCCATCTTGTTATCCATAATGGCAATGATACATGCGTGTATTTCTTCCCTTTCTGTTACTGAGAAAGAACACCGCAAGATCGAACCCATCACAAAGCACCTCTTCCCATGGCCAGAAAAATCGATCTAGTTGGCCTAACTAAACCAAAGATTCAAAGAAGAAATACAAGGCTATAAGTAATCATGCAAATAAGAGATCAAACAAGACTCAAATCATATTCATGGATAGGAACTAAACATGAACACAAAATTCATCGGTTCCCAACAAACGCACCGCAAAAGTCATTACATCAAACAGATCTCCAAGAGACCATTGTATTGAGAAACGTAGAGAGAGAAAGAGAGAGGAAGCCATCTAGCTACTGCCTACGGACCCGTAGGTCTATGGTGGAATACTCACGCATAATCGGAGAGGCACGTATGAAGAAGATGAACCCCTCCGTGATGGTGTTAGATTGGATCTCGAGGTTCTGGAACTTGCAGCGGATGGAATTGTGTTTCGTCGACTCCCCAAGGGTTTTTGAATTTTCAGGGAATTTATAGGTTCGATAGTCGATTGAGGGGGTGCCTGAGGGGCCCACCCTCCACCAAGCCGCACCAGGGGCCTCTAGCATGCCTTGGTGGAGGGTGGCCACCCTGGGCCCCCTCTTCTCATGTTGTTTGGCCCATCTTCCTTCTTTTGGTCCAAAAAATCTACAAAAATCCCCGCAGTATTTGGGCTCCGTTTGGTACTGGTTGTCTGCGAAGTAAAAAAAACAAGCAAAAACAACTGCTGACACTTTGGCACTATGTCAATAGGATAGTCCCAAAAATGATATAAAGTTTCTATAAAATGATTTTAAAACATCCAAGATTGATAATATAACATCGTGGAACCAGCAAAAATTATAGATACGTTGGAGACATATTAGCATCCACAAGCTTAATTCCTACACGTCCTCGAGTAGGTAAATGATAAAAACAGAATTTTTGATGTGGAATGCTGCCTATCATGTTCATCACATATTCTTTTCTTTATAGCATGGACAATGGGACTTTTCATATGGTTCAAAGCAATAGTCAAACATATGAGCAAGCAACCATGTCTTTCAAAATATCAATAGTAAAGCAAGTTATCCCTAGCCTATCATGCTCAATCATTGATCCATTCACAATACACGCTCAAATATTAGCTACACCTAATGCTCAAGTACGATCATAGTTCCCCCTGGTTGGTGCTTTATAAGAGAGGATGGAGACTCAAGTTGAAAAATAAAAATTGCATAAAGTAAATAGATAGTACCTTTGAAGAGGGAAGTAGGGATTTGTAGAAGTGCGAGAGCTCAAGTGTTTAAATTGATAGAGAAAAATATTTTGAGTGGCATGCCTTTCATGTCAATGAAATCGATTGAGAGATTTCAATATCTTCCCACACTAGAGGCATCATGCATAGGCAGTTACCAAACAGAAAATAAAGTTTACTCCTTCTTCCACCATACTTTCACTTTCCATGGGTAGCCAAATCCATGGTTGCCTTCCATACCAACACTTTCCAAGGAATTTATTATTTGACAACATAAATTAAATATTTTTCTTTTTCATTTTGGGACTAGGCATCCCTATTACTGCTATACTCTCGCACAATGGCAAGTGAATAAACACTCATCTTGAGAATAACACATCTAGCATGAAAAAGTATCGGTCACCCCCTACCGTTTAATGAGCGGTACGACCATAGAAGGGAAAATTATTTTGAAAGTTTAGAGATGGCACATACAAATTTTCTTGGAACATAATGGAAATAATGTATATATGTAGGTATAGTGGACTCATATGGCAAAACTTGGTTTAAGGATTTTGGATCCACATGTAGTATTTCTACTTAGTACAAGTGAAGGCTAGCATGAGATTGAGAAGCATCCAACCAAGGAACGAAAATCAGATAAGCGAGCATTAAGCATAACCAACATTGAATAATGCACCATAAGTAGGATGTAATTTCTTAGCACAACTATTGATTTTCGTGCTTGCGTAGGGAATCACAAACCATAACACCAATATTCTTACTAAGAATAATTACTCATCAACATAACTCACATATCACTATTTTCATGTCTCAAAACTATTACAAAGAATCAAGTTTAATTTGTCCAATGATCTTCATGAATGTTTTTATTATATCCCTCTTGAATATCTATCACTTTGGGACTAGTTTCATATGTTGCAATTTCTCTTGATAAGCTCACACTAATATAAGTTAAGAACATGAGTATATAAGTTTCATCTATCAAAAGCATAGAAGTGAAGCATGAGAGGTTTCTTGAAAATTAATAACTCTCAAATTAATATAAGTGAATCATGAGAGCATTTCTTCAAATATGTAAAAGCACGCCGTGCTAAAAAAGATATAAGTGAAGCACTAGAGAAAATCCTTTGCTCAAAAGTTTTAAGTGAAACATAAAGAGAAATTCTAAAAAATCATAGCATAATTTTGGCTCTATCAAATAGGTGTGCATCAAGGATAAAATCAAATAAATAAAAGATACAAGACGCTCCAAGAAAAACTCATGATATGTGACGAATAAAAATATAGTTCCGAGTAGTATACCGATGGATGTTAGAAGAAAGAGGGGATGCCACTCGGGGCATCCCCAAGCTTAGTTGCGTGTTAATCTTTGGATATTACCTTGGGGTGCTTTAGAACCCCCAAGTTTTGTCTTCACTAACTCCTTATTCCTTCCTCCATCGTGATCTCATCCAAAACTTGAAAACTTCAATCACACAAAACTAAACAAAATTCTCGCGTGATCCGTTAGTATAATAAAGCAAATTACCACTTTAGGTACTGTTGTAAACCCATTCATATTTTAATATTGCATTACAAACTACTGTATTCTAACTTTACCAGGATTTATACCCCCCAATACAAGCCATAGATTCATCAAAACCAGCACACAATGCAACGAAAACAGAATCTGCTTCACACATGACAGTGTGTAGTAATCTGTACACTACCCATACATTTGGAACTCTAAAGATTCTGAAAAATTAGGAAAAGGTAAAGAATTTGTATAGAAATATTTTGTTAAAATTTCAGCTCAATATCACGTTCTGGTAAAAAATTAAAATTCATGCACTTGGAACAAAGTTTCTATTTCAGATTCAGCATTGTTTCTACTCTTCTTATTGATCATCTGAAAGGTATTACTTGGCACAAAAACTAAATAAAATATAAAAACCTAATAATAATTTTGCAAAATAGTCAAAATAAATAAAGCAAAAGATAACAATAATTTATTCATTGGGTTGCCTCCCAACAAGCGCTATCGTTTACGCCCCAAGCTAGGCATAACACATAGATTCAAGTATTGTCATCCTTAGTTTGCACTCCATAGGAGGGCCTCATGATTGATTCATATGGTGGCCTAATTCTGGTTATAAGTAAGTGTTCCATACCCTCTCTAAGGGGAAACTGAAACTTAATATTGCCTTCTTTGATATCAATCATGACACCAATAGTTCGTAAAACGGTCTACCAAGTGTCATAGGACAAGACAGATTGCAATAAATATCAAGAACGTTCAAATCAATGGGAACATAATTCCTATTTGCAAGGATAAGGACATCATTAATTCTTCCCAAAGGCTTTTTAATAGTAGAATCCGCCAAGTGCAAATTAAGAGAGCATTCTTCAATATTGGTAAGACAAAGCACATCACATAAAGATTTCGGAATTGTGGAAACACTAGCACCCAAATCACACAAAGAAAAACATTCATAATATTTAATCTTGATCTTAATGGTAGGTTCGCACTCATCATGTAATTTTCGAGGAATTGAAATCTCTAATTCCAACTTTTCTTCTAAAGATTTCATCATGGCATTAACGATATGTTCAGTAAAACCTTTATTTTGTTCATCAGCACGGGTTGAATTTATCATAGATTGCAGCAAAGAAATACAATCAACCATGGAGAAACTCTCATAATTAAAGTCTTTGTAATCAATGATATTGGGCACATCACTAGTTGAACTTTTGACCTCTCCAAACCCACTTTTATCAAAATCTTCATCAAGATTTTCACCCTCCAAATCATTGGGACGCCCTCTAGCTAAATTTGACTATCTTTTAGTCCCTTCATCATCAATTTTAACATTACTAAAGAAGGAATAAATAGAGAAAACACCAATCATTTTAAGATCTTCATCATTATTATGAATGTAATCCCTAGAAAACGTTTTTTCTGAAAAATCTCGTTTAGCTCTAAGCATAATGGTTCTTTTCTTACGTTCATCCATAGAAACATATAAAGCCTTAATTTATTCATTGATCATAGGCGAAAAGCATGCAACTTGAGATTTTCTACATCGTTGGAAAATCTGTCAATGCTTCTAGACATATCATCTATCTTATTCAACTTTTCTTCTATCGTAGTATTGAAAGACTTTTGAGCATTGATAAATTCTTTAAAAATATTCTCAATACCAGAGGTGTTGATATTATTATTATAAGAATTGCCATAGGAATTACCATAATTATTAGAGGAATTTCCAGGAAAAGTCCTAGGATTAAAATTACCTCTATAATCATTGTTATTGAAGCTGTTTCGCGAGATGAAATTCATATCTACGGAATCACAATTTTGCTCAAACAAAGTAGACAAAGGCACATCATTAGATCAAGAGGAGCATTTGTACTAGCAACCAACTTCATAAGAGCATCAACTTTTTCACTCAAACTACTAATTTCTTCTACCAAATTAACCGTTTTACTAGTAGGTGCCCTTTCGGTATGCCACTATGAATAATTTTCCATTATATTATCTAGAAATTGGGTAGATTCACCCAAAGTAATTTCCATAGAAGTCTCACCCACTGTGAAATCTAAAAGATTTCTAGAGACAAAATTCAATCCCGCATAAAAAAGTTGTATGATCATCCAAAGATTTAAACCATGAGTAGGACACTTTCTTAGCATTAACTTCATTATTTCCCAAGATTGTGCGATATGTTCATGCTCAAGTTGCTTAAAATTCAATATTTCCCAAGTGTGCTTTCGCTTATCCAAGAATCAATACTATTGCGAGGCAAAGAGGAAAATTGATCCCGCAAAGAGAAAAGAAATTTTTTGCACGATCTCGCAAAGAGAAAGGAAACAATTTCAACTTCACAATATCATTGTCCACATCTTTATTATTTTGCATATCGCATAATTCCACGAAGGTATTTAGATGGGACGCGACATCCTCATTAGGAGTACAGGAAAATTGATCTTTCATGACAGGATTCAACAAAGCGTCATTAAGATCGCAAGACTCCGCACTAGTGGCGGGAGGAGCAATAGGAGTGCTAATACAATCATTATTATTGGTATTGGAAAAATCACACAACTTGGTCTTTTCTTGATTCATCATGACTACGCAAACAAGATTGCAAGCAAACAAGAGATCTGACAAGAAAGAGGCAAAGGAAAAATAAAGGGCCAATAAAACAGCAAATTTGTGAAGTGGGGGAGAGGAAAACGAGAGGCAAATGGCAAATAATGTAAATTGCAAGGAGATGAGGTTTGTGATTAGGAACCTGGTACATGAGATTGCTTCCTCCCCAACAATGGCGCCAAAAATTCCTTTGACGTGCCTTGAGACTGCATCAGTATTTCCCCAAAGAGGAAGGGATGATGCAGCGCAGTGACGGTAAGTATTTCCCTTAGTTTATGAAACTAAGGTATCAATCCATAGAGGAAGATCACACATCCGCGTAAACAACACCTGCACACAAACAACAAATACGTGCAACCCGACGCAAAAGAGAGGTTTTCACGCTCTCTACGGTAATAAGATAGATTAGGTAGTGATAGTTTTGGCAAATAGGTCTCACAAGAACACAAAGTAAAAAAAAAGTGCATCAAGGTATTTTTGGATTTTTTGGATTAATATATCTGAAAACAAAAGTTGCAAATAGTAGATCGGAAAGCAATATGTTGGAAAAGTAGACCCGGGGGTCGTAGGTTTCACTAGCAGCATACCAAACTAGTAACTCAGATATTCACCTCGACGATCATATCGTAGAAATTTTATTTTCCTGTCACGATGATCTTAATCTTCAATCTGAATTTGCTTGAACTTTTTAAACATTTCAGACTTGTGTTTCATTAAGTAAATATGCCAGTACCTACTCAAATCATCAGTGAAGGCAAGAAAATAAGGATATCCACTGCACACTGCAACACTCATTGGATGGCATACATCAACATGTATCATTTCCAATAAGTCACTTTCCCGCTCCATCATATCGGAAAACGGGGTCTTAGTCATCTTGCCTATGAGATATGGTCTGCATGATCAACCGATTCTAAATCGAGTGAGGCCAAAGATCCATCAGCATGGAGTTTCTTCATGCACTTTACACCAATATGACCTTTAGAGGCAGTGCCATAAGTATGTGGTACTATCATTATTAACTTTGCATCAGCATGCGATGATGATCACATCAACCTTGGAAACACTTCCAACACACATCACCACCTCGCTCTTAGCTAGTCTTCGTTTATTCTGTAGGTTTTATTCCAAGTTACTAACATTAGCAATTGAACCAATATCTAATACCTAGGTCCTACTATGAGTACTAGTAAGGTACACATCAATAATACGTATATCAAATATACTTCTGTGGATGTTGCCAGCCTTCTTATCTACCAAGTATCTAGGGATAATCTGGTTCAGTGACCGTTCCCCTCATAATAGAAGCACTTAGTCACTGGAGGAGCAACTAGTTTGCCGTTCTTGAAGTTTCCCTTCTTGCCCTTGCCCTTCTTGAAACTAGTGGTTTTACTAGCCATCAACACTTTATGCTCCTTGTTGATTTCTACCTTCGCGGTGTCAAACATCGCGATCAACTTAGAGATCATCTTCTCCATCCCTGGCATGTCATAGTTCATAACGAAGCTCCAGTAGCTTGGTGACAATGACTTGGAGAACTATGTTAATCACTATCTTATTTGTAAGATCAACTCCCACTTGATTCAAGCAATTGTAGTACTAAGACAATCTGAGCACAAGCTCACCGATTGAGCTATTCTCCTTCATCTTGCAGGAAAAGAATCTTGCCAGAGGTCTCATACCTCTTAACAAGGGCATGAGCCTGGAATCTCAATTTCAGCTCTTGGAACATCTCATATGCTCTGTGACGTTCAACTCTAAGACGTAATGCATGGACACTGAACTATCAAGTTGTCATTAGAACGTGTCTGTCACATGTTCACAAACTCCATAGACGACGCTCGAGGGGGTGGCGCACCGAGCGGTGCATCAAGTACATAAGCCTTCTGTGCAGTAATGAGGACAATCCTCAGATCATAGACCCAGTCCGCATAATTGCTACCATCATCTTTCAACTTAATTTTCCTCTTGGTACATTTCAAAATTCAGGGGAGCTACAGCGCGAGCTATTGATCTATAACATACTTTGTAAAGACAACTTTAGACAATGTTCATGATAATGAGTTCAATTAATCATATTACTAAAGAACTCCCACTCAAATCAACATCCCTCAGGTTGTCTAAGTGTCACATGATCCAAATCCACCAAACCAAGTCCGATCATCAAGTGAGTTGAGCTGGTTTCAATGGTGAACATCTCCATGTTGATCATATCTAAACTATGACTCATGTTTGACCTTTCAGTCTCTTGTGTTCTGAGGCCATGTCTATACATGCTAGGCTCATCAAGTTTAACCACGAGTGTTTTGCATGTGCAACACTGGCTTGCACCCGTTGTATGTGACGTATAGTCTATCATACCCGATCATCACGTGGTGCTTCGCAACGACGAACTTTCGCAACGGTGCACACTCGGGGAGAACATAATTTTATCTTGAAATTTTAGTGAGGGATCACCTTATAATGCTATCGTTGTCCTAAGAACAATAAGATGAATAAAAAAGGATTAACATCACACGCAAATCATAAGTGACATGATATGGCCATGAACTTGTGCTTTTGATCTCCATCTCCAAAGCACTGGCATGATCTCCATCATCACCGGCACCACACCATGATCTCAATCATCGTGTTTCCATCGGGGTTGTCACACCAACCATGCTTCTACTACTATTGCTACCGCTTAGCGATAAAGTGAAGCATTACATAGCGCTTAAAGATTGACACGCAGGTCACGCAATAATTAAAGACAACCCTATTGTTCCTGCCGGTTGCCGTATGCATCAGCATGCATGTCGATATAAACTAATACAAAACATGATCATCTCATACATCAAATATATTTCATCATGTATTTGGCCATGTCATATCAGAACATACCCTGCAAAAACAAGTTAGATGTCCTCTAATTTGTTGTTGCATGTTTTACGTGGCTGCTATGGGTGTCTAGCAAGAACGATTCTTACCTACGCAAAACCACAATGGTGATATACAAATTTCTATTAAACCTTCTACAAGGACCGCCTTTGTCGAATCCAATTCAACTAAGGTGGGAGAGACAGACACCCGCCAGCCATCATATGCAACAAAGTCACATGTCAGTCAATGGAACCGGTCTCTCGTACGTGGACGATTAAGGTTGGTCCGAGCCGCTTCATCCATAATACCGCCAAATGAAGATAAGACTAAGGAGGTAAGCAATCTGAACATCAACACCCACAAACTCTTTGTGTTCTACTCATGCATATCATCTACGCATAGGCATAGCTCATGATGCCACTATTGGGGAACGTTGCATGGGAAACAAAAAAATTCCTACGCACACGCAAGATCTATCCTTGGAGATGCATAACTATGAGAGGGGAGTGTATCTACATACCCTTGTAGATCGCTAAGAGGAAGCGTTAAGAAACGCGGTTGATGTAGTCAAACGTCTTCGCGATCCAAATCGCAAGCCATCCTACGATCCAATCACGATCTAGTGCCGAATGGACGGCACCTTCACGTTCAACACACGTACAACTTGATGATGTCCTCGCCTTGTTGATCCAGCAAGAGAGGCGAAGTAGTAGATGAGTTCCGGCAGCACGACGGCGTGGTGAAGAACAATCTCCACAGGGCTTCGCCAACCACAATAGAAACTATGACGGGGCGGGGCTACCGTCACATGGCTTGGGGAAATCTTGATGTGTTCTGGGTGCTAGCCCTGCCCCTCTATTTATATGTTGAGCCTTGAGGTAGTTTCTTGGAGAAAGAGCCTCCTCAAAGTCGGTTTGGCATGCAAGGCAAGAGTCCTCCTCGGACTCCTGGACCAGACGCCAGGGTCCTTGGCGTCTGGCCCCAGACGCCAGGGTCCCGGGCGTCTGGCCCCTGGCCTTCACAAAACTCCTTTTCCACCATCCTAAAGCCTCGTGGGCTTTATCCATTTGCCGAAATAAAGTGTTCTCGTACCCAAACATCTCGGGACACATCTGAAACCCCTTTCGATGAATTCCGGAACCCTTCCGGAGACCAAACACTATTATCCCATATATCAATCTTTACCTCCGGACTATTCTGGATATACTCATGATCTCCGTGATCTTATCCGGAACTCCGAACAACCTTCGGTCACCAACATAATAACTCAACTATACTTATATCGTCACCAAACGTTAAGTGTGTAGACCCTACGGGTTCGAGAACTATGTAGACATCATCGAGACACCTCTAAGATCAATAACCAATAGCGAGACCTGGATGACCATATTGGTTCCTACATATTCTACGAACATCTTTATCGTTTGAACCTCTATGTCAAGGATTTAGTTAATCATGTATGCAGTTTTCTTTGTTCATCGGTATGTTACTCGCCCGAGATTTGATCGTCGGTATATCCATACCTAGTTCAATCTCGTTACCGACAAGTCTCTTTACTCGTTCCATAATACAAGATATTGTGGCTAACTCTTTAGTCACTTTTCTTGCAAGCTCATTGTGATGTTGTATTACTGAGTGGGCCCTGAGATACTTCTCAGTCACATGGAGTAACAAATACCAGTCTTGATCCATGCCAACCCAATAGACACCCTCGGAGATACCTGTAGAGCACCTTTATAGTCACCCAGTTACGTTGCGATGTTTGATACACGCAAGGTACTCCTCCGGTGTCAGTGAGTTGCATGATCTCATATTCATAGGAACAAATACTTGACAAGCAGAAAACAATAGCAATAAACTGACACAATCGTATGCTAGGTTCATAGTTTGGGTCTTGTCCATCACATCCTCCTCCTAATAATGTGATATCATTATCAAATGACAACTCATGTCTATGGCTAGGAAACATTAACCATCTTTGATAAACGAGCTAGTTTAGTAGAGGCTTACTAGGGACACTTTATTGTCTATGTATCCACACATGTATTTGAGTTTCTATTCAATACAATTATAGCATGTATAATAAATGATTATCATGAACAAGGAAATTTGATAATAACTAATCTATTATTGGCTCTAGGGCATATTTCCAACATATGTTGAGTCCATCTTTTGGCTACAAAATTGAATGGGAAAAACGTAAAGAAGTGCTTCAAAGTCTAACAAAGATCACCGGAGCGTTTCAAGCAAAATAATTTTTCTGCAGCTCACAGATGTTTCACCAAACGCATTGTAGGCATGACCAGTCGAGTGGCCATGATTGGGAAAAATGTGGTCGGGCGGAGGCAGAGGAGGAGCCCGGCCTCTTGTCGTGATTGCCTACTTCCTCAGGGGCTTCTTCCACTAGTAGAAAACAGGGCTTTGGTCTAGGTCGGGCCATCCCTTTAGTCATGATTCACTCAAGAACCAGGACCCATGGGGGCAACGGTCCCGGTTCGTGAGGGCAGGGGGGCTGGCCAGGCCACATGGCGCATTGGTCCCTGTTCGTAGGACCCCTTTGGTCCCGGTTCCAGACACCAACCGGGACCAATGGGCCTTGCTCTTGGCCCACAACCATAGGTCCCGGTTTGTGGATGGAACCTGGACCAATTGGGGTCCTTTAGTCCCGATTTCATCCACGAACCGGTACCAATGAGATGCCTATATATACTCCCTTGTCTGCGAGCAGCGCACTCCACATTGCTTTGTTTTTTTGGCCGGCGAGGGGAGAGCTTTGTGGTGCTCTAGCTCACTTCATATGCACATGAGGTGTTTGATGAAATGCCCAAGCCACACTTAAGCTTTGTCCTCTCGAAGCTCCTTGTCCAAGCTCCATTTTCCTCAAGATTTGTCTAGGTTTGGCGGTCCATCCTGTCCCGTCCCCCTCCTCGGCGTCGTCGATCGCCTGCGCCCATTTCGGTGCCGACACCACCGTGGTTAGCCTCTTCTTCTTATCTTCTTTCTAAAAGGAAAAGGTTTTTACTTGTATGATTTAGATAGATACTTGTGTAATTTTCTTACTTTTATTATTGTTTGTTATTATATAGTGCGATGGTTTTCGTATCCACCTCCGTCGGCCCTCGTCCTGTCTATGATTCGGATGTGGTATATATTATCTTTTATAACTACTTGTTTTGTTTAGTGTTTATGACAATCATGCTGACCAATGTGACATAGATTTTCTAATCTAGGAGGAGGTAGTTGAACCAAAAATTCCAACCCACATAGCAACTCTTGTCGAGAAGTTAAATTTGGTTGAAAAAGAAAACAATGACTTGAAAGAAAAATTACAAAGAGTTGAAGAGAAGAAGATGAAATTGGAGTTGCATGTTGCCGATGTCGTCGACGATCACAAGACCAAGATGATTGCAATGCGCTTGAATATATTAAAGATTAGAAAATATGCCATTCATACTGAGCCTTGGTATCATTATGCCGTTGGATCAATTGGTAGCTTAGTAGAGGTTATGATCGCATTTGTTGTTGCATTTAAATTTTTTACATAGTTTCAATGTATGTTTTAATTAGATGCTCTAGAGAGCTATATGTTGTTCAATAATGAGAACTATGTATGAATTGTATGTATTTATTTTGGTCACTATTGTACTTTGGCTTTAATGTGATGATGAATTTCTATTAATTTGGTCACTTCTCTATTCATGATATGTTGTAATGGTTTTTAAATACACTTTAGTATATAACATGCTATGTGGGTGAAATGATGATACCATGCCAACTTTCAACCTTTTTAGATTTCATTTGAAGTGCTTTTCAATTTCAATACCAAATGAAGTCAGAAAGGGTTGAAAATTGATGATGTGGCTTTGAGTGGTGCATTTTGAACACACAAAAAGTATGGAGTTCAAATAAGTCCAAAAAATGAAATCCCTTTGTAACAGATGAGTTTTAGTCCGAAACCGTGATACTTCGAAAGAATTGTCGATTTTGTACATGAAGTGCATCTAGTATTTGCCATAACCCTATCAAATTTTTATAACATGCTATTTGGGTGAAATGATGATACCATGCCAACTTTCAACCTTTTCAGAGTTCATTTGAAGTGCTTTTCAATTTTAGGGTTATTTACCTCAAAAAATCAGTAAGTATACGAAAATACCAAATGAAGTCAGAAAGGGTTGAAAATTGCTGATGTGGCTTTGAATGGTGCATTTGTAACACACAAAAAGTATGGAGTTCAAATAAGTTCAAAAAAATGAAATCCCTTTATAACAGATGAGTTTTCGTTCGAAACCGTGATACTTTGAAAGAGATTGTCCATTTCCTACACGAAGTGCATCCAGTTTTTGCTGTAACCCTCTCAACTTTTTATAACATGCTATGTGGGTGAAATGATGATACCATGCCAACTTTCAACCTTTTCAGAGTTCATTTGAAATGATTTTCAATTTCAGGGCTATTTAGCTCAAAAAATCAGTAAGTGCATGATAATACAAAGTGAAGTCAGAAAGGGTTGAAAATTGATGGTGTGGCTTTGAATGGTGCATTTTGAACACACAAAAAGTATTGAGTTCAAATAAGTTCAAAAAATGAAATCCCTTTATAACAGATGAGTTTTCGTTCGAAACTGTGATACTTCAAAATAGATTGTTCATTTTGTACACGAAGTGCATCCCATTTTTGCCGTAACCCTCTCAACATTTTATAACATGCTATGTGGGGTGAAATGCTGATACCATGCCAAAGAGACTATCCGTTTTGTACACGAAGTGCATCCTGCTTTTGCTGTAACCCTCTCAACTTTTTAGCACATGCTATGTGGGTGAAATGATGACACCATGACAATTTTCAACAATTTCAGAGTTCATTTGAAGTGCTTTTCAATTTCAGGGTTATTTAGGTCAAAAAATCAGTAAGTGCATGAAAAATACCAAATGAAGTCAGAAAGTTTTGAAAATTGATGATGCGGCTTTGAATGGTGCATTTTGAACACACAAAAAGTATGGAGTTCAAATAAGTTCAAAAAATGAAATCCCTTTGTAACAGATGAGTTTTCGTCCGAAACAGTGATACTTCGAAAGAGATTGTCCATTTTATACATGAAGTGCATCCAATTTTTGCCGTAGCCCTCTCAACTTTTTAGCTCATGCTATGTGGGTGAAATGATGACACCATGCCAACTTTCAACCTTTTCAGAGTTCATTTGAAGTGCTTTTTAATTTCTTTCAAAATATCGTGGGAGTGGAGTTCAAAAAAGAATAAACTAAACAGCTTTTATAAACCTCTAGTATTTTTCAAACTATAATTATATAAAAATTATGCAACTAATATTATCAAAGTATTTTTTGTTCAAAACATTAATAGCAAAAAGTATATAATTATAAATCACACTGGAAATAAATAAAGCAAAAAATAAAACAAAATAAATAAAGCAAAAAAACAAAACAAAAAAATGGAAATTAAGCAACTAAAATTATCAAAGTATTTTATCAAAATAGTAATAGCAAAAAGAATATAATGATAAAACACACTAAGCCACCATAAAGTATTTTTTGTTAAGAACTTTTAATATGCAAAATTATCACATAAGAAATGCCCACCTACTAAGCCACTATGGCCTGCAAACGACTAGTAACCCAATATACATGGGCCAGGACGCAGACCCACGGGGCAAGTAGGCCCAACAGGGCAGAGACAGTTAGGCATGCAATGCCTGCGATAGAGAGGAGCTCAAGACGGTACGTGTAGCCACGCTTATAAACTAGTACGACCGCTCCTCGCTCGGCGAGGTGGGACTAAACTCCCACCGTGCTAGGAACAGGGCTTTAGTTCCGGTTGGTGCCACCAACCAGGACCAATGCCACCCTTTCGTCCTTTGGGCTGACGAAAAGGGATCTTTGGTCCCGGTTGGTGGCATCAACCGGGACGAATACCCACCTTTAGTCCCGGTTGGTTCCACCAACCGGGACCAAAGGTCTCTGCCTCCCTCCCTTTGGGCTAACGAAAAGAGACTTTTGGTCCCGGTTGGTAACACCAACCAGGACTAAATGTGGGCATTGGTCCCGGTTGGCGCCACCAACCGAGACCAATGCTTCTTCTATATAAGCAAACACTTAGAAATTTCAGTTTTCATCGCCACTTCGCCAAGCCCGCCGTCCTCATCCCCGTCGTCATGTGCCGCCCCGAGCCTGCCGTCGTCATCCCCGTCCCCATTGCCGCCCCCATCGCCGCCCCGAGCCTGCCGTCGTCGTCCCCGTCCCCGTCGCCGCCCCCGTCGCCGCCCCATCCCCGTCGCCTCCCCGTCGCCGCCCCGCCCTCGTCCTGTGGCCGCCCTGTTGACATCGCCTCCCCGTCGCCCCCCAAAGTGAGCCCCCCCTTTCCCATGGTCCCCTGCTCGGATACGGCAACACGGACATGGTGACACGCATACGGGGACACGGGATACTGCATTTTCCAAAAACAGCCCATTGGGGACACGACAAGTATATATAAAGATAAATGATAATATGTCATGAGTTAAATAAAGAAAAATAACAAGAAAGAGATCACCCCCTCCCCAATAACTTCGACATGACGGGGAGGTCGATATACATTTTTTCTATGTATGTATGTCGTTGTCGTTGAGTTAAAGAAAGAAAAATAATGAAAATATGTCATCAGTTAATGAAAATATATAATATATGTATGTGGCTATGTATGTATAGATAGATAGCATTTTTTTCCATGTATGTATGTCGTTATTGATATACCCCTCCCCGATAACTTTGATATGATGGGGGGGGGTCGATATACCCCCTCCCAATAACTTCAACATGACAGGGGGGTCGATATACCCCCCTCCCCGATAACTTCGACATGAGGGGGGTCGATATACCCCCTCCTCGATAACATTTTTTTCTAAGTTACTAAGGTAAAATGTTCATATAGAAAACTCCGGTAATATAGATTTATCAAGAATGCCCCCATTATGGATGTGCACAAGTTGATCCTTTTTTTGATCCCATCTATATATATTCTTCTATATGTCATATTGTGTGTCAAAGTATTGAATAAATCCATGGCTTCATCATCAGCCAGAACTAACCGGCGTATGATGTTACGAAGCTCTTCAAAGTTGTTTTGGAACGGAGTTCCGGATAGAATAATCCGCTTTTTGGTACGGATTTTAGCAACAGCCTTCCAAATAGCGATATTCGGAATGCTCTTGCTGAACTCCGTACCAAAAAGCTAATTATCCTATCCGGGACTCCGTTCGAAAACAATTTTGGAGAGCTTCGTACCATTATGTGCCTGTTACTTCCGGCTAATGATGAAGCCGTGGAATTCTTGAATCCTTTGACACTAGACAACCTGACATATAGAAGGGTAGATGAGATCAGGAAAAATATGGACCATTTTCTGCACATCCAGAATGGCGCCATTTTGTTAAATCAATAAAAGGTTAAGAGAATCCCGACCCTCTCGCCCGACCAAACCCTAGAAGCGTCGAGGGCCACCCCTAATCCTTGAAGCGCTGTCGAGGCCACCCCAAATCGTATAGAAGTATATTAATTGCCATGTTTTAATATTTGTAGAAACTATGGATCAAAGAGGCTTGAAACAAGAACAGTTGTTGGGGGACATAATCTGAGGTAATCCTGATGCTGTCTTGTCATATCTCAACGACATCGATGGTCTTCAAGGAGAGGAAGGACATGATCGTGTTGGCTCCGGTAACCGAATGCCGGAGGAAGAAGGAGACCATGGTGATGGCTCCGGTTACCGAACGGAGGAGGGAGATGTTGCAAAGTCCGGCGAGGTATATATATTAATTAAGCATGTGCTGACTAGATAATTGATGCATTAATTGTTTTGGTATGTACATATATTAACTCTTATTTCTTATTTTGAATAGCCCTCCGGATCGAGCCAAACTTCGATAATGAGACGAGGCCCGAAGAGAAGGTTGAAAAAGGAAGAAAGGTTCACAATCACAGCACTCGCGGACGATGGCCTACCGATTGAACCAAAGCAGACCAAGGACGCATTTGCTTCTCAATGCTGAACTATTGTTAGGGACAACATCCTGATCAGAATCAAGCAATGGAATAAGCCTCAGGACGACGCCCATGAAGGTGATTATGTCACAAATAGACAAAAATATGATCTTTGGACCGTGCTAAAGGCTAATTTCACCCTACCGCCAGAGGTGGATCCAAATAAGCCAGTTATAGAGCCACTGGTCAATGTGTGTGCTCTTAAGAAGATGGCAGATCTATTCAGGAGGTGGAAGAATGAGTTGAAATCAAAGTTTGTTGACAAAGGGAAGACTCCAGAATTGATCGGCCGATTTGAGAAGATAAGAGATCACTGGCCCGCATTTGTGGCCTACAAGACATCAAAGAAGAGTAAGAAAATGTCTGAGACAAACAATATCAATGCTGCAAAGAAGCAGTATCACCATCACACGGGGTCAGGTGGCTACCTCAAAGCCCGGCCGTTCTGGGACAAAGTGTCACGCCCAAGATGCGCGCCTATCCGTTTAAGGCACGAGGGCCTCGCAAGGGAAAGAGGCGCATCTTGCCGTTAGCAAGAATAGTATCATCACAATATACAATAGTGAATGAGAAGAGTATACAAGTTGTCTTACACTCGCCACATGCTAACTTACAATGTCACTCAAATCATAGCATCAAGATGAACACAGGGTCCGACTACGGACAAAATCAAACAATAAAAGAAGTTGCAAATGATACTATCAAGCTGTCCCAAAGATCACGACCAGGTCATCTACTCATCCGAGTACGTCACGTACATCCTGCTTCTCACCTCATCATACTCCCACTAGAGCTGAGTAAGATCATCCTGCACGAACTCATCTGAACCTGCACCTGGATTATTGTAGTAAACTGTGAGCCACAGAGGACTCAGCTATCATGTGCCCGGGTACCAAGACTATTTAAGCTTTAGGAAGGAAGGGGGTGATGTTTAGTTTGCAGCAGCACTAAGCATTATATGGTGGCTAACTTACGCTACAAGAATGTAAATGTGAGTGGTCTACGTTAAGCGATCGAATCTAGAGTGATCTCTAAGAGATCCTGAACACTTACTTACGTCAATCATAACCCCATCGTGTTCTATCTCGGATCATGTTCACGAGCAGAGACGATCACGGTTACTCACACAGTTGGTGTGTTTTAATTAGAGTTTACTTCAAGTTTTCTATAACCGGGTGTTAAACAAATATCCAAGTTGCCACATAACCGCGGGCACGGCTTTCCGAAAGATTTAACCCTGCAGGGATGCTCCAACTAGTCCATCACAAATAACCACACTCCGTGGGAATAGCCTCGAACGCGGATCTCGCGATCATCATAGGCAATTCCAAAGGATGCCAACACCTCGAGTCAACCCAAAGAAAGTCAGACTCCTCACGCAAGACATTCGATAAAGGTAAAACAAATCCAGCAAGACCTCCTGACATGTCGACGAACCCGATAAGAGCCGCGTATCTCAGTCTCAGGACACGACGGATAAGCGAAGCGTACGGTGGCCTGATAGAAATCTCCCGAGTTGCCTCGGGTTGGCCCCGCACAGTGCTCTAGTTTGGACCAACACTCATGAGGAGCACTGGCCCGGGGGTTGATTAAATTATCCACGGGTTTGTAAGACCCTATGCAATTTTATTAAGTTGTTAAGCAAATGTAGTACAATGTTGGGTCTTGCCAGACAAGTTTTAATCTCAACCGGATGAACAAGGGGGTCCCCATAACAACCCCAAGCGTGTTAGCAGTGCAAAATATGGAAAACATAACACCGGTAACAAGGATCTAATGGCGGTAATAGCGGAATAAAACACTTAGCAAAAGGCCAAGCCTTCCACCAATACCAAGATATATATAAATGTGCATTAAATTAAATAACAGAATTTATTGTGATATCCAATCCATGTTATCACATGGAACAACCGGCACCTGCAGCTAAGAATGCTATAAGAGGGGCTGAGCAGCGGCAACTTAGCCAATCAACGGTTTTGCTGGGACGTGGAGGTTAGAGGCCGTCATAGCAACATGGGGGCTGATATCATGTGGTAGGTAGCGCAATTGTAACGATAATAACGAGAAACTAGCAAGCAAAGATAGTATTGGGATCCAGGTACAATCATCTTGCATGTTGGTTCTTCAGCGGAACAAGTAGCGGGACCCTCATAGTGGTACTCTCCAGGTTCCTCGAACTCAGTATCGACACTCGCGTCTACCCAAGAAAAACAGCAAATGAATAACCAACCAAGGTACAATGCGCAACAAAGATGATGCATGATTCATTTAATGAAGGATTTAACATGGCAATCCCAACCTAGTCAAGTTTCACATGCAAGGTTTGTTTATTAATGAATCTCGACAGAACCTCATGTTAACTTATTTAGACAGGCATGAACATGGCAAATATGGATGCATCATGCAAAATCGATGGAAATGCATATAAGGATCGCGAGGAACGGATCTACGATTATCGAGATATGCTCACGACAAGGTACGAAGGCAAAACACAGGACCACCAATTACCTGGGCTAATTCTTGGCATTCCAAGGTAGCCACTGGACAGGTGATGAAAAATCAAGCATATTAGGCTCAAGAATCAATCAATTCCATGAAGGATAGCTCCCACAAGTCACAAAACAAAATCACACCAATCTGTCACAAACAGCAACATAGCAATTTGTAAAGATCACAACTAGAGATACAGGAGCCCTACAGCCACAAACAAGATAGGGACATGATCTACTCAACACCCACATCAATTTATCCAACTATGCAGTCAGCAAAAGAGTCACACATCAATATGCATGTATCAAGCAAGTTGGCATGATGAATCAGGATTTTAGGGACTTAGTGAAAATTTCAGTTTTCTGGAATCTGGGTTAATAAAGTAGCAAGTTGACAGCACTAGTTATATGTCCTAGATAGCTCCTATTGGCATGAAAATTAACAGGATGGAATATGACAATAACTACTACAAATACCTAACAGTTAGCATGCTCAAATTCACAACAAATCACCAGCTACAACCCACTCTACAAGGCAAAACAATAATAACAAAAACTCCAGACTTAAGTCAATTTTAAGCAGGTTGGCAGAAACAGAAAGTAGGCAACTTAACAGCATGGTTCCCACTTATCTAGTGACTTAACATGAATAATAAAAATACTGTATCATTCCGAACAACTTTGACTATCAAACTCGTGTTGACAAGAACTTGAAAGCATGCATGGATTAATTCATATGAAAAAGACAAAAGGGCATCACAGCATAAAAATGCAGTTTTGTCAAGTTGCCCCAAAGTCAAATCTGACTTCACAGGTGCATACATGGGTTGATTCTACCCCAAAATCATTACTCATACCTATATGCTTGCATAGAACAAGAGGGAGCAAAGGGGGGTCAAAATTGGACCTCCCTAGGCCATGGGTGACTTATGTCACTTATGGAACTTAATGCAAATGTCACAAAATGATAGGTGCTCCGTGGATACATGTTGGAAGGGGTTATTTAGCACCTTAGGGACATGATAGCATGGCATGGCATCAAGATCAAGGATGAAACTATCTAGGAGAGGTATACATGCACATATACACATGAAATAAACCTACACATGCATCTCTACCCTTTAAGCACACACACATCCACAAACATATGTGGATACGAAGGCACAACCATCCACACCTATGCTAACATCACTAGGATAGGTGAAAGAGCAAGCACATGTACAACCACCAAGCCACACACACAAGCATGTGTGGGTGACACACACACACACTCACTAACCTACACTTACAAGGACACACACATGTATGGTGCACCACACACCCACAACACACTCCACACCACTAAATATGCATGTGTGTATGCAACACATACACACACACTCACTAGGACACACACTAGGTCACACATACACTCCACACTAAACACACATGCATCATGTGCATATGCACCATTAGGTGCACACACACTACCACACCACACACTACAATGCACACACGAGCACCCATGCATATGTGCCTACACACACATGTACACACAAACAATTCCTATGCATACATATGCATATGCACCCCTAGGTGCATACACACACATACATGCTACAAACACACACACACACACTCTAAGGCACACACACTATATACATGAGACAGAAAAATAAATAAAAAGGAACCTGATCCTACACATACATACATACACACTCAACAAATAAAAGGAAAGAAAACAAGCAAAAAGAAAACAAAACAAAAAAAGGGGGTGGAGAAGGGGATCGAACCCAAGACCTCCCTGGTCTCCCCCGAGCTGGTTGCCACTGCGCTACGCGATCGCATGTTAACAGAGGGAGGCTTCTGCATCTCAAATACACACACAAGCGCCCTTATACTGACGAAACTGAACCGAACTGCACACGCGCGCGACAGAGCATCGGCGGCGAGCAATCGACGGCTATAGGCAGGTCCGACAACGCAAAAGGGGCACACACCTATCAGGGACTACCGGGGCTCTCTTCCCCTTCTCATCCTGTGACGAGGAGGAAGGAGAGGCGAGCTCAAGATCACGCTTTGCGAACGGCGACGACAGACAATGGCGAGACGCACGCACACGGCGACGGGAACAACGGCTGCTCACCGAGGGGGAGGAGACGATGGGCGGACGACACGACGGGGACGCAGGGGAAGGAAAGGCGAAGACGACGCCGTCGATGGAGGTGAAGCAGACCGGCCGGAGAGGAAGCAGAGATGGATACCACCGTCGAAGGAGAAGACGGAGGCGAAGGAGCAGAGCCCCTCCGGAGCCCCTAGCGACGGGAATGGAGCGCGGGGAGATCACTCGAGTCCCACGCCATCACCGTTGGGAATGAGGACGACGGAGGCGATCGGGGCACGCCGACGACCTTCTTTGAACTCCGGCCTACGCTACACTTACCTAACAGAACAGATCCAGGAAGGAGAAGAGGAGAAGGGAAAAGAGGGGAGCGGCGGCGGCGAGGAGGAAGAGGGGAACCCTAGGGATGCACACACTTAAGAAGGGGAGGCCGACCTCGACGTTGGAGCTAAAGGCGACGGCGACGGCACACACCCTCGCTCTCTGCTCTGCTCTTTGCTAACACTGACGGAGGGGAACGAGGAGCGGGGCAGGTACGCGTTAGCTGCGGCTTGGACCGAGCCAGAGGCTTCCCTGGGCCAGAAGCCCAGTGCCCCACACAGCTCCCTTTTCCAACTGAAAGGGATTTGAGGATATTTAAACCCAGCACCACTCAAGAAAATCCACAGAGAAACATAAAAGGGTTTTGTGAAAATAAAAATACTTTTGTGGAGGAAACAATGTGCTCATTTTAATAAAAATATCAGGTTGAATTATTGCACAAGTTATTTTTAATATTTAATAAAAAGGGCAGCCCCTGTTTAAATGGAATTCAAAACCCAAACACCTCCAATGACAAAAACACCATTCTCATAAATCATAAGAATAATAGGGCCACCTTTTGAACTTTTTTAAACATTTAAAACAGCAAGTTAAATTTGTTGTGAAATAATATAGGAAGAAGGCATTATGGAGGGGTTTTAGTTTAAAGAAGAAAAGAGAGGAGAAGGGGAGGAGAAGTTGCACACATGGATTGCACCACCTCAAACACCTCTCACACATCACACAAAAGCACACTCACAACCTCACATCATACCAGACACATGAAAACCAATCATGACCAGATGAATGACATGATGCATGATGCAATGATGCATGAATGCAAACCACACATGGATGACAAGGTGCCACACATACATTAGCTTAAGACACAAGGTTCACACATATGGTTACATGCCAAATCAGGTAGGGACATCACTTGGGATGTCACACAAAGTTGAGAATTACCTGCTTGCTAAAGGGGTCCAACCACAGACACATAACTGGCCAGACCGTTCAAGGACTTGGTTCTTCGTGGTCGGGAAAACTTTGGACCCTGAAACAGGGAAGTGCTGTTGGACGAACGAGCAACTTGCAATACCCGTCATGAAGCTTCAGAAGTATATCACCGCAGCACAGGAAGGGACGTTCATTCCCGGCAGAGAGGAGGACGAGCTGACTGAGGCCCTAGGGAATGCTAAGCACCCTGGACGAACACGAGGCACACCAGGCTCCATTCCGTGGAAGGTTGGGTTTCCCGACGCAGGCGGTTACAGAAGCCGACAGAGAAAGAGGAAAGCGGAGCTGAGCAAAATGTAGAAGCTCAATGCAAGACTAGAAAAGCTAGAGGAAGCTGAGAGCCAGCGAGCTGCCGGCCAACCATCTCAGCGGCACAAAGCTACCCCAGAAGCTATCGCGCCATCTCAGCAGAGAAGCAGTGTGGCTTCCATGGAGCTCGTCAGCCTGATTTCACGGCTCCTAGCTACCCCGTGGATACTATCACAGAGGTTCAAAATTGCGAGCTTTGGACGAAATTCCGGAACCTCACTTTCAAGGCGGCTCTCGGCTCTGTTGCACCTCCTCAACCCAATGGAACTTTTCACTGCCTTCTGATTCCACATGGCTATGCTGTGGTGATGGTGGATGAAGTAATAGAGGGATTTGATGATCTCGAGCTTGAACACCTTACTGGTGAAGGGGAGAAGAAATTGGTTAATGCTCTGAGGAGTACATGTCTATGGCCGAAGGAGTACATCAAGCTTCCAAACTGGACGCCTCCGTCTCCTCCTCCTCCCCCGGCGCGTCAGGGAACTCCTCCTCCTCCTCCTCCTTCGGCAAGTGATCAGGGCACTCCGCCTCCTTCTCCAGCTCCTCCGATGCGTGACGGAAATCCGCCCCCTCCTTCGCCTACTCCGGCGCGTCGGAGCAGTCCGCCTCCTTCCGCCCATGAGGCCACTCCACCTCCTCCTCCTCCTCCTCCTCCGGCGCATGAGGCCACTCCGCCTCCTCTTCCTCCTCCTCTGGCGCGTCAAGCCACTCAGCCACGACGAAAGAGAGATGTCGCCCCCGCTCTGGAGGCTAGCAGTACAATAGGTGGGAAAAATACAAATTTGGTCCAAGCCTCAAGCTTGTTACAAAGTTACCATACGAGAGGACTGACAAAGAAAGCACTGAGATCAGTAAAGCCGAAGTGAAGGCCCATTTTGCACGAAAGCAGCCATGTTAGAAGGAAACCATAGATCCAGTGAAAGCGAAGCGCACTCTGGATGCCCTGAAGCGACCATCACCACCTCCGCTGCCATCAAACTATGACTTCTATATTATAAAGACATATAATGAAGCGTAGAGGTCGGGAAGTACCTCTAGTGTTGCCCGAGTCAAAGAACGAAAAAGTGGGAAAACAATTCCCCAGCTCGGCGAACAGGAGAAGCAATCGTGCCCTCCGCTCAAGGTGTCTAGCGACATTGCTAATGATCCGGTGATACTGCCCGGTACCAAACTTGGTGATTACTTGGGGGATGATGTACTTTTTGAAATTGCTGAGGTAACCAAAGAAGAACATGAATACGTGCACGGGAAGCCTCTTGTCAAACTTGATCCTCCTCCTCTAACAACGATGATGTAGAAATTGCATGAGTGGTACATGAAAACCTGCAGGGAGTCTGGGAGAGACACTATGTATGTTAGAGTGAAACCAGAGCATGAATTCATTGGACTTCCCGTGATGCCTATTGAATTTGTGAAGTTTCGGTTATACAATAAATGGGCCCTCGACAAACAACTCATGACTGCCTACTGTCTGTAAGTATTACTTCTATAGTTAAGTCTCTAGCTCAGCTCGTTCATTGCATGTATGTGTGTTATATATAATTATCATCATTATATTATGCAGATTGAAGATCGTCGAACGCAAAAAAAGCAGGAATCTTCAACGTTGGGTTCATTAGCCCAGATGCCGTAAATGAATGGTCGAGACGAAAAGAACCCACAGCGACCGAGGAGAACTTGCTAAAGTCGTTCCTTGCACATCAAAACAAAAGGGAAATACTCTTTCCTTACAACTTCAAGTGAGTGTTGTTGTCTTCTCTGTATACTCGGTTTCGCTTACTCAAGGTTAAGTAATGTAATTGATGAGTTATATATGCGTGCGCAGTTACCACTTTATTCTGTTATCCATTAAGCTTGACGGGGCATTAGTAACTGTCTTAGACTCGAGACGTAAAGATCCCGAGAATTATGCGAACATGACTTCAATGCTCAAGAAGTACATTCAGTCAATACCGGGACCATATCGGCATGCAACTTTCGTTAATTTTCTGATATCAAGTAATCATTTTATTTGCCTGGCAGGGTTTGGAAGAATTTCACTCGAAAGGTTTGCGGTCTAAACAAAGAGTTGTGATTTACGCACCCCAAAGTAAGTAGTACTATCCAGTTTCGCGCATCTCTAACTGATTCAAAATTTTATCAATATGTAATTACCATGCTTGCTTACCAGTTTGATTGAACTATATTCTCGTAAAGTGCTTGTACCAGAAAGAAGAGACTGTTTTATGTGGATACTACGTATGCGAGCTCATTCGCCAATCGACCTCTGAACGGGGCTTCTCTGACAAACAATTTGAAGTTCGTAAATAATATTCACAATTTTATTTTATATATTACCATCAATTGTGTTGATTATTATTCATATATATGCATGTATTGACCCCATCTTCAAATTAGATGTGGCAGATCCGGGATGAACTCATACCACATGATCGCATACGAGCAATTCAAGAGGAATTGGCGGGATTCTTTCTTGACCACGTCATACCTGAAGACGGAGAATACTATGTGAATTTGTGATTGGATCTTAGGAATTGTAAGAGATCTTATATTGTATATATGTAGCTAGTAGCGTCGGATAGATATACGAAAACTTGTTGTTCGACCAATCTCTCAGAGAAAGACATGTCGATCACTTCTCTCCATATATGTTCATGACGATCTTGGGTACTTAATGGTTCCTTCATTTGCTTACTAGCTAGTGTGTCAGGTTCTCTCTATAGTAGCTAGCGTCGACCAAGCATGGAGAAAGAGAAGACACTTCTCACGCGTTTTTGCTCCAAGCAGGGCATCCAGCTCGACCTGGCGTCCATCGCTCATCCACAGTCAAACGGCTAGGTCAAGAGGGCAAACGGTTCTAATCCTATCCGGCATCAAGCCCCAGCTTGTAACACCGCTGGTGAGGTCAGCCGGCTGCTGGGTCGACGAGCTGTCGGCTATCCTTTGGAGCCTTAGGACCACTCCCAACCGATCAACCGGCTACACACCTTTCTTCCTTGTGTACGGGTCCGAGGCGATCATCCCCACCGACATCGAGTTCGACTCGCCTCGGGTCGCCCTGTACACGAAGAAGGATGCAAAGGAGGCAAGAGAAGACGGCGTGAACCTACTTGAAGAAGCCCGCGAACTAGCCTTGAGCCGGACAACCATCTATCAGCAGAAGCTCCGGCACTACCACAGCAAGCGGATCCGGACGCTCTCCTTCCGTGAAGGAGACCTGGTGCTCAGGCGGATCCAGCGGACAGCCGGCCAGCACAAGTTGTTCTTCCCATGGGAGGGCCCGTTCACCATCAGCAAGGCACTGTACAACAACGCGTACTACCTGATAGAAGCCCAGAAGCTGCAAAAGCGCAAGAGAGACGCCTCCGGCGAGGAGTCCGAGCGCCCGTGGAACGCGGCGCTCCTCCGTCAATTTTACTGCTGAAAAAACCAGTTTATGTATGTATCCTTCCCCTTTTGGGCTTATGAATGCAATGGGTGCCCCAAGCCGTCTCTTGGGACATGCCCCTTTCCACTTCAAAGCTTGTCAATTCAATTCACCGGCCCTGGCCCTGGGGGCTCGCCGGCTAGTCTTAACATCCTCCCTCGAGGTAGATCAAGTAGTGTGAGCTAAGTAAGTCCTCCCACCCCTCCTAGCTACAGACCGGCCCCCGGCTGTCCGAGGGCAAAACTTGGTTCACACAAAAAACTGATCACTAGGGGGTCGTCGGCTAAGTCTAGTCGATTCATGTTCCTGCCTCTGTCACTTGCCTTACCAAAAAAGTCCTCACTGGTCCTAAACTCAGAGCCGGCTCCCTCGAGGCGGACACCCCGTCCCAGCCACGGACCGGCTCCCGGCTGTCGGGCTGGCGGGGTCGAAACCAAGGGGGAAAAGGACTTGAGCTAATGGAACCTAAGGGGCAAACAAACGGAAGGGCAAGCCGGCACGCGTAAAAACTGACTCTGCAAACAACCAGAAACTTCATAATTTAAAAACAAGGCCCACGGCCATTACGATTCATTACAATACACCCCCAGTGGGTGGACTTGAGTCTAACGTGCAGAGAAAAAAAAGTAAAGACGCCCCGGGGCTCAGGCCACCGGCGCGTCACCAGCTGGCGCGCCGCCAGTCAGCTCGACGCTTGGCCCGGAGGTGGTCGCGGCCTTCGGGTCGGCTTCCGTGGCCTTTGGGCAGCCTCCGTGGTCCTGGCTGTCTCGGTGCTGGAGTCGGTGCTCTCATCGGCGACCTCCTCGTCCTTCGGACCTTGGGGGTTGCCAAAGGAGTCCTCGGCTACTGGCTCGCCGTCCTCACCAAGGGCCGGCAAGAGCTCGTCTGGGTCGACGTACGTGGTGAGCTCATTGGCCCGGCGGACGAGGGCAGACTTGCGTGTCGCCTGCTCCTCGGTCGGCTCATCCCGCATGGTGGCCAACCGGTCCAGGTCAATGCCGCGATACCACAACATGACGAACCGGAGCGCCATCTGTGCGCCGGCTCGAGCCGCTGACGCCTTCCAGACCTCGAGCCGGGCCACGACGTTCTCCAGACACAAGGTCATGTGGCTCTCCGAAGCCCCACGGCCCGGCCACAAGGCGGCGATGACCTCCTTGCCGACCGTCTTCAGCCGCTCCATGCTCCGCTCGAGGTGGATCAGCCGGTTTTCTATGGCAAGCCCAAGCTCCGCCATATCCCAAACGGCATCCCCCTCGATGGTGCGCCCGCGCGCCCAGAGGTATTCCTGGTGCTCCTCGACGACACGCTCGGCGCGACGCTAGGTTTCCGGGAAGCGCCCTAAAGAAGAAAGGGAAGAATGAGAAGTGGGCAACTCAAGGACAAGAAGAAAGCAGCCAGCTGAAAAAGAAAAAAATGGTACTTACGCTCAATGGAGTCGTCCAGCTCAATGGCGAAGTGCAACGATGAGTCCCGCTCCGACACCAACGTCGCCTCCGCCTGGGCGAGGGAAACCCTGCGCTCCTCGAGCGTCCTCTCAAGGCGGGTCACCTCGTTTTGGAGGGCGGCGGTCCGTTGGACGGCATCAGCCGCCTCCTTGACGGCCTTCTCCTTGGCCGTCACCTCCCGCGCCACGTCGGCTCTCGGCGGTCTTGGGCCGCCTACCCGTCCACCAGCAGGGCGCCAAGCCGGTCCCTCTCCTGGGTGACCCTTGGATGCTCTACGCCAGCCGGTCCCGCTCGAAGACCGCCCCGGTTTTCTCCTCCCGTAGGGTGGTCAGCTCCCCTATGAGGCAAAGCCAGCATCAGCTAGACGTTCCAGGCCCATCCCGGCTGCCAAGCAGCCGCCCCGGCTCCCGAGGGCTACGCACCCCCCACAAGACCAAACATACCTCGCACCCTTGCCAGCTCCTCCTCTAACCGGTAGAAGCCATGCTTTGCCGCGGTTCTGGATGGAGACCACCTCGTCGAACAGCTCCTGCCGTCGGGTGTTCCCCGCCTGCCACAGGAGGTCAAAATCAAAAGGCGCACAAGGAGATCCAGCTCGGCTGCCCCACAGCCGATCAGCCGGCCCGCATCTCGGGGGCTACACACAGTGGGTGCGCTAGCGTGCCCCCATTGAAAATTTCAACAAGGACAAGTGATGCTTACCTCTGCGTGCCGCAGGGTGTTGTCGGCCGCCTCCGCAAATCGGGCCAGCTCCTGGCGGCACCGCTCCAGGACGCTCCCCGGCTCCTTGAGCGCGGGGACCGGGCCGCCTGCCGGGGGAGCCAGAAGGGTAGGGACGCGCGCCAGCGCCTCCCAGTCCCGAATCACGTCTAGCATGGACCTCCGGGTCTGGCTGTCATCGCCGCCCATCCCGGCAGGCTGATGCTAGCTTCCTGGGTGATACTACGATATCAGGGTGAAACTAGTTTCGTGGGTGATACTACGATATCAGGATGAAACTAGCTTCGTGGGTGATACTACGATTTCCAGGTAGAATCAGACAGGAGCACCCCAAATCCACGGTGTTGACAGATCTGCCATGGAATATAGGCAGGTAAAAGAAAAGATAGGCTGGTCCATGTCATAGCCATGGAGGTAGGCCTAGGCATAGCATGCGGAAACAGGTGCGGCATTCCCACACCCGCATCCACTCTACCTGATGGATACAGACTTTTTCTCTGTTTGAAAGTTGACCTTGCCTCCAAAAATCTGCATGTACCGGTCAAGATCAAGAACACACAGTAGTAGAAGAAGAGAGCCCAAGAACACAACTGGTTCATCCCGACCTCAACTTGGCCTCTTCGCAACCACCAGCACCAACCACCGGGTGTGAGACACTCCCGTGGATCCAGCGTCCCTCAACTACATAACATGCTATAACCCAGGATGTTCGGTATAAAAGGGCAGCCCGGTGCACGTACCTCAAGCTTGCATAGGGTTTGGTATGTAACCCCGTAATATAGACCTATGTAACCTTGTTCGTTCACTATGTAACCCAGCTCGACCTATGTAACCTGGTTAGTACACTATGTAACCCAGCTCGAAACTTATGTAACCCAGTGTGGGCACTATGTAACCCAGTATTGGCACTGCGAGGCTGGTTGGTTTGATGCTAATATTTGGCATGCCAATTGTTGGCTAGTCTAAAAAATTGGATACCAATTGGTTGGCTACAATTGATTTTTGCTCGTCTCTAAATAGTTGCCAACTTTTTGTAGCTTTTGGTTTTGTCCAATGTTGGCTTGCCAAATATTGGAAATGCCAAATGTTTGCATCCAACCACATTTGGCCTGTCAAATGCCTCTACGTAAATCATTATGGAAACTACATAACCAATGGCCTGTCATCGCTGGAGAGTGGCAGGAGAGAAATTTACAACTAAGACCCATTTCGGCCGACGTAAGATTCGTATATATGTTTATAAGATTCGTCGATGAATCTTACGGCGGCTTTCATTAATCTTCAAGGATCTCGAGATAAATGCCTTGACCATGGTAGCACATATTTCATCATCAAGTCATTCTCTGACATCGTAACCAAATTTCATGTATTGTTTTTGTAAGTTTATTTATTGTATCTGATACATGTCTTTCAACTTTGTGACATGGCTTGCATGTGTAATGTAGTATCACCCAGGCTTTTAGTATCACACGCAAAGTATCACCCATGAAGCTAGTATCACCAGGATGTAAAAAAATACGCTTAGTGGCCTTAGCCTCTGGCTCCATCCCCTTCCTCTCAAAGCTTGCCCGCTCCCCAGATAGGAGTTGCGATCGCCTAGTCCACCAATCCACCATGGAAATCATGAGACATCCATTTGATTAATTTACTTTAGATTGCATTTGAGTATACTTAGCCTACCAACAAAAGCACTATATTCAAATTTGATGCAGTTATTGACTCTGGCAATCTGATCTATTAAGCCACTAAAAAGGTTATATTTCCCTGGTCAGCAATAAAAGCTAAGAATGGGGAAACAAACCTGTGATCCCAACCAGCAGTTGCTGCAATCTTGTTGTCTGGCCGGATCGCTGTACCCGCTAAGCCAGGTCTCTCAATTTCTATTTCATTCCTGAGAGAAAACATGCCCTGTAACCAAAACAACTACATTTCAGTTATGATTTTCAAAAGTATTGACTCCTAAATTGAAATTGTAAGCACTCCAGCACAGGTGATGCTTGTGATGAAACAGATGCCAAAATCACACAAGTAGTTGACATGTCAAGCTATTAAGTCTGAATAATATGAAGCAGATCATAAAGGGATACTCGATTTCCCTACTGTGTAAACCAGTTAGCACTACATGTATGAATTATCACATAGACATATTGCTCCAAATCTGGGCCAATACCCATGTACGAAAAGCTGATAAGCTGACATCTCAACACAGCTGACAATTTGGATTTGCAAGCACTCATCAACCTTCTGAAAAGAGGATATAATACATAACACCGCACCATCAATTTTTACATAGAATAGATGAACATAAAGTCCCTAGTTGATAGTGCATTGCCCACTACTACAGTACTACCTCCCAGTTCCCACAGTAAGCACATATCAGTTCTTACATGTCTCCAGTGTTATTATTAATTGTCAGAAGCACTTTCTGGATGTATCATTGTGTCAGGATATGCCTGTGAATATTACTAAAACTGTACTAAGAGTGACATAACATAGAATATGCAAAGAATACAGATTACAAGGTGAACTCGGGATTGTAGGGTACTACTCACAGCATGCATTTTCATGAAAAGTAGCTTATATAGCAGGAAACAGAACATAGAACGATTGATGTCACACCTTCTGATGATCAAGGGAAAACATGGCTATTTTATTATCAGCACCTCCTGAGATCCCACCGGTGCATAAACCGTCAATAGCGATGGATAAAGCTGCACACCTGCATCTTATTAGATCATACGTTGTTTCATTCCATCAAAGGAAGATAAAGATAACTACTATTGAAAATTGCAAGTTACACAATTGAGTTAAAACTGGGTGTAGCATGAGACCTGATTCTGAATGATATTTCACTGTAGATAAGGGTGACCCAGGCTTTCGTACATCCCACCAAAGAGTGCTTCCATCTTCATAACTGGTGGCCGTAAAAGCAATGTTTATTAATAAAATGAAAACTGTTCAATTCTTCATGGGATGCATGATTTTGAAACAATATGTGCATGTGTATTTCCTTGCATTTAAGTAAGCATGAGCCTATTCCTGGGTCCTGAGTCCTGACTAATCATGCACCAGCTTATGTTTAATGTTAAGTTGTAGCAAGTGAATAAAATCATACCTTGAGAGCCCAGCTTCTTCAACCACCCAGCCTTTGCACAAACCATCCCTGCCCTGGCTGTGTCAAAACCGAAAGCACATAAAGAAACATGCTCAAAATAAGCCTCAAAAGAAATCTCTACCATACACATGCCACAAAGCAATCATGGTGTAGAAGTTAAAACTTAAAAGGCACTTAGAATATCACCCAAAGCCATGTCCAGCAACTGTAACTTAATCCTGAAGTGCTACACTGGTTCAACAACAATGTTCCAAATATTAGCTCTGACATGGTTATCCTAGTTAGGGATGCAGGAAATTCCTCCATCATGGTTATCCTAGTTAAGTGTTCCAAGAGTGTTCAACAATAGTGTTCCAAATATAGCTCTGACATGGTAGGCAAAGTTTGAGAAATACAGTAACCAGCATTCCTGACAGAGTTCACCACAATTCACTCACCTAATGACCGTGTTCCCAAGTCCGGAGCCAGCAGCGATGGAATACACCCCAGCCGCGCCGCCGTGAGCCCTGCAGAAGGAATGACACGCCATCACTCGAACCTCCCGAAACCGAACCACACCCGCCGCTGCACTCTGCAGAAGCGCGCGCAGGCTTACCAGATGGAGGAGACGATGCGGTGGCTCGCCGTGTCCCACACCCTGAGCTCCCCGTCGGTCGCGCTGGTGGAGCAAAAGCAGAGGTCAAGCATCAGAGCGCAGCAGAGTCGCGTTGGTAAGCGTCTGACGGCGTGGGGCGACAGAGAAGGTTTTAGGAGGAAGAGTACCCGGAGAAGAGGAGCGGGAGGGCGGGGTGGAAGCAGGCGTCGCTGACGGCGGCGCGGTGGCCCCGCAGCACCGCCACGGGGTCCGGCGACGGGCGGCGGCGCGGCCTCTCTGGGTCGCTGGCCATGTCGCCCGGCAAAAGTGCGAGACAGGCAGAAAAACACGCGAGGGCGTTGTGTCCAGCGCTCCACGCCTCAGCCCAAATGCAACTTGGCCCACGAAGAAGAAGCGCGCCAAGAGGGCCAGGCCCAGAACGAGCCAGCGCGCAGCAGAGCCCAAACCAGACTAGCTTCCCGGAAAAAACCAGAGCGCCACATCACCGATCCGTGGCTCACGCGCGCTCGGCCAATCAGCGGAGAGCGCACGGATAGTGTGCTTTCTCGGGGCGGATCGGAGCCGTCGACCCGATCGGCATGCCGAGGCCTTTTCCCAAACGGTAACCGGCAGCCCGCCTGGGTCCACGCGTCCCCGGCGTCGCGCTCCCACCCAGTGCCTCTACAAATACCCCGCTGCCTCCTGTCACCTACCCTACTATCGCCTTTCCGCATCCAGTTTCGTCGCCCTCCGATTCGAACCTCCCCCAAATCCGCAGCAGTCGACAGCAGACGAGCGTGCCGCCGCCGCCGCCATGGCCCGTACCAAGCAGACCGCCCGCAAGTCCACCGGCGGCAAGGCCCCCCGCAAGCAGCTCGCCACCAAGGTCCGTCTCCTCCCCCTCCCTGTTTCGAGTTCGAGTTCGATCTGTTCATCCTCGCAAGTTGATTCGGCAGTTGTTGACTGACGTTGGGGTTCCAATCGTTTTGTGTTGTTGCAGGCGGCGAGGAAGTCGGCGCCGACCACCGGCGGAGTGAAGAAGCCTCACAGGTACAGGCCCGGAACCGTCGCGCTCCGTGAGATCCGCAAGTACCAGAAGAGCACGGAGCTGCTGATCCGCAAGCTGCCCTTCCAGCGCCTGGTTCGTGAGATCGCGCAGGACTTCAAGACCGACCTCCGTTTCCAGTCCCATGCCGTGCTGGCCCTCCAGGAGGCTGCCGAGGCGTACCTCGTGGGGCTGTTCGAGGACACCAACCTGTGCGCCATCCACGCCAAGCGCGTCACCATCATGCCCAAGGACATCCAGCTCGCCCGCCGCATCCGTGGCGAGAGGGCCTAAGCCATCCTCCGTGGGTTCAGGTTGTAGCTCGTTCCTAATTGCTGTGTTAGGTGTCTCTGCTTTTGTGTAGAAGAAATATGGTTGTCGGTAAGTCCTTGGAACTATTATTGTTCGATGCAACTATGTTGTTAGTCCTGTCCATGATCCAATCGTGGTATTTTGTCTTGGTTCGTGCTGCGACTGATTGCTGTTTCCGATTTTGCTTTGTGTTGGTGGATGGTTGCCGTGTGGTCTGTCGTCCGCGGCGGTGCAGGTGGAACCGTTGATTCATGGCGTGGGCGACACGTTGGTTGTGCTCTTGATTTTTCACTGGTCGACCTTCCGTGTCACCGACGGCAGCAGTGCGGTCGTTGCCTCTTCTAAGGAATTTCGAATTTTGTACCAGTGGTCGTTGGTTAAGATTCGATTAATTTGTCGTGGTCGCTGGTGAGCTGTCTCTGCCAAATGTGATGGTGGCACGTGCAACACGGTTGTCCACCTTGTGTGCGATGGTGTGCGTCATTAGTTTCCTGACGGCCGTGCGATCATCAAAAGTACTCCTGTGTGTCGTTTTCCTTTGCAGAAAATGAACAAAACGAGTAATTGTCGGATGCTTCTACTTTTAAGAACAGTCAATCTTGTGTTACTCCCTCCTATTCATAATTTATATGGATAGATAGACGAATCTAAGACAATAATATGAATTGGAGGGTTGTATCCTTATCCAAATCAATCTAAGACAAATAGGACAAGTAATATGAATTGAAGGAAGTAATAGTATTTTTAAGAATATTCAAGAATCATACTTGTTGATCTGCCTTAAATATATTTTTCCCAAATTTATCATTGTACGTTATATCCGGTACCATATCCGAAGTGACATCAATAACTGGATATGGAAACGAGCAAAATAAATGTTCATCGGTGTTTCTTTGTGGCATTTAGTTATATATATACTCCTTCCTTTTCATTTAGTTATATATACATCTTCCTTTCAAGTTTATATGGCTTATCTTTACTTTTTAGTTTTTCAGATTTATAAGGCTCATCTTCATCTCATTTTAAGATTCCAATGTGCATTAAATCTTTGCATGTAAAAATCAAATAGGAGCATAATGTTCCTACTCATCTAGTGGTCAGGTATGCATGCTCTGTAATTAATGCATACTTTTAATTTAAATAATTTTGTAAAGTATGAGATACATTCCTCCACTGATCATGTGTCTTGATGAGATTTTAGATTTGAGCTCTATAAACCGGAAAGGATGGAGTATGACATATGGTATAATAACTTAGGATGCATGCAATAGACATAAGTTGATATAGGAGAACTCAATGCATTTGAACCTATTCATCCAGAATCTACGATTTTTGAGGGGTTGTACATGTAACATAGATGTGTGTTCTCGAATTTACTTTTGAACTCTTTCCAATTGAGATAAATAAATGATCAATGATATTGAAGATTTGGTATAGTGGGTGCTTGCCTCCCAATTAATGGGGCAAGGCGATAAAAGAGTTGGAGGAAGAGGCACATTTTTCATCAAAGATAAGAAGAGGGGAAACATAAGTGTTTCTTTTTAGAAAAAGCCTTCAAGCCTAAGCTTATAAAACACAAAATTAAGCCATTCATTTATAATTAATTGTTATTATAGACGGAGGTAGATCCTTCGTCCATGAGATTGGAGCATTAATTCTGCTTAAACTTGTAAGCTTGTCGGGCCAGTTTGTTTTACTCACGTAGTGTTCAAAATCTATTTATCAAATTCCCAACTAATGTCAAAGGAGGCGTTCGATGAATGGAGCCATAGCTAATGGAGATCCTAAACTCATCGTGAACTCGCTAGGTTCTGAACACCATGAAAGAACAAATTCTGAACAACATGAAAGAACAAATGGATATCATATTCCCATGCCTTGTATAAGTACCAATTCTCGTCTCAATGCAAAAGTCTCTGTTGTAGGTGCATTTACAATATGCCTATGAGGAAGCTCTTCGCAACAACCAGGTCATGGAGTCATCGCAGATCACGGTGCTAGAGAAGCACATTCCATCACTATAGGAGAATGATGCATTATCATTTAATTTATGTACTTACTGTTCAAATTTTAGTACTTCAACCTATTTTTGCGAGCTTTTTCATGCACTAAAAGTCTAAATTTGAGTCATGTCGTTTAAATCTCTAAAAATAAAATACAAGAATGAAGATACAATAAAAGGAAAGAAACTAAAAAACAATCGGTAAGGTTGTCCTTTGCTGAGTGTTTTGTATTTGTATGGTGTAACACTAGGCAAACTAATGATGGTGATTCCAATAGTGCCGTCGAGAGAAGCTTTTGAGCTTGGGTTGAGATGGAATTTGCCAACCACATGTGAAAACGCTAATATTTTCTCGCTGCTACCACTCACCCCGACCTTCCCAATATAACATAGTACTAGCAGTATTGTATGGTCTCACAGTATACATTCATGGTACCCATATAAGGACATTCATATGTACGAACTGATGAGAATATGCATGCCCCTTATGGTTTGTGACATGCTCCTTCAACTCCCACTTTGAATGAACCGTGTTTAAAACGTGCCCCATTACCCCGCCGTCGGTACCTCTCCACTCGCAACACACATACTCACCCTTAGGGCTATTTATGTTATAAGGACGTTTTTCCAAAATGGCAGGATTCATGCACCCATTAAAAAGAAAAGAGTTGCTCGGTTAATTAAGGAAAACTGAGTGAAAACCAAAATCTAGTTAATTAATTATGGAAAACTAGACGAAAATCCATCACAAAAGCAGAGAGGCACATATAAGGTACCTCTGACGATGAACAAAACCGCGAGATCTCTCGGTAGGGGTCCCAACGTAGCTGAAAGTATCAAAGCAGAGGTCGCATGGATTTTTTTACCCAGGTTCGGTCCTTCGTAGAGTAGTACCCTACATAATGTTTGTGTATGTTATTCATGGTAGAGGGATACCTCGTACGAGGGAGAGACTCCTAACCACCCTTCATATACTCAAGGAGGCTAGGGCTTTGCAATGCGAGGAAACTAATCTAGGGTTGCTGATGAGCACAAGGTTACATCATGCACGACATTTCAGAAAAGTGCACATTTTTGTTGGAAAGAATTACTAAGCCAAATCAAGTAAAACATGACCAGGTGAACGCTAACTTAAGTTTACCTTGTAACTTTGATGACACAACTATGCTTTCATCTCCATTGTTGTTGGTTGAACTTAGGTATCACAAGGAAGAAATCTAACATCCTATGAGCTCTTGAAGCAACCAGTTTGGAGAAACAAGTTTGAAGAAAACAAGCTTGAGTGAAGCTGATGATGTCAGTTTTTACCTCTGAAGTTTCATTACTCCAAACCCCTTTTGGATGAGAGATGGGGTCATAGGGGTACATCACCATAAGCTACATCAAATTTACTTTCCAATGCAAAAAACCTCACATCATTTGGAGTTGTGAGTCAAAAGTTCTAGTCATTCTCGTGGAAGGTGTCCAAGCTGTCAAAGCTTCGCGAATTTTCGAGGAGCTCTCCAACAACTCGCGAAGTTGACTGCTTATTCTCCCAAGGAAGCCACGCAAACCTGATTACTTTTGAAACCTTTTCACACCTAGCTAGGGGGGGGGGGGTCCCTGCTATAAAACCCCATCTCCCCCGTCCTTTTAGAGACCTTTTGTCAAAACCATTCAGCTATAAGCTTATGTTGCAAGACTGCTAGAGAGATCCGAGAGGATCCTTGCTACCTTTGCTCTTGTGAGTTCATCCGGATTGGCAAGAAGGAGCCTCTGGTTCCCCCTAATTCGTGCTCTACGGTTCCGGTCGTTTTGTGCGGCTTAGTCCCGGTTTGTGGTTCTGCGATTGTTCGGACAACGGGTTGGACTTCTTGTTGCTCCGGTCAGCCATCCCCAACGTATGGGTTGCATCCAACCATGACAGGTATAAAGCTACTTATCCCTCCCGATTAGATCCTATGACGTGAATAACGGGCCACCCTGGGGTGTGAACTCGTTCAACGGGTTTGTACCTATCAGTTGCCGTCACACCAACTTGGATATCAAGTTGGTCAAGTGATGCTTATCTCCTTCTTCAGGCTTCCCTTTGTCGCTGGACCTCATGGGCTCTCCGGCAGGCCCTCTCCCGGGCTCCCCTCGGAGAGCCACCCCTGGTGTATGCAGTTGCATGGCCCTGGCATCGTCAACTTCATGTAGACGTAGCATGGGATTGTCATGAACTTGGAGAATGTCATTCTTCCTAGGGTTGTCTCATACCCTCCTAGAAAAGGCACAACCTCAAAGAAAATTAACTCGCAACAGTAGTTGTGTAGGACGATGAAAGTTAACTCTAGTGTTATTGACTCCATCGTTGATACGCCTCCGGTGTATTTATATTTTTTTACTATTTCATGCTATTACCATACCACTTTTACATATTTCTTAGCAACAATTTATATTATTTTTATTTGGACTAACCTATTAAGCTAGCGCCAAAGGTCGGTTCCTGTTTTCTATTGTTTCAGGTTTTCATGTGAAAAATTCACGGGGCTGGTATAACCTAGAGATGTACTTGGATTTTCTATGAAATATATCTAAATTTATGACACAAGAAAAGGCCCATGGGCCTCACAATCCACTGGGACACGCCCACCCCCTAAGGCGTAGGGGCCTACCCCTAAAAAAAGGCGTAGGGGCCTGGCTTGTCGAGAGATCGGAAATATTTGGAGCTCTCCTTTGGGCGAAAGGAAACTAGTTATTTGAAAAAAATGTGTTAAAATTTCGGAGTTACGAAACTCCGGCTATAATTTTTTTTTCTATTTTAGTTGGTCCTTTTGTTCTTTTTTTATTCCCGATGTCTTCTGGGTTTTTATTTTTCTCTTGATTTTTTCCTACACGTTGAACAACTTTCAAAAGATGTCAAACACATTTCAATATACAACGGATAATTTGGAAATACACAATCAATATTGGTTGAACACATGAGGAACATTTTTACAAATTTTCTGAACAATTTTTAAATATGCGATGATTTTTTAAACAAATTACTGAGCTTTTACACACATTGAAAAACTTTTTCAATATACTGTGAACATTTCAAAGCCCATGTTTAACAATTTGAAAATACATGTTGAATTTTTTCTATTGCATGACCAACATTGTTTCAAGAAAATTCTAAATCTTTCGCAAAAAAGATTCTAAATGTTCATAATATGTATAGTATTTTAAGAAATATTTTGTATAAGCATATATGTTGGCAAAAACCAATTACAACATATTTTTTAACCTGCCTTGCCTGTAAATACAATGAGTACATGGGGTCATGGGCCGCTCCGATTTCGTCTCGTACAGGCTAAGTATTTGTAGCCGCATCTACTTGAGGAGGACTCGCGAGGAAGTAGCACCCCACCTGGCGGCGGCTGTTCATCGAGGAATTTACTTAGTCGCGCCTCGGCGGTCGCCGGAAAATCGTCCGTCCGTGTTGGCGGCAGAAGGAGACTACGGAGGGAGGAGGAGGAGGTCAGTTCCTCTAATCCCTCCTTTTTGTCCCCTGCAAATCTGTCCTTGCGGGTCGATCTGGCGGCGCCGCGGCGGCCATGGAGCCGGATCTGGAGATGGCGGCCATGAGAAAGAAGGTAGAGGACGAGCTGCTCGGCACCTGGCTGTGGGACAAGGAGCTGGACTCCATCGTGCATGGACAGCAAGAGCGCGACGAGGAAGACGATTACGAGTACTACGAATCAGAGGAACCACACGAATCAGACCAAGAGGGAGAGGAGCTGCACTTTGGTTCTGATTGGGGATACGGGTACACGTTCTACTACGAGGATGGGAACCCTTACCACGTCGCCGACATGGAGGAGAGGTGGGAGAATCAGATCCAGTTTCCGCCGGCCATGCCCAGCGCCAAGGGATCATGGGGGGTCTGGGAGGGGTCTCTTCGGGTCGATGGCCCGTGTCAGCTCGATCCGAGGATGTTGTCTGCGCAGAGCTTGCGTAAGTGGGCACGCTTAATTGCAATTGCGTAATTAGTTTTTGTGTTTTGAATCCACTTAGTTATAAGAAAATATGATGACTACATTTTATAAAGTCTGACACCACAGATTCTAGAACATCACAGTCTGAAAGATTTGCGATCTGTTTCTAAACATCGAGCAAAGATTTGATAGATATTGTTCACTAGATTGTTTTTTCTTATTTTGGTTTGTTCACTAGATCCTTGGGTTCTATTGTAAGGTTCACAAGTTCTAACCCATATGATGTTATACATGTATTGACATCACAACTTTTGATATCTAATGATTTGTTATCATATTGCCTGCAGTTCCTCCATTGCCAAGATGGGAAAACCGTTGGGTGGACAAAAGAGAGAATGAACCTTGTCGACGGGCTATCCAAGTGTTTAGTTTGGATTTATCGTCTCCACATGATGTCGCCAAGAGGTCTACGGTATGTTTGCATTCCGGGATCTACGAAACAACCAACTACGCAATTATGTCTTGGAGTGCTCTAGAGACAAACCATGTAAGCTTAAGCCGGTGAGTTATGTTGTACCTTTTCTTATTTTCTCTTTATTGAAGAAACCTGCAGGATATATGTCTAACTATAAAATATACAGGGTTCTTGTAAGCTTCAACTTCTACTTAACCCGCATCAAGGCATCTATGCGGTTGGGCTTGTGCTAATTGAATATCGTTTGCTAATTAAAGGCGAAGAAGGTGAAGATGATAAGGTGTTAATAGATGGATATTCGGTCTATGCTCCATCTTTCTATGCCAAATATGAAAGGCTCCATTGGCATATTAACACTGGTCACCACGGCAGCGTCGATCTAAGAATGGCTGCTATCCCAAAGGCCGTGTTGGCTGTGTTGGAGTTTGAGGTGCACCATCTTGGGGACAATTTGTTTGATTCACTTACCATAACTGCGGTCCATCGTACCATGCAAGGGGGTGCCTTTTCAGTTTTCAGTGGCAAGTTGAGTGTTTGCAGACTGCCACCGGTCACAGTTTGTGTGGATTACACCAAGAATTTGACTATAGACTTATACACGTACAACAGTCACTCAGGTGATGAAAATTGCTATCCTGATGGCGTTGTTGGTGATTCTAGAATTCCTGGATATTTTCATTACGACATCGAAGATGTTATATCTGACACTGTGTGGTTCGAACCGCAGAAGAGTGGAAGCTCTACAAAAATTTCATGTAATATGTACGGTCTTGGAATGTCAGTGAAGGTCACATGGTCTAGCTTGTGTCAACCATGTCAGTAAGATTTATATGTCCCACGGTTTATACACTTTGATATAGGAGCTCCACGGTGGACGAGATCCACTGAGGACTTTAAAATAAAACATATTTCTACATCACAAAAGGAAAATTATTTTTTTCTTGTACATACACAAATACATATATAGTATGTTCATGGAAGTTTTCATAACAATATATTTTCATACGTGGCATCAAAGTTGTCAGGACGGTGATTCTGAATTGGATCGGAGTTTCAACGGTAGGATCGCAAATTGCAGAATCTTAACAATTAGAATCCTAAAAATGTAGCTTCTACTACAAAAAATCATGGAATCAGAGTGGTTAGTTTGGATTGTAAAGTCGTAAAATCACGATTCGGATAAACTTGCGTGGCATAGACAAGAAAACAAATACATGCATGAAAATGGGTCATTTTTATGTTGTTGTTGGGCCCGGAATTTTTTTATGTGCAACTTGTGAACCATAATTTTTTTAAATAATTGGAAAATAATTTTTGAATCATTCGAAATAAAGTACTCCAATGCACCCATCCACCAAAATTCTGCTCTCCGATTTCTTTCTTAGTTACATCCACTAGCTAACACTTCATTACCACTAAGTCCAATATCTTCCATACCACCCCCTTTTCGCTCTCCTTCCACCTCCTTTCTTGTTGATGCGTGCATAACACGAGGATAACCGGAGTTGTCTTACTTACTATGCATGTCTCTAGCATGGTGTACAGCGTAACAAACAGTAGTTTGCTTACACTGAAATGCTTTTGTGCAAGATAGGTGTTAGCAAGCAATACTCCCTCGGTTGTCTCTTGAAATACGACGGAGCAAGACCAGAGACCTGTTGTCTATAAGAGTGGGTAGAAATGTGGGTTTGGGTTGATGCAAACTGCTGTCATACGCACAATGAATCGTCTTCCCAATCTACCATAATACACTAGCATTAATATACAATCTCACATTTTAAACTCATGGTACCCTGATTGGTATATTTATATCAACCAAAATGTAAGAACATGCGTGCACCTTACCGGCGGTGGCATGCCCCCATCAACTCCCACCGTCGCCGAGCTGCCTATAAAATGTGTCCATCCTATCCCCCACCCCCTCATACCTTCACCACTCCTGACAACATACTAACGCCCAAGGCTATTCTAGTTGTGCGGATTGCGCCAAATCTTTTGATTCCATTGACTGGTTTCTAACAGATTCAGATCTATTCAATCCCTGTCTTGTTTTGTATTGCGCTTCTATTGTTTGCCACAGTTTGAAGCCATCTGGTTTGATTTTCTCTTGCTGTCAATTTGTCATGGTGGCTCCCGTTGAGCATGCGAGAAATGTGTTGTGGCAGCCTAAACATATTGGATTAGCTAGAAATAGAGTTAAGAGCCAATTTGGGAATTGGAGGCATCCGGAAAGTGTTGTGAACATTACCTCAAACATCTAGTAAAAAAATAGAAGAGCTTCACACTAATGTTTTCGTTGATCTATGATGAGTAGAGGCTCAGATTGGAGGTTGCAGCGGCGCCGCAATATACTACACGTCTATTTGGAAAAAATATTTTTCTCCATGATTGTTAGGGTATACAGAGTCATCATATTTTTTGAAAAAAAAATTGACTGTGAAAAGAGATATAATTTGTCCCAAAAGTAAACATCTTTTTTGCTTTGAACTCGAATTTTGGCTCGTTGTTGTTCATATGGTGTCTATTGGCTTTACCAAACACCCATTGGTGAACCAGGTACCCCTCCGCATCGCCTCCCCTCGGGCGACGCCAGAGGCCCTCCAAACCCTAGCCGCCAGCCCACCTTCGATCCTTTCCTTGCCGCCACGGTGACGACGAGCCCAGTGCCAAAGGCTCCTGGTGGGTGGTCGCGGCAGGATCTCCCGTGAGGTGGAAGGGGCGCTTCATGTGGGGATGCGGGAGGCGGCAATTAGGGCGGTGCCCCTACTACGCGGAGACAATAGAGGTTCCATTGCTGTCGAAGTGGTTGACCTGGAGATGGATGGTGGCGGTTGAGGGTGTCCTTGACTACGGGGTCCCAGCCGAGGTGGTTCAGTCCATGGGCCATGATGGGGGCCATCAAGAAAAAGGACTCCAGAGGCTTGAAAGACGAAGCGTGGATACTCCGGATTTTACGAAGGCTTATCGTGTAGTTCAAGGAAGGAATGATTCGCTCGACATGTAATATGTAGATGGTAACCGACATTTATGTAACCCTAGATACCCCCGATGCCTATATAAACCATGGGTTTAGCCCGTAGAGGAGACATATACACAACATCTCAACCCCTAAGGTTTAGCCCACAATCTCACGATCTGAATGTAGATCAACTCTGTAATTGTTACAACACCAATATAACAAAAGCATGACGTAGGGTTTTACCTCCATCGAGAGGGCCCGAACCTAGATCAAAGCCCTTGTGTTCTTTGTCTCCTATTACCATCGATCCGATCTCATAGCTCCCCCCCCCCCAACTGAGCACTTGTGTTCTCACAACTCGGGCCCTCGTGTTCTTTGTCTCCTTTTTCTTTTGCATATCACACAATTCAACAAAAGTATTGAGATGCGAAGCTGGACCCTCATTAGGACTTCCGGGAAATTGCTCTTTCATAACAAGATTTAACAATGGAACATTAATATCATAAAACTACTCACTAATGGCGGGTGATATAGGAGTATTAAAAAAATTATTATTCTTAGTATTTGAGAGACCACACAACTTGGTATTATCTTGAGACATGGCGACGAAACAAACAAACTAATAAGCGAAGCAGGTAAACTAGCAAGTATAGCAAGCAAACAAGTAAACTAGCAAAGATTAAAAAAAATTGTGTTTTTGATATTTTTAGGCAAGAAAATATAAAGAAAAGTTAAAATTAGAACAATTGAATGATATTTTGTATGAAGGAACCTGAGAAGATTGGTGATGTCTCCCCGACAACGGCGTCAGAAATTCTTCCTTCTACTTGCAAACTACGTTGGGATTTTCCCTGAAGAGGATAGGAGATACAACACAGTAGAGATAAGTATTTCCCTCAGTGAGAACCAAGATTATCGAACCAATAGGAGAACCACGTAAATTTCCGTCTTCATCACTTACACAAAAAGAGCAAAATTGCACCCAACGCGGGCAAGAGGGTTGTACAGTCCCTTAAACTCGTTACTTGCAAATATTAAGTAGTGGTAGATGGATAATATAAATATAAAACAAAATAACAAAATATAAATGGCAACAATACTTTTAGTGTATTTGTAATAATATTTGTGAAGACCCGGGGCCGTAGTTTTTGCTAGAGGCTTCTCTTTCGAAGATAGCACACGGTGGGTAAAAAAATTAGTGTTGAACAATTGATAGAAAACGTATAGTTATGAAATATTTATTCACGATGATGATCATATATATAGACATCACGTCCATAAGCAAGTAGACCGACTCATGTCTGCATCAATTACTATTACTCCATTCATCGACCGCTATCCAGCATGCATCTACAGTATTTCGTAAAAACAAAGTAATGATTGAAACAAGATGACATCATGTAGACAAAATAAGTCAACTATTATGAATAAACTCCATATTTTTATCTTAAATGAAAGCAATACAAAAACATGTCATATCTGATGAGGCACAAACTAGCGAGATGCTAATTCGTGCATGTAGATGGTTCGATCTTTCACGACGATGCTTGATCAACAGTTTGTTCCCAGTGTTCCTCCTCGCAACCTTTCAATATGAGTCTCTACCCGTGCATGATTAGTACACAAACAAAGATAATGATCCCCTTGGATCAGCATGTAGGCATTGATGTGATGATTAACCCTCTATCGCTAGTAAAAAAAATTGATGGAAAATCATAGAAAAATACTCATGATTTGGTCGCCCCAAACCTGACGTTTTCTGATTTTTTTTGTAACTCAGGAAACTCCAAAACTTCCCTCATATACGACCGAAGCCAGCCTTATATATGGCTCAACTCTCGTACGCCTAAAGCAAATAAATATCTGGAGTCTAAACAATAAATTAACAAATGACTAAATCTTAACAGAGGTCATACTCACGTAGGTATCAAACTAGCGGACGCAAATCAAAGGAATAAAATACTACTAGCTGATTTGGAAGGAAAGGACTCCTATCGTGACCTATCTAGAAGGGGTCCTAAAATTTGGTAGCACCTTGTCATGTAGATGATCTCCTTTTTATCTCATGTTTCCTCCTTTGATTCATATCTATTGGCTGACATGATTTTAACTACTGTTGAAAATCGAAACATGACTGATCTCTTGCCATACTGCGCCATGATGATCCTCCCCACGTCTTGTTTTTCTTATAGTCCAAATCTGATCGTATTACGCCTGGACCATGCACATATCTTGAATTTAATGCATGCAACACTTCATTGATCTTTGGTCTGCTAATTACAAAATTAATTCTCGGTTGACACGACTGACGTACATGACCACTGCTTCCTCGATGCAATCTGACCATATGCATGATATGATTTTCCGTGACCTTTTCATGGCTTCTCTCCTTAATTGTCTTAGCTTCGATAGCATTAACATTTGATGGTGTCATGCTTGTATCATCCTCCCTCCCTTCAAACGAAACCGTCCTCGGTTTCGGTTTCGAGTCTATTTTGGATTCCATCAATTTTTTCGAAGCTTGCAATTTTATTTTGGATTCCATCATGCATGAACATATACATGTTGGATTTTCTTGCGTGCATTGCATCATGATCGAACTGCCATCGTCTCCCTAATAGCAACTGATAAACGTTCATTGGCAAGACATCACAATCCACCTTGTCAATATAATCTCCAACAACAAATGGCACACGTACCTTATGTTTAATCTTTAATTTCCCAGAGTTGTATAGCCGCTCCACGTGGTACGGTCGAGGGTGCCGCCACATAGACAAACTCAATTTTTACACAAGATCTTTGCTAATGGCATTGGTAAAACTTCCACCATCAATTATCATCTTGCATGCACGATCCTTGATCTTGCACTGTGTTTTAAAAACACTCCATTGCTGCCCCTTTGCACCTCCACCAAAAGATTCAACCCCTCTACTGGTGCATTGATTTCTTCCTTTATTTCTTCTTGTTCTTCTCTTGTTTTTCGAAAACGACTTTCCCAATCCTTCGTGAACACATCCACTGGCATAGGAATAAAACAAATTCTTTGACCCTTCCATGATAAAGAAAAGTTATTTTTCTTGACATTCTGGAGAACACCAATGCGCGTGTACCATGGGTTTCCAAGTAGTAGATGGCAAGACACCATGGGCACTGGACAAACGTGAAACAAATTCCGTACAACAATATTTCCCCAAATCAAATATTAGAAAAATCCGATGCGTAATATTGATTTCTCCTTCGAACCACTTCAACGTGTAAGGTCTTTCAAGAGGCACCATATTTAGCCCCAATTTTCCGACCATCTCGGTGCTCACCATGTTAACCGCAGAACCTTCATCAATTTTCAAATTGATACACGGTGTCGTCACGACACAACGAGTGTGAAAAAGAACGACGTCGCCGATGCCTTCCACCTCCATCAATATGGTCTTGCTCAACATGTTAATGCTCGCCTCTGCAGACAATATTGCAAACTGAATCGTCTTGACTAACCTTTGCTTTGAATACCACTTGATGAGGCACAAACTAGCGAGATGCTAATTCGTACGTGTAGATGGTCCGATCTTTAGCGCTGATGCTTGATTAACTATTTGTTCCCCGTGTTCCTCCTTGTAACCTTTCAATATGAGTCTCTACCCATACACGACTAGTACACGACCAAAAATAATGACCCCCTTAGATCAACACCTAAACATCGATATGATGATCAATCCTCCGTAGTAAATTTTCTCGATGGAAAATCACAGAAAAATACTCATGGTTTGGTCGCCCCAAACCTGACGTTTTCTGACCTTTTTTTATGACTCACAAATACTCCAAAACTGCCCTCATACACGGACGAAGCCAGCCTTATATATGGCTCAACTCTTGTACGCCTAAAGCAAATAAATATTTGGACTCTAACGAATAAACTAACAAATGAAAAAAAATCTTAACAGAGGTCATACTCATGTAGGTAACAAACTAGTGGACGCAAATAAAAGGATTAAAATACTACTAACTGATTTGGAAGGAAAGGACTCCTGTCGTGACATATCTAGAAGGTGTCCTACAATTTGGTAGCACCTTGTCACGTAGATGATCTTCTTTTATCTCATGTTTCCTCCTTTGATTCATATCTATTGGCTGACATGATTTTAACTGATGTTTAAAATCAAAACATGACTGATCTCTTGCCATACTGCGCCATGATGATCCTCCCCACGTCATGTTTTTTCTTATAATCCAAATCTGGTCGTACTATGCCTGAGCCATGTACATATCTTGAATTTAATGCATGCAAAACTTCATTGATATTTGGTCTGCTAATTACATAATTAATTATCAGTCCGCACAACTGACGTACATGAGCATCGCTTCGTCGACGCAGTCTGACCATATGCATGATATTATTTCCCATGACCTATTCATGGCTTGTCTCCTTAATTGGCTTAGCTTCGATAGTATTAACAACTGATGGTGTCATCCCGTATCAATGTCTCTGGAATTGAGCACCGCAACATTGATCCCATTACAACGCACCACTCTCAAAGATAAACCAATCTAATTGGGCAAACCAAACCGATAGATCGAAGGGAAATACGAAGCTATCATAATCATGCATATAATAAACCAACAAAGAATCAATATATTTTCATGAATAATCTAATCATAAATCCACAATTCATCGAATCCCAACAAATAGACCGCAAAGAAGATTACATCGAATAGATCACCGCGGGTATCCCGGTGAACTTTGTGTTGAAGAGCATAGAGAGAGAGAAAGCTATGTAGGTACTAACTATGGACCCTTAGGTCTTAGGTAAGCTACTCACACATCATCATGGGAGAAGCAAGATTGATATAGAGGCCATCCGTTATTGATCCTCCACCGGCAGGGCAACGGAACAGGGACTTTCAACGGCGAAAAAAATGTTTCGGGTGGCTCTCTGGTGTAAGGTTGTCAGAATCGCGATTCTGTTATACGATTGTACGACTTTACGATCCAAACTAACCCCCATGATTCTACGATTTTAGTTGATAGAATCTACAATCCTGATAGTGAAGATTCTATGATTTGCGATCCTACCAACATAGGTCCGATCCGACTCAAAATCACGATTCTGACAACCTTGCTCTCGTGTTTTCCCAATATTTTAGGATTTATAGAGGTGGAGTTAGGTCAAGAGGCACCGGGAGGTGGTCTCAAGCCATCAGGGTGCGTCCACCCCCTGGGCGCGCTCTGTTAGCTTGGCACCACTCCGTGTGGCCTCCGGTCTCCCTTCGAAGCTTCTAGGTCTTATTTTTGTCCAGAAAAAATCATCAAAAAATTTCATTGCATTTGGACTTCGTTTGGTACTGGTTTCCTGAAAAGCCAAAAACACACAAAGAAACAAAAACTAGCAATAAGCATATAAAGTATGCAAGATTAATGTAATAGCATGGAACAATAAAAAATTATAGATATGTTGGAGACATATCAAAGACCTCCTTGGCGTCGGTCTTCGTCGGTCGGCTCCCGACTCCTCGCTCTCCAAAGAGGTGAGAATGATGTTCTCGGATGCCGCCCTCTTCTCAAGGGCAAGGAATTATCCTCACTCCCCTCCTCTTCCTCCTCGGCTTCCCCCTCCGAGGAGTCGGATTTGAGATCCCTGAACTTAGACTCTGATGGCTCCTCGATTCAGAGACCTCCGGCCTTCTTCCGCTTTCTCCCCATCTCCCTCCTGGGCATGGCCGGGGGCCTTAGAGGCACTTCGGCCAGGAGCGTTTGGAGATACGGGAGATTGCGTCTTCAAACTGAGGGGCGGGGCGGTCTATACTTGCTGCTTGGTTCATCCACTTCTGCATATGGAGAAGAACATCACATTAATGAAGAATTGTCTTCAGACATAAAGTGGTGACATAAAAGAAACTCACCCGGTTTGGAGTATGCACCTCTGAATAGTTGCTATCAAGCCCTTTTGCGGGGAACTCGATCACCTTAGGCTTGAAGAGGGACGTCCACATGCTTTCCAAGTTGGCATGGAAGAAGTGATCGATCGTCCATGGGTCCTCGGGCGTATAGCCCACAACGGATTGGCCCGATGCTGGAGTGGTAGGACGTCGCAGTGCAGCATCACATCAATGACATCCACTAGCTTGGAGCGATTCCCGAGCTTTTGGATCTTCAGCTGGAGGATGGATATACCCTCAGAGTTACCCCACTCCACCCTCCTCGGCAACCAGAAGTTCAACTTCCTCAGAGGTAATCCTGTAAAGGGCGGTAGCATAGCGAGGCCCTCGGCACTGGGCTCGGTGATGTAGGACCATTCTTGCTACCACATCTTCACCATCTCCATATAAGTGACTTTCAACCACACCGACTTCAGGCGTTTCCTGATCGTCGCCCTAATGCGTCTCAAACGTATCTACTTTTCCAAACACTTTTGTTCTTGGTTTGGACTCTATTTGCATGATTTGAATGAAACTAACCTAGGACTGACGTTGTTTCCAGCAAAACTGCCATGATATTATTTTTGTGCAGAAATAAAAGTTCTCAGAATTGGACAAAACTTTTTGTGGATTTTTCTAGAATATATGAAAAATTATGGAGGGGGGCTGCCTATGGGCCACAAGCCAATAGGGCGCGCCCACTGATACGTCTCCAATGTATCTATAATTTTTCATTGTTCCATGCTATTGTATTATCATTCTAGGATACTTTTGGGGTTTTATTTACCAAATTATATTATTTTTGAGCACTAACCTATTAACTCAGTGCCCAGAGCCAGTTGCTGTTTTCTGCATGTTTTTGGCTTTTCAGGTTTACAGTACCAAATGAAGTCCGATTGGCACGAAACTTTCATATGATTTTTTCTGGACCAAAAGAAGATTTGGAAGCTTCGGACGAGACCGGAGGCCTCATGAGGAAAACACGAGCCAACAGGGCGCGCCCAGGGGGTAGGCCACACCCTGTTGGCTCGTGCTCCCCTCGGTTGCCTCTTGGTGCCCCTCTCTGACCTATAAATTCTCATTAATCCCAAAAAACCTAGAGAGCCTCCCGAAACACTTTTTTCGCCACCGCAAGTCTCTATTCCGCCATCTGTCCATGTGGAGCCCTATTTCAGGCCCTGTCGGAGGGGGGATCGATCACGGAGGGCCTCTACATCATCCTTGTCACTCCCATGGTGATGTGTGAGTAGTTAACCACAGACCTACGGGTCCGTAGTTAGTACCTAGATGGCTATCTATCTCTCTTGATCTTTAATACAATGATCATCGCATCTTCCTTTGATCTATCCGACGTAATTCTGTTGTGCGGTGCATTTGTTCGGATCTGATGAATTTTGGTTTTATGTTCAGATTACTCTTCGAAAATATTCGAGTCTTCTCTGAAATCTATTATGATTCTTACGTGCATGATCATCATAGCTTTGTAAATCTCTGCGATATGTTGATTTGCTTTTTCCAAGTAGATTGATCCTTCTTCTATGAGAGGGGTGCATTGTAGTGGGTTCAACGTGGCGGGTTTCTATATCCCAGTGATCGAAGGGGACAAGATACGTCTTTTTTTTTGCTGCCACTAAGGGTAAAACGATGGGGTTAGTTCATATTCATCAAATTCACTTTGTCTACACCATATTCATCGAATCTCTCTCTCTCTCTCTCCCTCCCTTGATCTTCAATACAATGTTCATCGCATCTTTTCGTTCATCTATCTAATGTAATCCCTTTGTATGGTGCGTTTGTTGGGATCCAATGAATTGTGAGTTTATGTTCAAATCATTCATGAAAAGTATTTGAATCAAACCTAAATACTAAGATTCTTATTTGCATGACCATTATAGCTTCGTAATGCTCTCCGATCTATTGAGATAGTTTGGCCAACTAGACTGATATTTCTTCGGCGGGAGTGGTGCATTGTAGCAGGTTCAACCTCGCGAGTTTCATTATCCCAATGACAGAAGGGGACAAGTTGCGTCTTTGTGTTGCTGATACTAAGGATAAAACCCTGGAGTTTATTCATATTGATTAAGTTTACTTTGTCTACATCATGTCATCGTTCCCCAAGCATTACTCTGTTTTACTTAATACTCTAGATGCATGCTGGATAGCAGTCTATGGGTGGAGTAATAGTAATAGGTGCAGGCAGGAGTTGGCCTATTTTCTTATGGACGTGATGCATATATACACATGATCATTGTTGTGAATATCACATAACTATGTGCTTTTCTATCAATTGCCCAACAGTAATTTGTTTACCCATCATATGCTTACTTTCATAAGGGATGCCACTAGGGGAAACTATGGCACCCGGATCTATTCACTTAAAATTTTACAAACACTACAATACCTTGCTACAAACACTACAATACTTTTATATTATTTTGCAATTTATAATTATCTACTACCAACCACACTACTTACAAGCTTGTAAATAACAAGTCCAAGGGGTTTAACAACCCACTTTGCCGCGTTGGGTGCAAGTGTTTGCTCTTTTGTGTGTAGCCGCTGAATATGGGGGTTGGTTGTTACTCCTATTGGTTCGATAAACCTTGGTTCTCTACTGAGGGAAATACTTACCTATATTGTGCTGCATCACCTGTTCCTCTTCACGGAAAACCCAACATAGATCACAAGCATCACGAAGGATTTCTGGCACTATTGTCTGGGAGTATCATCAACCTACTATCAAGTAACTTCACACAAATTATCACTCACTTGTTATACTTTTTATTTTCTGTTATATCTTGCTTTCTATAAAAATCAAGAATACAATTTAATTTACTTGCCTAGTTATGTTATCTTTATCTTTGTTACACCAAAACAGAAAGTAAATTCAAAAATTTAAGATATATGGATCCTCATACACTTGCTAATCTCTTCAAAAGACCCGATTTTGTTTAAACAATTTCTAGTGAGGATTCACTGGATTATTTTTATGAGGTCCTGCTTGAAAATCATGAATCAAAATTTTTTGATGAACTGTTAAAGGAAATTTATAAAGTGATTCATGATAGTTCCTTGAATGAAAAGCATGATTGCAATTTTGTGAGTATAAATTATATGAATGTCAATTGTGCTAATGATCATGATTGGGGTGGTAATCATGATATTTCTTATGATCTTTATAATTCTGAGCTTCATGATGGATCTATTATTGATAATGATATTTGCAATGCTACTAAAAGTGGGTTTGGAGAGGGCATGACTTTAGTTGATGTTAATCCCACTATCTTGGAAAAATATAAAATTCGCATGCATGTGGATCATGGAGAGAATATTGTATGTGATGGATATATTTTTGAATTTGCTTACGATCTTACATGTAATTACTCTCAGAGAGGAAAATATGGTTATAAAAATCTTCATGTCACTAAATTACCTCTCTTTGTGTTGAAATTATTAAGGCTTCACTCTTCCCATTTACATATGCTAGATATTACTTGTGTTGAAAATTTGTTTGCCTATAAAATGCCTATGCATAGGAAGTATGCTAGACTTAGATGTGTTTTTCACATGTTATATGATGCTCTCTTTGTGTTTCAATTCTTGTCTTTTATGTGAGCACCATTATTATCACAAGCCTATTTTAATGGCTATAAAGGACGAGCTTGTTGGGAGACAACCCAATACTTTCTAGTTGTTTGTGTTAACATGATTGTTGCCTCTGTAGTGATTGTGTTTTTATGTTTTAATTGGTGTTTGTGCCAAGTAAAGCCTCTGGGATGATTTGAATGGTAAGTAGAATTGATATGGTGCAAAAACATAAACTTTGACGTCTAGTGCAGAATTTCTATGATTTTACCGGAACGATTTTTTAATTTGAATATTTAACACAATATTTCTATACAAATTTATCAGTTCATGCTAGTTTTGCAAAAATTGTGGAGTTACATAAGTATGGTACTGAACTATATCTTTATAGACTGTTTTGTTTTGACAGATTCTGTTTGTGCTTGCATAGTTTGCTTGGTCTGATGATATTGTGGATTATACCCGGGGTTATAAGTCATGGATAAGTTAGAATACATTAATTTATGAAATAATAAAATAAGAATCTATTATAAAATTAGCTAAAGTATTTGATATTTTTATTATACTAAGGGATCTCTAATACATCTCCAACGTATCTATAATTTTTGATTGTTCCATGCTATTATATTATCCGTTTTGGATGTTTTATATGTGTTAATATGCTATTTTATATTATTTTTTGGACTAACCTATTAATCTAGAGCCTAGTGCCAGTTTCTGTTTTTTTCCTTGTTTTTGAGTTTCGCAAATAAGGAATATTAAACAGAGTCCAAACGGAGTAAAACCTCCGGAAAGATTTTTTTGGAAAATATGGAAACCACGAGACATGAGAACCAAGGTAGAGGAGCTGCCACGGGGCCAGAAGCTTGCTTGCCGCGGCTAGGGGGGCACCCGCGCCGGGCAGGCTTGTGGGCCCCTAGCAACTCCCCTAACCCTAATCTTCGTCCTATAAATACCCAAATATTCCATCATTATCAGAACGAGCCACAAAAACACTTTTCCGCCATGAGAAGCCTCCATTCCCGAGAGATCCAATCTGGGAGCCTTTTCCGGTAATCTACCAGAGGGGGATTCGATCATGGAGGGCATCTACATCAACTCCATTGCCCCTCCGATGATGCGTGAGTAGTTCACCACAGACCTACGGGTCCATAGCTAGTATCTAGATGGCTTCTTCTCTCTCTTTGCGTCTCAATACCATGTTCTTCATGATCTTCATGGAGATCTATCCGATGTAATACTCTTTTGCAGTGTGTTTGTTGAGATCCGATGAATTGTGGGTTTATGTTCAGATTATCCATGAATATTATTTGAGTCTTTAATGAATTCTTATATGTATGATTTCATATCTTTGCAAGCCTCTTCGAGTTAGTGGTTTGGTTTGGCCAACTAGATTGGTAATTCTTGCAATAGGAGAAGTGCTTAGTTTTGGGTTCAATCTTGCGGTGTCCTCACCCAGTGACATAGTAGGGGTAGCGAGGCACGTATTGTATTATTGCCATCAAGGGTAAAAAGATGGGGTTTTCATCATATTGCTTCAGTTTATCCCTCTACATCATGTCATCTTACCTAATGCGTTACTCTGTTCTTCATCAACTTAGTACTCTAGATGCAGGCAGGAGTCGGTCGATGTGTGGAGTAATAGTAGTAGATGCAGAATAGTTTTGGTCTGCTTGTCACGGACGTGATGCCTATATGCATAATCATTGCCTTGGATATCTTCATAATTATTCGATTTTCTATCAATTGCTCGACAGTAATTTGTTCACCCACTGTAATACTTGCCATCATGAGAGCAGCCATCTAGTGAAACCTATGGCCCCCGGGTCTATTTTCCACATTATATTTTCAGATCTAAAACCAAAAACACCAAAAATACTTGTTGCCTTGTTTTTACTTTTAGTTTTACTTTCCGTTCAAGCATCCTATTATATCTATCTCTACTAGATCTCATCCTTGCAAATAACCGTGAAGGGATTGACAACCCCTTTATAGCGTTGGGTGCAAGAGTTTGATTCCTTGTGCATGTATATCTATTGGTGGCTTGCTTGTGTCTCCTACTGGATTGATACCTTGGTTCTTAAAAACTGGGGGAAATACTTGTGTACTTTGCTGCATCAAACTATTCCTCTTCACGGGAAACCAACGCATGCTTGAGAAGTAGAAAGAAGGATTTCTGGCGCCGTTGCCGGGGAGATACATAGCAAGTCAAGAATACTTAGTACCCATCAGAAACTCATCTCTTTCATTTACATTATTTTCCATTTGCCTCTCATTTTTCTCTCCCCCACTTCTAAAACGATTTTCAAAAAGATTTGCCTTTCGCCCTTTTTCGTTCGTCTTTTCGTTTGCTTTTTGTGTGGTAGATCGCTCAAACTCATGGCTAGCCTTGCCACTATCACTCCCAAGTATGAAGTTCTCAACTTTAAGCAAAGGGGGGAGAAAACTTAAAAGATGCTTGGTATAGAATTTGCAATGCTCAAAATAGATCTATTTGTAAGCAATCTACTATCGTTCTCCTTCGCAATTTTTACGTGGGAATCACTCCTTGGAATAGATATGTCCTAGACACCATCATGGGAGGGAATTTCTTGGGAAGTCATACCTTTGACTCTTATAGTGCTATGATAAATTTGCTTGGATCACCTCCAATCATGGTTAATGGGACTATTTTAACTTTGGAACATGTTATGCGAAGGTTAGATATCATTGAAAATAAAGTTGCTACTATAGATCTCATTGAAAACTTGGATAAAAAGATCCATAATCATATCACTCAATATGGATCTAAGGTAGGAGTTACTCTAAAAGACTTAGGGGAAAAAGAACCCATAGTTAATGAAAAATTGGATCAAGATTCCTTTAGAATAGGGAAGCTAGAGGACATTATTACCAACTTGGGTTCCGCTTTTGCCGCTATTCAAACCACTCCTAAATTTCCTCTTTCTAGGGCTGCCAAGTTTGTTTATGTTCCCAATAATAAGGGTGAATCCTCCAGTAAAGGGGACGAAGATCTTAAGATGATAAGTGTTCACCCTAATTGTTTCAACATTGTTCGGGAACCGATTGCTACAAGAGAATTTCTTGACTTTTTGCCTAGGAGTATGATCATTGATAAAACTAAAGAACCTCCTGGATTTGAGAAATTTCTCACAAAAGTTGCCAATACGAAAGATGACAATACCTAGATCTATTGCGCTTTGCCTAGCTAGGGGCGTTAAACAATATCACTTGTTGGGAGGCAACCCAATTTTATTTTGCTTTCAGTTTTTTGCTTCTGTTTTGGTGTGTTTGGAACATTATTACTTCTATAGTAATTGTGTTTTTGTGTTCAAATTAGTGTTTGAGCCAATTAAAACCTTTGAGGTGATCTATGGTAGTTGTTGATTTGATCTTGCTGGAAAACAGAAACTTTTGTGCTCAGTCCAGGATTTGTCTGAATTTTTTAGAGCATCAAACGGATCTGAATTTTTTTACACAGGATTGATATACAAATTGCCTTGGTTGTCCTGAATGTTCATAATTTGTACAGTTCCAGAAGTATTCGAAGTTTACAGATTGCTACATATTGTTCTATTTTTGACAGATTCTATTTTCTTTGTGTTGTTTGCTTGTTTTGATGTATCTATGGGTCGTATCGGGGGGTATGAGTCATGGAGAAGTTAGAATACAGTAGGTATTACACAAATATAAGTAAATAATGAGTTCACAACAGTACCTAAAGTGGTGATTTATTTTTCTTATACTAACGGATCTCATAAATTTTGGTTGAGTTTTGGGTTGTGAAGTTTTCAAGTTTTGGGTGAAGATTTGATGGACTATGGAATAAAGAGTGGAAAGATCCTAAGCTTGGGAATGCCCATGGCACCCCAAGTCATATTCGAGGATACCAAAAAGCCTAAGCTTGGGGATACCCCGGAAGGCATCCCCTCTTTCGTCTTCAATCCATCGGTAAATTCACTTGCGGCTATATTTTTATTCACCACATGATATGTGTTTTGCTTGGAGCTTCTTGTATGATATGAGTCTTTGCTTGTTAGTTTGCCACAATCATCTTTGCTGCACGCATCTTTAGAGAGAGACACGCTGAATTGTGAATTTGTTAGAATACTCTATATGCTTCACTTATATCTTTTGAGCTAGGCAATGTTGCTCTAGTGCTTCACCTATATCTTTTTGGAGCATGGTGGTGTTATATTTTATAGAAATGATTGAACTCTCATTCCTCACTTATATTATTTTTAGAGTTTCTTAAAATATCATGGTAATTTGTTTAGCTTATGAATTTAGTCCTAATATGATGGCATCCAAGAGGGATATAATAAAAACTTTCATATTAAGTGGATTAAAAACTATGAGAAGTTGGCTTCCTTGCATATAGTTTTCAGATAACAGGGATGGTAATACGAGAGTCATATTAGTGAGTAGTTGTGAAATGAAGAGATACGTGTGTTAAAGCTTGTGATTACCGTAGCATGCACGTATGGTGAACCGCTATGTAACGAAGTCGGAGCATGACTTGTCTAATGATTGTCGACATTTGTGTGAGGGTCGGGAGCGCGCAATGGTTAACTCCTACCAATCTCTCCCTAGGAGCATGCGTCTAATGCTTTTTTTGATGACTAATAGACTTTTGCAATAAGTATGTGAGTTCTTTATGACTAATATGAGTCCATGGATTATACGCACTCTCACCCTTCCATCTTTGCTAGCCTCTCTAGTACCGCGCAGCTTTCGCCGGTACATCAAACCCTCCTTCCTAAAAACAGCCACCATATATTCCTCAAAACAGCCACCATACCTACCTATTATGGCATTTCCATAGCCATTCTGATATATATTGCCATGCAACTTCCATCATGTAGTTTTTCTATGACTTGCATCGATCATCACTTCATATTGCATAGAGAGTTTTATCTTGTCATAGGAATCGAGTTCTAATTTCTTTTTATTTTAGTTATAATTAAATAAAAGTGTGATGATTTTCCATTAACACAGCATTGTCCCATGAGAGAAAAGGATGATGGAGGCTATGACTCCCTCACAAGTTGGGACGAGTATCCGGACTTTACAAAAATAAAAGAGGCCAGCGAAGCCCAAATAAAAAAATAAAAGAGGACAAAGAAGCCCACCAAAATAAAAAATGAGAGAAAGAGAGAAGGGACAATTGCTACTATCTTTTTCCAAACTTGTGCTTCAAAGTAGCACCATGATCTTCATGACAGAGAGTCTCCTATTTTGTCACTTTCATATAACTAGTGGATATTCATTTTTGCACGACCACTTAGTTTCCTTTTTGAGCTTTCATACACTTATAGGTCTAAGTGCATTTGTTGCATGGCAATCCCTACTCACTCATATTGATATCTATTGATGGGCATCTCCATAGCCCGTTGATATGCCTAGGTTATGTGAGACTATCTTCTCCTTTTCCCTTGCACCTCCACCATATTCTATTCACCTATAATGATATATCCATGGCTCATGCTCATGTATTGCGTGAGAGCTGAAAAGGTTTTAGAACACCAAAAGTGTGAAATAATTGCTTGACTTGTTCATCAGGGTTGTGCATGATTTAGATACTTTGTGTGGGGAAGATGGAGCATAGCCAGACCATATGATTTTGTAGGGATAACTTTCTAAGGCCATGTTATTTCGAAAGGACACGACTACCTTGTTGGTGTGCTTGAAGTATTACTGTTTTTATGTCAATATTAGACTATTGTTTTGAATCTAACGGATCTGAATATTCATGTCACAATAAAGAATGTTACATGGATAAATATGTTGGGTAGCATTCCACATGAAAAATTATGTTTTTATCATTTACCTACTCGAGGACGAGCAGGAATTAAGCTTGGGGATCCGATACATCTCCAACGTATCTATAATTTTTGATTGTTCCATGCTATTATATTATCTGTTTTGGATGTTTTATATGCATTAATATGCTATTTTATATTATTTTTGGGACTAATCTATTAATCTAGAGCCTAGTGTCAGTTTCTGTTTTTTCCTTGTTTTTGAGTTTCGCGGATAAGGAATATTAAACGGAGTCCAAACGGAATAAAACCTCCGGAAAGATTTTTCTAGAAAATATGGAAGCCATGAGACTTGAGAACCAAGGTAGAGGAGCCTCCACAGGGCCACAAGCCCGTTTGCCGCGGCCAGGGGGGCACCCGCGCCGGGCAGGCTTGTGGGCCCCTGGCAACTCCCTAACCCTAATCTTCGTCCTGTAAATACCCAAGTATTCCATCATTATCAGAACAAGCCACGAACACACTTTCCGCCACCAGAAGCCTCCGTTCTCGAGAGATCCAATCTTGGAGCCTTTTTCGGTAATCTGTCGAAGGGGGATTTGATCATGGAGGACATCTACATCAACTCCATTGCCCCGCCGATGATGCGTGAGTAGTTCACCACAGACCTATGGGTCCATAGCTAGTAGCTATATGGCTTCTTCTCTCTCTTTGCTTCCCAATACCATGTTCTTCATGATCTTCACGGAGATCTATTCGATGTAATACTCTTTTGCGGTGTGTTTGTCGAGATCCGATGAATTGTGGGTTTATGTTCAGATTATCCATGAATATAATTTGAGTCTTTCTTGAATTCTTATATGCATGATTTCATATATTTGCAACTCTGTTCGAGTTATTGGTTTGGTTTGGCCAACTAGATTGGTAGTTCTTGCAACAGGAGAAGTGCTTAGTTTTGGGTTCAATCTTGCTGTGTCCTCACCCAGTGACATAGTAGGGGTAGCGAGGCACGTATTGTATTGTTTCCATCAAGGTAAAAAGATGGAGTTTTCATCATATTGCTTGAGTTTATCCCTCTACATCATGTCATCTTACCTAATGCGGTACTCTGTTCTTCATGAACTTAATACTCTAGATGTAGGCAGGAGTCGGTCGATGTGTGGAGTAATAGTAGTAGATGCAGAATCGTTTCGGTCTCCTTGTCAGGGACTTGATGCCTATATGCATAATCATTGCCTTGGATATCTTCATAATTATTCGCTTTTCTATCAATTGCTCGACAATAATATTTTCACCCACCGTATTACTTGCCATCATGAGAGAAGCCATCTAGTGAAACCTATGGCCCCCGGGTCTATTTTCCATATTATATTTTCAGATCCAAAACCAAAAAAACCAAAAATACTTGTTGCCTTTTTTTATTTTTAGTTTTACTTTCTGTTCAAGCATCCTATTATATCTATCTCTACTAGATCTCATCCTTGCAAATAATCGTGAAGGGATTGACAACCCCTTTATAGGGTTGGGTGCAAGAGTTTGATTCCTTGTGCATGTATATCTATTGGTGGCTTGCTTGTGTCTCCTACTGGATTGATACCTTGGTTCTCAAAAAACTGAGGGAAATACTTATCTACTTTTCTACATCAAACCATTCCTCTTCGCGGGAAGCCAACGCATGCTCGAGAAGTAGCAATCTCACGAAGTTTCTGTTGAGTTTTGTGTGCTGAAGTTTTCAAGTTTTGGGTGTTATCGGGATGGACAAAGGAATAAGGAGCGACAAGAGCCTAAGATTGGGGATGACCAAGGCACCCCAAGGTAATATTCTATGAAGACTCAAGCATCTAAGCTTGGGGATTCCCTAGATGGCATCACCTCTTTCATCTCAATCAATCAGTATGTCACTTGGAGCTATTTTTATTCATCAAATTATATGAGTTTTGCTTGGAGCGTTGTTTGCTTTAGTTTTCTTGTTGTCTTTAGTTTAGAAACACCTATTTGAGAGATATACACTATCACCATGATTTATTAGAATACTCTTTGTGCTTCACTTATATCTTCTAAGCTTAGCAGTTGCTTTAGTACTTCACTTATATCTTTTAGAGCACGGTGGTATATAGATTTTATAGAAATAATTGCACTCTGATTCTTCATTTATATTTGTTTGAGAGTTAATAAAGAGCGACGATAATTTGCATGGTTTATAAGACTAGTCTAAAAATAATAGGTATTCAGTGAGTGGATAATCAAAACCACATGTAACACATAAAAGAGAAATCATGGTTAATGACATTAATGTGGTAATGTGAAAGAGCATGAGTGCATGATCGTTGGTTAATAAGAGTATCATGAATTAGAGGTTGTTAAATTTCTATCAATCCAAATATATTTTTATGGCATCGCGATGATGTGTGAGCATACTTACCTGTTGTTGAAATCCTAGTGTTTTTTAAGCCGGGGGTGCGCGATGGTTAACCCCTACCAACCTCCTCCCTACGGGCATGCGAGTAGTGCTTTTCTTCGAAAGAGCTAATAAAATCTTGCAATAAGTATGTGAGTTCTTTATGATTAATGTGAATCCATGGATATACGCACTCTATCCTCCACATATTTGCTAGCCTCTTCGCTAACGTGCATTGCCCATTCTCACCTAGAGGATCGGTGTAACTTTCGCCGGTGCATCCAAACCCCATGACATGATACGCTCTATTGCACATAAGCTTCACTATATATTCCTCAAAACAGCCACCATACCTACCTACCATGCCATTTCCATAGCCATTTCGAGATATACTTCCATGCAACTTCCACCGTCACATCATATGACTTATACTTCCATTGTCATATTGATTTGCCTGATCATATAAGTTGAAATAGTATTTGTGGAAAAGCCACCGTTCATCATTTTTTATACACTCTATGCTTGGTCATTGCACATCCTGGTACACTACCAAAGTCATTTATATAGAGTCATACCATCCTATCAGTTTTTCATATCAGTTGTAAGTAAATAAAAGTGTGATGATCATCATTATTTAGGGCATTGTCTCAGTAAGGAAAGGATATGTAGACAATGATTCCCCCACAAGTCGGGAAGATACTCCGGACGAAAAATAAGAAAAGAAAAGAAAAGAAGAATAAAGAGGGGAAAAGGAAAATAAAAAAGGGAGAAAAAATAAAAAATAAAATAAATGAGAGAAAAGAGAGAAGGGATAGTGCTACCACCTCTTATTCCATACTTCTGCCTCCAGGTGGCACAAGTTCTTCATATAGAGAGTCTCTTGTTTTGTCACTTCCATATGCTAGTGGGAATTTTTCATTATAGAATTTGGCTTGTATATTTCGTTGACGGACTTCCTCAAATACCCGAGGTCTTCATGATCAAGCAAGTTAGATGCACACCCACTTAGTTAGTTGAGCTTTCATACACTTATAGCTCTAGTGCATCCGTTGCATGGCAGTCCCTACTTCTTGCATTGGTATCTATTGATGGGCAGCTCCATAGCCCGTTGATATGCCTAGTTGATGCAAGACTTTCTTCTCCACTTTCACCCGTTTGAAAGCTACCACCATATTCTATTCCACCTTTATGCTATATCCATGGTTTACGCTCATATATTGCACAAGTAATAAAAAGCTGAAGCGCGTTAAAATGTATGATCCAATTGACTCACTTCACACCGTGGTTCTTAACATTTGTGTCTATGTGATGAGGACGGAGCCATGCTATACTTATATGATAAAATGAATAGGGGAAAACATTATTTAAGGATCGTATGCTTTGAAACTCTATGATTATGTTGCTCATGTTTATAAGTATTACTATGTTGATGTTTATTAATTCATCGTTTCTCAATGAACAAACCTGCCATAGGTTACATGTTGGGTAACATGTCATATCAAAAATTCTGTTTTTATCATTTACGTACTCGAGGACGAGCAGGAATTAAGCTTGGGGACACTACTGCAGGATGGTCCAAAGACAACACATCAATCAGAGACCCTTCGACAAAACTTTGTGAGATGCATGAATCACAAACATTATAGTTTAAGCTCCAATACCAATAAAGAGAACTATGAGCAATGACCGGTCCATCAAATATGATTCATAAATTGTGTGCGATACATGACATACAGTTGTGACACATGAAATGCTTGCGATGAGCTAGAAATACGCAACCGCTTAATCAGATAAAGGTGTGTGTGATGTACGATATACATTTCATTTGGATGAACTATTTGTGATGAGGCAAAATAACACAACTGATTCGGCGTCTGAAGTTGTTTGATACTCGGCAAACAGGTCGCTCGGACGTACTGTTTGTGATGATCAAAAGTAACACAAATGATTCTGCATAACAATATGTGTGTGATACCTAGAAAATAGGTCACTAATCAAAATTGTGTGGGAAGACCGATAAAAATACACACGATTCCTAATAATGGGAAGTGTGTCTTGTGGACAAACACTTGATCGCATGCAATTGTCTGTGATTGTTCAAATCATCACTGACGTGTTCCTTTCTTTAATCGTAACCGATGTGATTTGATCTGTCTGCATACCATCTATGCTTTGTCTACATAACAACACATAACAACATCATGATTGCATAACCTAACTAAACATCCAATTACGTTACTGACTTCAGATAAAATTTGCACAACTCAAGTAACAAGTACATGCATATTAAACTAGTAGTAACGATCATCAAATCATTCATCTATACTTCTTGTGTGAGGGGTGCCAGTCGGCGCAGGACGGGGGCACTTCCTCACGTCAATGATCCGCCTGCACATCTCGTAGCTTACATACGCATCCTTGGCCATGTACTTGGTGTGATCTTCATCCAGTCTTCGGACCCACGCGCGGTGCCAGGCAACCTTCTTCTTCTTGCACAAATCCTTCATGTGTCTGTAGTAGGGGTCGATGATGGCCATGGGGAGGTCAACCAGGGTGTCCTTATGCTTCTCATCGCCGCCCAAGATCTTGTACTAGCATTGGATTTCCCCAAGATTCCGGCGGGCCAAGCCCATGGTCTTGAGCACCTTTTCATCGTTGGTGGTGTCCACCGTACCGAATATGTAGTTGGGGATGTTGACAAACCTGGCGAAACGCTGATGACCCACAAGTATAGGGGATCAGTCGATAAGTAAGAGTGTCAAACCCAACAAGGAGCAGAAGGAAATGGTAAGAAGTTTTTAGCAAGGTATTCTCTGCAAGTGATGTGAGTAACAATGGTAGATAGTTTTGTAGCGAGATAATTCATAACAAGTAACAAGTGGAAATAGTAACAAAGGTGCAACAAGGTAGCCTAATCCTTTTTGGAGCAAAGGACATGCCTGAAAGTACTCTTATATTAAGCAAGTGCTTCCGAGGACACATGGGAATTTTTGTCTAGTCATGTTCAACGTGTTGAGTTGATTCACGTTCACTACTTTGATAATTTGATATGTGGGTGGACCGGTGATAAGGTGTTGTTCTTACTTAAACTAAAAACCTACTTATGATTACCCCCTCTCGCAAGCATCCGCAACTATGAAAGAAGAATTAAGATAAATCTAACCATAGCATGAAACATGTGGATCCAAATCAGCCCCTTATGAAGCAACACATAAACTAGGGTGTAAGCTTTTGTCACTCTCGCAACCCATCATCTACTTGTTACTCCACAATGACTTCCCTTAGGCCCATAGCATGGTGAAGTGTCATGTAGTCGACGTCCATATGACACCACTAAGAGAAGTAACAACATACATATTATCAAAATATTGAACGAAGACCAACTTCACAAGATTACTTATAACAAGACTTCTCCCCTGTCCTCACGAACAATAGTAACTACTCACACATCATCAACATGTTCAAAATTAGAGGTCTAATAATGATAATTAAGGATCTGAACCTTATCTCTTCCACCAAGTAATCCAACAAGCATCAACTACGAGATGTAATCACTAGTAGAAAACGGACCTTTTGTCCCGATTCGTAAGGGCCTTTAGTCCCGAGACTAAAGGGTCGGGACAAAAGGCCTCCACTTTTAGTCCCGGTTGGGTTATGAACCGGAACTAAAGGGGCTCCGCGTGGCAGCTTTCTAGAGCGGGACCTTTAGTCCCGGTTGGTGTTATGAACTGGTACTAAAGGTTTTTTTTTATATAATTTTTTATTTTATTTTTTGGAATTTTTTTTATTTTTTTCTGATTTTCAAATCTTTGAATTATTTGACAATTTAATCTCTAATCATCCCTCCTCACTGCTCTGGATTTATTTGACAATTTAATCTCTAATCACCCCTCATTCCAAATCGTCTAACTTCCCGGCCGGTCACCCATCCTCTCACTGCTCCAACCCTAGCACGCTTAACTTTCGAGTTCTATCACCCCTAGTTTCCAAGTCTACACTTGTTGTTTTCTTGATAATAGTAAGCTATCAACCCTATTAACCCTTAGGTCTTGATATAACATCATTTAATTTTTTCAACCAAACTAATGAAAAGTTCAAAATAAAATAAGCAATGATAATATTGACTTAAAATGAAATTAGAATAAGTAATAATATTATTTTATTCATTTTTTGCAATTTATTCATTTAATATGGCATAATTAATATCTTTAAATCTGTAAATCGAAATTCGACAAATAATATATCCATTATTATCATAAAAACATGAGGAATCCAAATATGCCATCATTTATTAAAAAAATTCCATAACACTTTTTTCCGACATCGTATGCAAAAGTTATAGCCATTTTACTTTTTCATAATACTTTTTTTAATTTTATTTCAACTCCAGACTTTTTGTGCATTCAACATGCACCATCCAAAGCCACATCGTCAATTTTCAACCCTTTTCCCACTTCATTCGCTATTTTTCATGCATTTATTAATTTTTTCTAGCTAAATGACCCTAAAATTGAAAGCACTACAAATAAACTCTGAAAAGGTTGAAACTTGGCATGGTATCATCATTTTACCCACATAGCATGTGCTAAAAAGTTGAGAGGGTTACGGTAAAAACTAGATGCACTTCGTGTATAAACGGGACAATCCCTTTCGAAGTATCAGAGTTTTGGACGAAAACTCATCTGTTACAAAGGCATTTCATTTTTTTAACTTATTTAAACTCGAGAGTTTTTGTGCATTCAACATGAACCATTCAAAGCCACATCATCAATTTTCAACCATCTCCCACTTCATTCGCTATTTTTCATGCATTTATTAATTTTTTTAAGCTAAATGACCCTGAAATTGAAAAGCACTACAAATGAACTCCGAAAGGTTGAAACTTGGCATGGTACCATTATTTCACCCACATAGCATGTCCTAAAAAGTTGAGAGGGTTACGGTAAAAACTAGATGCACTTCGTGTACAAACTGGACAATCCCTTTCGAAGTATCAGAGTTTTGGACGAAAAAACATCTGTTACAAAGGCATTTCATTTTTTAAAACTTATTTCAACTCTAGAATTTTTGTGCGTTAAACATGAACCATCTAAAATGTGCCTATGAGCAAAAAGAATTAAATTTAAAACTATTTCTAAACTCAAGTTATTCACAGTTTTGGGTTTGAAGAAAATTTGAGCAAATTCAAATTTAAATCATTCAAATTTGAAAACTAATTTCACAAACACAAAATAGACAAAATTTTGAATCTAATGCAAAAAGAATCACTCAAAACATCAAATATCCTAAAAGATATAAGCAATTGAAAAGAAAAAAAAAGAAAAAAGAAATAGAAAAAAGAAAAAAAATCAAAACCCTTTAGTACTGGTTTGTATCTCCAACCGGGACTAAAGGTCTAGCCTCTAGTCCCGGTTGGAGACACCAACCGGGACTAAAGCCCCAAAGCCTTTAGTCTCGGTTCGTGTCTCCAACCAGGACTAAAGGCTTCACCTTTAGTCCCGGTTGGAGACACGAACAGTGACTAAAGGGTATCGACCCCTTTAGTCCCGGTTGGTGTCTCCAACCGGGACTAAAGGTCCCATATGAACCAGGACTAATGCCCGACCAGCGCCCTAGCCGCTCGAATCGGGACTAATGCTCACATTAGTCTCGGTTCATAATGCAATCGGGACTAATGTGTAGATCGAGTTGTGACGAAAGCCCCGTTTTCTACTAGTGAATCAACACAACTAGTAACCCACAGGTACCAATTTTAGGTTTTGGGACAAAGATTGAATACAAGAGATGAACTATGATTAGACATGAGATGGTGCTAGTGAAGATGTTGATGAAGATCGGTCCTCCCACAAAGGAGGAAGCATTGGCGATGACAATGGCTTCGATCTCCCCCTCCCGGACAGGGATTTCCCCGACAGAATCTGACTACCGGACTACAAAAGGGCCTCTGCCCAGGTTTCCACCTTGAGACGGCGATGCTTCGTCCTGAAAGGTTGCTTATGATATTTTCTAGGATAAAACACACCATATAGGAGAAGAGGGGCCTCAGAGAGCCAATAGGGGGTCCACAAGCCATCAGGGTGCGCTCCTAGGGGGCGCCCTATTAGCTTGTGCCCTGCTTGTGGCCCCCCTCTGGTATATTTTGGTCCAGAAATTCTTAAATGTTCCAAAAATATTCTCCATGAAGTTTAAGTTCATTTGGAGTCTGGTGATTTTTCTAACTTTTTCTCGGTTTTTTGGTCCAGAATTCCAGTTTCCAGATATTTCCCTCCTTGTGATGTACCTTGCATATTCAGAGAGAAAAGGCATAAGAATTGTATAGTAATGTGGAATAATGGAAAAAATGAAGCAAATAGTAATAAGAATTCATGATGCAAAATGGACGTATCAACTCCCCCAAGCTAAAACCTCGCTTGTCCTCAAGCGAAATCCGAACTCTAAAATAATGACCACATAATTTGAGAGAGAGGTGTCGATAAAATGTAATACAGACATAAAATCATGATGTATATCATCATAGCAGCAAGTTTTTCATCATATAACCTCTCATAAACAAGTAACAACCCATTCAGAATTGAAGAAATATGAAACATAATCTTTATTGAGAACCAATAAGCAATGCAATTAGTTTTGAGATAACCATAGCTTTTGTAATCGAGATAAGAGTCTTTGTAAGATATTTGTATTTATAGCAAGTTCACATATTCAACTATAATGTAGCCTTATATGATTGTTAACACACATTGCATATTTTTGGAACAAGCGATTCCGTGGGACACATAGGAAGATGGAGGCTTTATTGTTCTTCCCACCCAACTCATTTACCTCAAGGATAACATCAACAATAATGGAGCATGACCATCTTCATTCAACTCGATATATTTGTTTGAATCTTTCCTTAACTCATAATGCCTGTCACTAAAGATTTAAAGAATAGGAACTAGGGGAAATATTATTGACTCTTGCATGCAAAATAATTGCTTCGCAGAGGGAAGCAGAGGTTGTGATGATCTTTTATTTGTTTGATATGTTCAATCCCTTATTGCAAAAGAACATCTCTCTATATTGCCCCGTGTGATAGTGAACTTTATTATGCACTCTGTTCCATTTATTTCTTCATTATCACAAGATCGTATAAAGGTTACTTTCCCTTACAATAAAAATCTCACATGATTAGAGGCAATTGTATTGCCTTGTGCAGCAATGACAACTTACTTGAAGGATCTTATTCAATCCATAGGTAGTTATGGTGGACTCTCATGGCAAGAAGCTGAGTTTATGGTTTATGGATGCACAAGTAGTATATCTACTTAGTGCAAATATTTGGGCTAGCAAAAGATCTTAAGAAAGCATCACTTAAGGGATCTATTACTATATAACTTCTATGCAAATGTAAACAACCACGATCATTATATTTTCTTCCATGTCCCACTTCAACACTTGGTCGTTATGTAATATTTTGATGGAAGCTCACAATCACAGAAGGTGTCCAAGATAGTATATTTATATGTAAATCTCCTCTTCTCTACCATACTTTTGCATAGATCATACCAATTACTGACATTGCGTTTGTTGGTTTTCAACACTTTTCATTGCTTATACCTCTTTTATATGTGAAGTCATTACCTCTCATGGGTTAAGCATATGATCCTCTCTTCCCATTTTTTATTGTGATGCTAAGATGTTGGGTGCAAGTGAGGGTGAGGCAGACGAACACAACTAACATTATTATATAACTCTCACACTCGGTTACAAGGATAGGTAGATCTCAAAGCAAAAACTCTAAATAAAGCAAATCTGAATTATAACTCTCTAAATCACGAAAAACTAAAGTTTGAACTAAGAGTTAATGGTGTTAAAACAGGTGATGGTGATACCATATTGGGGCACCCCCCCAAGCTTGGAACAAGCCAAGGGTGGTGCCCATACCCTGAACACACATGAAAGTCACTCAAGGAGCAACGACAGACCGAAAGTACCTGTTTTTTTACTAAAAAAATCTAGACCTATATTTTTACTAAAAAATTATAATGCATGAGGTATTTATAATGAAACTTCTTATCTTAAAACTTCTGAAATTGTACTCAATTTATAATGAACTATCTACCTATAAACTATCTACCATATGAAACCTATAATAAAGTGTTCATATATTTTTATGCAATTTCTAGTCAATTTATAATGAACTATCTACCTATAAACTAAATCCCTACCAAAACTAAATCCTACCTATAAACTATGTACCATATGAACCCTAAAACATAGAACAAATAAGAAGAGAGGTAGAGGATGGAGTCTACCAGCAGCGGAGGGGTCGACGACGGGCCAGGGAGGGATGGGATGGGGAGGGATGGAGGAGGGTGGGATGGGTCGGGGAGGGACGGAGGAAGGAGGGATGGGTTGAGGAGGGACGGGATGAGGGATGGACAAGATGAGGGAGGGTCAGGATGGGAAGGGCCGCCGCGTTGGGAGGACAGTCGGGAGGAGCGCCGACGCAAGGGAGAGAGTGGAGATGGAAGGAGTGAGGAGGGAGAGAGTGAGAGGGGCCTATGGGGAAGAAGATAAGTTCAAGGGCGCTACTTAGCAGTAGCACGGGCTAGCGAAGGGCGCTACTGCTACGAATTTAGCAGTAGTGCCAGTTTTTTTACCATAGTTACTACTATAGGTTGCCCCTTTCGGTCGTGATGGGACCACTTAGTAGTAGTGATGGGTGAGCAGACCACGCTACTGCTACGTAGCTACCTGTAGCGCCTGTTGGTGCCCGCGCTACTACTACTTACCAGTAGCGCTGGCCGTTGATACGACACTACTACTAAAATCTATCTATAAGTTTTCCCTAGTAGTGCAAGGAGACGATTCTCCTGCCTTATCATCACATGTAAGTCATCCATGGCTATCCTTCCTTCGATTTCAGTCATTCATTTGCACGCGTGGAGGCTAATTTGAGGTGTTCTTATTTTGTGCAGCGAGGGGCACACCGTCCTCATCATTCTTTACCCCCCCCATTCTCCCACGCTCTTTACTTGGACTCGTCGAAGAACATGAAGAAAAAGGATTACACCCACATCAAGGCTATTCTCGACAGTGCTATCTTAAGCTATGGCCAACGGGGTGGAGTGATCACACTCAAGAAGACATGGAAAAAGCTGCCCTGCTTCAGCCATAAGATCACCTTCTGCTCCATGCAACAACCGAGAGGTACTCTCAGTGATGGATTATATGTCCTCCACCACATGCTGGAGTACAGACGGGATTGCCAAAACCTTCACATGTCATCTAAATCCCGCGATACCGATATTCTGTAATGGGCAAAGAAACTAGGAAGTGTATCGGATCATTGACTCCGAGCTGGGTTCTATCACATCCAGTGTGAAGTTGCCCAAGTCATCATGAAGGAGGTCCTCAAAAAAATAGGGATGTTCATCAAAGAAGGGCAAATGTCATGGGAAGACGTCCAAACACGCGTAGCCGCTCAACGTCTTGACCTGAATCCTTTCACTTCGCTCGGATCCTTCCTTCGTGATTTGGATGGATGGCACGACATGTTGGAGTGATTGATGATCTATGACAATGTGTCCATTTAGTCACTACTTTCTATATGATGAAACTTTGAGTTATGCATGACGAAACTTTGTGATGTAATTAAACCGTCCTCCTCAACTAGCGAAGATCACTCTAGTTAGGGAAGTTTGGGTACTATGAACTTTGTTATTTATGCTTATGATATGTTGCTTCTATTTTGTCTACCTCTATCTCTTTCTATTGCTCAACTATATATTATGTTGCATATTATCGACTCATGGGACAATGCAGGTACATAGATCATCGATGATGAGGAAGTGCTATGTCGTGTGCGTAGGGAAGTTCCAGGAGTGTACGACAAGTTGCCTGAGTGTCAGGCCCAGGTGCATCGGTTTCCGGGAGGCAGCCAGAGAGGGTTTGATAGCAGAGTCGAAGCGGAAGATAGTTACTTGAGGTTCATGCTAGCGCGATAGAGGGATCGAAACTGGCGCCTCAAAAACTACTACATTATCACGCTTTTGCTCATAGTGATCACTCTTCTCTTCTATATCTTTCTTTAGATATAGATGATGAAACATTTGTATGTGATGACCTTGCAGTTGCTTGTATTCGAGACATGTCACTTAACTTGTATCGCTATATCGTGATTATGATGAGACGATATGACTTGTGTTGAATGTTGTGGTGATATGATGAGAAAATTATGTGTATGATATGATGAGTATATTGCATTTTCTGATATGATTAGAATACTGTATAAAACAAGTACAAATACATCACAAATACGTAGCAGAAAAAAATTATGTGTAAATATAGCAGTCACGCTCTTTAGCAGGAAGCAATAGCGCCGGGCGCAGCGCTACAGCTATGTAGCACTAGCACTGGTCGGACCTATGCTATAGCTATGTAGCAATAGCCCTGGCCGGACCTACACCACTGCTAAGTAGGTATAGCAATAGCGAGGAAAAACCAACGCTACTGCTACAGGTTAGCTGTAGCGTCGTAGTACTAACACTGGTTCCCGGGCTACTACTAGCCCAAAAACCAGCACTACTTGTAGGCTTTTCCTTAGTATTGGCAATGGCGAGCAAAGAGTGTTTGCTCGCCACTTGTAGGATCTCATAAGTTGAGGGTCGTGCGCTTGTGCCCGCCAATATTTGTTCTTGTTGTTGTGGCGACCCTATTTTAGCTCCCGCCACTAAAAGCTTAGGCACACGCAATTTTAGACATCTCGCCATATAGTGTTATGAACAAAAAAAGAAAGAAAATAACACAAAACATAACATGGTGAATGTTGGTCTTAGTAAAACAGTGCACAAATGGCCTCCCCAAGTAGTGGACACTTGATGGTAGGATCGCGATGAGATTGGTCTTCACGTCCTGAGTAAACTATTTCTTTCTTTGAGAGAAAATTTCATAATTTTATGTATCATCATCGTCATTATCTTTGCTACCCTCATCATCTTGCTCATCCTCATGCTCGTCGCTATCGTCATCCTCACTCTGATCATCGTCATCCTGGCTCTCATTATCATCATCCTTATCATTTTCATCGTCCTAGCAATCCTCATCATTATCTTCGTCAAGCTCATCATCTTCATCGGGAAAATACTTCATCCTTAACTTCTTGACCACTTTCTTCAAGTAAAAGACTATGTAATCTCCCCCTCGAGCTTATTATTTTCAATGTGCTTCTTCCATCCATCGCCTCCTATTATGGTTTTATTCTCTTGTTTACAAACGTCAATTTAGTACGATTATCCTTGTACATCGAGAAAAGTTGAAACTGTCACCGATTAAATTATTGAATTCGACCCTTATGTTGCATGGAATACACTAGGTAACAATTAAAAATAATGCAGTTAATAATTGATAGTATGCACAATATAAGAATTCAGTAAATTGTTAGAATTGGATGATAAAGTTAAACATTGTTACCACAGATTTTTTTTGAATCCCTCCATCAAGAAGATCCTGAATTCTATTGCATGGGGTAAACTACTCGTACAAGGATTTTTCAGACATTGCACGCTTTACACACAATGATCCCTCCTTCAAGAAGTTAAACACTGTTATCATTGGTGCTAAGTCATGAAAGTAATACTGAGAAGCGGGAGAAAAAATCGGTAGAAAAAAATTTCATCATGATGAGGTATGATCAATAGATTACCAACACTGTCATAACCAGGTAGTACACTATAACAACTTTCACAAATACTACATTAAAGGTTCAAACATATATAGTACGCCATAGCAAGTTTCATAAGTACTATATTAAAGGTTCAAACATCTAAGGCACGGAGTTATACAACTAGTCATGGTGGAGAGACCAACTCCTAATCTAAGTGAATGCTAGAGCCGAAGTCATCCTCCTAGATGGAGGACTCGGTGACTCAGTCCCATTCTATCAGGTCATCCTTGGCATCCTTCTCATTGCGTGCGGTCATCAGCATCGCCTCGTTAATGGTGTACAGGTGCGGATCCTCCCGGAGATACCGTTCCACCAAGGGATCGGTGCTTTGCCGTTCACGGGCCTGATGAGCGCCTCGGCCTTCAGGTGCTCATGCTCCTCCGTCTTGGAGACTATACTTATGTTAGGAGGCGCCATCTGACTAGCGTGCCAAGTATCTTGAGGAAAGTTGAGTTGGGACGTTAGCCCCTGGTACTCGAGCGCCATGGCATCATAAGCGGGCACCGCTTCCTTGGTGATGTCGAACGTGCCAACCATTGTTTCTTGTCAGTGTTGCGGTTTTGGATTTGAGCAGCCGACTTCTCCAGGGCCTCTGGAAAACACCATGAGACCTGCCATTGTCCGTCATTTTAAAAAAATACCCGGAACATGCAGATAAATAAATTTTAAAATATCCAAAACATTAGGCATGACCTCCACTATAAAAAGGACGCATTAAGTGCTACTCCCTCCGTTTCATACTACAAGACGTTTGTGCAAGCTATTTTAGCTAGCAAAAACGTTTTACATCATGGGATAGAGGGAGTAGAAATTTGGAGAAACGGAAATAAATCAACGTTTCGCCGAAACTTTAGCGCTTACTATGAATCCATGTAAAGAACTACAGAAATCTAGTACATCACAATATAAATCAAAAACAAACAAAAAATGGGTATTATCTCTACATAAAAATGGACACATCAACTGCTAGAAATTTGACGAAACAAAAATAAATCAACGTTTCGCCAAAATTTTAATGCTTATAGTTAGTATCCCTATAAAGAACTAAAAACACCTATCAATTTGCAATTTATCATTACTACAATTAAAAATTATAAAAACTACACCTATAAACTATAATTAAAAACTATAGAAACTATAATTAGAAACCATGAATCTACAATTAAAAACTATAGAAACTACAACTATAAACAACAATTAAAAACTATAGAAAGTGCAACTAGAAACTACAATTGAAAACTATCAATCTACAATTTGTCAAAACTACAATTAAAAACTATAGAAACTACAACTACAAACTATAATTAGAAACTATCAATCTACAATTTTGGCAAAACGACAACTAGAAACTACAATTAAAAACTAGAAAGAGTCAATTACACCGTTGGTGTCACAACTTGGCGGTTTAGTGCTAAAACTTGTGACATACATTGAACTGATGCCATAACTTGATTTATTCATGCATATACGATGCAAATCACGTTTCTATACGAATACATGCTGACTAGGCATGCCAACATGGCGTGGGGCCTGCTGTGAGCGATAAAATGACGTGTGCCTGCTATTTTGCAAAAAAAAACTCGAGATTTTTTTCTCACAGAAAAGCTCCTCGCAGCGAGCTATATTTTTCACATGGATGAAGTCGCGTGGGGTTCATCTGTCAGTGCCCCGCAGTATTGTGCAAAAATTGTCATAACAAAGATTCAATCACGTCACCATTCCCTGTAGGAGCACAGGCCAAACCAATACAACCGACGGAGTTTGCTTGTCATTAGCTATTACCAAACGTATATAACCTTTATAGCTTAAGTGGGTTGGAGTCCCAGCAACCCATTTTGCACTTTATTTTAAAACTACATGTAAATTATACCCGTGTGTTATAGATAACTAACTTCAAAATAACAATGACCACTTATATATACTACAGAAGTTTTATATTAAAATCATGAACATTTTAAAATTATATTAGCATTTATTGAAATAAATATATAATTATGTTTTTATTTTTATTCAACAGGCCAATTATTACATGAAATTTTTGTAATTAATAATTTAATGTTTGTAATTTATAATTTAAAAAGTAACACTGCTGGGTGGTGTGGTGGCCACTCGCACATGAGGACTACATGTCGTTGCTTCTAATCCAAGCCAACTATATTTACATTGTACAAATATATGTTTCTTAAAGCATGAAATTTTTTATATACTACATGAATATTTTATTAAAAATATGAATGTTTTAAAACTTATTAAAGAATTTATGAATATATATAGCAAAATAAAAAATTCCCGATACCATGAATACTTATATTTGACATGCATATTTATTTAAAGGACAGCCATACAATCCTAACGTTCGGATCTGTTGGATAGATCCGAACGACGCCTACCCTCCCCCATCTTCATGAGACCGAGCGTGCGTAGCGTGCGAGGCCGAGCCGTGATGTCGACCAACACCTTGGCCCAAGTCGGCCCCTTCACCCCCACACCCCCTCACCCCACCACACAACCACTGTCTCCCCTAAACCGCTAGTTTCTTACCTCCATTGCAAGAAAAGGCAAAGAACCCTCTCCATCGACCCACCTCTCCCTCTTTCTCTCCCAGGTCGACGAACTCAAGGAAGCGATACCCTACCTCCACCCCCCCCCCCCCGGCGATTGATCTAATAATTCAACCACGGAATTGCAAGGACATATGGGGAGTTGAAAGTTACAACCAGATCCCTCCTAAAACTACCACCAAAAGCACAACTGATTATCAGGCGTCCTACATCCAACAAGAATCCAGGTGAACCAGGTAAAATTAAGCAATCCTACCCCCACCCCACCCCTCCTCACACCCCAACCCCGATCTGATCCACCAAACCAGGCAGGGGCATGAAGGAACTGTAGTTACCACCAGATCTAGGCTTAAACTATCACCAGGGGAACAGACCTTACGAGGCGCTCCGAGCAGATCTTATAACACTGATTGCACTGAAGCTACTAGCTAGATGCTACTAGGTTACTAGGGTGAATAACAAATTTGTAAAGCCATGTTTGAGTTGTCAGGACATGTGCAGAATTTTTCTTCAAAAAAAGCAGCTCTTTTTCAACTTATTTCACATATTTTCAACTTACAAAATTAAGCTAATATGACACAAAAAATATGTCACCTGCGAGGAACTTGCTTCTTATGAGATGAGGCTGAAATCACATCACCACTTCCTTTTTCAGCAACACCAATCCCAAGCTCTTCAACGACCATTTGTTTGACAGCATCGTGAACATCCATCTCTGACGGAGGGGCGGGGTCACACGGCGAAGCCGGACGGGGTGGAGATGGCAGCTTCAAATTCTTGCACCTTCTCTTGTAGGCCAAAGCCTTGACGAGCTGAGCACCACATTGTTTCACAGAAGAATCAGTTGCCGACTCCGTCTGCGTGTCTGTCATGCCACGCTAGCTACACATACCATCCCCTGAGCCACCTGAGGTCGTGTTAGATGCAGCGGTAAGCATGATTGGGGACTCGATGACAGGTTCATCACCTGCATGGACAGGCGAGGCTTGAATATTTGTTGTTGCACCATTGTCTGCCTCGACATTTGCATCATCTTCCTTGACATTATCAACTACAACATCAACGTCATTAGCATCATCTGACTCCGAGGAGTCTACACCCGCTGCCCTGCTGCCGGAAGCCTCACACGCTACCCCCACTACAAGAAGAACTACGACGCTTCTTACCATGGTAAACAACATGATAACGAGTGTCATCATCTTCATCATCAGATTCATCACTCTCGTCACTCTCATCACCCGCAAAGTCAATCTCAGTCTCTGAATCTTCAACAACATTCTTGCCAGCGCTATTAGTTTGAAGACTACGGCGTGGAGGTGGGGGCCTTGCCACATTGCTTGTAGCAGTAGAAACCGCACCAATGTCTGCTTCAAGACAACGAGACACATGAGAAATGCGTGGGTCATCAAGGGTTACAAGACCTTGCACAAGATCGCCAAGCAGGCCCACTACGCCTGATGAAAATCAACCCACAATCTCTAAAGCATTTGCAAGTTTCTGCATAAAAAGTAAAAAAGAAAGCAAACAACACGGAAAATAAAATAAGTTACCAAAAATAATGTGATTCTCAGTTATTAAAAGAACATGAACTAATGAAAACACACAACCAGAAAAGAATCCCAAACAAATTGAATAAACATAATCTCATCGAATGCATAAGTTACCATCAAATCAAAGCATAAGTTACCATAACAATAAAACTATAGTTATCATCAACTAACAGCAGAAGTTACGAGTAAATTAAAAAAATGTTATGGTTATCATCACATGACAGTCAGATGCATAAGTTATCATCAAATGACAACATAAGTTACAATAACAATACAACTATAGTTATCGTCAACTGACAGAATAAATTACCAGTAAATTAAAAAAAATGTTATGGTTAAATGCATGGGTTACCAGCTGGGCTGTCACAATTTACTACACAAGTGCACATAAGTTACCAGCAAATTACAACAAGAAATTACACATCAGAAATCAAAATAGGAGGAAGCACAAGGAGAAGGCCACACACACAAAAAAAAAGAGCACACATCACTACTAGGAAAAAGCCTAGCAGCAGCGCTGGTTTTAGGTACAGCAGTAGCGCGGGGCCGCGCTACTGCTACGGTGCTACAGCTAAAGTGTAGCAGTACCATGTGTTAGCCCACACTACTGATATACCTGCTTAGCAGTACCGCTTTTAGTAGAAAGCGCTACTGGTAGTTACTAGCAGCGCGCCTCTCCGCCCGCGCTACTACTATTATTACATATTTCTTTTTTTATGTCGTATATGCATATGCCATTATACAAGTTTTCATACGATATCATCATAATACATCATTGTCATATAACAACTCCTCATCATTGTCATTTTCGTCCATGAGACATCATATAACAACTTGGTCACTAGTTATAACAACTCCTCATCATCATAGTACTCATAATCACTACTACTCCTCCTCAGCATCACCATCAACTCTAACACATTGTAGCACATAATAAAACTTCTCATCATCATCATAGTCATATATAATCAACACTAACTAATTGGTCTTAATACCTAGGACCTACTCCTACTGCTCTCTCTCTCACGTAAAATAGCATAAAACATGTGTAGCACTCCTGCTTCATCACATTGGAGAATGTAGATGAACCTGTCTCCTAATTGTGGGATGCGCTTCCGATTGCTGCCCCCTAGTACTTCTCTGCGATCCTTCACAATTTTACTCCAGTGTTTGACTATTAAGACTTGTTCGCTTCAAGAAATGATGAATGCACTCAGGTGCAATGTAGGATATCTTGGTTGTAAGCTAATCATTGTCATGCGGCCTTTAGGCTCGATCCAACGAGGCACAACACTCATCGGGAGTCCCTGCTGAAGAACATCATAGTAACATACTTAGCAATGAAGTTTAGCTTAAAAATAATGTATCCAAAAGATGCACTAAGGACAAATAGTAAAAATCTTACCATCTTTTCTAAATAGATGTGACCGTAGTTCAATACGCACACTAGTGGTCGCACGTTTTGAGTATTGATATCTCAAAGTCCAGGAAAATAACCTATCTTGACAGTATCAAGATCCTCAAGCCATGAAACATAAGGACCTATCTCCTCGTAGTTTAGTTCAGCCCTGGGACAGTAGTGCGTGTTGTCTACCAAGCGCTGGACATGTTTGCTTGAATGGAAATAAGTTGTCAATAGAAATTAGTTGTGAACTATTTTTGAATAAATAATATAAATTACTTAATAAGTATGGTTGAAAAACTCACATAATGGTAGAAGTGGAGGCGTCTACACATCGACCCAGATATCGATATTACCTTCAATTTCATCTTCCGAACGAATATCAAAGGTGATAAGCATATTAGGATCAAATGAATAAGCCTTGCATAGTGCTCATCAACTTTTGCATTCAAAATAGGAGTAGGTTTCTGCATTGTATAATTTTACGGCAAAAGTATAACCATGCTCGGTCCTCAAGTGAACTCTCTTTACCTCCATACTGCACATATCTAAGAAACCAATCTTATCCAAGACATAATGTCTTGCATGGCAGGGGATACGCTAGTAGAATTGTAAAAAAAATTATAAGTTGAAGCAAAAGAAGCAGACGTCATGCTTAATTACGAAAAAAGACTTGTCATTGTGACTTACTGTATCCTCTTCGTAGGTCTCATCCAGCATGATTCTGAATCGCCGACCATCTTCTAGGTGAGGCCTGTCGCACAGACGGCGCTCGTCTTCGCAATATTCGCACATACCGAAATCCCTTTGGCTATCGTCGTCAGAGATTTGCTCTGTTCATAGTTGAAACAGACATGCATTCAATAAGCAAAAGTAAATCATAAAACAAATTAGTATTCAAATTAGCATGCAAAACTAAATCATCTCTTGCGTCCGTACATCATCGAATAGTATCATTAGTACATCTCGAATAGTATCATACATATAACATCACTAATACAATTAGAATCATAGCGAACGACGGGTATCGGCGCGGGTGGTGGACACCCAAAGAGAAGGAACCATCACATGATCATAGCTCCAGTGAGATCCTTCAAGAACCTGCCAAGTATTGGAGAATGTAGAGTCCAACACAGCCATATAGCGTCGGACGTGCTCGTCCTCCTCCCTAACACGGCAACGTATCACCTCCACGGGGGGCGGCTCCCTCTACACCGATAGTGGCCCACGCGACCGCCACCAAATAACCTCCGGGTCGACGACGGGCTGCCTCCTCACCAAGTTGTGCGCCCCGAAAGGTAGGACCTCCCAGTACCATCCCGGCGGAGCCCAGTCCCGGACATGGCCCCTATAATCAAGCAGGCCTCCTCCGCCGAGTCGACGACAAGGATGCGGGCCAGGCATCGTCGACGTCGAGAACAAATGCTTAATTATGAAAAGAAAATTAATTAACACTTAGCAGACCTAAAGTCAACCCGTTCCATATATCGAGCAATGACATAAAAAATTCCCTATGTTTTACCATAATATCATTGAATTCTCGTCGTGGCAAATCAGAAGCACTAGATATGTCCTACATTGTAGCACAAGTCATGCTAAAATTCCAGAAAAATAAGGCATGACCTTTGCTTAAAACAGGACATATCGAGCGCCTAAAATTTGCCGGAATGGAAACAAATCAACATTCCAGCAAAACATAGGCCACTCGGAGGTACATTGCAAACAAAAACACCAAGACATACTCTATATTCAGAATGCATTCTCATCGACATCAATGACATCAACGAGACACCAAGTTTACTTACTAAATAAATTAAATAAACTAGTTATGTTAAGTACTTACTAAATATAAAAAAACTAGTTCTATTAACTGTTGGGGAACGTTGCATGGGCAACAAAAAAATTCCTACGCACACGGAAGATCTATCCATGGTGATGAGCATCTACGAGAGGGAGAGTGGATCTACGTATCCTTGTAGATCGCTAAGCGGGAAGCATTAAGAAACGTGGTTGGTGTAATCGAACGTCTTCGCGATCCAAATCGCCGAGTGTCGTGCCATCTCATCACGATCCATCTCGCAATCCAATCACGATCCGTCCCGTGAACTTCATCACGATCCGTCCCGCAATCTCATCATGATCCGTCTCGCGAACTCATCACGATCCGTCCCGCGAACTCATCACGATCCGTCTCGCGATCTTGATCACGGTCCTTCCGATCTAGCGCCGAACGGACGGCACCTCCGCATTCAGCACACGTACAACTCGATGACGATCTCCGCCTTGTTGATCCAGCAAGAGGGAGCGGAGAGGTAGAAGAGTTCTCCGGTAGCGTGACGGCACTGCGGCGATGGTGGTGGAACTATTCCGGCAGGGCTTCGCCTAAGCACTGCAGAAAACCGATCTAGAGGAGAAGCTATCCACTAGAGGAACGGGTGGCACGTGGCTGAAAATCTTGTGCCAAAAACCCTAAAATCCTCTAGTATATATAGGAGGAGAGGAGGAGGAGGCTTGGCTACCAAAGAGGCAGCCCTTGGGTCGGACAAACCAAGGAGGGAGGAGTCCTCCTCCTCCACTCCTAGTAGGATTAGGACTCCTTCCTTATTTGGCCTTTTTTGCCTTTTTCCACCTTTTTCCTTTTGGGCTTTTCTTCCCAGCCGCATGGGCCTTGTGTGGGACTTCCACCAGCCCACAAAGGGCTGGTATTTACTCTCCCACAGCCCATATAGCCTCTTGGGTCGAAATACCCCTCCCGATGGTCCGGGGTCTCATCCGGGACTCCGAACAACCTTCGGTCACCACCATACATAACTCTATACTACTGAAACGTCACCAAACCTTAAGTGTGCAGACCCTGCGGGTTCGAGAACTATGTAGACATGACCGAGACACCTCTACGGTCAATAACCAATAGCGGGACCTGGATGCCCATATTGGTTCCTACATATTCTATGAAGATCTTTATCGGTCGAACCTCTATGTCAAGGATTCAGTTAATCCTGTATGATGTTCCCTTTGTTCTTTGGTATGTTACTTGTCCGAGATTTGATCGTCCGTATCTGTATACCTAGTTCAACCTCGTTACTGGCAAGTCTCTTTACTCGGTCCGTAATACAAGATCATGTGGCTAACACTTAGTCACATTGCTTGCAAGGCTTATTGTGATGTTGTATTACCGAGTGGGCCCTGAGATACCTCTCCGTCACACGGAGTAACAAATCCCAGTCTTGATCCATGCCAACTCAACAGACACCCTCGGAGATACCTGTAGAGCACCTTTATAGTCACCCAGTTACGTTGCAACGTTTGATACACACAAGGCACTCCTCCGGTATTCGTGAGTTGCATGATCTCATGGTCATAGGAACATATACTTGACATGCAGAAAACAGTAGCAATAAACTGACATGATCATATGCTACGTTTATAGTTTGGGTCTTGTCCATCACACCATTCTCCTAATGATGTGATCCCATTTATCAAATGACATCTCATGTCCATGTCTAGGAAACCTTAACCATCTTTGATCAACGAGCTAGTCTATTAGAGGCATACTAGCGACATGATTTTGTCTATGTATCCACACATGCATCTAAGTCTCCGATCAATAAAATTATAGCATGGATAATAAACAATTATCATGAACAAGGAAATATGATAATAACTAATTTATTATTGCCTCTATGGCATATTTCCAACAGTCTCCCACTTGCACTAGAGTCAATAATCTAGTTCACATCACCTTGTGATTCGCATTGTTATAAATCTAACACCCAATGAGTTCTGGGGCTTGATCATGCTTTGCATGTGAGAGAGGTCTTATAGTCAATGGGTCTGCGACATTCAGATCCGTGTGTACTTTGCAAATTTCTATGTCAAACCGTAAACACCGCTACCACACTCCACCTGGTACTATTCCAAATGGCTGCTCCACTATACGTATCCAGATTACTACTACGAGTCATCTGGATCGGTGTTAAAGCTTTGTCACCTCCATAATCAAGAAACATCTCCTTAGTCTTTTAGTTACTAAGGATAATCTTGACCGTTGTCCAGTGCTCCATTCCAAGATCACTTTGAAACCTTCCAGTCATACTTATGGCAAGGCTGACATCGGGTCTTGTGCACAGCATTGCATACATGATAGAGCCTATGGCTGAAGCATAGGGGATGACACTCATCTTTTCTCTATCTTCTCCATCCACTGGGCATTTAGTCTAACTCAACTTCACACCTTACAAATCAGGCGAGAACTCTTTCTCTGACTGATCCATTTTGAATTCTTTCAAAAACTTTGTCAAGGTATGTCTTATTGAAAAGTCTCATCAAGCTTCTTGATCTATCTCTATAGATCTTGATGCTAAACAATTAGGTAGCTTTATCCAGGTCTTCCTTTGAAAAACTCTTTTTCAACCAACTGTTTATGCTTTCTAGAAATTCTACATCATTTCCGATCAACAATATGCCAACCACATATGCTTACCAGAAACTCTATAGTGCTCCCACTCACTTTATTGTAAATACAAGTTTCTCATAAACTTTGTATAGACTCAAAAACTTTGATCACCTTATCAAAGTGTATATTCCAACTCCGAGATGCTTGCTTTAGTTCATACAAGGTTCACTGAAGCTTGCACACCTTTTAGCGTTGTTACGACTGACAAAACCTTCTGGTTGTATCTCATACAACGTTTCCTTAAGGAAGGAAACGATGTTTTGGTATCCATCTGCCAGATTTCATAATTGAAAAATGCAGCAACTGCTAACATAATTCCAACATACTCTCATCGCAGTCAACTCCTTGAACTTGGTGGAAACTTCTTTGCGACAAGTCGAGCTTTATAAATGGTGACATTCACCATCAACATCTGTCTTCATCTTAAAGATCCATTTGTACTCAATGACCTGCCGTCCAACGAGCAAGTCTACCAAAGTCTATACTTGGTTTTCATACATGGATCCTTTCTCGGATTTTATGGCCTCTAACCATTTGTCGGAATCCGGGCCCATCATCGCTTCTCCACAGCCCGTAGGTTCATCGTTGTCCAACAACATGACCTCCAAGACAGGGTTGTCGTACCGCTCAGGAGCAGTACACATCCTTGTCAACCTACGAGGTTTGATAGTAACTTGATCCGAAGCTTCATGATCATCATCATTTACTTCCTCTTCAACTAACGTAGGCTTCACAGAAAACAACTTCCTGCGCTGCGCTACTCTCTGGTTGAACAAAGGTTCAACAACCTCATAAAGTTATATCTTCCTCCCACTCAATTCTTTCGAGAGAAACTTTTTCTCGAGAAAGGACCCAGTTTTAGCAACAAACACTTTATGCTTGGATCTGACATAGAAGATTTACCCAAATATTCTTAGTGTATTCTATGAAGATGCATTTGTCCACTTTGGGTTCGAGCTCATTAGGTGGAAACATTTTCCACACAAGCGTCGCAGCCCCAAACATTAAGAAATGACAGCTTGGGTTTCTATCAAACCCTAATTCACACTGTGTCATCTCAATGGATTTAGATGGTGCCCTATTTAAAGTGAATGTAGTTGTCTCTAATGCATAACCCCGAAATTATAGTAGAAAAATGATAAGAGATATCATAGCACCATATCCAATAGAGTATGACTATGACATTCGGACACACCATCACACTATGGTGTTCCAGGTGGCGTGAGTTGTGAAACAACTTTCACAATGTCTAAAGTTGTATGCCAAACTCGTAACTCAGATATTCACCTCCACGATCATATCGCGGACATTTTTATCTACTTGTCACGATGATCTTAAACTTCACTCTGAATTTGCTTGAACCTTTCAAACGATTCTGACTTGTGTTTCATTAAGTAAATATACATTATATCTACTCAAATCATTGGTGAAGGTAAGAAAATAACGATATCCACCGCATGCTACAAGACTCATTGGATTGCATACATCAACATGTATCATTTCCAATAAATCACTTGTCCGCTCCATCCATCTGGAAACGGGGTCCTTAGTCATCTTGCCCAAGAGGCATGGTTCGCATGTCTCAACCGATTCCAAATCGAATGAGTCCAAAGATCCATAAGCATGGAGTTTCTTCATGCGCTTTATACAAATATGACATTTAGCGGCAGTGCCACAAGTATGTGGTACTATAATTATTAACTTTGTATCTTTTGGCATCAATGTTATGAACACGTGTATTACTACAATCAAGATTCAACAAACCATTCTCACTGGGTGCATGACCATTGAAGGTATCATTCATGTAAACAGAATAACCATTATTCTCTAACTTAAATGAATAACCGTGTTGCAATAAACATGATCTAATCACGTTCATCCTCAATGCAAAACACCAAATAACATTTATAGGTTTGTCACTAATCCTGAAGGTAGAGAGAGCGTGAGATGTTGATCACATCAACTTTGGAAACATTTCCAACACACATCGTCACCTCACCCTTAGCTAGTTCTCCGTTTATTCCGTAGCTTTTATTTCGAGTTACTAACATTTAGCAACCGAACCAGTATCCAATACCCACGTGCTACTAGGAGTACTAGCAAGGTACACATCAATAACACGTATATCAAATATACTTATGTTGACATTGCCAGCCTTCTTATCTACCAAGTATCTAGGGTCGTTCCGCTTCAGTGACCGCTCTCCTCATAATTGAAGCACTTAGTCTCGGGTTTGGGTTCAACTTTGGGTTGCTTCACCGGAGCAGCAACTGACTTGCTATCCATGAAGTTTCCCTCCTTGCCCTTGCCCTTCTCGAAACTAGTGGTTTTACTAACCATCAACACTTGATCCTCCTTCTTGATTTAAACCTTCGCGGTGTCAAACATCACGAACAGCTCAGGGATCATTATTTCTATCCCTGGCATTTATAGTTCATCACCAAGTTCCAGTAGCTTAGTGACAGTGACTTGGAGAACAATATCAATCACTATCTTATCTGGAAGATTACCTCCCACTCGATTCAAGCAATTGTAGCACCCAGACAATCTGAGCACATGCTCAATGATTGAGCTATTCTCCTTCATCTTGCAGGCAAAGAATCTTGTTGGATATCTCATATCTCCCAACACGGGCACGAGTCTGAGATCCTAATTTCAGCTCTTAGAACATCTCATAGTTCCGTGACGTTCAAAACGTTTCGGAGCCTCAATTCTAAGCCGTAATGCATGACGCACTAAACTATCAAGTAGTCATCGGAACGTGCTTGTCAGGTGTTCTCAACATCTACAGACGACGCTAGAGGGGCTGGCGCACCGAGTGGTGTATTAAGGACATAAGCCTTCTATGCAGCAGTGAGAACAATCCTCAGATCACGAACCCAGTCCGCAATATTTCTACCATCATCTTTCAACTCTATTTCTCTAGGAACATATAAAATTCAAGGGAGCTACAACGTGAGCCAGTAATCTACAACATAATTTTGCAAAGACACTACTGACTATGTTCACGATAATGAGTTCAATTAATCATATTACTTAAGAACTCCCACTCAAATTGACATCCCTCCGGTCATCCGGGTGATACATGATCCAAATTCACCAACTCAAGTCCGATCATCACGTGAGTTGAGGTGGTTACAATGGTGAACATCATCATATTGATCATATCTACTATATGACTCATGTTCGACCTTTCGGTCTCTTGTGTTCCGAGGCCATGTATGGACATGCTAGGCTCGTCAAGTTTAACCCGAGTGCTCTGCATGTGCAACACTGGCTTGCACCAATTGTATGTGAACGTAGAGTCTATCACACCCGATCATCACATGGTGTCTCAACACGACGAACTTTCGCAACGGCGCACACTCGGGGAGAACACAATTCATCTTGAAATTTAAGTGAGGGATCACCTTATAATGCTACCATCGTCCTAAGCAAAACAAGGTGCATAAAAGGATTAACATCACATGCAAATCATAAGTGACATGATATGACCATGAACTTGTGCTTTTTATCTCCATCTTGAAAGCACCGGCATGATCTCCATCGTCACCGGCAAGACACCATGATCTCCATCGACGTGTCGCCATCGGGGTTGTCGCGGCCAACATGCTTCTACTACTATTGCTACCGTTTAGCGATAAACTAAAGCATTACATAGCGCTTAATGATTGACATGCAGGTCATACAATAATTAAAGACAACCCTATGGCTCCTGCCGGATGCCGTACTCATTGACATGCAAGTCGGGATATTCTATACAACACATGATCATCTCATACATCACATATATCTCATCATGTAATTGGCCATATCACATCACAACATACCCTGCAAAAACAAGTTAGACGTCCTCTAATTGTTGTTGCATGTTTTACGTAGCTGCTACGGGTATCTAGCAAGAACAATTCTCACCTACGCATAAACCACAACGATGATACATACGTTGCTTTTCAACCTTCTCAAGGACCGCCTTAGTCGAATCCGATCCAACTAAACTAGGAGAAAGAGACACCCACCGGCCATCTTTGTGCAATGAAGTTACATGTCAGTCGATGGAACCGGTCTCTCGTAAGCGTATGAGTAATATTGGTCCGGGCCGCTTCATCCCACAATAGCGCTGAACCAAAACACGACCAAGGGAGGAAGCAATCTTAGCATCAACGCCCACAAACTCTTTGTGTTCTACTCGAGATCTCATCTACACATAGACCTAGCTCTGATACCACTGTTGGGGAACGTTGCATGGGAAAAAAATTCCTACTCACACGCAAGATCTATCCATGGTGATGAGCATCTACGAGAGGGAGAGTGGATTTACGTACCCTTGTAGATCGCTAAGCTGGAAGCATTAAGAAACGCGGTTGGTGTAGTCGAACGTCTTCGCGATCCAAATCGCCGAGTGTCCCGCGATCTCATCACGATCCGTCCCGCGATCCAATCACGATCCGTCCCGCGAACTTCATCATGATCCGTCCCACAATCTCATCACGATCCGTCTCGCGAACTCATCACAATCCGTCCCGCAAACTCATCACGATCCGTCTCGCGATCTTGATCATGGTCCTTCCGATCTAGCGTCGAATGGACGGCAACTCCGCGTTCAGCACACGTACAACTCGATGACGATCTCCTCCTTCTTGATCCAGCAAGAGGGAGCGGAGAGGTAGAAGAGTTCTCCGGAAGCGTGACGGTGCTGCGGCGATGGTGGTGGAACTATTCCGGCAGGGCTTCTCCTAAGCACTGCAGAAAACTGATCTAGAGGAGAAGCTATGCACTGGAGGAACGGGTGGCACGTGGCTGAAAATCTTGTGCCAAAAACCCTAAAATCCTCTAGTATATATAGGAGGAGAGGAGGAGGAGGCTTGGTTACCAAAGAGGCAGCCCTTGGGTCGGCAAACCAAGGAGGAGGAGTCCTCCTCCTCCACTCCTAGTAGGATTAGGACTCCTTCCTTATTTGGCCCTTTTTTGCCTTTTCCACCTTTTTCCTTTTGGGCTTTTCTTCCCAGACGCATGGGCCTTGTGTGAGACTTCCACCATCCCACAAAGGGCTGGTATTTATTCTCCCACAGCCCATATAGCCACTTGGGTCGAAATACCCCTCCCGATGGTCCCCCGGTAAACTACCGGCACTCCCGGTACACTACCGATGAGCCCGAAACTTTTCCGGCGATCAAAACAGGAGTTCCTATATATCAATCTTTACCTCCAGACCATTACGGAGCTCCCCGTGACGTCCGTGATCTCATCCGGGACTCCGAACAACCTTCGGTCACCACCATACATAACTCTATACTACTGAAACGTCACCAAACCTTAAGTGTGCAGACCCTGCGGGTTCGAGAACTATGTAGACATGACCGAGACACCTCTACGGTCAATAACCAATAGCGGGACCTGGATGCCCCTATTGGTTCCTACATATTCTATGAATATCTTTATCGGTCGAACCTCTATGTCAAGGATTCAGTTAATCCTGTATGATGTTCCCTTTGTTCTTCGGTATGTTACTTGCTCGAGATTCGATCGTCGGTATCTGTATACCTAGTTCAACCTCGTTACTGGCAAGTCTCTTTACACGGTCCGTAATACAAGATCCTGTGGCTAACACTTAGTCACATTTCTTACAAGGCTTATTGTGATGTTGTATTACGGAGTGGGCCCTGAGATACCTCTCCATCACACGGAGTAACAAATCCCAGTCTTGATCCATGCCAACTCAACAGACACCCTCGGAGATACCCGTAGAGCAACTTTATAGTCACCCAGTTACGTTGCAACGTTTGATACACACAAGGCACTCCTCCAGTATTCGTGAGTTGCATGATCTCATGGTCATAGGAACATATACTTGACATGCAGAAAACAGTAGCAATAAACTGACACGATCATATGCTACGTTTATAGTTTGGGTCTTGTCCATCACACCATTCTCCTAATGATGTGATCCCGTTTATCAAATGACATCTCATGTCCATGGCTAGGAAACCTTAACCATCTTTGATCAACGAGCTAGTCTATTAGAGGCATACTAGGAACATGATTTTGTCTATGTATCCACACATGCATCTAAGTCTCCGATCAATACAATTATAGCATGGATAATAAACAATTATCATGAACAAGGAAATATGATAATAACTAATTTATTATTGCCTCTAGGGCATATTTCCAACATTAACTAATTACTAAATAAAGTAGTTCTTTAAGCACTTACTATAAATAAACTAGTTCTATTAAGCACTTACTATCAATAAACTAGTTCTATTAAGCACTTACTATCAATGACATCGAGTCTTCCTTCCTATACTCTTATCTCACGTATATGGTGGACACTCCCTCACCAATTTTTCGACCGTCGATGATGGTCGCTACTCCTCCTTCCCCTAGTGCATAAAAAATATGTAGCACAAGGAGAAGAAGGAGAAGCGACCCCCACGACAATAGTCGGCATTCTTCTTCTCTCATATATGGTGGACACTCCCTCACCGATTTGTATAGCAATCATCTCATTTAAATTTATCTAGCGCCCACTAACCTATTTTTCTCAACATATCGGTTCAAGCAAATATACAATAATAAAACACAATATATATTGCATATATCCCCATAACAACATTCGGGGAATCATCTAGTCCCTAGCAAGAACCCTATAGGCGTGGGGATGTCTCATCAGAGGCCGGGGTCGGTGTCAGGGTCGGGGCCGGGGTCGAGGTTGGCGTCGGGGCTGAGGTCAGGGTCGGGGTCGGGGTCAGGAGCGAGGTCGCCGGGGAGGACCTGTGGCAGCGGCGGCGTAGAGTGGAGAGGGGACAGTGAGGAAGGGGAGGGAGGGAGGGAGGGGAGGGGCGGCAGCGGGGCGGGGCGGGGCGGTGGCGGGGCGGGATGGCAGCGGCGGGGGGCGGGGCGGAGGCGGGGTGTAGAGTGTGGAGGGGGAGGGAGTGTGGAGGCGAGAGGGAGAGAGTGAGAGAGAGGGGTGTGCGGGGCGAAGTGGATAAGTGCTCGCCCCCGCTTAGCAGTAGCACGGGTGGGAAATACACGCTACTAACATTATGTTAGCAGTAGCGCTGGTCCAAAAAGCACGCTACTACTAAATCTAGCCTGACGGCGATGGTGGGGCAATATTAGTAGTAGCGCATTTCTAAAAGCCGCGCTACTGCTAAGAAGTTAGCAGCAGTGCTTTTTTTGTATGCGCGCTACTGATATGTACCAGCGGCGCCTTCTTTTATCCAGCGCTACTGCTAAGGTTCTGTGTATAAGGTTTTCACTAGTAGTGCATGTTCACTGTAGTTCTGGGGGACATGCACACGCACGATTTCCCAAGGCCTTGTAAACCGCCAAACAAGGAGTGATCTACACCAAATTGGGGTTTCAACTGATCAATTGTGATAAACAAAAATGAAGTGAGAAAAAAGGTCAAAAACAAATGTGGTAGCTCAAAGTGCACGAAAACAACAGAAAAATGAAACAAGTTGCCGGAAGTTTCCCAAAAGAAATTTCATCCACTTGGACATCCTTACTAAGCAGTTGAGATATCTCCTCCTTCGACCAAACATTAATAGAAAATTCACCAGCAGGCAACACGATGTCAAGCCTAGTGAGGTCGATCGCATCAATGTACACAAGCTGGTAAGAATGTTTAATGTGTTCAGCATACACCTAAAAATAAAGAGCTAACAAAATCAAGAGAAAGAAAACGAAAAAGCAGCAGAACTAACATTGTAGAAAAAAAGACAACCCTTAGTGGGCTTTTTCTTAGATAGTGCCTTATGGAGCTTCTCAGCAATGAACTTGGCCCAGTTAAGATCTTTAACTTTCTCAAGGTTGCGCTACAAAAATACAAAGAACAAAAGGGGACAACAATTAAGATGGAAGGAAGCAATGCGGTTACCATGCAAACATGATGGAAGTTATCAGAAACAATAGGTAAACTGACCACCACATAGTCAGGAATGTTAAATACTTACCAGCACACCGTACCATCCGGGGCTGACCTTGTTGGAAGTAGTAGGCGCAATCACAGTATTGCTATCAAGTATAAGCCACATCCGCTTGAAATTATCGTCATGATTGTCAGAATTAGTGATAAGATCAAGGACATCTGTCATCTTCGGTCTATAACCAAGATCACCAAACATCTCCTCACCCAATTCATAGTCAGCTTCTATAGGCACGTTGTATGTCACATCCTCCCCACCCCGGTGCACACCCATGAAACGATGAACAAATTCCTCGTCAACGGGGATCCTGCCACGCCCTAGAACAACCACCTCCCGAGAATCTGGATCGTACAAACCAGCAAGCCACTCGCTGAGATAACTGAAAAGGTGGTCGCACTTGATACCCCTAAGGCTTCTTAAATTCATTTCGTTAATGGTGTCTTTCCTCTCATCAGGCATGTCCTTGCAAGCTGTCAAAAGCATGGTAGGGGAAGCCCTGTTCCGAGAGGGAGGACACTTTGGCTTCTTTGAAGAAACTTCCCCATGGTCACCACCAACTGCTTTGCGCTTCCTTGGCGGCATCGTGCACCTGCCAAATAAAAAGAACAACAATTAAAGGTTGACAAATTAAATAGATGAAAAAGGTGAATTGAATGACATAGCAACCAAAATTCTAACAAAAACTATTGTGGTAACTTGTATGCAGGAGACTGGTAACCAGTACTTATCAGACATGATAACTTTCACAACTGACAACAGAAAAATTGTTTCTGACAAGACTCGTAATTTGAAGTCAAAATATTTGAAATTCATGGTAATGACAAACAAAATACAGTGATAACTTGAAGTAATTAGCCAATCCAAAAATCAAGAATTAAGCTAGACATAAACTACTAGTGAACTACAGTGGCATTTCAAGGTAAACACTGATAAATATATAGGTAATCACAAAGCCAAAATGACAACAAATTGTTTCTAAAAACACTGGTAATTTGAAGACAAAATAGATGAAATTAATGGTAACAACTAACAAAAAATACAGTGGAAATCACAACCAAAAAGGACAAGGAAAAAACATGTTGGATCTGAAGCATGTGGCATACCATGCAATTTCGTGGTAACAGAGACCAAACCAAGTGGTAACTAACGAGTACTAGTAGATATGCACTAACATAGAATACAGCTGCCTGATGAATCTAAACCAGACACACCTCGCGTAATACATCAACTAAGCACACCTCTGATTCCGAAACAAGTGAAGGTGTACAGATTCGTATATATTCAGAAATCTAGATGTAACCGCTGGGGAAGGGGGGTGAGGATCAGACACATACCACCACCGGCCAACAAACATTGCTTCAACCACAAATCTCACAAAAACCGACCGCGAAACCCCGGGTTCGACCCACGGCGCAAACAAAAAGGGGTGTGGGAAATCTCACCGGAACGATTTTTGCCGACGACCGCCGCAGAATCAACCACCGGCCACCCGCCTCGATCGGCCTCAATCCGCCTCGATCGGCCTCAACCGCCTCGATCCGCCTTGTTTCCGCCTCGATTCCGCCTTGGTTCACCAAGGGGAAATGAAGTGGCGGAGCGGGGCGAGTGAATGGCGAAGTGGGGAGGAGAGCGGCAGAGTGGGGCGATGAAAAATGGAGCGACGGAGTGGGGCGGAGCGGAGCGGGGAAGGAGAAAATGGAGGAAGAGAAGCGAGCGGTGCGACCCCACCTCCAGCAACACAGCGACGAAATGGCTGTCTCTCGCGCGCCAGTTATCGAGCGGGGGCAGTTTCGTTATCGTGCGGCGGGAGTTTCGGCCGTGAGATCACCAACCGACGTTCGAATCTAATGTACAGATCCGAACGTTCGGATTTTACAAATTTTGTTATTTAAATTGTGAATGTTTTTAAACTTATATAAGCATGTATGAAAATATATAAAAACATAAACACTTTTAAACTGTATACATGAAGCATGAATAGGTTTATATATTACATTAATATATATTTTATAGTGCGTACAATTTTAAACTTTCATAAGTGTTTATTGAATATAGGTTTTTATTCATTATTCCAATTATTACAGAAATCATTTTGTAATTCATAATTTATTATATATAAAAAATGTTAAATCAGTACGTGATTATTTTATAATGTAATTTATTTTATTTATAAAACACTATTATAATTTACATATATTCTATAATATTCTGGAAAAAAATATACAAAATGGGCTGTTGGGATTATAGGACACTTCAAAGTCAAAGAATAAATTGTTGCAGCACCCACTTAATACGTGAAATTGTTGCAGTTCAGATGGTTAGCCGTGCGCTGTTGCTAGGTATAGGTGAGCGGTTTGAGTTCCTGCGCACGCACTAATTTTTTAATTGTTTGTGGCACGCTAGCAAGTGGACCCATGCGGCGTGGAGGGGTTCTTTTTCATGAGAAGAAAATTCAAAGTTTTTCTCTACAAAATAGTAGACCACGCGATCCACTTTGTCTTCCAGTCGCTGATAGCGGGCCCCATTCCATGTTGACTTGCCTAATCATTATCCTATTAGTTTAGAAACAGGATTTGCACTGTAAATGCAAGTCAAAGCCAAGTTGTAACACTAGTTCAATGTATGTTTTAAGTTTTAGCATTAAATTGATTTTTCACGCCAAGTTATGACACCAGTGGTGTAATTGACTCGAAAGTATCAAACTAGAAACTAGAAACTAAAAACTACAATTTGTCATTTCCTAACCCTAACCCACGGTTGTCCATGTGTGTGGCGGCCACAAGCGCTGGTGGCAAGAAGGAGGGCTGAAAAGCGAGGCGGGGACGACGAAGGATTACCTGCCGGAGTGGAGGGCGACGGGACGGCTAGCGGAAAGAGAACTACAGCAGCGGCTACGGGGCGGCCTGCAGGTCGAGGGCGACGATGCGGTGACGAGTACGGCGACGACGTCGGCTTATGGAAGGAGAGTACATCAATGGTGACGAAAGTGAGATGGAGGAGAGTGAAGAGGGCTATACATGTCTAATAAAGACATAAATAAAACATACATATAGAAAAACACATGATAAATCTAGTCACCCGAAAGCGCTGACATCTGCTAGTTTTAATTATACTAGGACCCACCTAATATCTGCCTGCAACTTGATCAAGGAATAGAGTGAAAATATTGTAACTGTCAAATTAAGCAGTGGCTAGCGGATCAATACTGCCAATCAAAAAGCTGGTAAATTTACAAAAGAAACATAAACTCCATATGAATATATTAAATATGGAAAAAAATTCAAAACTATGACGTATTTTATAGTAAATTTGAAAACTATAGGGCCGAACGTAAAAAATTTCAAAAATATGACCTCACCAGCCTGTGGAGGGCCGAAGAGTGGCCCGTCGGCCTGCGGTGGGCCGAAGAGAGACTCGTCGGCTTGCGGTGGGCCGAAGAGGGGCCCGTCAGCCTCCAGGCGGCCGAAGAGCGCCCGTCGGCCTCCTGGAGGCCGAAGAGTGTCAGGGGCACAAAACGCAATTAAGATGGCCTTAAATGAAAAAGTTTTCAACATGAAAATTCTTCGTCTCGTTGAAGCGGTTGATTTTGATATAAAAATCATCTTAATCTGAGGTCGTATGCAACCTGTAGAGCCAAAATAAGGTCGGGGCAGAAGCTGCAGAGTTACTTCGGACAAACCGAATGAATGTCAGAAAATTTGTCACGGGACACCTGTGCACTAGGTGAGACCATGTGGAATATAGAAAAGTACACAAGTTTTGTCAGTTCACTCGGTGAGACCGAACCAAACCACTCGGAAGCTCCGTCGGCTACGATGCATCACCCCCAGCGTCGAGGGTACACGGTGACAGGTGTGAGAGGTGACCATTGCCTCTACTTTGCATGGTGGATGACGCCACCGTCGAAAGTTTTGGTCTCAATTCCTGCCATAGTGCCGTAGCAACAGAGACATTTTTTCAATGCACGCATGTATCTTCCCGGTGAAGATGAACAATGCCTACATCAATTTATGAGGTAGCTGGACTTCCCGTACAATAAAAGGATTAAAATTCTATCCAAAAATCTTTGACAATTTTTCGGATCCATTCGGAGCCTACGAGTGGTTTGGTTTGGTCTCACCGAGCGAACGTGACCAAACTTGTGTACTCTTCTGCATTCCACACGGTCTCATCGAGTGCATCGGGTGTCCCGTGACAAATTTTCTGACACCCATTCGGTCTGTCCGAAGTAACTCTGCAGCTTCTGTCTCTGACCTTGTTTTGGCTTTACAGGTTGCATACGACCTCGAATTGAAATGATTTTATTTCAAAATCAAACGTTTCGACGAGATGAAGATTTTTCATGTTGACAACTTTTTCATTTAAGGCCATCTTAATTGCGTTTTTGTGCCCCTGGCACTCTTCGGCCTCCAGGAGGGCAACGGGCCACTCTTCGGCCAACGGGAGGCCGACGGGCGCTCTTCGGTCGTCCAAGGCCGACGGGCCCTCTTCGGCCTACTGCAGGCCGACAGGCCACTCTTCGGCCCACCGCAGGCCAACGAGGTCATATTTCTGAATTTTTTTTATGTTCAGCCCTATAATTTTCAAATTTGCTATAAAATACGTCATAGTTTTAAAAAAAATCTAAAAGATGCATCAATCCATCCATTGCTTTCTCTGTCCTTTTATTCAGAGTTCACACTAGACAACAAAAATGGCTGACTTCGGCAGCACTGCGTTGTTGCAACGGTGCATTCCGATCAACATATCACCAGTATTCAATCGCCGGCTTACTCTGCTTTCCAAGCGTCAAGAATATGTAGGAGCGAAGTACGTTTGATCAAGTAGTAGCTTGTGGTGATTGGGTCATAGTCTAAACTGGCACCAACCACACCCAAAGGAACGGGCTTCTTTACGTGACCGTAGGATCAACTCAAGTCCCAAAGTGCCATCCATCTCCACTAGCGTCCTCTGGAAGTGCTCGATCTTCTTCCAGCATGAATCGCACAGCCAACCTCCTCCTCCTCCTCCTCCTGACCAACATAAGCGCAAGTTCATGCTTCACGGGTGGTGCGCCGCAACCCCGGAGCTCCCATGGTGGTGGTTGCATCGCCGCCGAGAGGACCGCCTTGCTCTCCTTCAAAAAGGGCATCACAAGCGACCCCACCGGCCTCCTCGCCTCGTGGCGTGGCCAGGACTGCTGCCGGTGGAGAGGCGTACACTGCAGCAACCAGACCGGTCATATCATCGGACTTCGCCTCCGCACTCCAAACCCGAACGTGTACAAGGATCCATGTGACAGTAACAGTCTGTTCGGTGAAGTAAGCCCCTCTTTGCTTTGCTTGGAGCATCTAGAGCACCTGGACCTCAGCATGAACTGATTGTTCGGGCCAAACGACAGTTTTCCTGAGTTCCTGGGCCAGATGAGGAACCTGAGATACCTCAACCTCACCGGCTTAACTATGTTCACCAGTAGGGTGCCTCCACAGCTTGGTAACCTGTCCAAGATGCAGTATCAGGCCATTGGCCAGGCTGGTAGTCCTTCTCAGATGTACTCTGATGACATCACCTGGTTAACAAACCTTCGTTTGCTACAGCACGTTAGCATCGATCGGAGGGATAAATCTCTCGGGGATACATGACTGGCCTCATATACTGAATATGATTCCGTCTCTAAGGGTTATCAGTCTTAGTGGTTGTTCGCTTCAGAGCGCAAACCAATCGCTTCCGTACCTCAATCTCACAAGACTTGAGAAGCTTGATCTTTCCTGGAACAATTTTGACCACTCAATTGCAACTAGTTGGTTTTGGAAGCCACAAGCCTCAAGTACCTCAATCTTCAGGCCAACAGATTATCCGGCCGATTTCCTGATGCACTAGGAAACATGGCATCCCTTCAGGTCCTTGATATGTCAATGAATTCCAATAAGCACTTGATGATGACAGGAAACCTGAAGAACCTTTGCAGTTTGGAAATTCTAGACTTCAGCAATAATGAAATAAATGGAGATATAGCAGTGATGATGGGGGGTTTGCCGGAATGCGCATGGAAATTTTTGCAAGAGCTAGATTTCAGTCACAACAGTTTCACTGGAACATTGCCAAATTTGATAGGTACATTCAGCAGCTTCAGCAGACTTAAACTCAACAACAACAACCTCACCGGAAGTATACCACCGGGCATTGGGTACTTAACATGCTTATCTGCCCTTGACCTTTCCAACAATCTCTTCAGTGGAGGGGTACCCTTTGAAATTGGTTCCCTGACTAATCTATCTTCTTTGGACCTAAGCAACAACAACTTCAGTGGTATTGTGCCTTCTGAAATTGGTGCCCTTAGTAAACTACCAACTTTGGTCCTAAGCAAGAACAACTTCAGTGGTGTGATCACGGAAAAACATTTTGCAGGTCTAAAAGGTTTAAAGAACATAGACCTGTCTTCCAATAGTTTGAAGATTGAAGTAGATTCTAATTGGCTTCCTTCCTTCCTTCAGACTGGAGTCTGCACTCACTAGTAGAAAAAGGCTCATTTGTCCCGATTCTGGAACCGGGACTAAAGGGTCAGCACTAAAGTCCAAAACCTTTAGTCCCGGTTCGCTTACCAACCGGGACAGAAGGGGCTTCACATGGCCGGTGCTAGGAGCCCAGGCAGGAGGACCTTTAGTCCCGGTTGATAGCACCAATCGGGACCAAAAGGCATCCACGCGTCAGCATCTAGCGGTTGCTGGTTTTTTTTTGAAAGGGAGGGGGTTAGGGGGTTTTGGACAGTTAATTTAGGGGTTTTATATTGTTTTAGCTAGCTAATTGATAGAGAGAAGTGTCCTCTCTTTCTCCGTGATTGGTCGACGCTAGCTACTATAGAGAGAACTCGACACACTATCTAGTAAGCAAATGAAGAAACCATTAAGTACAGAAGATCGTCATGAACATATAGAGATAGAAGTAATCGACCTCTCTTTCTCCGAGAGATTGGTCGTATAATAAGTTTTCATATATATATCCGATGCTACTAGATACATATATACAATATAAGATCTCTTACAATCCCTAACATTTAATGTCAACTTTCAGATGGTATTCTCCGGCTTTATTTATGACGTGGTCAAGAAAAAATCCCGCCAATTCTTCTTGAATTGCTCGTATGCGATCATGTGATAGGAGTTCATCCCGCATCTGCCACAACTAATTTGAAGAAGGGGGTCAATACATGTATATGGTAATAAAATAAAATTGTGAATATTATTGCTTACGCACTTGAAATTGTTTTTCAGAGTAGCCCCGCTTAGGGGTCGTCGCGTTGTAGATGAACTCACATACGTAGTATCCACATAAATTATTCCCGGTTTCCTGCCACAATCACTTTACGAGAAATAGAGTTCAATCAAACTGATAATCAAGCATGATAAATGGTATTGATGAAACTAGAATCAATGGGAGATGCGCGGAACTAGCTAGTAGTACTTACTTTTGGGTGTGTAAATTGCAACTCCCAAGCAGTGCCGGAACAATTGTTGTGAACTCTTTCCAAACCCTGCCAGACAAAGAAAATAATTACTTGATATCAGGAAATGAACAAAGTTGCCGATATGATGCGATAATGATCGATTGAACTTACTTCTAGAGAATTTCAGTCATGTCCGCATATTCCTGGAGATTTTTTCGTTTCGAGTCTAAGACAGTTACTACTCCCTGCTCAAGCTGAATCTCTAGCAGAATAAAGTGGAAACTGGGCACGCATGCATAACTCATCAATTACATTACTATAAACCTCGAGTAATAAGGGAAACCGAATATGCATAAGACAGTAACACTCACTTAAAGTTGTAAGGAAAGAGTATTGTCTCTTTGTTTTGATTTTTAAGCAACGATTGTAGCAAGTTCTCCTTGGTTTGTGTGGGATACTTTTGAAAATTATACTCATGTATGACATTTGGGTTAATGAACCCAATGTCATAGATTTGTGCTTTTCTGCATTCGACGATCTTCAATCTGCATAATATAGTAGTGAGGATAATTATATATACATGAAATGAAAGAGCTGAGCTATATACATAGAGAGACTTAATTACAGAAGTAGTACTTACAGACAGTAGCAAGTCACGATTGTTTTGTCGAGGGCCTTTTGATTGTATAACCGGAATATCTTCTCAAATTCAATATTCAGTAGTTCCATTCCAACGAGGTCGTGCTCCTCCTTAACTGACAGTATCAAACAATCCTTCCCAGACTCGCGGCAGGTTTTCATGTACCATTCATGGAATTTTCGCATCATCGTTAGTAGAGGAGGAGGATCAGGTTTGATGAGAGGCCGCCCGTGCCGGTAACGGAATTCGTCCACCTCCAACGGCTTAAACTGTACATCATAGCTCAGCTAATCACCAGGTTTGGTACCGGGCACCATCCCCGGATGATTAGCGACGATATCACTAGACACCTTGAGCAGGGGCACGATTGGTTTGCCTGTTCGCTGAGCTGGGGAATTTTTTTCCCACTTCTTCGTTTTGCTAACCTTGCATCACTGGAAGTACTTCCCAACCACCGCGCATGTTGATATGTATTTTTAATACAGCAGTCAAAGTTGGAATCCGGCGGAGGCGGTGGTGGTTGCTTCAGGGCATCGATAGTGCGCATCGCTTTCACCGGATCTATCTTCTCCTTCGGAGGTGGAGTTTTCTTTGCAAAATGGGCCCTCAATTCGGCCTGGCATATCTCCTCATTTTCAGACTCAGTTCTCTCATATGGTAAATTTTCTAGAGGCTTGGGAGATGGATCGTATCTGTATCCCCTCCTGCCTACGCTTGTACTGCTAGCCGCCGGAGTGGCGGTGGCTCCCTTCCGTCGTTGCTTACTAGGCGCAGGAGGAGCCGTGGCGGCGGCGTCTGTCTTCCGCCGTTTCCGACGAGGCTAAGGAGGAGGCGTACTTCTCCGACGTGCCGGAGTAGGCGAAGGAGGAGGCGAAGTGCCCCCACGCGTCGGAGGAGACAGAGAAGGAGGCGGTGTGCCCTGATCACTCGCCAGAGGAGGAGGAGGAGGAGGAGCCTGAGTGCCCTGATTCACCTGAGGAGAAGAAGGAGGCGGAGGCGTCCAGTTTGGAAGCTTGATGTACTCCTTCTGCCATAGGCATGTACTCCTCACGGCACGAACCAGCTTATTCTCTCCTTCACCTGTACAGTGGTCAAGCTCGAGCTCCTCAAATTCCTTCACTACTTCATCCACCATCACAACAGCATAGCCATGTGGAATCGGACGGCAGTGAAAAGTTCCGTTGGGTTGAGGAGGTGCAACAGAGCCGACAACCGCCTTGAAAGTGAGGTTCCGGCATTTTGTCATAAGCTCGCAATGTTGAGCCTCCGTGATAGTGTCCACGGGGTAGCTAGGAGATGTGAAGTCAGGCTGAACGGGCTCCATGGAAGCGATGCTGCTTCTCCGTTGAGATGGTGGGGTAGCTTGTGGGGTAGCTTCATGCGGCTGAGATGGTTGGCCGGCAGCTCGCTGGCTCTCAGCTTCCTCTAGCTTTTGTAGTCTTGCGTTGAGCTTCTGAATTTCGCTCAGCTCCGCTTTCCTCTTTCTCTCCCGGCTTCTGTAACCGCCTACGTCAGGAAACCCAACCTTCCACGGAACAGAGCCTGGTGTGCCTCGTGTTCGTCCAGGGTGCTCAGCATTCCCTGGGGCCTCAGTCAGCTCGTCCTTCTCTCTGTCGGGAATGAACGTCCCTTGCTGCGCTACGGTGATATACTTGTGAAGCATGTTCATGGGTATTGCAAGTTGCTCGTTCGTCCAACGGCACTTCCCTGTTTCAGGGTCCAAAGTTCCCCCAACCCCGAAGAACCAAGTCCTTGAACGGTCTGGCCAGTTCGATGTTTGTGGTATGATGTTTTTAGCAATCAGGTCATTCTCTGCTTTGTCCCACAATGGCTAGGCTTTAAGGTAGCCACCTGACCCCATGTGATGGTGATACTGCTTCTTTGCAGCATTGGCCTTGTTTGTCTCTGACATTTTCTTACTCTTGTCCGATGTCTTGCAGTCCACAAATGCGGGCCAGTAATCTCTTATCTTCTCAAATCGGCCGATGAATTCTGGAGTCTTCCCTTTGTCAACAAACTTTGATTTCAACTCATTCTTCCACCTCCTGAATAGATATGCCATCTTCTTAAGAGCAAACGTCTTGACCAGTGGCTCTATAACTGGCTTATTCGGATCCTCCTCTGGCGGTAGGGTGAAATTTGCCTTCAGTGCAGTCCAAAGATCATCTTTTTGTCTATCGGTGACATAATCACCTTCAGGGGTGCCGTCCTTAGGCTTATTCCATTGCTTGATGCTGATCGGGATGTTGTCCCTAACAATAGCTCCGCACTAAGCAGAAAATGCGTTCTAGGTCCGCTTGGGTTCAATCGGATGGCCATCGTTCACGAGTGCTATGATCGTGAACTTTTCATCCTTGCGCAACCTCTTCTTCGGGCCTCGTCTCGTTACTGAAGTTTGGCTCGATCCGCAGGGCTATAAAAGAAGAAAGAAGAGTTAATTAATATATGTACATACCAAGATAATTAATGCATCAATTAGCTAGTCAGCATAGACTTAATTAATATATATACCTCGCCGGACTTTGCAATAGCTCCCTCCTCCGATCGGTCACTGGAGCCGTCATCATGGTCTCCTTCTTCCTCCGGCATTCGGTCACCGGAGCCATCATGATCATGTCCTTCCTCCTCCATTGTTCGATCACCAGAGCCATCATAATCCTCTCCTTCCAGACCATCGGTGTCGTTGAGAAACGACAAGATATCATGTCCGCCATGGATTATGTCCCCCAACAACTGTTCTTGTTCTTCGTCTCTTGGATCCATTGTTTCTGCAAATATTACAACATGGCAATTAATATACAAACATGAATGTCCGACGTCCGGACCGCCTCTCTCATGAATGTCCGACGTCCGGACCGCCTCTCTCATGAATGTCAAACAAGGGATTCTGTTAACCTTTAAGGGATTTAATTAACAAAATGGCGCCATTCTGAATGTGCAGAAAATGGTCCATATTTTTCCTGATCTCATCTACCCTTCTATATGTCACGTTGTCTAGTGTCAAAGGATTCAAGAAAACCAAGGCTACATCATTAGCCGGAAGTAACAGGCGCATAATGGTACGAAGCTCTCCAAAATTGTTTTGTAACGGAGTCCCGGATAGGATAATTAATTAGCTTTTTGGTACGAAGTTCAGTAAGAGCCTTCCGAATATCACTATTTGGAAGGCCTTTGCTGAAATTCGTACCATAAAGCGAATTATTCTATCTGGGACTCCGTTTCAAAACAACTTTGAAGAGCTTCATAGCATCATACGCATGTTACTTCTGGCTAATGATGAAGCCATGGATTTCTTCAATACTTTGACAGACAACGTGACATATAGAAGAATATATATATAGATGAGATCAGAAAAAAAATTGGATCAACTTGTGCACATCCATAATGGGGGCATTCTTGATAAATCTTTGTTACCGGAGTTTTCTTCATTTAACTTGGTAAATTTGGGTGGCCTCGACAACGCTTCTAGGGTTTGGGGTGGCCTCGACAACACTTCTAGGGTTTGGAGTGGCCTCGACAACGCTTTTTTAGTCCTGGTTTGGGTGGCCTCGAGAGGTTATTGGGTAGGGACAGGGTAGATCGACAACGATGCTCTTTCTTCTAGGGTTTGGGTGGCCTCGATAGTTGGTCGGGTGAGCGGACCGCCTCTCTCTCATGCATGTCCGACGTCCCCTCCCATGTTGAAGTTATCGGGGAGGGGGTATATCCACAACGACGCTCTTTATTCTAGGGTTTGGATGGCCTCAATAGTTTGTCGGGCGAGCGGACAACCTCTCTCACTCATGCATGTCCGACGTCCCCCCTCATGTCAAAGTTATCGAGGAGGGGGTAGATCAACAACGACACTCTTTCTTATAGGGTTTGGCTAGCCTCAATAGTTGGTCGGGTGAGCGGACCGCCTCTCTCTCATGCATGTCTGATGTCCCCTCTCATGTCGAAGTTATCGGGGAGGGGGTATATCAACAACGGCATACCTTCCGGATCTATTGGAAAGCTCTCGGGGAGCCGAGGCCAACGTGATGATAGGGGGTCGGGGTGCTCCCGTGGCATTGTTGATAGATAGAGCCGATGCCAACGTGATGATAGAGCCGATGCAAACATTTTCATTTAACAAAAAAACTACCTTCAAAAAAAGACTTGCTTCGCCACGGGTGCTCGGTGCGACGTGGACTCGGTGGAAAAACTTTATGAAAATGCGGTGGTGGCCGGGCCGGGCGGTTTTCTTTTCCTTCTTCATTTTTTACTTTGTTTTTTCTTATAAGTTTGTTCTCATTTTCACTCTACATTTTCGTACATATGAAAAACAACGAAGACTTTTTACATGAACATATACACACATATACATGAACATATATACATATATATGAAAAACATATACATGAACATATATATACATGAACATATACACACATGACACATATACATGAACATATATACATATACATGAAAAAAACATATACATGAACATATAAAAACATATACATGAAAAAAACATATACATGAAAAAAAACATATACATGCGGCTCACTGGGGGGGCGGCGACGGGGAGGCGACGGGGATGGCGACGGCGGGGACAAGGCGATGGGGACGGGGCGACGGGGACGGTGGCGACGGGGAGGCGATGGGGACGACGACGATGGGGCGGCGACGGAGAGGCGACGGGGAGGCGACGAGGTCGGCGGCAACGGGGAGGCGACGGGGACGAGGACGGCGGCAACGGGGAGGCGACGAGGACGGCGGCGACGGGGAGGCGACGAGGACGGCGGCGACGGGGCCGGTGGCTCGGGGACACGACGGGGACGATGACGGAGAGGCGACGAGGACGGGGCCGGCGAACGGGAGGCGATGAGGACGACGGCTCGGGGAGGTGACGGGGCCGGCGACGAGGACGACGGCTCGGGGAGGCGACGGGGACGAGGACGGCGACTCGGGGCAACTGGTAGATGAAAACTGAAATTTCCAAGGGTTTTCTTATATACAAGAAGCATTGGTCCCGGTTGGTGGCACCAACTGGGACCAATGCCCATCTTTAGTCCCGGTTGGTGCCACCAACCGGGACCAAAGGTCTCTACTTCCCCCCCCTTTGGACTGCCGAAAAGAGACCTTTGGTCCCGGTTGGTGGCAGCAACCGGGACTAAAGATGGGCATTGGTACCAAACCTGGGATGGTGCCCGGTACCAAACCTGGTGATTACCTGAGCTATGATGTACAGTTTAAGCCGTTGGAGGTGGACGAATTCCGTTACCGGCACGGGCGGCCTCTCGTCAAACTTGATCATCCTCCTCTACTAACGATGATGCGAAAATTCCATGAATGGTACATGAAAACCTGCCACGAGTCTGGGAAGGATTCTTTGATACTGTCAGTTAAGGAGGAGCACGACCTCGTTGGAATGGAACTATTGAATATTGAATTTGAGGAGATATTCCAGTTATACAATCAAAAGGCCCTCGACAAAACAATCATGACCAACTGGGACCAAAGGTCTCTTTTCGGCAGTCCAAAGGGCGGGAAGTAGAGACCTTTGGTCCCGGTTGGTGGCACCAACCGGGACCAATGCCCATCTTTAGTCCCGGTTGGTGCCACCAACCGGGACCAAAGGTCTCTACTTCCCGCCCTTTGGACTGCCGAAAAGAGACCTTTGGTCCCGGTTGGTGGCACCAACCGGGACTAAAGATGGGCATTGGTCCCGGTTGGTGCCACCAACCGGGACTAAAGGTTGGTATTGCTCCCGGTTGGTTCCACCAACCGAGACCAATGGCCTTGCACAACGGCGTGGTGGGAGTTTTGTTTTGTTTTGTTTCCAGTATTTTTGTTTTGTTTTTTGCTTTAATTATTTCTTTCCAGTATTTTTCTTTTGTTATTTTATTTCATTCTTTTTAACAAATAAATACTTTGATAATTTTAGTTGCATAATTTCCATTATTTTGTTTTGTTTCTTGCTTTATTTATTTTTTGCTTTATTTATTTCCAGTGTGTTTTATCATTATATTCTTTTTGCTATTAATGTTTTGAACAAAAAATACTTTGATAATTTTAGTTGCATAATTTTTATATAATTATTGTTTCAAAAATACTAGAGGTTTATAAAAGCTTTTTAGCCGATTCTTTTTTGAACTCCACTCCCATGATGTTTCGAAAGAAATTGAAAAGCACTTCAAACAAACTCTGAAAGGGTTGAAAGTTGGCATGGTATCATCATTTCACCCACATAGCATGTGCTAAAAAGTTGAGTGGGTTACGACGAAAAATTGGATGCACTTCGTGTACAAAATGGACAATCTCTTTCGAAGTATCACGGTTTCGGACGAAAACTCATCTGTTACAAAGAGATTTCATTTTTGAACTTATTTGAACTCCAAACTTTTTATGTGTTCAAAATGCACCATTCAAAGCCACATCATCAATTTTCAACCCTTTCTAACTTAATTTCGTATTTTTCATGCACTTACTGATTTTTTTGAGCTAAATGACCTTGAAATTGAAAAGCACTTCAAATGAACTCAGAAAAAGTTGAAAGTTGGCATGGTATCATCGTTTCATCCACATGGCATGTCATTTAGCTATGTGTTACAAAAGGCATTTCATTTCTTCACATGTCACTGCAATGATATAGTTGTGGAGAGAAAGTCTTCACTTTTTTTTTGGCTTGTGCCCTTTGCTTATTGCGTCGTAACCATGGATAATCTTCATCGTTTAACAGGGTGCTTGGGTCAGCCTTGACTTTGAAGGGAGGAATTTCATGAAACTTTTCATAATCTTCAGACATGTCTGTCTTTCCCTCCAATCCCACGATGTCTCTTTTTCCTGAAAGAACTATGTGACGCTTTGGCTCATCATATGATGTATTCGCTTTCTTATCTTTTCTTTTTCTCAGTATGGTAGACATGTCCTTCACATAGAAAATCTGCGCCACATCATTGGCTATGATGAATGGTTCGTCTGTGTACCCAAGATTGTTCAGATCCATTGTTGTCATTCCGTACTATGGGTCTTCCTATACCCCGCCTCTTGACAGATTGACACATTTGCACTAAAACAAAGGGACCTTGAAATCATGTCCATAGTCAAGTTTCCATATGTCCACTATGTAACCATAATATGTGTCCTTTCCCCTCTTGGTTGCTGCATCAAAGCGGACACCGCTGTTTTGGTTGGTGCTCTTTTAATCTTGGGCGATCATGTAAAATGTATTCCCATTTATCTCGTACCTTTTGTAAGTCAATACAGTCGAAGATGGTCCCCTGGCCAACGAGTACAACTCATCAGAAACAGTGTTGTCACCCATGAGACGTGTTTGCAACCAACTATCGAAAGTCCTGACGTGTTCATATGTAATCCAGTCGTCACACTGCTCCGGGTGTTTGGAGCGCAGAATATTCTTGTGTTCATCGACATACGGGGTCACCAAGGTGGAATTCTGTAGAACTGTGTAGTATGCTTGAGACCAACAATGCCCGTCCCTATATATTATTGAGTCCACTCCTAACGTGCCTTTTCCAGTCAGTCCACCCTCATACCGCAATTGAGGGAGACCAATCTTCTTAAGGTCAGGAATAAAGTCAACACAAAATCCAATGACATCTTCTGTTTGATGGCCCATGGAGATGCTTGCTTCTGGCCTAGCGCGGTTATGAACATATTTCTTTAAGACTCCCATGAACCTCTCAAAGGGGAACATATTGTGTAGAAATACAGGGCCCAGAACGACAATCTCGTCTACTAGATGAACTAGTACGTGCGTCATGATATTGAAGAAGGACGGTGGAAACACTAGCTCAAAACTAACAAGACATTGCACCAAATCACTCCTTAACCTTGGCAGGATTTCTGGATCGATCATCTTCTGAGAGATTGCATTTAGGAATGCACATAGCTTCACAATGGCTAATCGAACGTTTTCCGGTAGAAGCCCCCTCAATGCAAACGGTAGCAGTTGCGTCATAATCACGTGGCAGTCATGAGACTTTAGGTTCTGGAACTTTTTCTCTGCCATATTTATTATTCCCTATATATTTGACGAGAAGCCAGACGGGACCTTCATACTGAGCAGGCATTCAAAGAAGATTTCCTTCTCTTCTTTCGTAAGAGCGTAGTTGGCAGGACCTTCATACTGCTTTGGATGCATGACGTCTTTTTCATGCACACGTTGTTGTTCCTCCCATGCCTCCGGTGTATCTTTTTCCTTCCCATACACTCCCAAGAAGCCTAGCAGGTTCACGCAAAGATTCTTCGTCATGTGCATCACGTCGATTGCAGAGCGGACCTCTAGGTCTTTCCAATAGGGTAGGTCCCAAAATATAGATTTCTTCTTCCACATGGGTGCACATTTGTCAGCGTCATTCAGAACAGATAGTCCGCCAGGGCCCTTTCCAATATTACTTGTAAATCATTGACCATATCAAGTATGTGATCACCAGTACGGAGGGCGGGCTTCTTCCGATGATCTGCCTCACCTTTGAAATGCTTTCCTTTCTTTCGACATTGATGGTTGGTCGGAAGAAATCAACGATGCCCCAGATACACATTCTTCCTGCATTTGTCCAAATATATACTGTCAGTGTCATCTAAATAGTGTGTGCATGAGTGGTATCTCTTGTTTGTCTGTCCTGAAAGGTTACTGAGAGCAGGCCAATCATTGATGGTTACAAATAGCAACGCATGTAGGTCAAATTCCTCATGTTCGTTCTCATCCCACACACGTACACCTCTTCCATTCCATAGCTATAAAAGTTCATCAACTAATAGCCTTAGGTACACATCAATGTCATTGCCGGGTTGCTTAGGGCCTTGGATGAGCACTGGCATCATAATGAACTTCTGCTTCATGCACAACCAAGGAGGAAGGTTATACATACATAGAGTCACAGGCCATGTGCTATGCTGGCTGCTCTGCTCCCCAAAAGGATTAACGCCATCTGCACTTAAACCAAACCAAACCAAACCATCTCGCATGCTTTTTGTTTCTGAACAGACGTTTCAACCGTGGTATTATAGGAGCATACCACATCACCTTGGCAGGAACCCTCTTACCGATGTGCTGGCCCTCAACATCACTAGGGTCATCTCTTCTGATCTTATACCGCAATGCACCGCATACCGGGCATGCGTTCTGTTCCTCGTACTCACTGCGGTAGAGGATGCAATCATTAGGGCATGCATGTATCTTCTGCACCTCCAGTCCTAGAGGGCATACAACCTTCTTTGTTGCGTACATACTGTTGGGCAATTCGTTATCCTTTGGAAGCTTCTTCTTCATTACTTTTAGTAGCGAACTAAATCCCTTGTCAGATACACCATTGTCTGCCTTCCATTGCAGCAATTCCAGTGTGGTACCGAGCTGTTTTGTTGTCATCTTCGCAATTTGGGTACAACCCTTTTTTGTGATCCTCTAACATGCGATCGAACTTCAACTTCTCCCTTTCACTTTCGCATTCTCTCCGTGCATCAACAATGACCCGGTGAAGATCATCATCGGGCACATCGTCTGGTTCCTCTTGATCTTCAGCTTCCCCCATTGCAGCATCACCGTATTCAGGGGGAGGGTAGTTGTCGTCATCCTCTTCTTCTTCGTTGTCTTCCATCATAACCCCTCTTTCTCCGTGCTTGGTCCAAACATTATAGTGTGGCATAAAACCCTTCTGAAGCAGGTGGAAGTGTAGGGTTTTAGAGTTGGAGAAAGACTTCGTATTCTCACAGCCAGTACATGGACAAGGCATAAAACCATTATGCTTGTTTGCCTCATTCACTTCGAGAAAATTATGCAGGCCCTTAATATACTCGGAGGTGCGTCGGTCATTGTACATCCATTGTCGGTTCATCTGCGTGCGTTATATAATAAAGTGTATTAAAAACCATTACAACATATCATGAATAGAGAAGTGAACAATAATAAAAGTAAGAAAATCATACGAGTAAGTATATTTTCTTTTAGCAAGAAGATAAGATCAAGAGGCTCACCATGCGCGGGCGATCGACGGTGGTTTCAGGACGGGGACGGGACAGGACGGACCGCCAAACCTAGACAAATCTTGACGAAAATGGCATTTGGACAAGGAGCTTCGAGAGGAGAAAGCTTAAGTTTGGCCTAGGCATTTCATCAAACACCTCATGTGCATAGGAGGTGAGCTAGAGCACCACAAAGCTCTCCCCTCGCTGGCCAAAAAAACATAACAGTGTGGAGTGCTCTGCTCGCTGGCGAGGGGGTATATATAGGCATTTCATTGGTCCCGGTTCGTGGCTGGAACAAGGACTAAAGGACCCCCTTTGGTCCCAGATCCAACCACGAACCGGGACCAATGGTTGTGGGCCAGGAGCAAGGCACGTTGGTCCCGGTTCGTGTTTGGAACCAGGACCAAAGGTTCCAGACGAACCGGGACCAATGCCCCATGTGGCCTGCCCGGCCCCCTGGCCTCACGAACCGGGACCGTTGCTGTCGTGGATTGGTCACGGCAGATGTTCGGGTGAAAGGACTTAGGTTTGAGGCGAAGATGCAACTACGTGGAGGCTTGAAGGGGTTGATCGAAATCGAGAGACACGGAGTTTACCCAGGTTCGGCCCCTTCGATGGAGGTAAAAGCCTACATCCTGCTTGTCTGGTATTGATGATGAAGGAGATCTCTCGGTTACAAGGGTGTTGTTTGCTACCTCTAATCACGAGAGCCTATAATCTATCTATCTCTAATCTCTTGTGTTGTCTACACTTGTGGACTTGTGAACCTGTCTTCTAGGGGTGCTCTACCCCTCCTTATATAAGTGGAGAGGGTAGGTTTACAAATAGAGTCCTACTAGGAGTAGGATTAGGACTAGAATCCTATTCCAGGTCTTGTTTCTCTTGTAAGGAAATTCTTTCTCCTGTAGGCCTTCTCTTGTGAGCCACCTGGCACTGGCTCACAGGCCGGGTCTTGGGCTTGGTCGTCCTGCGGCCCGCCAGCCGGATCACCAATAAAACATCATGTCTTTATCGGGTCTCCTGTGAGTTGCCAGGCCGGCTCATACCGCGGGGTATATCCCCGACATTAGCCCCCAAGTTAGCTTGAATTTATTCATGCTAAGCTCCTGAAATAAGAGTAACAAATATGTTAAGTGGCCGGCTTGCTCCTTTGGCCGGCTTATAAAATGGCTCCTCGGAAATCCGGGTCTTTTCTGCATATGTACGAGTCATCTTGATAATCATCTTGCTTGTCAATATCCTTTGAAAAATATTGAGAATAGAACACCCATATGCCATTGAGTCGGCTTTCCATGCTCTTGGCGGATCATCTCCGCCGGGTCATAATCATTGATGATGCCGGGTCATTACCGTTGATGACGCCAGGTCAAATAACTAGAATCCAGCTAACATGATAAAAATATTGGGATGAAAATCCATCTGATGTAAAACCAAACTTCCATTGTTGTGAAGCAGGGCGGCTTATATAAAATCTAGCGGGTTATGATCTTTTGATAACACCGGGTCATGAATGTTGGTGACGCCAGGTCTAACAACTGAACTCCATAATTAACATCTTGAAAATTCTCCTCAAAGTTTTTGATTTGTCCATATTACATGTAGCCCCCAAGCTCCGAGATTATCCATGATAACTTGGTGCTTTGCAAAAATATTTTGGACTATGTAGCCCCCAAGTGTCAGGTTGTCATGCCTGCAGCAACCTGGGACTTATAACTGTCTTATACCTTATGAAACTTCAGCATGTGTAGCTCCCAAGGGCCGGCTCATCGGAATGTGATGCGCCGGGTCTTCAATTTGAATCTCATAATCTGTTAAACAACTGAATACTATAGCCCTCAAGTGTCGTGTCGCACGCCTGCGGCGACTTGGGACTTTATAAAATTTGATCTGAGCGGTGTAGTCCCCAAGTGCCGGGTCAGTAAGAATTACTGGGCTGAGACTTAGAAAAATATAGAAAGGCCGGCTCATCTCCTTGAGATAATATGGTCTTGCTGATAATGTAATGATTTGAAAACCGACTTGCATTAGCCCCCAAGTGTCGTGGTGCGTGCTTGCAGTGACATGAGACTTGCATAATTGATATAAACTTGGACTTGAATAATGTGGCCCCCAAGTGCCGGGTTGTCTGCCTGCGGCGACTCGGGACTATGTGAGAATAATATGACTCACCACAATTTGTTGAATGAATCTTTGACCGTGATTGTAATATAACCCGGAATGAATATCCTGGAATAATTCCTTTGATTTTGACATGAAATCCCTGCTCGTGGTTGCGGTGCAACCCGAAAAATATATGTTGGAGAAATCCATGAGTGTTGTAGATTACTACAGAGCACACTTGAAGAAATCTGAGAACCGGTCAATCAGATGACACGGCATTATACCTGACGGGGCGGCTCTTGAAAAATAATAAATTCTTCGAGCTGGCTTAAAAGCCCTAATCATTTAGTATTGGTTATCATAAACCATGAAGATCCAGCCAAGTTGGCTATTAAAGATCCATTTTTTTTTTGCAGAATACTTAATAGCAGCTCATCTTAAGAGATAAAACCTACAAAAATGAACAAGACAGGATATATTTTGCATTGTTGTAAGGGCAATTTGAAAAAGCATAACCGAGAGATGTTAAAATCTTTCATAAGATTGCTCCTTCTTTCATAATCTTGCTCTGACCCGGCTTGATAAGCTGGCATGACATGTGAATATGATGCAATGTATGATGCAATGTTGAATTGTCAATATTTTTGGCTTAAGAGCCATTTGTTAGGGTTAGATAAGCTACACCCGGAGGTGGGAAGCCCCCTTCGACAACCAAGTTGACTTGTCAACTTTTTTGGCATAAGAGCCGGCTGTTAGGGTTAGATAAGCTACACCCAAAGGTGGGAAGCCCCCTTCGACAGCTATGTCGACTTGTCAACATTTTTTAGCTTGAAAGCCGGTTGTTAGTGTTAGATAAGCTACACCCGGAGGTGGGAAGCCCCCTTCGACAACCAAGTTGACGGAGTCAACTTTGTGCATCATCTTGTAAGTCGTCATCTTGTAAGCCGCCATCTTGTATGAAGAAACGGCAAAAGCCTCCAAGTGACTTTATGATGGTCCAATAAATTCGGGCACCCATGTTTGCATGGTGCATCACGGCGGTTCGTCTTCTTGGGTAACTTTTTTAATCTTCCGCCAATGATGTGGTAGCCCTCAGGATCAGGTTAACTTTGCAAAGACCCGGGGTTCTCGTTGAAAACAACCAAATGTGTCTCGCCATGTCTGTAGCCCCTGAGTCTTAAGTTGACTCGAAGAGACGGCTTGAGAGTCTCCACTGATGGTCAAGGTTGACCGTGGCGGGTTATAGATGATCCCGTATGAATTGTTTCAATGATCCGGTCTATGGTTCGTTCTGACTGGTTGTTGAAGTGGACCAAACTGTAATGGCGGCGATTTGTGCGCCTGCCCGTTGGGCGGCTTGTACTTGTGTATGCAGCCACTGGCGTGTTGATGTAGACGTAAAAACCAGCCTCGACATTGGAAGCCGGTGCTGTTGTGAAAGATGCCACGGCGTTGTAAGCCGGCGCGGATGGCGAGAGATGGCCACGGCATTGTAAGGCGGCGCGGATGGCGAGAGACGGCCACGGCATTATAAGCCGGCGCGGATGGCGAGAGACGGCCACGGCGTTGTAAGCCGGCGCGGATGGCGAGAGACGGCCACGGCGTTGTAAACCGGCGCGGATGGCGAGAGACGGCCACGGCATTGTAAGCCGGCGAAGACGCAAGGGTTAACCGCGGTGTTGTAAGCCGGCGCAGAAGCGAGGGTTGACTGCGGTGTATGTAAGCCGGCACTGATGATGAATCCGTCGCGTCGAGAACCGGTGCCGACATACGAGGCGGCCATGGCATTGCTGATGTCGACCGCGCTCCATCCGCACAGTATAACACCACTTTTCTAATTCACAATTATCCTGCAGAATAATATACCGTAGTACAAAGTAATCGTTCTCCTATAAAGAGTTAATATCTATAGATAAAATAAATTGGATAGATAGCACCTGATTTCTTTTGTCGGCGGAAAAACACAGATGTTGACGATGGATAATGCTGGAATATAGTTGGATGAAAATAGACCTCGTATAACTAATATCGCGTCAGCACCGACATGGCAATCCCTTGCCTTTTCATTTTTTTCAGCCGCTCCCCAGCACTCCCTTTTTCCTTATCCTCCCACTACTCGTACAGCGCGGGGATAACACGGTCTCTGGGAGCGGCGACTCGGAGATGTGCGGGAGGCCAGCGCCGGAGGCGGAGGCACGGAGGAGCTACGGGTGCGGCGTGCCATGGTGGCGGCGATGGCGAGGATCGCGACGGTGGCTTGGCTGAGGCGAAGCTGTCGCGGGGCGATCCATGGCGGAGGCGGATGGTATGGCGAGCCGACAGGCGGCCAGGCCGGAGCGGCGCAGGCGGGTCGAAGGTAGCACCGGCCTGGCATAGGCACGCGCGAGCAGACTAGACCGGCACGGCGGGTCGAGGCGGGAGCAGCAGCCATGGTGGAGTCGCCCTTGCTTCGGCGACACTGACAGTCGGCTTGAGGCGAGAGGAGCCACGACGGAGGCGGGCTTGGCGACGCGGACGGTCGGGGCCGGCGCAGGACGCCACGGGAGGCCAGCGGGCAGGACGGCTCGGCGATCCGGACGGTCGGTCCGGCGCGAACAGAGCTACCTGTAGAGGGAGGGAAGGTGAAACCACCGATCGCGTCGAGGGGAACCGAAGTGCGGCCCTGGAGATGCCCGCGCGGGGGGCGAAAAGCAGCGGGTCGAAGCAAGGCCATGGTGGCTTGATCCATGGCGGAGGTGAGCGTGTGGTTCAATTTGAGGGCAGGTATGGCAGCAGCGGCCACAAGCCCGCGACAAAGGCGAACCGGCTCCAGGTGCGGCCGTCGCGACGAGGCGAACAGTAGCGGCGGCCGCAGGCGCGATGCAGTGCGCCGGCTCAACGCGAGGCCGCGGGCGGAGACCGAGTCCGGGGTCGCTTCCGCATCCCTGTTGCCACAGAATAATAATACCAGTTTTAAATTGTGTAACAGATTGCCCTTGGTGCAGCGATTTATCTAATATTCTCTTGATTTGTTGTCTTCACGCTGGTGACGTATTGACATATCAATTCCTTCCTTCAATCAATGCGTTGATTTCTGCTTTCTGGAGAGAGAGAAAATAATGAGCCGATCCGATTGCTCGGTGACACCGTAGATCAATTCTTTGTCGGTCTCGTAGGAAACGGTGGCTGATTCGTCAGAACCCTAAAATCTCCTCTCCATCTAATCTCGCATTTGCTGCTCTAGCTGCTCGTCACGGTGACGATGTAAATCCTTTCGCGCTGGCTCATCTTCATCCGGCTCATCGCGAGTTTCTCGATCCCTGAAGAGATCCTTCCAAGAACACAATACCACCGTGCGTCGCCCCACGGTGGGCGCCAACTGTCGTGGATTTGTCACGGCAGATGTTCGGGTGAACGGACTTAGGTTCGGGGCGAAGACGCAACTATGTGGCGGCTTGAAGGGGTTGATCGGAATCGAGAGACACGGAGTTTATCCAGGTTTGGCCCCTCCGATGAAGGTAAAAGCCTACATCCTGCTTGTCTGGTATTGATGATGAAGGAGATCTCTCGGTTACAAGGGTGTTGTTTGCTACCTCTAATCACGAGAGTCTCTAATATGTCTATCTCTAATCTCTTGTGTTGTCTAAACTTGTGGACTTGTGAACCTGTCTTCTAGGGGTGCTCTACCCCTCCTTATATAAGTGGAGAGGGTAGGTTTACAAATAGAATCCTATTAGGAGTAGGATTAGGACTAGAATCCTATTCCAGGTCTTGTTTCTCTTGTAAGGAAATCCTTTCTTCTGTAGGCCTTCTCTTGTGAGCCGTCTGGCACCGGCTCACACGCCGGGTCTTGGGCCTGGTCATCCTGTGGTCCGCCAGCCGGATCACCAATAAAACGTCATGTCTTTACCGGGTCTCCTGTGAGTCATCAGGCCGGCTCATACCGCGAGATATATCCCCTGCAGTTGCCCCATTGGTCCCGGTTCGTGACTGAACCGGGACTAATGTGCTGGTCCAGCCCGAACCAATGCCCTATTTTCTATTAATGACTGTTTTCGTCTAGCCAGATGGGTCCTCTGTTTCCTGCCTGGCCTCAGTGGCAACAAGAAATCACTAAACTTGGCATTTCAAGCACAGATGGGCACGGTTCCTAATTGGTTTTGGTCTACATTTTCACGAGCCACATATCTCGACATGTCTGACAACCAAATGAGTGGCAACTTGCCAGCACATCTAGATGACATGGCGTTTGAAGAACTCTACCTCAGTTCAAACCGGCTTACAGGTCCAATACCACCGTTCCCAAGAAATATCACCGTGTTGGACATCTCCAGCAATTCCTTTTCAGGAACACTGCCATCAAATCTTGAAGCTGTGCAACTGCAAACATTCCTCATGTATTCAAATCAAATTGGTGGTAGCATTCCAGAATCTATGTGTAAACTACAAATGCTGGGAGATCTAGATTTATCAAGCAATCTTTTGGAGGGTGGAATTCCTCGGTGCTTTGAGAACATATCCATATCGTACCTACTATTAAGCAACAATAGTTTATCAGGTATATTCCCAACATTTTTGCAGAATGGAAACACTCTCGAGTTTCTTGATCTTGCATGGAATAAGTTCTATGGAAGGATACCAACATGGATAGGAAAGCTCACAGGGTTACGGTTTGTGCGACTAAGTCACAACACGTTTTCTGTTTGGGGCCGGTGCGCCGGCCGGACGCTTCGGCCGGTCCGTCCATTCGCTTGCGGCAGCGAATTAAATTGGAAGGCAGGGTCCATCACGTTATCTTCTTCCTCATCCCGCATTCTTCTCCTTTTTTTTTCCAATCTCTCGGTTGACATGGGAATCCTATCCCGGCGATCTCCTCCAGCGAACCCCCTCTTCTTCTCCGGCGAGCACCTTTGAACTCCTCTCGATTTCCTCTCTCTCAACTGTTCCATGGCGACCGGAGCTGCAACAGACATGACCGACGAAGTTGCAGCTCAGTAATTTAGTACATGCTACCATCGGCATCGAAATTTGCTACAACCGGCACCGCATTTTGCTACCATCGGTGTCGCTTTTTGCTACATCACACATGATGTCGCGATTTTTGCTACAACCGGTGTCTTCATTTTGCTACAACCGGCATAACGTTTTGCTACATCCATCACAGCTGAGTTGCATCTCGAACAGCGTAGATCTTTGATAATCACCATGGCCAGCTGGGGAATCATGCTCACGTTTGTTGCAACCGTTGACACAAAAAGCTTTAACGGTATATGAAAAATGTTTCAACCGGCAATAGAGAAAGCTTCAACCAGGCACTTATTTTTGCCACATGTATCATGGCAGAGCCGGGAGCGACGGCGAGGGCCGCGACCGACGGCGAGGGGGCGGCGACCGGGGATGACCGGCGGCGAGAGAAGATGAGGAGGCGAGGCGTGGGATGCGGCGTGTGCGGGGGCGGCGCCCTTCTTTTTTTTCTCTCCCGTGTGGGAGGTTGAAGATGGGATGCGAAAGAAAAAGAAGGAGATCTGATGGCTACGCGTTTTTAAATCATACAGGTCTGGTTTGACCGGCCGAAAAGATTGCGCCGGCATGCCGGCACAGAGCGCTGCCCTTTCTGAGACTATTCCAGCTGAAATAACGGCTCTCAGTTATCTTCAGTATTTGGATCTATCAGGAAATAACATATCTGGTGTTATACCTTTGCATTTGTCAAATCTAACAGGTATGACCAGGAAGGGATTCATGCCTATATCCAGTACAAATATTGCTCCAGCCGGCTTGGGTTCAGTAACTATAGCATTGATTTATCCGGCAACTCCTTAACTGGTGACATTCCCACGGATATCTCTTTCCTCGATGCACTGATAAATCTCAATTTGTCATCAAACCACCTGAGCGGAAACATTCCTACCAAGATTGGCGACCTACGGTCATTAGAGTCTCTTGACCTCTCCCAGAACAAGCTTTCCGGTGAAATCCCATCGAGCTTGTCGAGTTTGACATATCTAAGTTATTTGAACATGTCTTATAATACTTTGTCTGGAAGGATACCATCAGGTCACCAACTTGACACCCTTAGTGCCGACAACCCAGCACTTATGTACATTGGCAACAATGGACTTTGTGGGCCTCCTCTTCAGAAGAATTGTTCAGGAAATGGTGCGGTTGTCCATGGTCATCTAGGAAGCAGCAATCGGGAATTTGAGCCACTGGCCTTCTATTTTGGTCTTGTACTGGGACTTGTAGCGGGGCTCTGGAGTGTGTTTTGCGCGCTCCTGCTCAACAAGACGTGGAGGCTTGCTTATTTTCAACTCTTTGATGAGTTGTGTGACAAAATCTGTGTGTATGTGGCTGTGAAGTGGGCAAGCTTCACAAGGAAGACTGATGAAGAATAAGCCGATTTCTTGAAGGAGAGACTTTCTCTGTACCACAAGCAATAGAATGAGAGCTCCATATTAGTCTCGGTGAGGACCATATACAGTACTATGTGTTAAGTCGCTGTCTTGTTTAGCTCTTTGTCTAAACAAAGATGTCAATGTTGGACAATTCTTCTTATACATGTCCCAAAATAACTGTCTTAACTTTGTACTAGCTCTAGTACAAAATTGAACTAAGCTTGAGACACTTATTTTGGGATGACGGGAGTAATACTTTTGCTATTCAGGAATAAAGACCCCAATCGCACAATTTTTCTGCTGTAATCGGGAAATTATTTTTTCTTCGTTGCATGATAGATGTGTCATGTAGATTAAGGGGCAATATTCTTTGAACTAGAAGAAAATCCTGCAAAATTGCGGGTCTGCAGCATATATATACTCATGTACAGTAAAATTTAAGGAATTTTAAAACTGCAGCCCTGTATATGCCATATCAAACCACTCCCAGTCCCAGGCATATGGATATGCACTCTACAGCAACAACTTATGAACCGATGCTACTTATTCTTTGCACGGGTGCCAATTATACAAGTGAGAGATTATTGCATGGACCCTGCCAGTTTCAAGACTTCTGATCGAGACATTACCTGGTTAGTGGTTACGAATGAATGCCGTTGTACAACGGACGTGCCCACCGTCAGGACAGGAGTTGCCCTTCATCGGGTGCCCACCACCTTCGGATCGCAGGGTTACAGTGCGCGGGCGTCGTCCTCAGCTACTCTTCGGGTTCGTATACTGGTGTGGCAGCCGAACGTCACCACGCCGGCGAACAGCAGGCTGGGCATTTCGTCCAACAGTTGGCGCACGCGGCCACGCCGTTGCCCGCTCTTGGGAGCAGTATATACAAACCTAAGCAACTAACAATTAAAAACAGTGGTCGGCCGGTGGCGGTGCGGCACTAGTGGCGGCTGATGGTTGTGGTCGGCTGTGAGGAAGCGACAGTGGTCGCCCGTCCGGCGAGCGGGGAGCCGTGGACGATAATACGGAGGTGGTGCCACGGTGGGCAACTGACATTGCTCTGTTTCTTTAACTCCTTCCCGTCTTTCTAGTTTTTACGCATAATTACAGTGGGACGTCTTCAACCCCGGAATCGGTCCGTGTTACATCTACCCAAGCCGACCATCCAACCATGTCCGCATATATTTTAAAACAAATTTAATCAAACCAAACGTTTTTCATATAAATCGAATGATTTTCATTTAAATTATATCACATTCATTATATTATTTACATTTAAATCTACGGTGGTGGACATCCTACAACTCCTTGTTCCCCTCCGTGCCTATCCAAGGCGACCGTGTCCATGTATGTGAGACCCTAAAGTGAAGATGCAGTCACTGGCGAGGAGGAATAGGACATGGGACACAGACCGGCTCACGAAAATTAAGGCTCCGCTATCTCAAATGCTCTACTCCTCCTCGTCGGAGTCCGTGACCTCCGTCACTGGTGGACGTGATGTTCATGATGAACGTGGACGGGTTGGCCTTGTTGTCGCGTCGACACGAACGAAGCCCGCTTGGCGGTGTCAATGACGCGTATCTGCCGGCGTTCTTGTTCGTAATCGCCAGTCCCGTCGCCGGGTTTGACTGCACCGCGGCAGCATTGCATGCACGGCCTCATACATTACCAGCTACTCCGCGGAAAACTTGGGGTTCTCCGCTGCCATGGTCGCCACGGCCTCCTCACTCATGTGAAATCGCCCTCGATTTCGCCCCCCCCCCCCCGGCCAGTCGATGTTGTGCGAGGAGGGAGAGATTGTACCGTTGTTCCTCCTATGTCGGCCAGAACACCGACATTGTTTGCTCTTTCATCATGAAGGCGCCGAATTGTGCGTACATAGCTCCATGGTCAAGCCGACATGGACAAAGGCGGACAGGGGTGTCGGTTAGTCCTCAGAGGCCATCTTCATCGCCGAGTCGTCGTCAAAGACGTCTAGGGAGCTGTTGGGGAACGAAACATGGAAAACAAAAAAAATATGAACACCCTAGATTTATATATGAAGATGCATAGCAACGAGAGGGGAGAGTGTGTCTACGTATCCTCGTAGACCGTTAAGAAGAAGTGTATATAACGCGGTTGATATAGTCGTACTCTTCACTATCCAATCGCGATCCAATCCGATCCATCGCCGAACGGACGACACCTCAGTGTTCAACACATGTGCGGCTCGACGACGTCTTTGCCTCCTTGATCCAGCAAGTGAGAGCGGAGAAGTAGATGAGATCTCAATCAAACCGACGGCATGGTGGAGATGATGGTGGAGCAGTGCTAGCAGGGCTTCGCCAAGCACCTCCGAAACTGCGAACGAGAAAGAACTCGGGAAGAAGGGAGAGGGGTTTCCCAAGAGAGGGGGAAGATATTGGTGTACTGCTGCCCTCCAACCTCTCCTCTAGTTATAGGTGCAAGTGGGAGGGGAGCAGCTTCCTTTGCCCCCCCCCCTTCCAACGAGGGGGTGATGGCCAAAGGGGGGGGGGAGTGCCCTCCAAGCCAAGTGGAGGGCCCTTCCCTTAGGGTTTCCCCTCCCTTAGGCGCATGGGCCTTGTGGGGCTGGAGGGACCCTTCCAGAATCCTTTGGATCCTTCCGGAAGCTTCCCCATACAATACTGGCAAAACCCGAAATTTTTCCGGTAGCCAAAATATGACTTCCCATATATAAACATTTACCTCCGGACCGTTCCAGAGCTCCTCGTGACGTTCGGGACTCCGAACAACATTCGGTCACAAACGTACATATCCCAATACTACTCTAGCGTCATCGAACGTTAAGCGTGCGGACCCTGCGGGTTCGCAAATCATGTAGACATCACCGAGACACCACTCCGGTCAATAACTAATAGATGGACCTAGATGCCAATATTAGTTCCTACATATTAAACAAATATCTTTATCGGTCGAACCACGATGTCAAAGGATTCATTTCATCTCGTATGCAGTTCCCTTTGTCCATCGGTATGTTACTTGCCCGAGATTTGATCTTCGGTATATCCATGCCTAGTCCAGTCTCGTTACCGCCAAGTCTCTTTACTCATTCCATAAGACAAGATCTTGTGACTGACCCTTAGTCACATTGATTGAAAGATTTTTGTGATGTTGTATTACTAAGAGGGCCCAGAGATACTTCTCCATCATACGGAGTGACAAATCTCAGTCTCGATTCACGTCAACCCAACAGACAACCTCGGAGATACCTGTAGAGCACCTTTATGATCACCCAATTACGAAGTGATGCTTGATAACACATAAGGTATTCCTCCGGTGTCAGGGATTTGCATGATCTCATGGTCTTAGGAACATATTGAAGGGGAACGATGCATGGGAAACAAAAAAATTCCTATGCACACGCAAGATCTATCCATGGCGACGAGCATCTACGAGAGAGAGAGTGGATCCACATACCCTTGTAGATCGCTAAGCGGAAGCGTTAAGAAACACGGTTGATGTAGTCGAACGTCTTCACGATCCAAGTCGCCGAGCGTCCCGCGATCCCATAACGATCCATCTCGTGATCCAATGACGATCCGTCCCGCGATCCCATTATGATCCGTCCCGCGATCAAATCACAAATCAGCTCGCGATCTTGATCACGGTCCTTCCCATGTAGCGCCGAACGGACGACACCTTCAAGTTCAGCACACGTACAACTTGATGACGATCTCCACCTCCTTGATCCAGAAAGATAGGGTGAAGAGGTAGATTAGATCGGGACCAACACGACAGTATGGTGGTGGTGGTGGCAGCGGAATTCTGGCAGGGCTTCGCCAAGCGCGTACCGGTGAAACGTGGGAAGAGTTGGGAGAGGTAAAGAGCAAGGGTCGAAGGGTGGCTGCCCCCAACGCCTCCCCACCTTTATATAGGCGTGTTTCCCTCCAAGGCCCTAGGGTCGTTGGCCAAAGGGGGAGGAAGGAAATCCCACCTTTCCTTCCCCACCGATTGCTATCCCCCCTTTTTAGGGATCCTGATCTTATCCCCTTGGGATATGAATCCATTCCTTTAAAGGGAAGATCTTGATGCGCCTAGACCAGGGTTGTGGGAACTTTCCCCACTACCCACGTTCATGTGGGTCCCCCATGCAGGTGGGCCCCACTCTGAAACCTTCTAGAACCTTCCCGATACAATACCGAAAAAACTTGAACTTTTTTCGGAACCCCGATAACAACTTTCCATATATGAATCTTTACGTCCAGACTATTCCGGATCTCCTCGTGACGTCCGGGATCTCATCCAGGACTGAAAAACCTCCAATCACCAACACATATATCTCAATACTACCGAAACATCACCGAAGCTTAAGTGTGCAGACCCTGTGGGTTCGACAACTATGCAGACATGACCGAAACACCTCTACGATCAATAACCAATAGCGGGACCTGGATGCCCATATTGGTTCCTACATATTCTACAAAGATCTTTATCGGTAGAACCTTTATGTCAAGGATTCAATTAATCCCGTATGTTGTTCCCTTTGTTTTTCGGTATGTTACTTGTCCGAGATTCGATCGTCGGTATCTCTATACCTAGTTCAATCTCGTTACTGGCAAGTCTCTTTACTCGTTCCGTAATACAAGATCTCGTGGCTAAATCTTTAGTCACATTGCTTGCAAGGCTTGTAGTGATGTTGTATGACCGAGTGGGCCCTGAGATACCTCTCCGTCACACGGAGTAACAAATCCCAGTCTTGATCCATGCCAACCCATCGAACACCCTCGGAGATACCTGTAGAGCACCTTTATAGTCACCCAGTTACGTTGTGACGTTTGATACACACAAGGTACTCCTCCGGTGTCAGTGAGTTGCATGATCTCATGGTCATAGAAACAGATACTTGACATGCAGAAAACTGTAGCAATAAACTGACACGATCATATGCTACGTTTATAGCTTGGGTCTTGTCCATCACATCATTCTCCTAATGATGTGAACCCGTTATCAAATGACATCTCATTTCCATGGCCAGGAAACCTTGACCATCTTTGATCAACGAGCTAGTCTACTAGAGGCATACATGTATTTAGTTTCCAATCAGTACAATTATAGCATGGATAATAAATGATTATCATGAACAAGGAAATATAATAATAACCAATTTATTATTGCCTCTAGGGCATATTTCCAACAATCTCCCACTTGCACTAGAGTCAATAATCTAGCTCACATCACTATGATTTGTTATGAATCTCACACCCAATGAGTTCTGGGGTTCGATCATGTTTTGCATGTGAGAGAGGTCTTCAGTCAACGAGTCTGTGACATTCACATCCGTGTGTACTTTCCAAATATCTATGTCATACTGTAGATACTGCTACCGTGCTCCACTTAGAGCTATTCCAAATGGCTTCTCCACTATACGTATCCGGATTGCTACTAAGAGTCATCGGATTGGTGTTAAAACTTGCATCAACATAACCCTTTACGACGAACTCTTTATCACCTCCATAATCGAGAAATATTTCCTTAGTCCTCTAGTTACTAAGTATAATCTTGACTGTTGTCCAGTGATCCACTCCTGGATCACTCTTGTACCCCCTTGTCAAACATGGGGCAAGGCACACATCAAGTGCAATACACAGCATGGCATACCAAATAGAGCCCATGCCTAGTGGCATAGGGGACGACCTTCGTCTTTTCTCTATCTTCTGTCGTGGTCGAGGTTTGAGTCTTACTCAACTTCACACCTTACAAATTAGGCAAGAACTCTTTCTTTGACTGATCCATTTTGAACTCTTTCAAAATCTTTTCAAGGTATGTACTCATTGAAAGTCTTATCAAACGCCTTGATCTATCTCTATAGATCTCGATGCCCAACAATTAAGTAGCTTTATCCAGGTCTTCCTTTGAAAAACTCTTTTCAAACAATCCTTTATGCTTTCCAGAAATTCTACATTATTTCCGATCAACAATATGTCAACCACATATACTTATCAGAAATTCTATAGTGCTCCCATTCACTTTCTTGTAAATACAAGTTTCTCATAAACTTTGTATAAACCCAAAAACTTTGATTACCTCATTAAAGCGTATATTCCAACTGCGAGATGTTTGCTCCAGACCATATAAGGATTGTTGGAGCTTGCACACCTTTTAGCATCCTTAGGAGTGACAAAACTTTCCGGTTTTATCATATACAACCTTTCCTCATAGAAATTGTTAAGGAAACTATGTTTTGACATCCATCTGCCAAATTTCATAACCGAAAAATGCAGCATCTGCTAACATAATTTCAACAGACTTTTAGCATCGCTACGGGTGAGAAAGTCTCATCGTAGTCAACTCCTTGAACTTGGCGGAAACTTTTTTGCGATAAGTCGAGCTTTATAAATGGTGACATTCACCATCAGCGTCTGTCTTCATCTTAAAAGTCCCTTTGTACTCACCAACCTGCCATTCAACGGGCAAGTCTACCAAAGTCCATACTTGGTTTTCATACATGGATCCTTTCTCGGATTTCATGGCCCTTAACCATTTGTTGGAATCCGGGCCCATCATCGCTTCTTCATAGTTCGTAGGTTCATTGTTGTCCAACAACATGACCTCTAAGACAGGGTTGCCGTACCACTCAGGACCAGTACGCATCCTTGTCAACCTACGAGGTTCGATAGTAACTTGATCTGAGGCTTCATGATCATTGTCATTAAGTTCCTCTTCAACTGACGTAGGCTCCATAGAAACATCTTTCTATGCTACGCTAATCTCTGGTTGAAACAATGGTTCAACAAGCTCATCAAGTTCTATTTTCCTCCCACTTAATTCTTTCGAGAGAAAATCTTTCTCGAGAAAGGACCCGTTATAGAAACAAACACTTTGCACTCGGATCTGAGATAGAAGGTATACAACCATTCTTAGGGTATCATATGAAGTTGCACTTTTCCGCTTTGGGTTTGAGCTTATCAGACATAAGTGTCGCATTCCCAAACTCTGAGAAATGACAGCTTAGGTTTCTATCAAACCATAATTCATACGGTGTCATTTCAACGGATTTAGATGGTGCCCTATTTAAAGTGAATGTAGTCATCTCTAATGCATAACCCCAAAACGACAGTGGCAAAACGATAAGAGACATCATAGTATGCACCATATCCAATAGAGCACGACTTTGACGTTCGAACACACCATCACACTATGGTATTCTAGGTGGCGTGACTTGTGAAACAACTTTCACATTGTCTTAAGTTGTATACCAAATCGTAACTCAGATATTCACCTCCATGATCATATCGTAGACATTTTTATCTTCTTGTCATGATGATCTTAAACTTCACTCTGAATTTGTTTGAACTTTTCAAATGTTTCAAACTTGTCTTTCATTAAGTAAATATACTCATATATACTCAAATTATCAGTGAACATAAGAAAATAACGATATCCACTGCACGCTACAACACTCATTGGACCGAATACATCAACATGTATTATTTCCAATAAGTTACTAGCCCGCTCCATCATACCAAAAAGGGGTCTTTAGTCATCTTGCCCATGAGGCATGGTCTGCATGTCTCAACCAATTCGAAATTGAATGAGTCCAAAGATACATCAGCATGGAGTTTCTTCATGCGATTTATACCAATATAACATTTAGCGGCAGTGCCACAAGTATGTGGTACAATCATTATTGACTTTGTATCTTTTGGCATCAATGTTATGAACATGTGTATTACTATGATCAATATTCAATAAACCATTCTCATTGGGTGCATGACCATTGAAGGTATTATTCATGTAAACAGAATAACCATTATTCTCTAACTTAAATGAATAATTGTATTGCAATAAACATGATCTAATCGCGTTCATGCTCAACGCAAACATCAAATAACATTTATTTAGGTTCATCACTAATCCCGAGGGTAGAGAGAGCGTGCGATGGTGATCACATCAACCTTGGAAAACACTTCCAACACACATCGTCACCTCACCCTTAGCTAGCCTCCGTTTATTCTGTAGCTCTTATTTTGAGTTACTAACCTTTAGCAACTGAACCTATATCCAATACTCAGGTGCTACTAGGAGTACTAGCAAGGTACACATGAATAACACATATATCAAATATAAGCACTTAATATCGGGTTTGGGTACAACCTTGGGTTTCTTCACTAGAGCAGCAACTGACTTACCATCCATGAAGTTTCCCTCCTAGCCCTTGCCCTTCTCGAAACTAGTGGTTTCACTAACCATAAATCACATGCAAATCATAAGTGAAATGATATGGACATGAATTCGTGCTTTTGATCTCCATCTATAAAGCACCGGCATGATCTCCATCGTCACCGGCATGACGCCATGATCTCCATCATATTGATATTCATCAACGTGTCGCCATCGGGGTTGTCGCGCCCATCATGCTTCTACTACTGTTGCTACCACTTAGCGATAAAGTAAAGCATTACAAGGCGCTTAATGATTGACACGCAGGTCATACAATAATTAAAGACAACCCTATGGCTCCTGCCGGTTGTCGTACTCATCGACATGCAGGTCGTGGTATTCTATACAAAACATGATCATCTTATACATCGCATATATCTCATCATGTAATTTGCCATAGCACATCACAACATACCCTGCAAAAACAAGTTAGACGTCCTCTAATTGTTCTTGCATGTTTTACGTGGCTGCTATGGGTATCTAGCAAGAACAATTCTCACCTACGGAAAAACCACAACGGTGATACACAAATTTCTATTCAACCTTCTCAAGGACCGCCTTTGTCGAATCCGATCCAACTAGAGTAGGAGAGACAAACACCCGCCGGCCATCTTTATGCAACAAAGTCACATGCCAGTCGATGGAACCGGTCTCTCATAAGCGTATGACTAAGGTTGGTCCGGGCCGCTTCATTTCACAATACCTCTGAATCAAAACATGACCAAGGGAGGAAGCAATATGAGCATCAACGCCCACAAACTCCTTTATGTTCTACTCGAGATCTCATCTATACATAGACCTAGCTCTGGTACCACTGAAGGGGAACGTTGCATGGGAAACAAAAAAATCCTACGCACATGCAAGATCTATCCATGGTGACGAGCATCTACGAGAGAGAGAGAGTGGATCTACATACCCTTGTAGATCGCTAAGCGGAAGCATTAAGAAACGCAGTTGATGTAGTCGAACATCTTCGCGATCCAAATCGCCAAGCGTCCCGCGATCCCATCATGATCCATCTCATGATCCAATCACGATCTGTCCCACGATCCCATCACGGTCCGTCCTGCGATCAAATCACAAATCGTCTTGTGATCCTGATCACGGTCCTTCCGATCTAGCGCCGAACGGATGGCACCTCCGTGTTCAGCACATGTACAACTCGATGATGATCTCCACCTCCATTATCCAGCAAGATAGGGTGGAGAGGTAGATGAGATCGGGACCAACATGACGGTATGGTGGTGGTGGTGGCAGCGGAATTCTGTCAGGGCTTCGCCAAGCACGTAATGATGAAACGTGGGAGGAGTTGGGAGAGGTAACGGGCAAGGGTCGAAGGGTGGCTGCCCCCAACGCCTCCCCACATTTATGTAGGCATGGAGGGGGCTGGTGGTTTGCCCTCTAGGTGAAAGCACAACATGCTCCCTTGGTGGTTTTGATAATTCATGACAACATACATTATCTCTTGGACTAACACCTCTATATAGTGTATTTCAGAAAATAGTCCATGGAGAGTTGAGTTGGCAAAAGGATTGTGGAGATTGTGGAATTACCCCCAAGATGCAAGGAAATAGGTTGTCCAAGCTTCAAGCAAGAGGACTCTACATTTTACATTTGTGAGAATTCACTTTGAGTCCATAGTAAAGCCAATACTATTTAAAGGGGGTAAGGTTTTGTTGGTGAACAAAATGCTCATACGTGCACAAGTGATAGTCACCAAAAATATCCACAAGCTCTCCCGCCATAGTCTGTCTCTAGCCAAACACTCAAGATCGATGCAACCAACATTCCTATCCCCGAGCCACCGATTTCAATCCCTAGACAGACTCAACCAAACCCTAGCCACTTCGGTGCAACCGATTCCATACCAGTGCCACCGAGTTCAGGTTGCCAACTTTCTGTTACGCAAATTCACATTTTTGGTCCCATCGAGAATGTTGGGTCGGCGTCACCGAGATTGGAAATCTGACCGTTGGTCACCTTATCGATGCAACCGAGATTCCTATATGGGTCTCACCGAGATTCAGAAGTTGCCACCTTTTGGTCACTTCGGTACCATAGAGGTTAAGACATCGGTGTCACCGAGTTGGTCATTTTGTGTGTAACGGTTGGATTTTTGGGGATGCCTATATATACCCCTTCACGACCACCCACTCGAAACAGAAGCATTCAGAACTATTCCATACATATCCTACTCAGTTTTTTGAGAGAGAACCACCTACCCTTGTGTTGAGGTCAAGATCTTTCACTCCAATCATATGGATCTTGATTTCTGGCCTCACCAAGTTGCTTTCCACCAATCTCATCTCTTCTACCAAGCCAAATCTATGAGAGAGTGATTGTGTGTTTAGGAGTCTATCATCTTGAATCACAAGAGCAAGGAGTTCATCATTATTACCGATCCTATTACCTTTTGTAGGGTGGTGCCTCCTAGATTGGTTAGGTGTCGCTTGGGAGCCTCCTACTTCGTGTTGTGGAGTGAACCAAGAAGTTTGCAAGGGCAAGGAGATCGCCTACTTCGTGAAGATCTACCCATAGTGAGGCTAGTCCTTCGTGGACGGAAGCCATATGGAATAGTCAAGGTTGCTACTTCATGGAACCTTATGGGTGGAGCCCTCCGTGGACTCTCGCGACCATTACCCTCTGCGGGTTGAAGACGACATAAACGTGGACGTACGATAGCACCACCTACCGGAACCACGGGAAAAATCTTTGCCTCTCCTATTGCATTTGATCTTCCTATCTCATCTCTTTACTTCATGTGTTATGTCTTTACTTTCTGCTGCCATATTTGTAGACATGCATGTGTAGGGCTGTTAGACTTGCTAGACTTGCTAAAACTGTTAAAATCTGCCAACCAATTAACTTGGGAAAAAGTTAGGTTTTAAGTTCCTGCTAGTAGTCTAGTCACCCCCCCCCTTCTAGACACTCTTCTAGTGATTCTACAAGTGGTATCAGAGCTATGGTCTCCATTGCTTCGGTTTAATCACCGTGAAGGAAGATGGATGTGTCTAGAGTAGAGAGTTTGAGTTGTAGAGTGCCCATTCTTGATGGAGAGTACTATAGTCAATGGAAGAATGCCATGATTGATCTATTTGATAAATTCCATTTGACAAAATATATTGAAACCCCTATATGCTCCCCATTGATGAATTGCATCCCACACACGAAGAGGAAACTAACATGCTTGGTAACCTAAGAACTGTCAATCTTATTGTTAGAGGTTTACCAAGATTCGTGCTTTCTCAATTGAAGAACTTTGCATGTGCCTATACCTTGTGGACTGATTTAGAGAAACCATATCCAATTCTTTCATTAGGAAATCTTGATGAAATTCTTCATAAAACTATTGCTTTTCACAAAATGAAGCCTAATGATCCAAATTTTGATAAATGCTTATTTGAGCTTCGTGATCTTATGCGTGCTAAAGGAGATGTCACCACTATCAACAACATTATCTTCGAAGCCATTCGCATTCATAAACTTGAACATTGTCATGATCACAATTCTAACGAATCTCTTGTTCTTTATGACGAGGATTTCCCACTTGATGATGACAATGTGGAACATGGCTACTATGATGAAGATGAGTTGTTCGACATCGAGCATGAGAAGATCATGAAGAATCTGAGTCTTATGGCAAACTTCAAGGATTATATGTCCGGAGGAAAAGTGTGGATTCTCGACAGTGGGTGTACGGATCATATGACTGGTGATAAAGACATGTTTCAAGAGATCACGCATAATCAAGGTCCTCGAAGGTACGTGACCTTTGGAGAAAACTCTAAGGGTAAGGTACTTGGCCTTGGTAAGGTGGCCATATCCCATGATAGCTCTATTAAAAATGTTTTGTTTGTTGAATCCCTTGGCTACAATCTTCTTTCCGTATCTAGACTTGCCCACTTCGGTTTCAATGTGTTATTCACGAATGTAGATTGCCAAGTGTTTTGTCAAGATAATCATAAAATGGTCTTTACCGGTTTCCGTAGAGGTGATCTATACATTGTTGATTTCACCAAGAGAACCAAGCCTCACACTTGTTTAATTGCAAAATCTTCTAAAGGTTCGCTTTGGCATAGAAGACTTGGACATGTAGGCATGCTCAATCTAGATAAGCTAATCAAAGGTGATCATATACTTGGTGTTAAAGATGTTATCTTTGACAAAGATTTACGTGGGTATTCTTTCTTGATGATAAGTCGCGGGTTCAAAAGATCTTCAAGAACTTCGCTCGCAAAGCGCAAAATCAGTTTGAAGTGAAGATCAAGAAGGTTCGAAGTGATAACGGATCGGAGTTCAAGAACACCCATGTGGATACCTTTCTTGACGAAGAAGGTGTCTCACATGAGTTCTCGGCTACGTACACACCTCAACAAAATGGTGTTGTTGAGAGGAAGAACCGGACGCTCATTGAGATGGCAAGAACGATGCTTGACGAATACAAGACGCCAAGACACTTTTGGGCAGAAGCCATTGAAACAGTATGTCATGCCACAAACCGACTTTACTTGCACAAGCTTCTCGGTAAAACAGCATACGAGCTACTCACCGGTAACACACCCCAAGTCGGATACTTCCGGGTATTTGGCTCAAAGTGCTACATTCTTGATAAGCATCGTCGTACTAAATTTTCTCCTAAACCTCATGAAGGATTCCTACTTGGTTACGGAGCGAACTCTCACACTTACCGAGTCTACAACAACTTCACTTGGAAAGTTGAAGAGACGGTAGATGTGAAGTTTGATGAATCTAATGGTTCATAAGTCTAACAATTGCCAAATGATGTAGGTGATAAGGACCCTTCGGAAGCCATTCTAGATCTACCCATCGACAAGATTCGTCCCATGGAGGTGAAGGAAAGTACTTCATCAACTCAAGTGGAAGCCCCTACTTCACGTCAAGGTGAACCTCAACACGACATGGAGGCATCCACGAGCGGTGCACGACGAGATGATGAAGAGGAGGAAGTGCATCATGAAGATGCACCACAACCACCTTCACCACCACCTCAAGGGAACGACAGCTCCAACAACAACGAAGATGAAGGAAATGATGATGAAGAAGAAGATGCTCCACCATCCAACAATCGGATGCTGACCCGAGTTCGAGCTAAAGTGACCAAGAACCATCCCCTAAAACAAATCTTTGGTGATATACAAACAAGGAGAATCACCCGCTCTAAAACCCGTCTAGCTAACTTTTGTGAGCATTATTCTTTCATATCTAGCATCGAGCCTTTGAAGGTAGAACAAGCTCTTTAAGACGCGGATTGGGTGAATGCTATGCATGAAGAACTTCACAACTTCGAAAGGAACGAAGTGTGGACACTCGTGGAGAAGCCCGAAGATGAGCACAACATCATAGGAACCAAATGGGTGTTTCGGAACAAACAAGGAAGACGGTCAAGTCATGTGCAACAAGGCTCGTCTCGTAGCCCAAGGATATACGCAAGTCGAAGGTATGGACTATGGTGAGACTTATGCCCCCATCGATAGACTTGAAGCTATTCGTATTCTTCTTGCTTATGCTAATCACCATGATATCAAGCTTTATCAAATGGACATCAAAAGTGCATTTTTAAATGGTGAAATTTAAGAAGAGGTTTATGTTAAGCAACCACCTGGTTTTGTGAATACTAAGAAACCTAATTATGTTTACAAGCTTCGCAAAGCTCTTTATGGTCTTAAGCAAGCCCCTCATGCTTGGTATAAATGTTTAACGAAGTTTCTCATCGAAAAAGGTTTTGAAATTGGTAAAATTGATGCAACCTTGTTCACTAAGAGAGTTAATGGAGAATTATTTGTTTGCCAAATCTATGTGGATGATATTCTCTTTGGCTCCACTAACCCTCAATTTAGTGAAAGATTTGGAAGGTTGATGTGTGAGAAGTATGAGATGTCTATGATGTGTGAGCTGAAATTATTTCTTGGATTGCAAATCAAGGAATAAAGAGAAGGAACTTTCATCTCTCAAACTAAGTATACCAAGTACTTCATCAAGAAGTTCAACATGCAGGATTGCAAAGATATGAAAACTCCTATGCCCACTAGTGGACATGTTGACCTTACCAGGGAGGATGAAACCGGTTGATCAAAAGGTTTATCGATCTATGATTGGTTCATTGCTATATCTATGTGCATCTCATCCCATATTATGCTTAGTGTTTGCATGTGTGCTAGATATCAAGCTGCACCTAAAGAGTGTCATCTTTTGGCTGTGAAACATATTGTGAGATACTTGATACAAACACCAAACTTTGGCATTTGGTATCCCAAGGGATCCTCTTTTAATCTTGTTGGCTATTCCGATTCGGACTATGCCGGTGACAAGGTTGATAGAAAATCCACCTCGGGTACTTGTCAATTTTTAGGTAGATCTCTTGTGTCTTGGTCCTCCAAGAAACAAAACTCGGTATCTCTATCTACTGCCAAAGCTGAGTATATTGCTGCTGGATCTTGTTGTGCGCAATTACTATGGATAACACAAACGCTTAAGGATTATGGAATTTATGTTAAAGATGTTCCATTACTCTGTGACAATGAAAGTGCTATTAAAATTGGACATAATCCTGTGCAACATTCTCGAACTAAGCATATTCAAGTTCGACATCATTTCATCCGTGATCATGTTTCCAAAGGAGATATCAATCTTAAGCATGTTCGCACTAACAAGCAATTGGTTGATATCTTCACCAATCCACTTGATGAGAAAACATTTTGTCATTTGAGGAGTGAGTTGAACATCATTGATGCTTCAAACTTGAGCTAGACTCACTCGGTTGCAAGCAAGGGCATGAGCTATCTTGTTATTTCCATGTTCTCGTAACTCATTATCATATGCCATGGAATTCTATGCTCCCTTTTATTGCATCTAAACTTTTGTAGGTACTTGGAAGAACTTCATTCCACAAGATTGCCATCAACTCCAATCATAAGTAATCTTGTAATTACCAAGTATCCACAACCCCTCTTGATGATGGAAGGAAGAAGACAACAAAAACATATCCTTGACATATACTTGATCTTAGTTGCAAAATATTGAGTAGTATCATGTCAATTGGATATATCCATTATTCTTCCTTGCATGACTAAACTTTGTAGGTGACTAGTGTACTAGAACGAGAAGGATTGCTCCAAATTCAAGATGATCTTCATCAATCTCGAACATCCTCAACAAGTTCACCTACGAGCAACATCATCAACATCACTCAAAGGTATGTACTCATATCCTTGAAAAGGCTTTACTCCAAGTCATGGGCTAAAGCAACTCAAGTGATATGAAGACATTAAAGTGATTAATCAAAAAATGGTAACCCCATTTTGAGCTTAACATAGAGTATGACCTATGATCAAGTATTCTTGCTTGGATCCTAAGTCAATATACTATAATATAGGTGACTTAGTCACCGCCCGTCATTTAGCTAAGAATCTTGCGTGGTTTGCTCACTATTTGCATGATCTCTCGTAACCACTCAAATCTTATCTATTTGATGTTCTTTGTAAAAAAATCGAATTCTCTCTTTTTGAAAATATTTTGTTTGTCTCTATGAAAACAGAAATTTGGTCTCTCATTCAGAGTCACCAATATAGATAACTCGGTTCTACCGAAATTGCAGATGAGCTGCACTACACAATCCCGATACCATCAATTTATTTATCCCGGAGTCATCGATTTTCTTTGTTTTCTAAATCTGTGTTTGTTTCTGTGATATTCTTGTTCCTTCGATGACCCCTTCAAAAAAATTAATTATTAAAAAAATTTAGGGGGAGAATAACAAACAATACTTTGGGGGAGAAATTCTTTATTCAAGGATCCCTAGCTCCAAGGAGAAGAAGACTAAAATTTTCAAAAGGGAGAGAAGTTACATTCAATGATTTCCTTAGTTATTTTCTATGAACCCTACTTTCAATGATACTTGTTCTCGAGGATCCCTTCCTTGTCAATGATCCCTGTCACTACTCCTAAGTTTAACTTTTTTGGTATTTTATGCCAAAGGGGGAGAATATCAAAGCTTCATGCTAAATGGAGAGTTACATGCTTATGCAAAGGGGGAGATATGATTTAGGGGGGGAGGAAAATATCAAAAGTTCACACTTATATAAACAAGGGGAGAATAACAATGTAGGGGGAGAAAAAATTGTTTTGGAGAAAAGTCTAAAGTGAACAAAGGAGAACTTTTCTCACCTTATCCAATCCCAATATCTACGTGCTGAGATTTAGGGGGAGAGGATGAACTACTACTTTCATATCTAAGGGGAGAAAGTTCTAAATGATCTTGGAGACATATTAATCTTAAGGATTATCATCTTTTATATTTTCTCCATATCTTGGTACTTTTGAGTTCTATTACTTTTGATTAGTAGAATACTCTTGTGTTTTCTAACGTTGTTTTCTTATGTGTGTCTATACTACTAGAATGCTCAAGAACTCAAGGTAAGTATATGCATCATATCTTTGATCAAGATGATCTCTTGCTTCCCGCACATATTGTTTGCAAGAGTGCAGTCTTGAACAAGGATACATTTCATTCACATATATTGATGCATATAGCGAAGATACACATGACTCCTATATCCCTTCTGCTAGCTGTGTGTCCATGCATTCCAAAGCAACTATGCTTTAAAGGACTGCACTCATTTAGGGGGAGCAAATCTAAGTCATGTGTTTCTCAAAGTATTCATTGCATCCATGCATATCTTTATTTGAAGCTTTGATTGTATGTTGTCATCAATTACCAAAAAGGGGGAGATTGAAAGCACAACATGCTCCCTTGGTGGTTTTGATAATTCATGACAACAAACATTGTCTCTTGGACTAACACCTCTATCTAGTGTATTTCAGAAAATAGTCCATGGAGAGTTGAGTTGGCAAAAGGATTGTGGAGATTGTGGAATTACCCCCAAGATGTAAGGAAATAGGTTGGCCAAGCTTCAAGCAAGAGGACTCTACATTTTACATTTGTGAGAATTCACTTTGAGTCCATAGGAAAGCCAATACTATTTAAAGGGGGTAAGGTTTTGTTGGTGAACAAAATGCTCATACGTGCACAAGTGATAGTCACCAAAAATATCCACAAGCTCTCCCACCATAGTCTGTCTCTAGCCAAACACTCAAGATCGATGCAACCAACACTCCTATCCCCGAGCCATCGATTTCAATCCCTAGACAGACTCAACCAAACCCTAGCCACTTCGGTGCAACCGATTCCATACCAGTGCCACCGAGTTCAGGTTGCCAACTTTCTATTACGCAAATTCACATTTTTGGTCCCATCGAGAATGTTGGGTCGGCGTCACCGAGATTGGAAATCTGACCGTTGGTCACCTTATCGATGCAACCGAGATTCCTATATGGGTCTCACCGAGATTCAGAAGTTGCCACCTTTTGGTCACTTCGGTACCATAGAGGTTAGGACAACGGTGTCACCGAGTTGGTCATTTTGTGTGTAACGGTTGGATTTTTGGGGATGCCTATATATACCCCTTCACGACCACCCACTCGAAAGAGAAGCATTCAGAACTATTCCATACATATCCTACTCAGTTTTTTGAGAGAGAACCACCTACCCTTGTGTTGAGGTCAAGATATTTCACTCCAATCATATGGATCTTGATTTCTGGCCTCCCCAAGTTGCTTTCCACCAATCTCATCTCTTCTACCAAGCCAAATCTATGAGAGAGTGATTGTGTGTTGAGGAGTCTATCATCTTGAATCACAAGAGCAAGGAGTTCATCATTATTACCGAGCCTATTACCTTTTGGAGGGTGGTGCCTCCTAGATTGGTTAGGTGTCGCTTGGGAGCCTCCTACTTCGTGTTGTGGAGTGAACCAAGAATTTTGCAAGGGCAAGGAGATCGCCTACTTCGTGAAGATCTACCCATAGTGAGGCTAGTCCTTCGTGGACGGAAGCCATATGGAATAGTCAAGGTTGCTACTTCATGGAACCTTATGGGTGGAGCCCTCCATGGACTCTCGTGACCATTACCCTCCGTGGGTTGAAGACTCCATAAACGTGGATGTATGATAGCACCACCTATCGGAACCACGGGAAAACTCTTTGCGTCTCTTATTGCGTTTGATCTTCCTATCTCATCTCTTATTGCGTTTGATCTGTCCCGCGATCCAATCACGATCCGTCCAGCGATCCAATCATGATCCGCCCCATGAACTTGATCACGATCCGTCCCACGAACTTGATCACGATCCTTCCGATCTAGCGCCGAACAGACGGCACCTCCGCGTTCAGCACACGTACAGCTTGATGACGATCTCCGATGTCTTGATCCACCAAGAAGGAGCGGAGAGGTAGAAGAGTTCTCCGGAAGCGTGACGGCACTCCGGCGATGGTGGTGGATCTATTCCGGCAGGGCTTCGCCTAAGCACTGCAGAAATCCGATCTAGAGGAGAAACTATGCACTGGAGGAACGGGTAGCACGTGGCTGAAAAAACTAGTGCAAAACCCTGAAACCCACCAGTACATATAGGAGGAGAGGAGGAGATCCTTGGCGCAAGGGCCAACGCTCCTATGGTTCGGCCAAACCTACCAGGAGAGGACGACTCCTCCTCCAATCCTAGTAGGACTAGGATTGCTCCTTTTTTACCTTTTTTCCACCTTTTCCTATTGGGTTTTCTTCTCCAGCCACATGGGCCTTGTGTGGGAGTTTCCAACAGCCCACTAAGGGCTGATATTCACTCTCCCACAGCCCATGAAGCCTCTTGGGTCGAAATACCCCTCCCGGAGGCCTCCTGGTACACTACCGACACTCCCGGTACACTACCGATGAGCCCGAAACTTTTCCGGCGACCAAAACAGGACTTCCTATATATGAATCTTTACCTCCGGACCATTCCAGAACTCCTCATGACGTCCGGGATCTCATCCGGGACTCCGAACAACCTTCGGTCACCACCATACATAACTCTATACTACCGAAACGTCACCAAACCTTAAGTGTGCAGACCCTGCGGGTTCGAGAACTATGTAGACATGACCGAGACACCCCTACGGTCAATAACCAATAGCGGGACCTGGATGTCCATATTGGTTCCTACATATTCTACAAAGATATTTATCGGTCGAACCTCTATGTCAAGGATTCAGCTAATCCCGTATGATGTTCCCTTTGTTCTTCGGTATGTTACTTGCCCGAGATTCGATCGTCGGTATCTCCATACCTAGTTCAACCTCGTTACCGTCATGTCTCTTTACTCATTCCGTAATACAAGATCCCGCAACTAACACTTAGTCACATTGCTTGCAAGGCTTATTGTGATGTTGTATTACCGAGTGGGCCCTGAGATACCTCTCCGTCACACGAAGTAACAAATCCCACTCTTGATCCATGCCAACTCAACAGACACCCTCGGAGATACCTGTAGAGCACCTTTATAGTCACCCAGTTATGTTGCGACGTTTGATGCACACAAGGCACTCCTCCGATGTCCGTGAGTTGCATGATCTCATGGTCATAGGAACACATACTTGACATGCAGAAAACAGTAGCAATAAACTGACACGATCATATGCTACGTTTGTAGTTTGGGTCTTTGTCCATCACATCATTCTCCTAATGATATGATCCCATTATCAAATGACATCACATGTCAATGGTTAGGAAACCTTGACCATCTTTGATCAACGAGCTAGTTCACTAGAGGCATACTAGGGACAAAGTGTTGTCTATTTACCCACACATGTAATTTGTTTCCAATCAATACAATTATAGCATGGATAATAAACGATTATCATGAACAACGAAATATAATAATAAACACTTTATTTATTGTTTCTAGGGCATATTTCCAACAGTCTCCCACTTCCACTAGAGTCAATAATCTAGCTCACATCACTATGTGATTTACATTGTAATGAATCGAACACCCATGCAGTTCTAGTGTTGATCATGTTTAGCCCTTGGAAGAGGTTTAGTCAATGGGTCTGCAACATTCAGATCCGTGTGCACTTTGCAAATATTTATATCCTTCTCCTTGATGTAATCGCGGATGGAGTTGAAGCGTCGCTTTATGTGTCTGGTCCTCTTGTGAAACCTTGGTTCCTTGGCCAGAGCAATGGCACCAGTGTTGTCACAGAACAGGTTCATTGGATTCAGTGCACTGGGCACTACTCCAAGATTTGTCATGAACTGCTTCATCCAGACACCTTCCTTCACCGCCTCCGAGGCTGCGATGTACTCCTCTTCGCACGTAGAATCGGCTACCACGCTTTGCTTGGAACTGCACCAGTTGACCGCTCCCCCGTTGAGAATAAGTACGTATTCGGTCTGCGACTTAGAGTCATCCGGATCAGTGTCAAAGCTTGCATCGACGTAACCCTTTACAACGAGCTCTTCATCACATCCATAAACAAGAAACATTTCCTTAGTCCTTTTCAGGTACTTAAGGATATTCTTGACCGGTGCCCAGTGCTCCATTCCAGGATCACTTTGAAACCTTCCGGTAATACTTATGGCAAGGCTGACATCGGGTCTTGTGCACAGCATTGCATACATGATAGAGCCTATGGCTGAAGCATAGGGGATGACACTTATCTTTTCTCTATCTTCTGCAGTCACTGGGCATTGAGTCTTACTCAACTTCACACCTTGTAACACAGGCAAGAACCCCTTCTTGGACTGATCCATTTTGAACTTCTTCAAAACATTATCAAGGTATGTGCTCTGTGAAAGTGCTATTAAGCGACTTGATCTATCTCTATAGATCTTAATGCCTAATATGAAAGCAGCTTCTCCTAGGTCCTTCATTGAAAAACTCTTGTTCAAATATTCCTTCACGCTTTCTAGCATTTCTATATTGTTTCCAATCAGCAATATGTCATCCACATATAATACTAGAAACGCTATAGAGCTCCAACTCACTTTCTTGTAAATACAAGCTTCTCCATAAACTTGTATAAACTCAAACGCCTTGATCACCTCATCAAAGCGCTTATTCCAACTCTGAGATGCTTGCACCAGTCCATAAATGGATCGCTGGAGTTTGCAAACTTTGTCAGCATTCTCTGGATCGACAAAACCTTCAGGTTGCATCATATACAACTCTTCCTCAAGGAAACCGTTGAGGAACGCCGTTTTGACATCCATCTGCCAAATTTCATAGTCGAAATAAGCAGCTACTGCCAACATGATCTGATAGACTTAAGCATCGCTACGGGTGAGAAAGTCTCATCATAGTCAACTCCTTGAACTTGTGATAAACCCTTTGCCACAAGTCGAGCTTTATAGACGGTGACATTACCGTCCGTGCATGTCTTCTTCTTAAAGATCCATTTGTTCTGAATGGCCTTTTCCCCTTCAGGTAATACTTCCAAAGTCCATAATTTGTTTTCATACATGGATCCCATCTCAGATTTCGTGGCCTCTAACCATTTCTCGGAATCCGGGCCCATCACTGCTCCTCCATATCTCGTAGGTTCATTGTTGTCCAACAACATGACCTCTAAGACAGGGTTGTCGTACCACTCAGGAGTAGTACGCGGCCTTGTCGACCTACGAGGTTCAATAGCAGCTTGATCCAAATCTTGATGATCATCATCATTAACTTCCTCTTCTACTATCGTAGGTTCCATAGAAACATATTTCTGCGCTGCGCTACTTTCTGGTTGAAGTAAAGGTTCAGTAACCTCATCAAGCTCTATTTTCCTCCCACTCAATTCTTTCGAGAGAAACTCTTTCTCAAGAAATGTTCCGTTCTTAGCGAGAAACACTTTGCCTTCGGATCTGAGATAGAAGGTTTACCCGACTGTCTCTTTCGGGTATCCTATGAAGAAGCATTTCTCCGCTTTGGGTTCCAGCTTTTCAGGCTGAAGCTTTTTGACATAAGCATCACATCCCCAAACTTTAAGAAACGACAACTTTGGCTTCTTGCCAAACCACAATTCATATGGTGTCGTCTCAACGGATTTTGATGGTGCCCTATTTAAAGTGAATGCAGCTGTCTCTAATGCATAACCCCAAAACGATAGTGGCAAATCAGCAAGAGACATCATAGAACGCACCATATCTAATAAGGTTCGATTACGACGTTCGGACACACCATTACGTTGTGGTGTTCCGGGCGGTGTCAACTGTGAAACAATTCCACACTGTCTTAAGTGACTGCCAAACTCATAACTCAGATATTCACCTCCTCGATCAGATCGCAGGAACTTAATCTTCTTGTTACGATGATTCTCAACTTCACTCTGAAATTGCTTGAACTTTTCAAACGTTTCAGACTTGTGTTTCATTAAGTAAATATACCCATATCTACTTAAGTCATCAGTGAAGGTGAGAAAATAACGATATCCACCATGCGCTAAAACATTCATTGGACCGCACACATCAGTATGTATGATTTCCAATAAGTCACTCGCCCGTTCCATTGTTCCAGAGAACGGCATTTTAGTCATCTTGCCCATGAGGCATGGTTCACATGTGTCAAGTGATTCAAAATCAAGTGACTCCAAAAGTCCATCAGCATGGAGCTTCCTCATGCGTTTTACACTAATATGACCTAAACGGCAGTGCCAGAAGAAAGTGGTACTATCATTATCAACTCTACATCTTTTGGCATCAATGTTATGAACATGTGTGTCATCACTATCAAGATTCAATATGAATAAACCCCTAACATTGGGTGCATGACCATAAAAGATATTACTCACATAAATAGAACAACCTTTATTCTCTGATTTAAATGAGTAACCGTCTCGCAATAAACAAGATCCAGATAAAATGTTCATACTTAACGCAGGCACTAAATAACAATTATTCAGGTTCATCGCTAATCCCGATGGTAATCGAAGAGAGAGCGTGCTGACGGCGATCACATCAACCTTGGAACCATTTCCCACGCGCATCGTCACTTCGTCCTTTGCCAGCCTTCATTTATTCCGTAGTTCCTGCTTTGAGTTGCAAATGTGAGCAACCGAACCAGTATCAAATACGCACGCACTACTACGAGAGCTAGTAAGGTACACATCAATAACATGTATATCATATATACCTTGTTTGTCGTTGGCCGCCTTCTTGTCAGCCAGGTACTTGGGGCAGTTCCGCTTCCAGTGACCAGTTCCCTTGCAATGAAAGCACTCAGTTTCTGGCTTGGGTCCATGCTTGGGCTTCTTTACAGGAGTAGCAACTGCTTTGCCATCCTTCTTGGTTTTACCCTACTTGCCCTTGCCCTTGCCATTCTTCTTGAAACTAGTGGTTTTATTGACCATCAACACTTGAGTTCTTTCTGGATTTCAGACTCATCGACTTTTAACATCGCAAACAGCTCGACGACTGACTTGTTCATCCCTTGCATGTTATGTTCATCACAAGGCTCTTGTAACTAGGTGGCAGTGGTTGAAGAACTCTGTGAGTGATCACCTTTGGCGGAAGGGCAATTCCCAACTCTGCTAGACGATTCGAATACCCACACATTCTGAGTATATGCTCACTGATAGACCCGTTCTCCTCCATTTTGCAAGCATAGAACTTATTGGAGGTCTCATACCTCTCGATCCGGGCATTCTTCTCAAAGATAAACTTCAACTCCTAGAACATCTCATCTGCTCCATGACGTTCAAAACGTCTTTGAAGTCCCGGTTCTAAGCCATACAATATTGCACACTGAACTATTGAGTAATCTCCAGAACGTGCCTCTCAAGCGTTCTTACCGTCTTCAGATGACATGTCTTCTGGTTGGTTACCAAGCGGTGCATCAAGGACATATGATTTCTGGGAAGCCATGAGGATAATCCTCAGATTACGGGCCTAGTCAACAAAATTACTTCCATCATCTTTCAACTTAGCTTTCTCTAGGAACGCATTAAAATTCAGGGGTGCTACTGCGCGAGCCATTGATCTACAACATAAATATGCAAAGGTTACTTAGACTATTGTTCAAGATAATGAGTTTAGTTAATCAAATTACTAAAGCTCCCACTCAAATTGACATCCCTTAGGTCATCTAAGTGTCACATGATCCAAATTCACAAACTCAAGTCCGATCATCACGTGAGTTGACGTGGTTTCAATGGTGAACATCATCATGTTGATCATATCTACTATATGACTCATGTTCGACCTTTCGGTCTCTTGTGTTCCGAGGCCATGTCTGTACATGCTAGGCTCATCAAGTTTAACCCGAGTGTTCTGCATGTGCAACACTGGCTTGCACCCGTTTTATGTGAACGTAGAGTCTATCACACCCGATCATCACGTGGTGTCTCGACACGATGAACTTTCGCAACGATGCACACTCGGGGAGAACACAATTCATCTTGAAATGTAAGTGAGGGATCACCTTATAATGCTACCGTCGACCTAAGCAAAACAAGGTTCATAAAAGGATTAACATCACATGCAAATTATAAGTGACATGATATGGCCATGAACTTGTGCTTTTGATCTCCATCTTGAAAGCACCGGCATGGTCTCCATCGTCATCGGCACGACACCATGATCTCCATCAACGTGTCGCCATCGGGGTTGTCGCGCCCATCATGCTTCTACTACTATTGCTACCGTTTAGTGATAAAGTAAAGCATTACATAGCGCTTAATGATTGACACGCAGGTCATACAATAATTAAAGACAACCCTATGGCTCCTGTCGGTTGCCGTACTCATCGACATGCAAGTCATGATATTCTATACAACACATGATCATCTCATACATCACATATATCACATCATGTAATTGACCATATCACATCACAACATACCCTGCAAAAACAAGTTAGACGTCCTCTAATTGTTGTTGCATGTTTTACGTGGCTGCAACGGGTATCTAGCAAGAACAATTCTCACCTACGCATAAACCACAACGGTGATACATAAGTTGCTTTTCAACCTTCTCAAGGACCGTCTTTGTCGAATCCGATCCAACTAAAGTAGGAGAAACTAGCACCCGCCAGCCATCTTTTGCAACAAGTTGTAGTTGAGGGAACCTGTCTCTCGTAAGCGTACGAGTAATGTTGGTCCAGGCCGCTTCATCGCACAATACCGCTGAACCAAAACACGACCAAGGGAGAAAGAAATCTAAGCATCAACACCCACAAACTCTTTGTGTTCTACTCGAGATCTCATCTACACATAGACCTAGCTCATGATGCCACTATAGGGGAACGTTGCATGGGAAACAAAAAATTTCCTACGCACACGCAAGATCTATCCATAGTGATGAGCATCTACGAGAGGGAGAGTGGATCTACGTACCCTTGTAGATCACTAAGCGGGAAGCGTTAAGAAACGCGGTTGGTGTAGTCGAACGTCTTCACAATCCAAATCGTCGAGCGTCCCGCGATCCAATCACGGTATGTCCCGATCAAGCGCCGAACAGACGGTACCTCCGCGTTCAGCACACATACAACATGATGACGATCTCCGCCTTCTTGATCCAGAAAGAGGGGAGCGGAGAGGTAGACGAGTTCTACGGCAGCGTGACGGCTCCGCGGCGATGGTGGTGGAGCAATTCCGGCAGGTCTTCGCTTAAGCACTGTAGAAAACCGATCTAGAGGAGAAACTATGCACTAGAGGAACGGGTAGCACGTGGCTGAAAATCAAGTGCCAAAAACCCTAAAACCTCTAGCATATATAAGAGGAAGAGAGGAGGAGGCTTGGACCAAGGGCCAAGCCATCTAGGCTTCGGCCGAACCAAGGAGGAGAGGAGGAATCCTCCTCCAATCCTAGTAGGACCAGGACTCCTCCTTATTTTGGTCTTTTTGCCTTTTTCCGCCTTTTTCTCTTTGGGCTTTTCTTCCCAGACGCATGGGCCTTATGTGTGACTTCCACCAGCCCACTAAGGGCTGGTATTCACTCTCCCACAGCCCATGTAGCCTCTTGGGTCGAAATACCCCTCCCGATGGTCTCCCGATACACTACCGGCACTCCCAGTACACTACCGATGAGCCTGAAACTTTTTCGGCGAGCAAAATAGGACTTCCTATGTATCGATCTTTACCTATGGACCATTCTGGAGCTCCTCGTGAAGTCCGGGATCTCATCCGGTACTCCGAACAACCTTCGGTCACCACCATGCATAACTCTATACTACCGAAACGTCACCAAACCTTAAGTGTGCAGACCCTGCGGGTTCGAGAACTATGTAGACATGACCGAGACACCTCTAAGGTCAATAACCAATAGCGGGACCTGGATGCCCATATTGGTTCCTACATATTCTACGAAGATATCGGTCAAACCTCTATGTCAAGGATTCAGTTAATCCCGTATGATGGTCCCTTTGTTCTTCGGTATGTTACTTGCCCGAGATTCGATCATCGGTATCTCCATACCTAGTTCAACCTCGTTACCGGCAAGTCTCTTTACTCGGTCCTTAATACAAGATCCCGTGACTAACACTTAGTCACATTGCTTGCAAGGCTTATTGTGATGTTGTATTACCGAGTGGGCCCTGAGATACCTCTCCATCACACGGAGTAACAAATCCCAGTCTTGATCCATGCCAACCCAACAGACACCCTCGGAGATAGCTGTAGAGCACCTTTATAGTCACCAAGTTACGTTGCGACGTTTGATACACACAAGGCACTCTTCCGGTGTCCGTGAGTTGCATGATCTCATGGTCATACGAACATATACTTGACATGCACAAAACAGTAGCAATAAACCGACACGATCATATGCTACGTTTGTAGTTTGGGTCTTGTCCATCACATCATTCTCCTAATGATGTGATCCCGTTATCAAATGACATCACATGTCAATGGCTAGGAAACCTTGATCATCTTTGATCAACGAGCTAGTTCAGTAGAGGCATACTAGGGACAAAGTGTTGTCTATTTACCCACACATGTAATGTGTTTCCAATCAATACAATTATAGCATGGATAATAAACGATTATCATGAACAAGGAAATATAATAATAAACACTTTACTTATTGCCTCTAGGGCATATTTCAACAGTCTCCCACTTGCACTAGAGTCAATAATCTAGTTCACATCACTATGTGGTTTACATTGTAATGAATCGAACACCGATGCAGTTCTGGTGTACAACCATGCTCGGTTTTTAAGTGAACTATCTTTATCTCCATACTCTTTTTAGGATTGAAACCAATCTTATCCAAGATAGCAATTCTTGCAATGCAGGGGATACACTAGTAGAATAGTAAAAAATTAAAATTATAAGTTGAAGCAAAAGAAGCAAAAGTCATGCTTAATTAGGAAAAAAGACTTGTCGTTGTGACTTACTGTATCCACTTCGAAGGTCTCATCCAGCATGATGCTGAAGCGCCTACCATCAACTAGGAAAGGCTTGTCACACTGGCCGCGCTCGTCTTCGCGGTATTCGCACATATCGAATTCCCTTTCGTCGTCATACATTTCCTATGTTCATAGTTGAAACATTTAAAATCGATCGAAGGAAACTACGAGAAAACTGATCAACACACAGATCACTATTACTCAATATGCAACAGGTTGACTTTAGGTCTATCGAGTCTTTCCTTCCTAAACTCTCATCTCATGTATATGGTGGGCACTCCTTCCGATATTGCGACCGTCAATGATGGTGGCTCCTCCATTCGTCTCAGAGTGCATTACACCAAAATGTCTAGCACACAGGAACGAAGGAGAAGCGACCCCATGAAAACAGTCGGGATTCTTCCTTTCTCTCTCTCATATATATATATATATATGTGTGTGTGTGTGTGTGTGCGCGCGCGCGCGCATGCACGCGCGCGTGGTGGACACTCTCCCTAACTGAAAACACACAAGGAGCCGAAACACACGTAAAGTCAACCCGTTCCATATATCGAGCAATGACATAAAAAAATGCAATATTAAAATATGTAACTTTTGCAAATACTAATTGCTATACATTGGATGAAATGTCAAAATTCATCAACTTTTTTGTAAACATATATTGGATGAAAATGTAAAAATTCTTAGGTTATAACTACCCTAATAATATTTCATTCTCAATAAAAAAATCTAATTAAGCAACATTATATATTTCTAAGCAACATTTTAATAGGTTAGGGACATTATATACTTCCAATTAAGCAAAAAAATCTCATTAAGCATATATATTAATTAAACATATATATTAATTAAACACTAATTATAGAAAAACAACATTATATAAAAAATCAAAATTCATCTAATTAAAATTTATATATCTAAAATTCATCTAACATTTCTATAACTAAAAGTATAAAAAACTAAAAAAACATTCATCTAAAATTTCTATATCTAATTCATCTAACATTTATATAACTAAAAGTATAAAAAAAACTAAAAAACTAAAAACAGAAAATAAGAAAATGTGTGTGTGTGCGCGCGCGTGTGTGTGTTCATGCATATGTGTGCGTGTGCGGGCTCGATCGATGGGAGGGCGGCCATGGCGGTAGGGGCGACAGGCGGCGAGGCGAGACAGCGACGGCGACGACGACGGAGCGCGAGCTCGAGGAGGGGGCGACGCGCGACAGTGGCGACGACGGGGGGTGGCGCGTTTGGGGCAGCAACGGCGTGGGCGGCGCGTCGGTGGCAGCGACGGCGTCGGGGCGACGACGATGTGGGCGGCGACGGCGTGAGCGGCGACGGCGTGAGCGGCGACGGCGTCGGGGGCGCGCGGGCGGCGATCTCCTGTGGTCGAAGAGACGAAGAAAGCAGAGGGAAACTGAAAAAATTTCAACTCCTGCTTATATAGGAGGACCTTTAGTCGTGGTTGGTGGCTCCAACCACGACTAAAGGTGGGGTCTTTAGTCGCGGTTGGAGCCACCAACCACGACTAAAGGTGAATTTCACCAGCCGAAGCGACGGGATGCGAAACCCTTTAGTCGCGGTTGGTGGCTCCAACCGCGACTAAAGGGGGTCTGTAGTCACGGTTGGAGCCACCAACCGCGACTAAAGGGTGTTGTGCCAGGCGAGTGGCGGGGAGGAAGTTTAGTCCCACCTCGCTTGTCGAGAGGAGCTCGCACCGGTTTATAAGCCCCGTCGCGGCTACCGTGTCGAGCTCCTCTCTTAAGCAGGCCTTCTCGGCCTACCGCACCTCTACGCCGTGTGGGGCCTACTAGGCCGCATGGGCCTGCGTCCTGGCCCAACAAGAGGTTGGGTTTCTTGTCGTATGCAGGCCGTGGCGGCCCAGTAGGCGGGCTTTTTTTAATATATTTTTTGTTTTTTTGTTTTCTGCTTTTTTTGTTTTTGAGTTGTTTTTTGCTTTATTTAGAGTTTCTTTGTGAATATTTTTTATTTAGGTAAAAAAAATTATAAACTTTCTCTTAGTGCTAGTAGTTTTCAAATTTGAATAGTTTAAATTTGAATTATTTGAAATTTGTGTGAATCACTAGTTTGTGAATAACTTTAATTCAAAAATTGATTTTTCAGTGATTCTTTTTTCTACTATTTTATATTATCGTTTTTATCATTATATCCAATTTGGTAATTCTTAGGTTATTTAAAAAATGAAATGCCTTTGTAACAGGCGAGTTTTCGTCTGAAACTCTATTACTTCGAAAGAGATTGTCCATTTTGTACATGAAGTGCATCCAGTTTTTGCCATAACCCTCTCAACTTTTTAGCACATGCTATGTGGGTGAAATGATGATATCATGCCACCTTTCAACCTAAGGTAACAATTGATCCAACAGCATAGTGATACCAAGCCTCACTATTAATGGCATATCTTTTAAATTTTCTAATCTTCAAGCGCATTGCACCCATCTTGATCTTGTGATCATCGACGACATCGGCAACATACAACTCCGGTTTCATCTTCTCTTCTTCAACTCTTTTCAATTTTTCTTTCAAATACTCGTTTTCTTTTTCAACTAAATTTAACTTCTTGACAAGAATATATATGCCAGTTGGAATCTCCGGTTCACATACCTCCTAGATAAAAATATCTATGTCAACTTAATTGGCATAATTGTCATAAACACGTAATGCCACAAAGAGTTATAAAAGAGAGTATATACCACATCTGCATCATAAACCAGACGAGGGCCGACGGGGACGGATTCCAAAACCATGCCACTATGTATAACAAACAACCATATAGGTAAGAAAACTATACAAGTAACTAACTAAATCTTACAAACATGTTTTTTTATAAAAAGTATAAGAACAAGAAGCTCACGAAGGTGGTGCTGGCAACAGGACGGTGCGGGCGATCAACGGTGGTTAGGACGGCACTAGTAGAAAACATGGCATTGGTTCGGGCCGGGCCAGCCCATTAGTCCCGGTTCAGTCACGAACCGGGACCAATGGGGGTAACGGTCCTGGTTCATGAGGCCAGGGGGCCGGGCGGGCCACATGGGGCATTGGTCCCGGTTCGTTTGGAACCTTTGGTCCCGGTTCCAAACACGAACTAGGACCAATGTGCCTTGCTCCTGGCCCACAACCATTGGTCCCAGTTCATGGCTGGATCCGGGACCAAATGGGGTCCTTTAGTCCCGGTTCCAGCCACGAACCAGGACCAATGAAATGCCTATATATACCCCCTCGCCAGCGAGCAAAGCACTCCACACTGCTTTGTTTTTTTGGCCGGCGAGGGGAGAGCTTTGTGGTGCTCTAGCTCACCTCCTATGCACATGAGGTGTTTGATGAAATGACTAAGTCAAACTTAAGCTTTCTCCTCTCGAAGCTCCTTGTCCAAACTCCATTTTTGTCAAGATGTGTCTAGCTTTGGCGGTTCGTCATGTCCCGTCCCCATCCTGAAACCGCCGTCGATCGCCCGCGCGTGGTGAGCCTCTTGTTCTTATCTTCTTGCTAAAAGAAAATATACTTACTCGTATGATTTTCTTACTTTTATTATTGTTCACTTCTCTATTCATGATATGTTGTAATGGTTTTTAATACACTTTATTATATAACACACGTAGATGAACTGGCAATGGATGTACGGTGACCGACGCACCTCCGAGTATATTAAGGGCCTGCATAATTTTCTCGAATCGGCTGAGGCAAACAAGAAGAATGGTTTTATGCCTTGTCCATGTACTATATGTGAGAATACGAAGTCTTTGTCCAACTCTAAAACCCTACACTTCCACCTGCTTCAGAAGGGTTTTATGCCACACTATAATGTTTGGACCAAGCACGGAGAAAGAGGGGTTATGATGGAAGACAATCAGAAGAAGAGGATGACGACAACTACCCTCCCCTTGAATACGGTGATGCTGCAATGGGGGAAGCTGAAGATCAAGAAGAACCAGACGATGTGCCCGATGATGATCTTCGCCGGGTCATTGTTGATGCACAGAGAGAATGCGAAAGTGAAAGGGAGAAGTTGAAGTTCGATCGCATGTTAGAGGATCACAAAAAAAGGTTGTACCCAAATTGCGAAGATGACAACAAAACAGCTCGGTACCACACTGGAATTGCTGCAATGGAAGGCAGACAATGGTGTATCTGACAAGGGATTTAGTTCGCTACTAAAAATAATGAAGAAGAAGCTTCCAAAGGATAACGAATTGCCCGACAGTACGTATGCAGCAAAGAAGGTTGTATGCCCTCTAGGATTGGAGGTGCAAAAGATACATGCATGACCTAATGATTGCATCCTCTACCGCAGTGAGTACGAGGAACGGAACGCATGCCCGGTATGTGGTGCATTGCAGTATAAGATCAGAAGAGATGACCCTAGTGATGTTGAGGGCCAACGCACCGGGAAGAGGGTTCCTGCCAAGGTGATGTGGTATGCTCCTATAATACCACGGTTCAAACGTCTGTTCAGAAACAAAAAGCATGCTGAGTTGATGCAATGGCACAAAAAAGACTGTAAGAAAGACGGGAAGTTGAGAGCACCCGCGGGTCGTAGTGGAGAAAGATCGAGAGAAAGTGGACCGACTTTACAGGTGACCCGAGGAACGTATGGTTTGGTTTAAGTGCAGATGGCGTTAATCCTTTTGGGGAGCAAAGCAGCCAGCATAGCACATGGCTTGTGACAATATGTATGTATAACCTTCCTCCTTGGTTGTGCATGAAGCGGAAGTTCATTATGATGCCAGTGCTCATCCAAGGCCCTAAGCAACCCAGCAATGACATTGATGTGTACCTAAGGCCATTAGTTGATGAACTTTTACAGCTATGGAATGGAAGAGGTGTACATGTGTGGGATGAGAACGAACAAGAGGAATTTGACCTACATGCGTTGCTGTTTGTAACCATCAACGATTGACCTGCTCTCAGCAACCTTTCAGGACAGACAAACAAGGGACACCACGCATGCACACACTTTTAGATGACACCGATAGTATATATTTGGACAAATGCAGGAAGAATGTGTACCTGGGGCATCGTCGATTTCTTCTGACCAACCATCAATGTTGAAAGAAAGGAAAGCATTTCAAAGGTGAGGCAGATCACCAGAAGAAGCCCACCCTCCGTACTGGTGATCACATACTTGATATGGTCAATGATTTACAAGTAATATTTGGAAAGGGTCCTGGCGGACTATCTGTTCTGAATGACGCTGACAAACGCGCACCCATGTGGAAGAAGAAATCTATATTTTGGGACCTACCCTATTGGAAAGACCTAGAGGTCCGCTCTGCAATCAACATGATGCACGTGACGAAGAATCTTTGCGTGAACCTGCTAGGCTTCTTGGGAGTGTATGGGAAGACAAAAGATACACCGGAGGCACGGGAGGAACAGCAATGTGTGCATGAAAAAGACGGCATGCATCCAAAGCAGTATGAAGGTCCTGCCAGCTACACTCTTACCAAAGAAGAGAAGGAAATCTTCTTTGAATGCCTGCTCAGTATGAAGGTCCTGTCTGGCTTCTCATCGAATATAAAGGGAATAATAAATATGGCAGAGAAAAAGTTCCAAAACCTAAAGTCTCATGACTGCCACGTGATTATGACGCAACTGCTGCCGGTTGCATTGAGGGGGCTTCTACCGGAAAACGTTCGATTAGCCATTGTGAAGCTATGTGCATTCCTCAATGCAATCTCTCAGAAGGTGATCGATCCAGAAATCCTGCCAAGGTTAAGGAGTGATTTGGTGCAATGTCTTGTTAGTTTCGATCTGGTGTTCCCACCGTCCTACTTCAATATCATGACGCACGTCCTAGTTCATCTAGTCGACAAGATTATCGTTCTGGGCCCTGTATTTCTACACAATATGTTCCCCTTTGAGAGGTTCATGGGAGTCTTAAAGAAATATGTTCATAACCGTGCTAGGCTAGAAGCAAGCATCTCCATGGGCCATCAAACAGAGGATGTCATTGGGTTTTGTGTTGACTTCATTCCTGACCTTAAGAAGATTGGTCTCCCTCAATCGTGGTATGAGGGGAGACTGACTAGAAAAGGCACGCTAGGAGCGGACTCAATAATATGTAGGGACGGGCATTCTTGGTCTCAAGCACACTACACAGTTCCACAGAATTCCACCTTGGTGACCCTGTATGTCGATGAACACAAGAATATTCTGCGCTCCAAACACCCGGAGCAGTGTGACGACTGGATTACATATGAACACATCAGGACTTTCAGTAGTTGGTTGCAAACACGTCTCATGGGTGACAACACTGTTTCTGATGAGTTGTACTCGTTGGCCAGGGACCATCTTCGACTGTATTGACTTACAAAGGGTACGAGATAAATGGGAATACATTTTACACGACCGCCCAATATGAAAAGAGCACCAACCAAAACAGCGGTGTCCGCTTTGATGCAGCAACCAAGAGGGTAAAGGACACATATTATGGTTACATAGTGGACATATGGGAACTTGACTATGTACATGATTTCAAGGTCCCTTTGTTTCAGTGCAAATGGGTCAATCTGTCAAGAGGCGGGGTACAGGAAGACCCACAGTACGGAATGACAACAGTGGATCTGAACAATCTTGGGTACACAGACAAACCATTCGTCCTAGCCAATGATGTGGCGCAGATTTTCTATGTGAAGGACATGTCTACCATACCGAGAAAAAGAAAAGATAAGGAAGTGAATACATCATACGATGAGCCAAAGCGCCACATAGTTCTTTCAGGAAAAAAGACATCGTGGGATTGGAGGGCAAGACAGACATGTCTGAAGATTATGAAAAGTTTCATGAAATTCCTCCCTTCAAAGTCAAGGCTGGCCCAAGCACCCTGTTAAACGATGAAGATTATCCATGGTTATGGCGCAATAAGCAAAGGACACAAGCTAAGAAAAAGTGAAGACTTTCTCTCCACAACTATATCATTGCAGTGACATGTGAAGAAATGAAATGTCTTTTGTAACACATGAGTTTTCGTCCGAAACCCTAATACTTCGAAAGAGATTTTCCGTTTTGTACACGAAGTGCATCCAGTTTTTTGTCATAACCCTCTCAACTTTTTATGACATGATATGTGGGTGAAATGATGATACCATGCCAACTTTTAACCTTTTCAGAGTTCATTTGAAGTGCTTTTCAATTTCAGGGTCATTCAGCTCAAAAAGATCAGTATGTGCATGAAAAATACCAAATGAAGTCAGAAAGGGTTGAAAATTGATGATGTGGCTTTGAATGGTGCATTTTGAACACACAAAAAAGTATGGAGTTCAAATAAGTACAAAAAATGAAATTCCTATGTAACAGATGAGTTTTCGTCCGAAACCGGGGTACTTTAGAAGAGATTGTCCATTTTGTACACGAAGTGCATCCAGTTTTTGCCGTAACCATCTAAACTTTTTGGCACATGCTATGTGGGTGAAATGATGATACCATGCCAACTTTCAATCTTTTTAGAGTTCATTTGAAGTGCTTTTCAATTTCAGGGTTATTTAGCTCAAAAAAATCAGTAAGTGCATGAAAAATACCAAAGAAGTCAGAAAGGGTTGAAAATTGATGATGTGGCTTTGAATAGTGCATTTTGAACACACAAAAAGTATGGAGTTCAAATAAGTTCAAAAAAATGAAATCCCTTTAGATAACATAAAAAACATAGATGCACTTATGTAAGTAAAATTCGACCGGAAATTAGACTGAAATTCAGTTTGATTTCAGGTCAAATTTTCCCACATAAGGGCATCTATTTTCAATTTGAGAGTAACTCAATAAGGCAGGGAGGGGTGGGCTTATAAACCGGTGCGAGCGCCCCTCGCTTGGCGAGGTGGGACTAAACTCCCACCACAGCCAGGACCAACCGTTTAGTCTCGATCGGTGGCTACAACTTGGACCAATACCCACCATTGGTCCCAGTTGGTGCCACCAACCGGGACCAATGCCCACCATTAGTCCCGGTTGGAGCCACCAACCGAGACTAAAGGTGGGCATTGGTCCCGGTTGGTGGATCCAACTGGGACGAATGGTTGGGCTATATAAGCAGCACTTAGGATTTTTTTCCCAGTTTCTCCCATCGTCGCGCCCTGCCTCCTCGTCGACATTGACGTCGACGCCCTCGCCCTGCCCTGCCCCGACCCCGTTCATCACTGTCGTCGCCATCGCCCTTCTTCCCCGATGCCGCACCCTACCATCGCCATCGCCGTCGCTGCGCCGTTCTTCACTGCCGTCACCGTCGCCCTGCCCTCGTCGCGCCCTGCCCCGACGCCCTTCTTCCTCGACGCCATTCGTCACTGTCGTCGCCATCGTCACCGTCGCCGTCGTCGTCGCCATGCGCCCCTGCCCCACCCCTGCCATCGTCGTCGCCATCGTCACCGTCGCCGTGCGCCCCTGCCCCGCCCCTGATCAGCCCGGCCGCACCCCTGCCCCGGCCCGTCCCCGCCGTCGTCGGTCGCGCCCCTGCCCCGTCGTCGCCCGAGCCCCGCTGTGAGCCGCCGCGCCGCCCGGCCTTTTTTATGTTTATGTTAATGTTCATATCATTTTTTGGTCAAAAAAATAGATGTGATCATTGTCACACCAAAATGCTATACTTATTTTGGATATGATGAATTTTTTAGTCATGTGCATATGATGTTTTTTTTGTTCATAGAATATTTTTTTGTTCATAGCATTTTTGGGTCCATGTATATATGTATGTGTATGTATGGATGGATGTAACTCTAAGTTAAAATTTACCCTCCCTGATAACTTCGACATGAGGAGGGACATGCATGAGAGAGAGGCGGTCCGCTCACCCGACCAACTATCGAGGCCACCCAAACCCGAGAAGAAAGAGCGTCGTTGTCGACTACCCCCTCCCCGATAACTTCTCCATGAGGAGGGACGTCGGACATGCATGAGTGAGAGAGGCGGTCCGCTCGCCGGCCAACTATCGAGGCCATCCAAACCCTAGAATAAAGAGCATCGTTGTTGGTCTACCCCCTCCCCGATAACTTCGACATGAGAGGGGACGTTGGACATGCATGAGAGATAGGCGGTCCGCTCACCCGACCAACTATCGAAGCCACCCAAACCCTAGAAAAAAGAGCGTCGTTGTCGATCTACCCCGTCCCTACCCGACCAACTAGCGATATTCGGAAGGCTCTTGCTGAACTTCGTACCAAAAAGCTAATTAATTATCCTATTCGGGACGCCATCTGACATTCATGAGAGAGGCGGTCCGGACATCAGATATTCAGGTTTGTATATTAATTGCCATGTTGTAATATTTGCAGAAACTATGGATCCAGGAGACGAAGAACAAGAACGGTTGTTGGGGGACATAATCCATGACGGACGTGATATCTTGTCGTTTCTCAATGACACCGATGGTCTGGAAGGGGATTATGATTGCTCCGGTGATCGAACAATGGAGGAGGAAGGACATGATCATGATGGCTCCGATGACCGAATGCCAAAGGAAGAAGGAGACCATGATGACGGCTCCGGTGACCGATCGGAGGAGGGAGCTATTGCAAAGTCCGGCGAGGTATATATATTAATTAAGTCTTGGCTCCGGTGACTAGCTAATTGATGCATTAATTATTTTGGTATGTACATATATTAATTAACTCTTCTTTCTTCTTTTATAGCCCTCCGGATCGAGCCAAACTTCGGTAACGAGACAAGGCCCGAAGAAGAGGTTGCGCAAGGATGAAAAGCTCATGATCACAGCACTCGCGAACGATGGCCATCCGATTGAACCCAAGCGGACCAAGAACGCATTTTCTGCTCAGTGCGGAGCTATTGTTAGGGACAACATCCTGAACAGCATCAAGCAATGGAATAAGCCTAAGGACGGCGCCCCTGAAGGTGATTATGTCACCGATAGACAGAAAGATGATCTTTGGACCGCGCTGAACGCAAATTTCACCCTACTGCCAGAGGAGGATTCGAATAAGCCAGTTATAGAGCCACTGGTCAAGGCGTGTGCTCTTAAGAAGATGGCAGGTCTATTCAGGAGGTGGAAGAATGAGTTGAAATCAAAGTTTGTCGATAAAGGGAAGACTACAGAATTCACCGGCTGATTTGAGAAGATAAGAGATTACTGGCCCACATTTGTGGACTACAAGACATTAGACAAGAGTGAGAAAATGTCAGAGACAAACAAGGACAATGCTGCAAAGAAGCAGTATCACCATCACACAGGGTTGGGTGGCTACCTCAAAGCCCGGCCGTTGTGGGACAAAGCTGAGAATGACCTGATTGCTAAAAACATCGTACCACAGACATATAACTGGCCAGACCGTTCAAGGACTTGGTTCTTCGGGGTTGGGGAAACTTTGGACCCTGAAACAGGGAAGTGTCGTTGGACGGACGAGCAACTTGCAATATCCATGAACAAGCTTCAGAAGTATATCACCGTAGCGTAGGAAGGGATGTTCATTCCCGACAGAGAGAAGGACGAGCTGACTGAGGCCCTAGGGAATGCTGAGCACCCTGGACGAACACGAGGCACACCAGGCTCCGTTTCGTGGAAGGTTGGGTTTACCGACGCAGGCGGTTACAGAAGCCGGGAGAGAAAGAGGAAAGCGGAGCTGAGCGAAATTTAGAAGCTCAAAGCAAGACTACAAAAGCTAGAGGAAGCTAAGAGCCAGCAAGCTGCCGGCCAACCATCTCAGCAGCGCGAAGCTACCCCAAAAGCTACCCCACCATCTCAGCGGAGAAGCAACATCGCTTCCACGGAGCCCGTTCAGCCTGACTTCACGTCTCCTAGCTACCTCGTGGATACTATCACGGAGGCTCAACATTGCGAGCTTATGACGAAATGCCGGAACCTCACTTTCAAGGCGGTTGTCAGCTCTGTTGCACCTCCTCAACCCAACGGAACTTTTCACTGCCGTCCGATTCCACATGGCTATGCTGTTGTGATGGTGGATGAAGTAATGAAGGAATTTGAGGAGCTCGAGCTTGACCACTTTACAGGTGAAGGAGAGAATAAGCTGGTTCGTGCCCTGAGGAGTACATGTCTATGGCAGAAGGAGTACATCAAGCTTCCAAACTGGACGCCTCCTTCTCCTCCTTCTCCTCAGGCGAATCAGGGCACTCCGGCTCCTCCTCCTCCTCCTCCTCCTCCGGCGAGTGATCAGGGCACACCGCCTCCTTCTCCGGCTCCTCCAACGCATGGGGGCACTCCGCCTCCTCCTTCGCCTACTCCGGCACGTCGGAGCAGTACGCCTCCTCCTCAGCCTCGTCGGCAACGGCGGAAGATAGACGCTGCCGCTCCGGCTCCTCCGGTGCCTAGTAAACAACGACAAAAGGGAGCCGCCGCCGCTTCGGTGGCTAGCAGTACAAGCATAGGCAGTAGGGGATACAGATACGGTCCATCTCTCAAGCCTCTGGAAAAGTTACCATATGAGAGGACCAAGTCTGAAAATGAGGAGATATGTCAGGCCGAACTGAGGGCCCATTTTGCAAGGAAAACCCCACCTCCGAAGGAGAAGATAGATCCGATGAAAGCGATGCGCACTATCGATGCCCTGAAGCGACCACCACCGCCTCCGCCGGATTCCAACTTTGACCGCTGTATTAAAAAGACATATCAAGTTGCGTGTCGGTCGGGAAGTACTTCCAGTCATGCAAGGTTAGCAAAACGAAGAAGTGGGAAAAATTCCCCAGCTCGGCGAACAGGCGAACCAATCGTGCCCCCGCTCAAGGTGTCTAGCGATATCGTCGCTAATCATCCGAGGATGGTGCCCGGTACCAAACCTGGTGATTAGCTAAGAGATGATGTACAGTTTAAGCCGTTGGAGGTGGACGAATTCCGTTACCAGCACGGGCAGCCTCTCGTCAAACCTGATCATCCTCCTCTAAAAACGATGATGCGAAAATTCCATGAATGGTACATGAAAACCTGTCGCGAGTCTGGGACGGATTCTTTGATACTGTCAGTTAAAGAGTAGCACGACCTCGTTGGAATGGAACTGTTGAATATTGAATTTGAGGAGATATTCTAGTTATTCAATCAAAAGGTCCTCGACAAAACAATCGTGACTTGCTACTGTTTGTAAGTACTACTTCTGTAATTAAGTCCCTCTATGTATATAGCTCAGCTCTTTCATTGCATGCATATATAATTATCCTCACTACTATATTATGCAGATTGAAGATCGTTGAATGCAGAAAAGCACAAATCTATGACATTGGGTTCATTAACCCAAATGTCATACATGAGTATAATTTCCAAAAGTATCCCACACAAATCGAGGAAAACTTGCTACAATCGTTGCTTAAAAATCAAAACAAAGGGATAATACTCTTTCCTTACAACTTCAAGTGAGTGTTATTGTCTTGTGCATATTCGGTTTCCCTTATTACTCGAGGTTTACAGTAATGTAATTGATGAGTTATACATGCATGTGAAGTTTCCACTATATTCTGCTAGAGATTCAGCTTGAGCGAGGAGTGTAACCGTCTTAGACTCGAAACGAAAAGATCCCCAGGAATACGCGGACATGACTAAAATTCTCCAGAAGTAAGTTCAATCGATCATTATCGCATCATATCGTCAACTTTGTTCATTTCCTGATATCAAGTAATTATTTTCTTTGTCTGGCAGGGTTTGGAAAGAGTTCACAACAATTGTTCCGGCACTGCCGGGGCAGCTGCGATTTACACATCCGAAAGTAAGTACTACTAGCTAGTTCCGCGCATCTCCCATTGATTCTAGTTTCATCAATACCATTTATCATGCTTGATTATCAGTTTGATTGAACTCTATTTCTCGTAAAGTGCTTGGGCAGGAAACCGAGAATAATTTATGTGGATACTACGTTTGCGAGTTCATCTAAAACGCGACGACCCCTAAGCGGGGTTACTCTGGAAAAAAATATCAAGTGCGTAAGCAATAATATTCACAATTTTATTTTATTACCATATATATGTATTGACCCCCTTCTTCAAATTAGATGTGGCAGATGCGGGATGAACTCCTACCATATGATCGCATACGAGCAATTCAAGAAGAAATGGCGGGATTCTTTCTTGACCACGTCATAAATAAAACCAGAGAATAACATCTGGAAGTTGACATTAGATGTTAGGGATTGTAAGAGATCTTATATTGCATATATGTAGCTAGTAGCGTCGGATATATATATGAAAACTTGTTATACGACCAATCTCTCAGAGAAAGAGAGGTCGATCACTTCTATCTCTATATGTTCATGACGATCTTCTGTACTTAATGGTTCCTTCATTTGCTTACTAGCTAGCGTGTCGAGTTCTCTCTATAGTAGCTAGCGTCGACCAAGCACGGAGAAAGAGAGGACACTTCTCTCTATTAATTAGCTAGCTAAAACAATATAAACCTCTAAATTAACCGTCCAAAACCCCCTAAACCCCCCTCCCTTTCAAAAAACCCCAGCAACCGCTAGATGTTGACGCGTGGATGCCTTTTTGGTCCCGGTTGGTATTACCAACCGGGACTAAAGGTCCTCCTACCTGGGCTCCCCGCAGAGGCCATGTGGAGCCCCTTCTGTCCCGGTTTGTAAGAGAACCGGGACTAAAATTTTTGGGCTTTAGTCCCGACCCTTTAGTCCCGGTTCCAGAACCGGGACAAATAGGCCTTACGAACCGGGACAAATGGGCCTTTTTCTACTAGTGCGGGGATAGGAAGACACTAAGTAAACCACACCTACAAATGCAAAGTAAGAAGTTAATTTGAGCTCAAATTGCATAAATCAAATAAACTATCACATACAAACTAAAACCCAAAAATTACTATACTTATAGAGCATTGCAAGAGCTAATCTAGCAATGAGAGATGAAAGGACAAAGTTGCTAACCTTTGTGAACACTTGGAAGGATTGGATGCCTCCAAATCTTGACAAATTTTGGCAAAAATGGAGGATGGGCTCGAGGAAGAGAGGAAGAACAGAGATGAGAGGAATGGGGGGAAGAACAGAGGACTCTGCTCAGGTTGGCACCGAAGGGTTTCAATATAGGGGGACCTTTAGTCCCGGTTGGTGACTCCAACCGCGACTAAAGGTTAGCCTATAGTCGCGGTTGGTGCCACCAACTGGGACTAAAGGTTCCCGTAGGGCCCCAGGCTGACGCCGGCCTGCCACCACGCCTTTAGTGCCGGTCCGTGGAACAAACCGGGACTAAAGGTACGTAACGAACCGACACTAATGATCCCCGTCACGAACCGGCACTAATGATCACATTAGTACCGGTTCAAAAGCCAACCGCGACTAATGACGCGGACAAAAGATTTGTTTCCTACTAATGTATACACATGATCATTGCCGTAAAAATCGCATAACTATTCGCTTTTGTATCAATTGTCCAGCAGTAATTTGTTTACCCATCGTATGTTATTTCTATGAGAGATGCCACTAGAGTATACTGCACCCCCGGGTCTATTCACTTATATATTCACAAACGCTATCATTAACTTGTTGTTATTTATTTGCTTTTATTTTATTTTGCACTTTACAATTATCTACAAAACTCACTTACTTGCAAATAACGAGATCAAGGGGATTGACAACCCTTTTACGGGCGTTAGGTGCAAGTTATTTGTTCTTTCGTGTGCATCCGCTAAAGACGGTTAAATATTGGTATTTCTATTGGTTTAATAAACCTTGGTTTCATAACTGAGCAAAATACTTACCCACTTTGTGCTGTGATAACCCGTTCCTCTTCACGGAAAACCCAATACAGATCACGAGTATCAGCGATACATGCCCCTCAACCTTCCATCGTCGCCGAGACACCTTCAAAATGTACGCGTCACATCCCCCACCCCATCGGCCCTTCATCACTCGAGACCCACGTACTCACGCTCAAGGCTATTTTAGTGGTGTGGATTGCACCAAATAATTTTGATCCATTGAATCGCCCCTCAAATTAAATTTGATTTGACCCCTCTTTAGTTTTGTTGAGTGCATCAATTTTTTTCCACGGTTTGAAACGAGTAGGCTTGGTTTTGTTTTGCTCGTACGATAGTCCCTGTTGAGCATGCGAAAAATCTGTTGTGACAACGTAAACATATTGGATTAGTTAAAATTAGACTTAGGACTAAATTAGGAATTGGAGGCATCCAGAAAGTTCTGTGAAGATGACTATAAGGAGCTGCTAAAAAACTAAAAGAGGATTACTTCGTTCTTCCTATGTGGTGCACTGCAATTCTCGATCTCCGTGGTGGTGGTTGCATAGCTGCCAAGAGGATAACCTTGCTCTCCTTTAGGAAGGGCATCACAAGCGACATCACTTGCATCCTCGCCTCGTGGCGCGACGAGGACTGCTACCAATGGAGAGGCGTCAAGTGCAGCAACCAAACCGGCCATTTCGTTGGGGTTTGCCTCCGCACTCCAAACCCAGATGGTGGTTGTAAAATACGCAATTGTAGCCATCAAACTTGCGCAAACATCTAAATACGGTCACATTTCGAGTAAGCGGGCGTATTCCAATAAGGAGTCGTTGGATTCGAACCCAAGACTGGATGCTATTTGCCTCTCGCGTACAACCACTGGATCAATGATGTTTCAATTTTTGATAAAACGACTAAAATTTCTTATAAACAAGGACTGATTAATTAAAGGTGAGATATAACCCCCAAAATGTACCTACGCATTTGTTTGTTTGAATACGAATAATATAAATTAATAAATCTAGAAAACAAATATAATGCAGATGAACGTACACAAATTCTTTTTGAAAAATCAATGAAAATTTTGTTTGTATTCGAATAATTTCAAACTTAAGAATCTAGATTAAAATTTACAGCCAACTCAATGGTATATTTTTCAGTATTTAAATGATTTTTAATAATCTAGATAAAAAATATTGTTTGGAATGAATGTATGTAAATTTCTTTTGGACAAGTTAATGGATTTTTTTGTTGAATTTGAATAATTTCGAGTTTGATAATTTACATAATAGAAAATATAGTTCCGAATGATGTAACATTATTTTTTGAATAGGAAAAAAAATTCTCCCACACACTTTAAAAAAGTAAATTCACCTCATTTAAGGCATCAATTGTCGTCTTGTTTGTTGGTTACCCTGTCTCTTCTTTTGTTTGTCTACAAAATTTTGCTCAAAAATAGATCCGTTTGTCTATTAAACACATCTTTAATGCGTACTTATTCTAGGTAGTAGAATGCCCGTGCGTTGTCACAGGGATTTTAAACATCTGAATGGTTCATCATGATCATGTTCTGCTGGGAAAAAAACATCTGAGGTTTATGTATATATGATATTCCTCATTGCAAATAATGTCACTAAATTCCTAGATCCATCAAACCATGGGTAAATGCAAAAGTAAATGAATCTGAGTGCAATGCCCATACAGTGCCACAAGGTAACAGGTTTCTATAAAGAGAAATGTTGTGTGACATTGGAGTCATTAACTATCCACATGGGATGATACTTCATGATCGGCATGTGGTAAGACAAATGCATCTAGTTATCGCCTTCCTCTCCTCCATCTTCTTGGCCATCATGCGACAATTTGCTTCATTCCTCTCACTTTCCTCCAATCTATGTGTTTCTTCGCTACCTTGCACAACCATATCGTGAATTTTGTTCAACTCCAAACAATCTTGTTAATTTGGCCATGTCGTAGACTCACACATGTTGATTATGCCAATATTGCAACACTGGCAGAATCCACGTATTAAACATGTGATGGTGATCAGGCTTGGCTAGCGGTTCAAACATGCCTACGATAAAGAAATGTTTTACTCAAAACAAATATTTCAAGGGATAATTTATTTGAAGGAAAAGGAGATATTTGGATCCATCTCAAATTACCGCATATATCTTACGAAACAAAATTCATCAAGTCAGTCGTCTAAAATAGAAGAACTTCATATTAGGGGTACATAGATTTGCAAAATAATAATAAAACGATGTTATATATACTCCATGATGGACTTATTATGGCTACAATAGTTCTGCGAAGCAAATAGTGAATACTCAATAGCATGAAGTTAGTCCTTTCAAAAGGTAAGTCACATAACACCTAAAAATCTATTTTTCCTTCCTCTTGGACACACAATAAACCGTGTCATTGAATATAGAGGAAATAAACTAATATAAGTACAATCAATAGCCTTCTATTTTGCGCAATGATCAATATAAATATATTTGTTATGACATTGTGCTAACAGGATATTGGAGGTGGGTGACACCCATGCGTTGCCCTAACGGGATCTTGGAGGAGGCATCGCATGCGCATCTCCGGTGCAGCCTCGGACTTAACTGCCTCATGCAGCACAACCGTGGGGCTAGCCTACCAACCGAGACTTTAGGAGTAGAGATATACAATAAGATTTGTTTGTCATGGTTTATTTGTTAATTTTCTTAAAATTCATTTTTTTTTGAAAATCTACTATTTATTTTCTAAAACAAATTGCATTAATGAGAGAGATCGGTTGATTTGGATAAGTCAGTAAAGTTAGACATGTGATTTTTTGTACGTCAGAAAAGTATTGATTTGGAAGAAAGGAGTAAAGAGAAAATAAATCGATGGATAAGAAAACCAATAAGAGAAGATGGTGGGAGGTGGGACAAAATAAAATCGGATGAAAAAACCCCGGCGTATAAGGCTATCATCTCCCCTTTAGGAGTAGAGATTTGTTTGCTTTTGATTTAAATGTTAATTTTCTTAAAGCCGTTATTTATTTTCTGAAAATCCATTTTTAAAATCGCATGCAGCGCCATCAACAGTTGGCACCTACTGACGACGTGGCTTGGGCACACTGGCATGCCCCGTAATAGGCAGGAATACAATTACATACAGAAAATGTGACTTTTTTTGAATGTCGACAGCTGTACTGTCAAATTCCTTGATAAAAAAAAGGTGTTATATGAACCCTGAGAGAAGAAAAGCACCACAAAAAGACAACGCAAAAAGAAAAGAAAGAAAAGGATCCGCGGACAACACCACAAATCCAAGCTCTACCATTAATCACGAACACCATCGGAATCCATTGTCAGAATCTCAAGGTGACACCCTTAAGGAGAAAATGTGACTTATTTACTCGTTCATGCAAGTTGATGACTGCACTCATGGACTCCCTCCATCTCATAATACAAAAACGGTTTTTTACCACGCAAGTTTTAAGACCTTTAATGTATTTACCTTTTTTTAGAATCATCTAAAAGGAAAAATAAGCTGAGAAGGTGTTGACGAAAACGGCCATCAGTCCGGATACCAGCGCAGGACGAATAGGCGCAGGCACACACGACACTAGACCGCAGCCTGAACACACACAACCCCCCCCTTGCCGCCACGTCACCGATCCGCGTCCCCCCGCTCCTCAACCAACCAGCGCCGAGCTCGCGGATCGCGTGCTTCCTCAACGCGCTCCCCAGCCGTCAGATCTGGACGCAGTCCGAGACCCTTTTCCCAAACGGTAACAAGAAACCGCCTCGGCCCACCCCCACCTATAGATTCCTCACCCACCTCCCCATCCCTTGTCCCACTACCCAATTCGAGTTCATCGGCCGCAGCAAGTTTCGAAGCCGCCGCCGAGGAGCCGGAGAAGCAGAAGCGATGGCCCGTACCAAGCAGACCGCCCGCAAGTCCACCGGCGGCAAGGCGCCCCGCAAGCAGCTCGCCACCAAGGTCCGTCTAGTCCCTGTGTCCTCTCGCCGCCCTTCTCCCTCCCCTGTTTCGATTTCGATCTGTTCATCCTTGTTGATCCGAGATTTGTTGACTGACGTTCGGATTTGGATCGTTGTGTTCCATCAGGCGGCGAGGAAGTCGGCGCCGACCACCGGCGGAGTGAAGAAGCCTCACAGGTACAGGCCCGGAACCGTCGCGCTCCGTGAGATCCGCAAGTACCAGAAGAGCACGGAGCTGCTGATCCGGAAGCTGCCCTTCCAGCGCCTGGTCCGCGAGATCGCGCAGGACTTCAAGACAGACCTCCGCTTCCAGTCCCACGCCGTGCTGGCGCTCCAGGAGGCGGCCGAGGCGTACCTCGTGGGGCTGTTCGAGGACACCAACCTGTGCGCCATCCACGCCAAGCGCGTCACCATCATGCCCAAGGACATCCAGCTCGCCCGCCGCATCCGCGGGGAGCGCGCCTAAGCGAGGCCAATCCAGCCTCCTGCCGCCGCCGCCTCATTCGGAGGCATGCCACCATTCACCACCAGTAGTTGATTAGCTTTGTTCGTCGAGATATGCATCCTGTGGTTCGTTGGTTGGTTGGTTGCCGTAGTTACAGAGACTCTCGTCTGCTTAATTGGTTTAGGTTTGCGGTGTTGCAAACCGATGCTTCCTGTCATGAAATTGTTGCTGATATAGTGTTCTATTGACAATTGCCTCCTCTTCTTTGAATCCTCTCTACTGATGTCCTGTTCGGTGAATCATCTTGCGATTTTCTCTGTGGCTGTTGTGCCTTTCCCACCGACGGTTTGGAATTTGGATTTGGGCACGCTCGTTGGTGATCTCTGTAGTAGGACAAATATGAGCGATATGGCCCGGCACTTGTTTGGTTATAGCTAAGATGTACACATTTGATTGATCCTTTTTTTTTTGTCATTTTGGCTGCTCGGCCGTGCAATATGTGATGGGTCCCGGTTTGATCTCATGCGCCGACGGATTTGGCGGTGGGGAATTTTTAATTTGTACGCTTGCTTTGGTGATCAATCTTTGTAAGCAACTTTTTTCTTAAAAAAATAAAGAGGATAGCGTCGGGTGTAAAGTCGAACCTGGGCAGTACGAGCCGTAGTGTTTGGGGCAATTTTCTCATTATTTCCCAATCCCCAGACTCTCCAAATGAGAATCAAGATCAACGCATTGTGTTTGGACTAGGAATGCTTGTGCTTTTATTTTACCATGGGAGCTGCTTCGTCCAGTATATGAACAAACACATCCCCCTTAAAAGCACAAATTTTTGCTTGATTGTTTTCTCATTGAGTTGCTCTTCATACACATTAGTCCTGGCCATGGACGGCCTGGCATGGTCGGCCAGGCCCGACCCGACCTTGCCCACGGGCCGGGCTCGGGCCTAGATTTTAAGCCTGGTGGTCGGGCTGGGCTCGGGCCTGATAAAACTGGTTCGACCTGACCTTGTCCACGGGCCGGGTTCGGGCCTAAATTTTAAGCCCGGTGGTCGGGCTGGGTTCGGGCCTGATAAAACTAGAGTTTATGCCTACGTCGGGTCAGGTTGGGCTTTTTCGGAATTAGGTTGGGCCCATAAATTAGGCTCGACAATGGGGCCAGGCTCGGGCCTAGGTTTTTAACGTTGTTTTATTTTTTGCCCGGTCCAAGGACCGACCCGGCCGGTGATATGATCAGGTATAATATACATCATATAATCATTATCCTCTTAGTTGGAGTAATAACAACTTTCAGGCTTTCATTCATGGCATTTCTATAGTGTGGGAATAGAAAAAGAACACAACAATAAAGTGTCACAATGTATAAAATGCTATTCCTTTTGTTTCTTTTTAGTCTGCGTATAAATTTTGTCTAAAATTAATGTATATATAATTTGATGAAACTTATAAAATATATTAACATCCACAATACTAAATCGGTATCATTAGATTTTCTATGGAATGTAGTTTCATATTATATATTTTTATGTTATAGATGTTGATATTGTCAATATAAATGTGATTAAACTTTGTAAAGTTTGACTTGACAAAATAAAAAAAACAGGAGTACAATGATCTGCTACGCTACATGCCTACAACATTATCTGGTGGTTTGATCATGCACCTAAAAAATGTTGAAACCACATGACGTTTGAATGGATGAAAATTTCCTATCAAATCTACTGAAAAATGTTGAAATCACATGACATTTGAATGGATGAAAATTTCCTATCAAATCTAGTAGACTTGAATCTTAAAAAGGAGTAACGTAGATTATAACTTTCTAAGTTAGTTGGTTAGTTTTTGATGGGACCTGTCCATCCATGTTTAACTCTTAAACTGGGAATCAATACTTGTATATTTTTTAGATTTATTTTAGTCACCACTCTATTCTTTCAGTGGTATGGCCGTCCACAAATTATGAGTAGACTTTAGCAACTTTGTTATCCTCAAGATGTGTCGGCACAATCTTTACGAAGTATAAAGACAACTGCCCCATTACATTGTCTCTTATGTGTTGTACCTAGCGTTGTTGTATTTAATTGGTCGGAGATCATGTATGCATCACAATACTATGACCTACTTATGAAGAGAGTAAATGGGAGAGAAGCCACACCAGATCTAAGGACCGTATGTCCACAAATATACAACTTGCATTTTTCTTCTTTAATTGATGTGTCACATCAGTTTTTTAGCTATGAACCTGTGTTAAGAAACAAGCATTGAGAGCATACCTGGCCAAACGGGCCGGCCCGGCATGGCCCGCTGGTAATCGTGCCCGGCACGGTCCGTCCCGCCGCGACACGATTACTAACCGGGCCGTGCCGTGCCGGCCCGCGTGTTCAGGGTGCCGGCCCAGGCACGGACCGTTTGCTAATCGGGCCGACCCGTCGGCACGCCAAGCCCGCTAATATACCTACTATTTGACGTATTGAGCGTTTTTTAGTCTATTTTTACTTATTGGGCCATATAAAAAAAAGCTAATCGGGCCGTGCCGTGCCGGCCCGCGTGCTGGGGGTGGTGGCCCAGGCACGACCCAAGGCGGGCCGCGGGCCTGGCACGACCCGTTTAGCTCGTGCCGGGCCGGGCCGCGTGCCATGCCGGCGCGGCGTGCCGTTGGGCCGGCCCATTAAGCCCGGCCCGTTTGGCCAGGTATGATTGAGAGTATCCAGAGTGTCCGTGCACACGTTTATTGGGATGAGCGTGCATGCGTGTTTGTGCCCATATGCATCTATATCATGTCTCTCAAAAGAATCTATAAATGAAACTAATGCAAGCAAGAACAAATTTCTAAGGACATGATTGCACAATGGCTTATACATTAGTATGGTTTACAGAAACAAAGGTCCTAGGGGTGCATATTATGAGTTGACGCTATCCCAACTTACACGATGGGTGTTTTTAAAATGCCAACAAGATTTCATGGGGAATAATTGATTAGGAGATTCTGGCAGGGAGGCATCAGTCAAGAAGAAGGGTGCATCGGACCACATGATCTTACAAACCCAAAAGGTAGAGGGGTTGTGGGGTTTGGTGATATGGTGTTATTTAACCAAGCTCCTTTGGAGTGCCAAGGGTGGAGGTTGACCCAAACTCCGATAATTTGTGTGTAAAGTCGACGAAGACAAAATATTATTACAATAAAAACATAATAAAGAGTGTTGAATGGGGATGCATCTTTTGTTTAGGAGGTATATATAATGGTGCTTGACCTGTTGAAGTAAGGCCTAATTCAGAGGGTGGGTAGCAAAAGGCGAAAAATGTTTTGGCGGAATAAGCGGGCCCATGACATGGCAAGCTAAAAGTGTCAAGCCATATGGGCACATCTCCAAGAATTTGTGTCGTCGTGAACTTTGTCAGCTTGAGTATGAACCAACAAATATTCTCCACCGTATAACTAAGGTCATAGAGGAAGTCAATGTTCACACCGTTAAGAGGTAAAAGTTCAGGCAAGATCCCAAAATTGTGATGTTTGGGGTATTATACTTTGTCAATCACAACCTTTCCCCCAAGTAGAGGTTCGTCATGAGGGATCTGCCCTTGTCCCCCCTATATATTTTTTTATCTTTGTTCCCCTATATGTTTATATTTGTTGGAAATCGGCTTGTAATGACTCTGAATTGAGCGGTATATTTGGAGGACATCCATGAATTAAAAATTAGCATCACAACACCCTAAAATTTCACAGTTCATGTCTGTTCTTGACGACATTTTTTGATACTTGATACGAAGCAAACTATTATTGTAAAAAACTACTTGAGCTTTATGTGATTTGGCTACGTCCATGTTCTTTAATCCAAACAAACATTCAATTTTATTCAACAATATTTGCCCAGTTGAATTTTATTTACCAATATTCTTGATTTCAAACACGACACCTTTGAGGAAAAATATCTTTGACATGACGCTCCACTCAGGGCATCCTCCTGTCAACTGACACACCTTGTACATAGCCACTCTGGCTATTAGCGCGATGCCCCAAGCTTCCATCCAAATAAGTTGAACATGACGGCGCCTCAAACCTTGGTACTACAGCCATCACTGCCACATGTGTATAGTGCTCCACTTTGACAAGGGTGGCCCCTTTGTATCATATATGTTCATTTTTGTTGGGGGGTGGTGGCTTTGCCCCATATATGTGTTTGTTTCTTGCAGATGAGCTTGCAAGGCTCCTAATTGGGTGATCTATTTGGATAAACTATAGGATTTTAAATTCCACAGGAGAGCACCTTGCATATCACATTTATTGTTCGTCGATGACAATGTGTTTTTTCAAAGCTAATACAAACAAGCCACAATTGTAAAAATTGCTCTAGGTTATATGAATTGGCTACATGCAAGGTGAGATTTATTAATCCAAGTTTTATGTGCCACGATGAAGATCGCAAAAAATTTAAGAATATTCTTGACATCAGGCATACCATCTTTGATGAGAAGTATCTTTGTCTACCTATCACTATTGCTACCTATGGTCCAATAAATAAAGAAAGTTGGCAATTTTGAACTTATAAGGAAATGTTTAACAAGATTATGGCGGGGTCAGAAAAATATCCATCAGTCGTAGGAAAGAAAATTCTTATCAGGTCGACAACGCAAGCTATCCCAACTTACATGATGGGGATATTTAAAATGGCAACTAAATTTCATGATGACGAAATGATTAGGAGATTATCTTAGGGAGAATGTCAAGGGGAGAGGGGACCCCCCTGCGTGAGGCCTCTGGTGGGTAGTTTTTTATATCTCTATATGATTGAAACTGACTCTAGAACTCACATAAGAAAACCATTCCATTATCATTTGGACCCACTGCTCATGAAACCCTATCTTCAACATCATCCTTTCCAGAAATCCCCATCCACTCTTTCATATGCTTTCATCATATCAAGATTGACTGCATAGTACCCAGAAGACCCATGTGTCTTCTTCTTTATGGTGTGAAAATGTCCATAGCCAAGCATGCCATTATTAGTAATTAATCTGCATGGTACAAACATACTCTGCGTGGGAGAAATAGTTTCTGGAAGAATTCTCTTTAGCCTATTATCAATCATCATTGAGATAATCTTATGACGTTGCAAATACCGATTGCCTTATAGTGAGTTATTACCTCTGGACTGTCCACTTTGGGGATCAAAACGATATTTGTTAAATTCCATCCAATTGATATCTTTCTTTTGTTTATTGCACCCAACACCTCATCTATTAGCTCCTCTCCCACAATGTGCCAAAATCTCTTAAAAAGATTGCATGTAGCCCGTCGGGGCCCGACACCTTCATATCACCTATTTGAAAAAGAGCATTGCGCACGTGCTCATGGTTATATGGACCAGCAAGGAACTCATTCATATTATTTGTTACAATAGGTTTAAAAACAGATAATAGACCATGGTCAATCTTTGCAGAACTGGAAGTAAAGAGATTATGAAAATAGTCACCAACTAGCGGCCTTAGTGTTGGGGAACATTGCATGGGAAACTAAAAATTTCCAACGAACCCCCAAGATCTATCTATGGAGATCAACATCTACGAGAGGGAGAGTGGATCTACATACCCTTGTAGATTGCTAAACGGGAAGCGTTAAGAAACGCGGTTGATGTAGTCAAACGTCTTCGCGATCCAAATCGCAATTCGTCCCGCGATCCAATCACGATCCGTCCCGATCTAGCGTCGAACGGATGGCACCTACGCGTTGAGCACACGTACAGCTCGATGACATCTCCGCCTTCTTGATCCATCAAGTGAGAAGGATGGGAGGTAGATGAGTTCTTCGACAACGCAACGCTGTTGCGGCGATGGTGGTGCTGCTATCCCGGTAGGGATACGCCTAGCGCTATCGAAACCGCGAACGGAGGAGAAAACGATCTAGGGAGAGAGAGGGGCGCCAAGGGCTTCATGTGTGCTCTTGGGGCTCCCCTCCCCTATATATATAGGTGGAGGGGCATGGAGATCATCCCCTCCAAGCTCTAGGGTGCAGCCAAGGGGTAGGCACTAGACTCCTAGTCCAATTCCCTCCCTTTCCAAAACAGGTGGACTTTCCACCTCTCCCAAGCCACATGGGCCTTGAGGGACTTGTGCGTCTGCCCCAATAAGGCCAGGACACCTCCCCTCAGACCATGCAAACCCTTGGGACGTGGTGGAACCCTTGGTGGACTTCCGGACTCCTCCGGAAGTTTCTGAAACCTTCTAGAAGCTACCCGGTACAATACCTAAAAAACCCGAAACTTTTTCGGTAGCCAAAATATGACTTCCCATATATAAATCTTTACCTCTGGACCATTCCGGAGCTCCTCATGATGTCTGGGATATCATACAGGACTCCGAACAACCTTCGGTCACCAACATACATAACTAAACAATACCAAATCGTCACCGAACGTTACATGTGCAGACCCTGCGGGTTCGAGAATTATGTAGACATGACCGAGACAACTCTACGGTCAAGAAACAATAGCGGGACCTAGATGCCCATATTGGCTCCTACATATTCTACGAAGATCTTTATCGGTTGAACCATGATGTATGGATTTAAACAATCCCATATGCAGTTCCCTTTGTCCATCGGTATGTTAGTTGCCCGAGATTTGATCATCGGTATCTCCATACCTAGTTCAATCTCGTTATCGGCAAGTCTCTTTACTCGTTCCGTAATACAAGATCCCGTGAATAACTCCTTAGTCGCATTGCTTGCAAGCTTCTTGTGATGTTGTATTACCGAGTGGGCCCAGAGATACCTCTTCATCATACGGAGCGACAACTCCCAGTTTCGATCCACGCCAACCCAACAGACACCCTCGGAGATACCTGTAGAGCACCTTTATAGTCACCCAGTTACGTTGTGACATTTGATACACACAAGGCATTCCTCCGGTGTCAGGGAGTTGCGTGATCTCATGGTCGTAGGAACAGATACTTGACATGGATAAAGCGGTAGCAATAAATTGACACGATCAACTGCTATGCTTACCGTTGGGTCTTGTCCATCACATCATTCTCCTAATGATGTGATCCTGTTATCAAATGACAACTCATGTCTATGGTTAGGAAACCTTGACCATCTTTGATCAACGAGCTAGTCTAGTAGAGGCTCACTAGGGACATGGGGTTGTCTATGTATCCACACATGTATTTGAGTTTCTGATCAATACAATTCTAGCATGGATAATAGACGTTTATCATGAACAAGGAAATATGATAATAACCAATTTATTATTGCCTCTAGGGCATATTTCCAACAGTCTCCCACTTGCACTAGAGTCAATAATCTAGTTCACATCACCATGTGATTTACACCCACTGAGTTCTGGGGTTTGATCATGTTTTGGTTGTGAGAGAGGCTTTATAGTCAATGGGTCTCTAATATTCAGATCCGTGCGCACTTTGCAAATCTCTATGTCATACCATAGATGCTGTTACTGCGCCCCACTTGGACCTGTCCCAAATGGATGCTCCACTATACATATCCGATCTGCTACTCAGATTCATTTGGATTGGTGTCAAAGCTTGCATCGACGTAACCCTTTACAATGAACTCTTTGTCACCTCCATAATCGAGAAACATCTCCTTAGTCCTCTAGTTACTAAGGATCATTTTTTACCGCTGTCAAGTGATCCACTCCTAGATCACTCTTGTACCCCCTTGCTAGACACGTGGCAAGGCAAACATAGGTGTGGTACACAGCATAACATACCATATAGACCCTACGGCTAATGCATAGGGGACGAACTTCGTTCTTTCTCTTTCTTCTGCAGTGGTCGAGCGTTGAGTCTTTACTCAACTTCACATCTTAGAACACAAGCAAGAACTCCTTCTTTGGCTGTTCCATTTTGAAATCCTTCAAAATATTGTCAAGGTATGTGCTTGGTGAAAGTCTTATCAGATGTCTTGATCTATCTCTATAGATCTTGATGCCCAATATGTAAGTAGCTTTATCCGGGCCTTCCTTTGGAAAACTCATTTCAAACAACCCTTTATGCTTTCCAGAAATTCTACATTATTTCCAATCAACAATATGTCATCCACATATACTTACCAGGAATTCTATAGTTCTCCCACTCACTTTCTTGTAAATACAAGTTTCTTATAAACTTTGTATAAACCCAAAAGCTTTGATTACCTCATCAAAGCGTATATTCCAACTCCAAGATGCTTGCTCCAGTCCATAAATGGATTGCTAGAGTTCGCATGCCTTTAGCATCCTTAGGATTGACAAAACCTTCTGGTTGTATCGCATACAACCTTTCCTCAAGGAAAACATTAAGGAGACTATGTCTTGACACCCGTCTGCCAGATTTCATAATTGAAAATGCAGAAACTACTAACATAATTCCAACAAATTTTAGCATCGATATGGGTGAGAGAGCCTCATCCTAGTCAACTCCTTGAACTTGTCAGAAACTTCTTTGTGACAAGTCGAGCTTTATAAATGGTGACATTCATCATGAGTGTCTGTATTCTTCTTAAGGTCCATTTGTACTTAACGACTTGTCATTCTATAGGCAAGTCCACCAAAGTCCTTACTTGGTTTTCATACATGGATCCTTATCTCGGATTTTCATGGCTCCTAGCCATTTGTTGGAATCCGGGCCCACCATCGCTTCTTCATAGTTCGTAGGATCATCGTTGTCTAACAACATGATTTCGAAGACAGGATAACCATACCACTCAGGGGCAGTACGATTCCTTGTCGGCCTACGAGGCTCGGTAGTAAATTCATCCAAAGTGTCATGATCATCATCATTAACCTCCTCTTCATTTGGTGTTGACGCTGCAGGAACAACTTTCTATGCCATGCTACCATCCAACTAAAGTGAAGGTTCAATAACTTCATCAAGTTCTACTTTCCTCCCACTCAATTCTTTCGAGAGAAACTCTTTCTCGAGAAAGGACCCATTTTTAGCAACAAACACTTTGCCCATGGATCTGAGATAGAAGGTATACCCAACTGTTTTCTTAGAGTATTCTATGAAGATGCATTTGTCCGCTTTGGGTTCGAGCTCATCAGCTTGAAAACTTTTTCACATAAGCGTCGCAGCCCCAAACATCAAGAAACGACAGCTTAGGTTTCTTGCCAAACCATAATTCATACGGTGTCGTCTCAACGGACTTTGATGGTGCCCTATTTAAAGTGAATGTATTTGTCTCTTATGCATAACCCCAAAACTATAGTGGCAAATTGGTAAGAGACATCATGGTACACACCATATCCAATAGAGAACGACTACGACGTTCACACACACCATCATACTATGGTGTTCCAGGTGGCGTGAGTTGTGAAACAATTTCCACATTGTCTTAGTTTGCATACCAAACTCGTAACTCAGATATTCACCTCCACGATCATATAGTAGACATTTTATCTTCTCATCACGATGATCTCAAACTTCACTCCAATTCTACTTGAACTTTTCAAATGATTCAGACTTGTGTTTCATTAAGTAAATATCCCTATATCTACTCAAATCATCAGTGAAGGTAATAAAATAACGATGTCCACTGCACGCTTCAACACTCGTTGAACCCCATACATCAACATGTATCATCTCCAGTAAGTTACTTTCCCATTCCATCAAACCAGAAAACGGGGTTTTCGTCATCTTGCCCAAGAGGCATGGTCCGCATGTCTCAACCGATTCGAAATCGAGTGAGTCAAAAGATCCATCAGCATGGAGTTTCTTCATGTGCTTTACACCAATATGACCTTGGCGGAAGTGCCAGAAGTATGTGGTACTATCATTATTAACTCTGCATCTTTTGGCATCAATATCATGAACATGTGTATCACTACGATCATGATTCAATAAACCATTCATATTGGGTACATGACCAGTGAAGGTATTATTCATGTAAACAGAATAACCATTATTCTTTGACTTAAATGAATACACTGTATTGCAATAAACACGATCTAATCATGTTCGTGCTCAACGCAAACAACAAGTAACATTTATTCAGGTTCATCACTAATCCCGAAGGTAGAGGGAGCGTGCGATGGTGATCAAATCAACCTTGGAAACACTTCCAACACACATCGTCACCTCGCCCTTAGCTAGTCTACGTTTTATACTGTAGCTTTTATTTCGAGTTTCTAACATTTAGCAACTGCACCGGTATCTAATACCCAAATGCTAATAGGAGTACTAGTAAGGTACACATCAATAACACGTATATCAAATATACTTCTGTTGATGTTGCCAGGCTTATTATCTACCAAGTATCTAGGGCAGTTCCACTTAGTGACCGTTCCCCTCATTACAGAAGCACTTAGTCTTGGGTTTGGGTTCAACCTTGGGTTTCTTCACTGGAGCGGTAACTGGTTTGCCATTCTTGAATTTTCCCTCCTTGCCCTTGCCCTTCTTGAAACTAGCGGTTTTACTACCATCAAACTTGATGCTCCTTCTTAATTTCTACCTTTGCGGTGTCAAACATCGCGAATAGATCAGGGATCATCTATCCCTGGCATGTTATAGTTCATAATGAAGCACTAGTAGATTGGTGGCAGTGACTTGAAGAACTATGTTAATCACTATCTTATTTGGAAGATCAACTCCCACTTGATTCAAGCGATTGTAGCACCTAGACAATCTGAGCACATGCCCACCGGTTGAGCTATTCTTCTTCATCTTGAAGACAAAGAATCTTGTTGGAGGTCTCATACCTCTCAACATGGGCACGAGCCTGAAATCTCAATTCCAGCTCTTGGAACATCTCATATGCTTCGTGACGTTTAGAACATCTTTGGAGCCTCAATTCTAAGCCTTAATGCATGACACACTGAATTATGAAGTAGTCATAACAACGTGCCTGTCAGATGTTCACAACATCCATAGACGACGCTAGAGGGGATGGTGCACCGAGCGGTGCATCAAGGACATAAGCCTTCTGTGCAACAATGAGGACAATCCTCAGTTTACGGACCCTAACCATATAATTGCTACTACCATCTTTCAACTTACTTTTTCTCTAGGAACGTATCAAAATTCAGGGGAGCTACAACAAGAGCTAGTGATCCACAACATAATTTGCAAAGACATTTTGACTATGTTCATGATAATGAGTTCAATTAATCATATTACTAAAGAACTCCCACTCAAATCAAGATCCCTCAGGTTGTCTAAGTGTGACATGATCCATATCCACCAACCCAAGTCCGATCATCATGTGAGATGTGGTGGTTTCAATGGTGAACATCTTCATGTTGGTCATATCGACCATATGACTCATGTTTGACCTTTCGGTCTCCTGTGTTTCGATGCCATGTCTATACATGATAGGCTCATCAAGTTTAACCCAAGTGTTCCGCATGTGCAAAACTGGCTTGCACCCGTTGTATGTGAACATAGAGTCTATCACACCCGATCATCATGTGGTGCTTCAAAACGACGAAATTTCGCAACGGTGCACACTCGGGGAGAACACAATTTTATCTTGAATTTTTTTAGTGAGGGATCACCTTATAATTCTACCATCGTCCTAAGCAAAATAATATGCATAAAAGGATTAACATCACATGCAAATCATAAGTGACATGATATGGCCATGAACTTGTGCTTTTGATCTCCATCTCCAAAGCACCGACATGATCTCCATCGTCAACGACATGAGATCATGATCTCCATCATCATGATCCTCATCATTGTGTTGCTATCGGGATTTTCGCGCCAACCATGCTTCTACTACTATTGCTACCGTTTAGCGATAAACTAAAACATTACATACCGCTTAATGATTGACACCCAGGTCATACAATAATTAAAGACAACCCTATGGCTCCTGCCGGTTGCCGTATGCATCGACATGCAAGTTGATATAAGCTATTACAAAACATGATCATCTCATACATCAAATATATTCCATCATGTCTTTGGCCATATCATATCACAACTTACCCTGCAAAAACAAGTTAGATGTCCTGTAATTTGTTGTTGCATGTTTTACGTGGCTGCTATAGGTATCTCGCAAGAACGATTCTTACCTACACAAAACCACAAAGGTGGTATTCAAGTTGCTATTTAAGCTTCTACAAGGACCACCTTCGCCAAATCCGATTCAACTAGAGTGGGAGAGACAGACACCCACCAGCCATTTTTATGCAAGGAGTTACATGTCAGTCGATGGAACCGGTCTCTCGTACGTGGAAGAGTAAGGTTGGTCCGAGCTGCTTCATCCCACAATACCGTTGAATCAAGATAAGACTAAGTAAGTAAGCAATGTGAAAATCAACACCCAAAAAATCTTTTGAGTCCTACTCGTGCATGTTTTCTATGCATATACCTAGCTCATGATGCCATCATCATGATCTTCATCTAGTAGATACTCACTAGGGACATGGGGTTGTCTATGTATCCACTCATGTATTTGAGTTTTCGATCAATACAATTCTAGCATGGATAATAGACATTTATCATGAACAAGGAAATATGATAATAACCAATTTATTATTGCCTCTAGGGCATATTTCCAACACTTAGATTGGCATTGTCTTCCACCCAATTATGCCTTTCATTCTTAGGTTTTTATCAGGTTCCTTCGCCTTCTTGCTGTCGCTGAATGTTGAAAATATGAAGAATCTCGACCCCCTTATTTAACCAATTAAATCGACCCCTCTAGGCCTAATAGATCTCATCTAGTTCAAGCAGGTTTTCAATCAAACCTGATAGTTCTATTTGCCTCGTTGTCACTTCATCCGAAACGGTTCCTTCATTGGTGCCTCAAGTTCCCATCGAGCCTTCTTTAGTTTTGCCTTCAGTTTTTCAAGACTCGGCCAGTTGACCAAATTGAGTTTGTCCACGGCCGTAGGGCACATACCATGAAATAATTGCTTTTTGCCAAGCAGTAGTAGCAATCTCATTCATAGATTCTTCCGCTAACCATCACATTTCAAACTTTCTATTTCTCTTTGGTATACTCTCCGCCACACCTAACAGATACTCAGTATCCATAGACACCTGTCGGTGGTCCAATTTTCCCATATCCAAGTTACTCACACCCACGAGCGGGTACAACTGCAGCCATGCAACATTAGAGACTGCTCGATCACTCTCACACAGTCCACCACAAAACCAGGTGAACGTTTCACCGTTATTACCTAAATCATCCAGATTGTAGTCTGGCAACGCATCTTGAAACCCTTTTAATCGAGACTGATGGCGAGGAGCACCCTCATCTTTCTTCGATGAGTATAAAATCTCACTAAAATCACCTATCACCATCCACGACAATCCTAACTAAGCATGCAAGTCGTGCATGTTTCTAAAAGTTCCTCTTTATGATCTCAACTCGGTTGGCCATATATTCCAGTCATCCTCCACATGCGCCCGTCATTTTCTTTGACAGACACATGATACGTCTCCAACGTATCAATAATTTATGAAGTATTCATGCCATATTCACCTATGGTTACAATACTTTTATATGGGTTTGATGCAATTTATATGATTTATTTAGAACTAACCGAGACTGATGATGTTTTAAGCAGAACTGCCGTGTTGTTGTTTTTTTGTGCAGAAATAAAAGTTCTCCAAATGCAACAAAACCTTTTGACGATTTTTTGGAACAAAACAGGCACTAGAAACTTCATGGGAGGGCCAAAAGAGACACGAGGTGGGCACAACCCACTAGGTTGCCCGAGCCCCCTCTGGCTTGCGCTGGTATCTTGTGGTCCACTCATGGCCCATCTTCGCGTGAAACCGATGCCCACAAATCCTATATACTTAGAAACCACCAGAATTAACCCTAGATGAGAAGGTCCGCCATCGCAAGCCTCTATAGCCACGAAAAGCCAATCAAGACCACATTCCAGCACCCTGCCGGAGGGGAAAATCATCGCTAGAGGCCATCTTCATCATCCTTATGGTCTCCATGATGAGGAGGGAGTAATTCACCCTCGGGGCTGAGGGTTTGTACCAGTAGCTATGTGTTTTATCTCTCTCTCATGTTCTTTTGTGCTCACGATCTTGATGTATCACATGCTTTGTTAATATAGTTGGGTCATATGGTTTTTCCCCTCTCTATCTTGTTATGATGAATTGAGTTTTTCCTTTGAGATTTTGTTTTTATCGGATTGAATACTCTAATGGATTTGAGAGCACTTGATGTATTTCTTGCATGCGGATACCCGTGATGACATTGGGGTATTCAAGTGATTCACTCGATATATGTTATAGCGTCAACTTGCGGATTTCGGTGACCTGTGGGATCTATGCATAGGGGTTGATTTATTTTGAAAATTAGAGATGGCACATACAAATTTTCTTGGAACGGCACGGAAATACCTCATATAGTTAGGTATGGTGGACTCATCTGGCAAAACTAGATTTAAGGATTTTGGATGCACAAGTAGTGTTTCTACTTAATACGAGTGGAGGCTAGCAAATAGATTGAGAAGGAACCAACCAAGAAACGAAAATTCACATAAACGAGCATTAAGCATAACTAACACCGAATAATGGACCATAAGTATGATGTAACTTCATTGTATAACTATTGACTTTCGTGCTTGCATAGGGAATCACAAACCTTAACACCAATATTCTTACTAGAGCATAATTACTCACCAATATAACTCACATATTACTATCATCATGTCTCAAAACTATCACAAGGAATCAAGTTTAATTTGTCAAATGATATTCATGAATTTTTTACTATATCCCTCTTGAATATCTATCACTTCGAGACTAGTTTCATATATTGACAAGCTAAAAAAATTACGTGAAGAACATGAGCATAAAAATTTGATCTCTCAAAATAATATAAGTGAAGCATGGGAGAATTTCTTCAAAATTCACTAACTCTCAAAACAATCTAAGTGAAGCATGAGAGTATTTCTTAAAAAGTTAAAGCACGTCATGCTAAAAAATATATAAGTGAAGCACTAGAGCAATTCCATAGCTCAAAAGGTTTAAGTGAAGCATATAGAGCAATTCTAACAAATCATAGCATAATTTTGGCTCTCTCAGATAGGTGTATCCATCAAGGATACTTGTGAAAAACTAAAAATCAAATAAAGCAAAGACTCATATAATACAAGACGCTCCAAGCAAAACTCATGATATGTGAGTAATAAAAATATAGCTCCAAGTAAAATACCGATGGTCGTTAGAAGAAAGAGGGGATGCCACTCGAGGCATTCCCAAGCTTAGTTGATTCTTTCTCCTTGGAAATTATCTAGGGGTGACATAAAATCCCCAATATTAGGCTCTTTTCACTCCTTATTCCTTCATCCATCATGATCTCACCCAAAACTTGAAAACTTCAATCACACAAAACTTAACAAAATCTTCGTGAGATCCGTTAGTATAATAAAGCAAATCACCACTCTAAGTACTATTGAAAACCCATTCATATTTTATTATTGCATTATATCTACTGCATTCTAAGTTTAGCAAGGCTTATACCCTAAAATAAAAGCCATAGATTCATCAAAATAAGCACATAATGCAACGAAAACAGAATCTGTCAAAAACAGAACAGTCTGTAGTAATCTGTACTCCAAACATACTTATGTAACTCTAACAATTCTCAACAACTAAGAAAACGTCATTAATTTGTATATAAATCTTGTGTAAAAAATTCAGAATTTTTCTTCGCTTCTGTGATTTTCAAGAATTCTTTTACTGGACGCAAAAGTTTCTGTTTTTCAACAAGATCAAATCCACTATCACCCAACATGATCCTAAAGGCTTTACTTCGCACAAACATAAATTAAAACATAAAAAACAGAATTATAACAGTAGCATAATTGTGTAAACACTCAAGAACAGAAATAAAAACTAAAAATAAATTTTATTCATTGGGTTGCCTCCCAACACGCACTATCGTTTTACGCTAGGCATAATGCAAAGATTCTAGTATTGTCATCTTTAGTCTTTTTATTCATAGATGTATTTTCATAGAGAGGTTTCACAAATATAACTTGAAACACATTATCCATGGAAATCTTAGCACTATCAAGTTGTCCATTGATGTATCCTTTTTGGTTTTCGGCTACAATCCAAGAATATTGTTGATTAACATCATTAAAAACTTGTTGGATCATATCTAAAACGGGGACTTATTTTTAAGTTTCTCATAAAAATGATTATTTCCAAGCAAATGTCTCAACATGTAATCACTTTCGTAAAGGATCTCATCTATTACTGGTTTTTCATGGCTCTAACCAAAATAATCAAAATTTTCCCTAACTTCCCGTACTATATGATCAAATTCATTCATAAGAACAAGGATAGCTAACTTTTTAGCTTTAGGATCCTTTATAATGGGTATCTCATAAAACAATCGTTGCAAGGTAGGATGAGTGCAGATAAACCTATTTTCGAGTTTCAGAACTAGTGCTGAAATAGCTTCCGCATAAGCTTTAGTTCTTTTAAGTATCGGAGCATCATCAAGAGTTAAATTTCCAACACAATTTAAGAATTTTTGGATAGTTTCTTTCCCTATAATGTTCCCTTGCCCCAAAACAAAAGTTTTGGAATCCAAGTTACCAGAACATCCAATTTTAGGAGTCCTGCCATCATCTGTTTCTGCCATACCAAAATCACTCATGATGACAAGCAAACAAAAGATTAAACGAGAAGAAGGCACAGAAAAAGAGGGCGAATAAAACGGCAACTTTTTGTGAAGTGGGGGAGAGGAAAATGAGAGGGAAACGAGAAATAATGTAAATTAAACCTGAGGAGATGAGATTTGTGATTAGGAACCTGATAGATGTTGCTGATGTTTCCCCAGCAACGGCGCGAAAAATTGGCAAGTTGACGTTAGACTACTTTCATACCTCCTCCCAGGCAACGACACCAGAAATTCCTTTGACGTGGCTTGAGACTACGTCGGTGTTTCCCCAAAGAGGAAGGGATGATGCATCACAACTATGGTAAGTATTTCCCTCGGTTATGAAACCAAGGTTATCTAACCAGTAGGACAACCAAGCAACACTATATAAACGGTACGTGCACACAAAGAACAAATACTTGCAACCTGATGCGCAAGAGAGGTTCTTAATCCCTCCACGGTAAAAGATAGATCGGTTTGTATGAGATTGGATAAATAGACCAATCTAGAACACAAAATAAAATATGCAAATAAAAAGTGTAGCAAGGTATTTTTGGATTTTTGGAATAATAGATGTGAAAGAAAATGCGGAAAAAAGATAGATCGGAAAGCAATATGTTAAAAGATAGACCCGGGGGCCGTAGGTTTCACTAGTGGCTTCTTTCATGAGTATAGCACACGGTGGGTAAACAAATTACTGTTGGGCAATTCATAGAAGATCAAATAATCATGATGATATCCAAGGCAATGATCATTATATAGGCATCACGTCCAATATTAGTAGACCGAAACGATTCTGCATCTACTACTATTACTCCACACATCGACCGCTATTCGGCATACATCTAGTGTATTAAGTTCATGGAGAAAGGGAGTAATGCAATAAGAACGGTGCACCAGTAGAAAGCAGACCTTTCGTCTGCCTCATTAGTCGCGGTTGGCTTTTGAACCGGCACTAATGTGATCATTAGTGCTGGTTCGTGACGAGGATCAGTAGTGCCGGTTCATTAAAGACCTTTAATCCCAGTTCGTGCCATGAACCGGCACTAAAGGTGTGGTGGCAGGCTGGCATCAGCCTGGGGCCCCACAGGAACCTTTAGTCCCGGTTGGTGGCTCCAACTGCGACTATAGGCTAACCTTTAGTCGCGGTTGGAGCCACCAACCGGGACTAAAGGTCCCCCTATATTGAAACCCTTCGGCGCCAGCCCGAGGAGAGTCCTCTATTCTTCCCCTTTCCTCTCCTCTCTGTTCTTCCTCTCTTCCTCGAGCTCATCGTCCATTTTTGCCAAAATTTGTCAAGATTTGTTGTTGTGGTTTACTTAGTGCCTTCCCGTCCCCGTCCTAACCACCGTCGATCGCCCGCACCGTCCCGTTGCCGGCACCACCTTGGTGAGCCTCTTGTTCTTACCCTTTTTATAATAAAAAAACGATGTTTGTAAGATTTAGTTAGTTACTTGTATAGTTTTCTTACCTATATGGTTGTTTGTTATACATAGTGGCATGGTTTTGAAATCTGTCCCCGTTGGCCCTTGTCCGGTTTTTGATGCGGATGTGGTATATACTCTCTTTTATAACTCTTTATTGCATTTCGTGCTCATGACAATTATGCCAATCAAGTTGACATAGATGTTTTTATGTAGGAGGTATGTGAAGCGGAGATTCCAACCGACATAGATATTCTTGTTAAGAAGTTAAATTTAGTTGAAAAAGAAAACAAGTATTTGAAAGAAAAATTGAAAAGAGTTGAAGAAGAGAAGATGAAACTGGAGTTGTATGTTGCCGATGTCGTCGATGATCACAAGATCAAGATGGGTGCAATGCACTTGAAGATTAGAAAATTTAAAGGATATTCCATTGATAGTGAGGCTTGGTATCACTATGCTGTTGGATCGATTGTTACCTTAGTTGCGATATTGATCTCATTTGTTGTTGCATTTAAATGCTTTAGCTAGAGAGGTTGTATGTTGTTTTATGAGAACAAGTGTGTATGAACTTTATGTACGAACTTGTATTAATTTGGACTTTTTGGTGTTGTGTAATGAAGATGAGCCGACAATGGATGTACGAGGACTGATGCTCTCCCCAGTTCATTAATGGCGTGCATACTTTTCTAGTTACGGCTGAGGCAAACAAGCGGCCGATGGTTTTATGTATTGTCCATGTGCTAGCTGTAAGAATGATCGAAATTACTCTAACTCAAGAACCATTCACGTCCACCTGTTTGAGTCCGGTTTCATGTCCGGCTATAACTGTTAGACCAAGCACGAAGAAAGAGGGGTCCTTATGGAAGAGAATGAAGAAGAACAGGATGACGACAGCTATCCTGGCCATGGGTTCCATGAATACGATGGTACAACAATCGGGGAAGAAGCTGAGCCGACAATGCGGTAAGGAGCTGAAGAAGAGGCATCAGATGAGCCCGCTGATGATCTTGGTCGGGCCATAGCCAATGCAAAGAGAAACTGCGCAAGTGAAAAGGAGAAGCTGAAGTTGCATCGTATGTTAGAGGATCACAAAAAAGGGTTGTACCCAAATTGCGAAGATGACAATAAAAAGCTGGGTACCACACTGGAATTGCTGCAATGGAAGGCAGAGAATGGTGTATCTAACAAGGCATTTCAAAAGTTGCTGATAATGTTAAAGAAGAAGCTACCAAAGGACAACGAATTGCCAAAGAGTACATACGAAGCAAAGAAGGCTATCTTCCCTCTAGTATTAGAGGTCGAGAAGATGCATGCATGCCCTAATGACTGCATCCTCTACCACGGTGAGTACGAGGATTTGAATGCATGCCCTGTATGATGTGCATTGCGCTATAAGATCGGCCACGATGACCCTGGTGATGTCAAGGGTGAGGGCCCGAGGAAGAAGATTCCTGCCAAGATGATGTGGTATGCTCCTATAATACCACGATTGAAACGTTTGTTCCAAAACAAAGAGCATGCCAAGTTTATGCGATGGCACAACAAAGACTGTAAGAAAGACGGGAAGTTGTGAGTGCCCACTGATGGGTCGCAGTGGAGAAAAATCAAGAGAAAGTGAAAGGACTTTGCAAAGGATGCAAGGAACGTATGGTTTGGTTTAAGTGCAGATGACATTAATCCTTTTGGGGAGTAGAACTTCTTCCGGTTGCATTGAGGGGGCTTCTACCGAAAACGTTCGATTAGCCATTGTGAAGCTATGTGAATTCCTGAATGCAATCTCTCAGAAGGTAACCGATCCAGAAATCCTACCAAGGTTAGAGAATGATTTGGTGCAATGTCTTGTCAGTTTTGAGTTGGTGTTCCCACCATCCTTCTTCAATATCGTGACGCATGTCCTAGTTCACCTAGTCGAGGAGATTGCCATTCTGGGTCCTGTATTTCTACACAATATGTTCCCCTTTGAGAGGTTCATGGGAGTCTTAAAGAAATATGTTCATAATCATGCTAGGCCAGAAGGAAGCATCTCCAAGGGCCATGAAACAGAGAAGGTCATTGAGTTTTGTGTTGACTTTATTCCTCACATTAAGTCGATAGGTGTTCCTGAATCGTGGCATGAGGGCAGACTGGGTGGAAAAGGCACGCTAGGAAAGAATTCACTAATATGCCGTGACGGGCATTCTTTGGCGCAAGCACACAACACAGTTCTACAAAGTTCCGCCTTGGTGGCTCCATATATCGAGCAACACTAGAATATTCTACGCTCCAAACACCCGGAGAAGTCTGACGACTCGATTACACATGAACAAACGGTGACTTTCGCCGGTTGGTTGCAGACACGTCTCATGCATGACGACACTGTTGAAGATGACCTATACTTGCTGTCCAAGTTACCATCTTAGACTATATTGACTTTCAAAGGGTACGATATAAATGGGAATACATTTTACAGGATCGCCCAAGATAAAAAGAGCGCCAACCAAAATAGTGGTGTCCGCTTTGATGCAGCAAACAACAATGGGCCAAAGGACACATACTATGGTTACATAGAGGAGATATGGGAACTTGACTATGGAATTGACTTGAAGGTCCTTTTGTTTAGGTGCAAATGGGTCAATCTAACAGGAGGCGGGGTAAAGGAACCCACAGTATGGAATGACAACAGTGAATCTCAACAATTTTGGGTACGCAGACGAACCATTCGTCCTAGCCAATGATGTGGCGTAGGTTTTCTATGTGAAGGACATGTCTACCAAGCCGAGAAAAAGAAAATATAAGGAAGCAAATACATCATGCGAAGAGCCAAAGTGCCACATAGTTCTTTCAGGAAAAAGAAACATCGTGAGAGTGGAGGACAAGACAGACATGTCAGAAGATTATGAAAAGTTTCATGAAATTGCTCCCTTCACAGTGAATGTTGACCCGATCATCAAATTAAACAATGAAGATTGTCCATGGTTATGACGCGAAGGGACACACGTGAAGAAAAATATTTACACCCAAAGATCCCACTCTGGGATGTGACCGGCTTCTCTAGTTAGTTTCCGGACTAATATATCTAGAAAGTCCCACTTCGGACAAACCGAAGGGAATCTTTGTAATAGTTGTATACTTATGTATTTTGTGCGTTCAATATGCACCAGTCGAAGGGAGGCCATCAATTTTCAACCCTTTCCGACTTCATTTGCTATTTTTCATGCATTTACTGTTTTTTGAGCTAAATGACCCTGAAATTGATAAGCACTACAAATGAACTCTGAAATGGTTTAAATTTGGCATTGTATCATCATTTCACCCACATACCATGTGCTAAAAAGTTGAGAGGGTTACGGCAAAATCTGGATGCACTTCGTGTACAAAATGGACAATCTCTTTTGAAGTATCAGGGTTTTTCAGACGAAAACTCGCCTGTTACAAAGGAATTTCATTTTTTAACTTATTTCAACTCCAGACTTTTTGTGCATTCAGTATGCACCATTCAAAGGGAGGCCATCAATTTTCAACCCTTTCTGATTTCATTTGCTATTTTTCATGCATTTACTGATTTTTTTGAGCTAAATGACCCTGAAATTGATAAGCACTACAAATGAACTCTGAAAAGGTTGAAAATTGGCATGGCATCATCATTTCACCCACATAGCATGTGCTAAAAAGTTGAGAGGGTTACGGCAAAAACTGGATGCACTTTGTGTACAAAATGGACAATCTCTTTCGAAGTATCAGGGTTTCAGACGAAAACTCGCCTGTTACAACGGTATTTCATTTTCTTAACTTCTTTCAACTCCAGACTTTTTGTGCGTTTAGTATGCACCATACGAAGGGAGGCCATCAATTTTCAACCCTTTCTGACTTCATTTGCTATTTTTCATGCATTGACTGATTTTTTTGAGCTAAATGACCCTGAAATTTATAAGCACTACAAATGAAATCTAAAAAGGTTGAAAGTTGGCATGGTATCATCATTTCACCCACATAGCATGTGCTAAAAAGTTGAGAGGGTTACGACAAAAACTGGATGCATTTCGTGTACAAAATGGACAATCTCTTTCGAAGTATCTGGGTTTCAGATGAAAACTCGTCTGTTAGAAAGGCATTTCATTTTTTAAATAACCTAAGAATTACCAAATTGGATATAATGATAAAACATGATAATATTAAATAGTAGAAAAAAGAATCACTGGAAAATCTATTTTTAAAGTAAAGTTATTCACAAACTAGTGATTCACACAAATTTCAAATAATTCAAATTTAAACTATTCGGATTTGAAAACTACTGCCGCTAAGAAAGTTTATAATTTTTTTGACCTAACGCAAAAAATTCACTCATTAACTCTCAATAAAGCACAAGAAAACTCAGAAAGAAAAGAAAATAAATAAAGCAAAAAAATGAAAAATAAAAAAAAATCCCGCCTACTCGGCCGCCACGGCCTGCATACGACTAGAAACCCAACCTGGGCCAGGATGCAGGCCCGCAAGGCCCAGTAGGCCCACAGGGAATCGCAGCAGAGGTAGGCCCAGAAGGCCTGCATTAGAGAGGAGCTCAATGTAGTGCTCGCGTCGGGGCTTATAAACTGATCGAGGCGCCCCTCGACTAGTGAGGTGGGACTAAACTCCCACCGCAATGCGTTGTGCCAGGAACACACCTTTAGTCGTGGTTGGTGGCTCCAACTGCGACTAAAGACCCCACTTTAGTCGCGGTTGGAGCCACCAACCGCGACTAAAGGGTTTCGCTTCTCGCCGGTTCGGCTGGTTAAATTCACCTTTAGTCACGGTTGGTGGCTCCAACCGCGACTAAAGGGGGGGTCTTTAGTCGCGGATGGAGCCACCAACCACGACTAAAGGCCTCCTTATATATACAACACTTTAAATTTTTCAGTTACTCTCCATTCTTCTCCTCTTCATGACATCGCCACGCCGTCGCTGTCTCGCCTCCCCGAAGCCACCCGCGTCGTCGCCATCTCGCCGCGTCGTTGCCGTCTCGCCTCCTCGCGCCGATCTTCAATGCCGCTCATGCCCGTTCCTCCCCGATCCCGGCCTGACGCCGCCCGGACGCCGCCCGTGCCCGCTCCTCCGGCCCCGAGCTCCTCACCGTCGCCGCCCCCGACTCGCCTCGCCTCGCCGTCGCCCCATCGCCCCGCTGTGAGCTCCCCCCTCTCCCTCGCCTCTTGTGTCGCCATGGCGGCCGCCGACCCTTCCCCGACCCGACCCCCCCCAATTTTGATGAACACACACACACAATTTTGATAATTAGATGATTAGATGTATAGATGATTAGATGATTAGATGCAAGAATTTTGATGTATAGAAAAAAGTTAAGGAATTTTGACATTTGACGAATTTTGACATAGATGCATGAATTTTGATTTCTTTTCACTAGATGATTAGTTAGATGTACACAAAAAAAGTGAAGGAATTTTGACATTTGAGGAATTTTTACATTTTGATCCAATATATGTATAGAAAAAAGTTGATGAATTTTGACATTTGATCCAATGTATAGCAATTAATATTTGCAAAAGTTGCATATTTTAATGTTGTATTTGCAAAAGTTTGTTATATATGTATTAATTTGCAAGTAGTATTTGTTATGTATTTGCAAAAGTCGCGGGTCGTAAGGTTTAGAGATTCCGTTAGGATTCTGAAGGTTCCTGATATATAAGAAATCACAATCAAGCATTTAAAAATGTTTAATTTGCATAGAATTTCTTCTCGGAGTCAATGATGCCTGGCCCCCATCCTCATCGTCGACTCGTTCGCGACGACGTCCTGCTTTAGAGGGGCAACGTTCGGGACTGGGCCTCGCCGGGCTGGCACTGGAAGGTGCTACCTTCAGGGGCGCGTAGCTTGGTGAGGAACCCGGGTCCCATCGTTGACCCAGATCTTCTTTGGTGGCGTTCGTGTGGGCCGCTGTTGGTGCGGAGGCAGCCGGCCCCGTCGGAGGTGGTACGTTGCCGTGTCAGGGAGGAGGACGAGAACGTCCATCAGTACATGGATGTGTTGGACGTCAGGTTCTCCAATACCTAGCAGGTTCTTCAGGGATCTCACCCGAGCTATGATCCTGTCATAGTTCCTTCTCTTTGGGTGTCCACCACCTGTCGCGTGATACATCAACTGGATCTGTAGTAGTGATATTATATAATTAATAATATTCGAGATGTATTAGTGATAATATTCGAGATGTATTCAAGATTATATTCGATAATATTCGAGACGATTTATTCAAGATTATATTCGATGATGCATATTATGTACTATGATTCACTTTTCCTTATTGATCGCATGCATTCTAATTTGAATACTAAACTGTTTTATCTTTCTTCCGAGTTAGTTAAATATAAGCTATGGACAATACCGATAGAGAAGGAGAAGAGGCTCTGTTCAACATCATATGCTCCACGAGCCCAGAGCATGAACATGAAGAGGATGACGGCTTGCAATATCTGAACAATTCCGGTGAGGGTTGTATGTTTGATGAAGACGAGAGAATATATGAATTCGACAACGATGTTGATGAAGAAAATGTTCTTCAAATAACAAAGACCGGCGAGGTATATTTATTATATAAGCCATCCGATGGTCATTACATGTTGGACCCTGGCGTAAAGTTCAGCATCGATTCCATCAATACATCAACTGGCGAACCGCTTGAACCTAAGAAAAAGATGACCAAGTTCAAGAATCAATGCGGAGTTATTGTCAGGGACCAAATCCCGATCTCCACACAAGAATGGAAAAAGGCAGCAAAGGGAGATCGAAAAGGAGTTACTTTTGTCGATGAAAGAGCAAAAGATGTGCTTTGGACCGAGCTGATGTCATATTTCACACTACCAGATAATTTAACAGATGCAGATCTGAATAAAGTCAGAAACTATGCTCTTAAAAAGATGACGATCGAATTCAACAGCTTCAAGAAAAATGCATGCGCTGCATACGTCAAAGCAAACAAGATGACTCCAAAATTCGAGGGAGCACTGGTGAAGGCAAAAGATCACTGGGATGATTTTGTGAAGTTCAAGGAATCGGAACTAGCTAAGGAACGGTCGAGAAAGAACAAGATTAATGCTACGAAAAAGCAGTGGCACCATACTCTGGGGCCCGGTGGCTACCAGACGGCCCTGCCTAAGTGGGATCAATCCGAAAAAGATATGATTAGTGCAGGGGTCACTCCAGTTACAGTGACCTGGCCCTCGAGGTGCAGGACATGGTTTTATGCGCATGGGGGGAAGTTGGACCCAAAGACAAGGGCTATTATGGTGAAGGCAAGTATTAAAAAAATGACAGACGAAATTCTGATGAAAATCGAAGAAGCTCGAACGGGGGTGTTCATGCCCAACAAAGAGGACGACGAGCTTATGCGCGCCCCGAAGAATCCTGAACACCCGGGAAGAACACGAGGCAAAGGCGTTGTTCTGTGGTTTGAGGGGTTTGCGGGTTGGAACAACGACTACAGAAGTCATGTGAGAAAGAAGATGCAGGAGGAGAAGTACAAGAAGGAGGAAGCACTCCACCTTGAAGGCCTCGAATCAAAGCACCTGGAGTTGGAATCCAGAGTCAAGCAGCAGCAGGCGTAGATCAACTCACTCAGCCAGGAAAGGGCGTCTCAACGGTAGCATGAGCAGATCGATCCAGCATTGGATACCACCATCCCATCTATGCCGATAAGCAGCATGGGTTCCACCCTAGCCGATATCGATGACGATGCACTGCTAGCTATCTACCCTGTGGATGATATCAAAGACAGGACTAACTGTGAGCTACACATGAAAGTGAAGAATATATCCATGAAGGTGGCAGATGGCTATGCTTTAGCAAATCCCCCAGAAGCAACTTTCCATTGCAATCCCATTCCAGCTGGCTATGCTCGTGTCAGGGTTGATGAAGTGATGTCAGCATATCACGAGCTACAACTTGACATTCCTGGAGGTGACGAGGAGAGAACACTAGGAGAGGCCATACATCATATCATTCTATGGAGAAATGATTGCATCGTCTTTCCAAGGCCACCGACTCCTCCTCCTCCAAGTTCGCCGCCGCGTCAGTCAACTCCTCCTCCTCCTCCATGTCCGGCACCGCGTGAACCGACTCCTCCTCCAAGTCCGGCATGACGTCAACCAACTCCTCCTCCTCCAAGTCCGGCACCGTGTCAGCCGACTCCTCCTCCAGGCCCGACACGGCATCAGCGTGCTCCGTTGCCTAAGAAACAACATAAGAGAGAGGCCGCAGCTACGACGACTAGAGGTACAATATGCAAGAAATACAAATATGGTCCAAGCCTCAAGCATCTTCTGAAGTTGCCTTACCACCTGACCGACGAGGAACTCGACAGCGCAGTGGATGCCAATTTGAATGCCCATTTTGGACCAAAACTGCCCCAGCCGCCAAAGGAGAAAGTACCTGAGCATGTCTCACAACACTTCATTGATATGGCTTGACTAGCTCAGAAAGATAGCGACTATGTGTGGTCTATCAAGAAGTCATATCTTGCAGCACAAAAGGAGTCGAGCTCGAGCTCGAGCCAAGGAGTTGGCGAAAAAAGCGGGAAAACTATCCCACGGCTGGGAGAACAGGCAGTGCAATCGATGCCCCTACTCATTGTACAAACACCTATGAGTACCGCCGGTCAGCCAGAAGTAACCGAAGAACATATTAGGATGGCTAAAGAGGCCGGTGTCACTGTTGAACAACTCCTAGGCCTTGAGGAAATCCCCTTGCTTAAAGAGTCAGAAGTAAAATATCAATATGCCTGCAGCAAACCTCTGGTCAAGCCTGAAGATATCAATCTTCTACCAACGAGAATGTATGATTTGCATACATGGTACATGCAAATAACAGCAAATACCAATGAAGAGTCCCTCATGGTGAGAGTCAAAGAGAGGCATTACTTCCATAAAAAGGATGTGTGGATTCATTATGCAGAGTAGTTTCAGTTATTCAATCAAGACGCACTCGACAAATCTTTAGTCAATTGCTATTGTCTGTAAGTGATTTATTTCTATAACTTAAGTCTCTAGCTAGTTGTTCTCTCATTCATTACCTGGAATTATCCTCGCTATATTCGTTTATGTGGTATTGTGCAGAATGACGATGTATGAAATGAAACAAGCTGGATGCTATGGCATTGAGTTCATTGACCCAAATACGTTTAATCAAAAGATATGGGAAACTTCATATTCAAGAAAGGACATAGAGAAAGCCATGCTAGATTTTTTGAAGCATCTAAACACCCAAGCATAAATACGACTTCCTTACAACTTGGAATGACTGTTACTATATATATATCTTGTTCTACAAATTCTATTTTTTGCTTACTATATGTTAATAAGTGTTGTTGCTGAGTTATGCAGTTACCACTGGATCTTGTTAATCATTGAAATTGACAAGGGAAAAGTTGAAGTACTCGACTCGCTATTAAAGGATCCATCCAAATACACAATCATGAGGGAGCTGCTTGACAGGTAATTTCAATCATTATCGCACTATGTCGGCCTCTTTAATTACTTTATTTCCTGATATCAACTAGTTAATAACTCATTTATTCATTTTCTTTGCCGGTGGGCAGGGCTTGGGCCAAGTTCATCAAACAGGTCCTAGGCGACTGGGCACAACAACTGAAATGGGTGCGACCCAAGGTAATTAAGTAGTACTAGCTAGCTAGCTACGTCCGTGCATCTCTTTAATTCTAGTTTCAATACCATTATCATGCTTGACTAATTGTTACCTGATTGAATTTTATTCTCGTAAAGTGCATGAGGCAGGAGCAGGGAACTAGTTTATGCGCATACTACGTTTGCGAGAACATTCGCATGATCACGTCTGAAAGGAGCAGAAACGAAAGAAATCTTTGGGTAAGTTTGCCAGAATACTATTCATATTTTTTTATCATGATCTACCTAATATATATACACACAACTAATATATTCATCTTGATCTTCATCTTATAGCTGACGGAGATGCGGGGCCAGCTCATACCAGAGGCTCGGGTACGAGCAATTCAAGAGGAATTAACTGGATTTCTAGTTGACCAGGTCATAGAACCCAAAGGAGAATACCATTACAAGATCAAGAACAAAAAGCAGTAATGCCTGCATATATATGTAATGATCCAAAATTGTAGGAGAAATTGTATATATATATATATATGTATGTGAATGGTCGTCGTACTAGCAATTTGATATATATATATATATATATATATATATATATATATGATCGGTTTTACGAGAAATTCTATTTATATTTATATATATGCACAACGTGTGTACAATATGTAGTAGCATAATATATGTTTGAAATGAAAATTAATTAAATAGAAAACACAAAATTAAAAGGAAAATTAAACCATAATTAATTCATAAACCCTGAAAGAATTAAAAGAAAAAATAAAACAAAATTAAAAAAACTAAATACTTTTAGTCCCGGTTGGTGTTACCAACCGGGACTAAAGGTCCCCTAGCCCACGGCACCGACGGATGCCATGTGGAGGGACTTTGGTGGCGGGCCATGTTGAACCGTGACTAAAGGGGGGGGTAGGCTTTAGTCCCCACCCTTTAGTCCCCACCCTTTAGTGACTAAAGGCCCTTACGAACCGCGACTATAGGCCGGTTCTGCACTAGTGGTGACATGATGTAGACACGATCTACTCATGTAGGAATAGACACCATCTTGTTATCCGTAATTGCAACGATACATGTGTGCCTCGCTGCCCCTTCTGTCACTGGGAGAGGACACCGCAAGATCGAACCCATCACAAAGCACCTCTTCCCATGGCAAGAAAAATCGATCTAGTAGCTAAATCAAAGATTCGAAGAAGAAATACGAGGCTATAAGTAACGATGCATATAAGAGATCAAAGAAGACTCAAATAATATTCATGGATAGAAACTGATCATGAACTCAAACTTCATCGAATCCCAACAAACACACCACAAAAAGTCATTACATCAAATAGATCTTCAAGAGACCATTATATTGAGAATCAAAAGAGAGAGAGAGAGAGAGAGAAAGCCATCTAGCTACTGCCTACGGACTCGTAGGTCTATGGTGGACTACTCACGCACCCATGAAGACGATGCACCCCTCTGTGATGGTGTTAGATTGGATCACATTTTTCTGGAACATGCGGTGTATGGAATTGTGTTTCGTCGACTCCCCTAGGGTTATTGGAATATTTGGGTATTTATAGAACTGATAGGCGATGGAGTGGGGCCCCGTGGAGGGTGCAACCCACCAGGCCGTGCTAGGGGCCACTAGCGCGCCATGGTGTCCCATGGCCTCCATGGCCCTCCTCTCAGGTGCTTCTTTGGTCCCTAGGTGCTTCTGGCCCAAAACAAATCTCCAAAAAGTTTCGCGGTGTTTGGGCTTCGGTTGGTACTGATATTGTGCGAAGTAAAAAAACAAGCAAAAAACAACAACTGGCACTTGGCACTATGTCAATAGGTTAGTCCCAAAAAATGATATAAAGTTGCTATAAAATGATTGTAAAACATCCAATATTGATAATTATAACATCATGGAACAATCAAAAATTATAGACGTATCAGTTCTTTCTGTTGTATTGAGTATTATGAATCTGAAATTGTTCGACGCGTATTGTATAATTAACTCATGGATACTTGTGGTGATATTTGAGTTGGTTGATGCATATCATATGGTGTTAATTTAGTATGAACTCTTAGATAGATCGATCGGAAAGGATAACTTGGTGTTATTTTAGTATGAACTTTTGGATAGATCCATCAGAAAGGATAACTTTAAGGTGGTTTTGTACTCTACAAACAATTTCTTCTCATGTTCTCCGCTAGATAAGAACTATGGAGTGATTCTTCGTTGCACGTTGTGGGATGGTTATGTCATCCAATTATATTAGCATTTTGAGAGATTGCACTAGTGAAAGTACGGACCCTAGGCCTTGTTTTAAAGCATTGCAATACTGTTTGTGCTCACTTTTGTTACTTGCAACCTTGCTCTTTTTTATTGTTACTATTAAAAAACCTATATCTATCATCAATATTACACTTGTATCACCATCTCTTTGCCGAACTAATGCACCTATACAATTTTACATTGTATTGGGTGTGTTGGGAACACAAGAGATTTCTTGTATTTGATTGCAAGGTTGTTTGAGAGAGACCATATTCATCCTACACCTCCCACGGATTGATAAACCTTAGGTCATCCACTTGAGGGAAAATTGCTATAGTCCTACAAAACTATATGCTTGGAGGACCAACACGAGTCTACAAGAATAAAGTTGCATAGTAGACATCAACACATCAATGAACTCAAGAGTAGTAGTCCGGGTTCCAATTTTTCTCTTGTCAAGTGCCTCTACACAGGCGATCGTGATGCAATCTTTGTGCCTCCTTCCTTCACAAGTGTGGCTGCGGGTCCTCGGCCCCTTCGGCTACCGCTCCAACGGCCCGAGGGGCCAGGGACCCCGATGACTTCTCTTCGGCGACTAGAGAAGATAGTCTTAGTTTTTGTCGGAGGTGTTGTATTTGTGGTGGAATCAACATCGTGTTGTAATAAGATGGTTTTGCTCTTCCCCCACCCTGGTGCTGCGTCAATCAGCAACACCGGGAAGCAGGTAGCCCCTGTGTCTCTCGGACTTTGGTTTTGACGATGCTAGGTTGTGCTGGCTGGTGCTTGATGTCTTCTCGGATGACAACACCGACTGGTCCTGAGTGTGCATGTGTCTTAGAGTGTGGTGTGCAGATGACGGCTTGCGGTGACACTCTTGTTCTCCAGTCACGTTGGATGAAGACCACGTCCTCAAGATCTAGCAGAATTGGGGATGATCCCCGACCGATGTGCCACAAAGACTCGGTTCCGTTATCTCCGACAGACCATTTAATCTGTTCACAAAGCAACGTGGTCTGCAATGAAGTCCTTCCCGATCTAGATGTGGAGACTACTCATGTTTTTCTCCACCAGTGCCATGGTGGCAGTGTTGATCGGTGGTGGCGGTGATCAGCGACGGGTGATGCTTAGGTTGGGCATATGGATCTCCTAAAGTAAAATACAAAGTTTCTATTTTTGGAGCCCTTTGTGCAAATCTCCAAGACACTGGGCACTTTATTTGTCACATGGAGTGACCACATATGCATTCATTGTAACTTATTTGTTTAATGGACAATGTGGTAATTCCTCAAAAAAAGAGGAAAAATAATAGTAATCCGAAAGTAGATCCTCACCTCCTTCTTCCAGAGTAAGAAGAGTTCACCACTTCTTTCGTACAAACTAGGAGCAACCAATTCATGATCAAACTTCAACCTCCGCAACACCTTGTGTGACCTAACTTCATCCAAGTGTGTCTTGGACAGAAAGATTACATTAGGTTCAAACCGTCTCTGAAAATCCAGAAGCGAACGTTCTGTCGGGGCACGGAGGAGCCCCCGACAATTCCAGCTTAATATCTTCATTATTTCCAGACTGCCCCAAGCTCCAAGAAAAGGAGTACCACAACAACGAACGGACGCAAAACTGACATAGAGTAGATCATGATCTCCATACACAGGACATGAATAATTCATTCTAAGCATGTTCTTCTCGAACGTGGATGAGAAAACAGACAAACCAATCTATTCATGAGACCTTGGTGTAGAATAACTAGGGACAACGACGCATAGAAAAGAAGACCAGCCACGACATCACTGATGCCGTCCTTGGACTGAAAACACCGACACCCACGCCGCCACCGAGGTGGCAGCCGGCGGCGTACCAGTCGAACCCTAGTCGACCTGAAAATCAGTTTCCGTGAAATAAAACAGTTTAGGCCATCCGTTGAAGGAGGAGAAACCTAGATGCCTCATAGACAGGGGAAAAATAGCGTGCTATATAAAATAACGTCGTCCATGATAATATTCTATTAGCATGTTATAGCATGTATACTGATTAATTTAGCAAGACAATTCTGCATACGCTATCGCGTACTATTAGCGATGGTACAACGTGCTTTTTTTAATAGAGAAAGGCACCCGAAGGTGCCAATATATTCAGCTCATAGCACATTGTACAACCAAGATTACACCATCTGCCAGACGATAGAGAAAAGAAGCATATTAGATGTAAAGAAAGAAGAGCTGAATAAAGACATATGAGAGATCAAGGAACAATATCCTTGCTGAAGAACAACATGTCTAAAGAAACAAAGGAAGAGAAGGGGAAAAGAAAATGCCAGCTTTTATAGCAATCTCCTTCTATCCAGCAACCGAGCGGAGACAATCAGATTATGTTGAGATGAGGAACATCCTGGAGCCATCAACTTCCTCATGAAAGCAATACACCTTATGAAGCCGAGTTCCTGCAAAATTAAAATCAGCAAGAGAGGCAGCTACATGACATGGTTCAGTCACATGAGAGTGAGAAGAGCAATTGAGTGTAGGTCCTCTAGCCATTTGAAAAACTTGATGAGCTAAATTGTGAGCCACCCCATTCAAATTCCTAGAAATATGAAAAACTTAGGGATTAAGATTAGCAGTAGAGTTTTAAAAAGAAGCCACTTCTTTTCTAATATTCCAAGGAGTAGAAGAGTGAGCAATATTCCTTGAAGCAACAACAGTGGCAAGAGAAAGAGAATCGGTTAAAAAAGTAGGAATTTGAATATTGAGGCAAGCCGCCAAGTGAGCTACAGAAGCAAGATCAATTGCTTCGGCTTGAATAGGAGTGTCCGTGGGAGGGCCTCAAGCTTGAACTTGTATATTAACTTCCCTGTTAGAAGAAGGAAGACAAAAGTAAACTCCCACACGTGTGCGCAATTGACCTTGATCAAATCCTGTAACTCTAGAAGTTCTGAAAGCAGCATCAGAAAACACTTTAGCACCATTAATGAGAAGGACTGATTTGAGAGTATTGCCTTGCTTAGGAAGAAGAGAATTATCAGGTTCAGAATCCTGCAAAGACTGAATATTAGTAGAAGGCAGAACCTCCTCCCGGAGAATATTATTCAAACTAGTAGCTGCAATTTGAATTTGGTAGGGAAGAAATGTTTTCCTATCACAGAGGAAATCATTTCTAGCTTTCCAAATGCACCACATGAAATTGAAACTATTTTGCAAAGAAGCATGAGGATGGCCCATAGAAGCAAAGCGAATCAAGAGGGAATGCATTGAAGAGTGTCCTTGCACAAGGATTTTAGATCTAAGAAACCAAGGAGCAGAGAACCAAGGCTGCTCTAGTAAAATCACAAAGAAAGAAGAGGTGAAACTCATCCTCTTGCTGAGCACATCTACAACAATTCTACGAAATGTGAATAGAAAAACGGCCTGCTCTCATACCAGTGGGCAAAGCTTTGCTAAGCATCCTCCAAGCAAAAGTTTTAACCTTGGGCAACAAATCATTCTACTTCCAAATAGTTTTAAGAAAAGCTTTCAAATCCAAAGGAACATCCAGAGGAGCAGTTCTAGGATTAGTATGGATGTCTTGTAAACAAAGTTTATAAGCAGCTTTGGAAGAGCAAATACCATTAGGGGCCAAAGGCCAACAAAGTATATCAGCATTATCATCATCTAGAATATCAATATTAACAATCTTATTAGCCAAAGCTTGCTAAAAAAGAGAGAGAATGAGCTGATGGTTCCATTGCCTTTGCCAAGACTGCCAAAGATCCCTAACCAAAGAGGGATAAATAAAGCCTAATGGTTGAGGAATGAGAAAATCATGGATAGAGTTCCAAAGATTGCACCAAGGCATGCTCCAAATAGAAATATTATATTGGGTGAGTTGATAGAAGGCATGCTCTTTAAGTTTAGGAAGCATTTTTAAAGTGGAAGACCAGAAGGCAGATTTAGGTGGACTATTAGTAGCTTTCCATATAGAAGTGTTAGGAAAATATTTGGCTTTAAGAACACAATATAAATGGGAGGAGGGGTTTTTGGCTAACCTCCAAGCCGCAGCAAGAATAAGACTCTCATTGGTGGCTTTTAGATTTCTAATTCCAAGACCACTTTCAGATTTGGAGTTCGTAATATACTTTCATGCTCTGAGACAAAGACTCCTCTTAGAATCTGTTTCTCTGATGCCTGTCCACCAAAAGTTCCTAATAATAAAAGTGAGCTTGGCAATAATTTTTTTTGAAAACAGAATATTTGCCATATAGTAAACAGGGATAGCAGAGAAGACAGAGCAAATAAGTTCAAGACAGGCAGCATGAGATAGCATGTTAGCTTTATAAGAGGGGAGCTTATTTAAAAATTTATCCAAAATAAAGTTATAAGCAGCACCCCTATTCTTAGCAGGCAAAATGAGAGGATTACCAAGATGAGTGAAATTAGCACCAAGATTAGCAACAGGAAAGACTTGCTTAATTTCATTAATAATATTATGAGAAACATGATTGCTAAAAAGAATGGCAGATTTATTCCAGTTGGGAGTTTGACCAGAAAGAGCACAAAAGTGTTGAATAAGACTAGCCATTGTCTGAGCTTCCTGACGAGTAGTCTGTACACACACGAGTAGATCATCTGCAAACAGAAGAGAATAGACAGAGGTGTAGTTTGGTCCAAGAGAAATTCCTTGCAATTGGTTTGCCCGCAAAGCTTCATTAAGTAAAATGGAAAATTCATTAATAGCAAGAACAAACAAGTAAGGAGACATGGGACAACCTTGTCATATTCCTCTAAAACTCTTAAATTTAGGAGAAGGTTGGCCATTAATGAGAACAGAGATTGAGGGCGATGAGATGCATGCATGAACCAAATTAACAAAATGAGCATGCAACCCTTTACGTGCCAAAGCAGAAACAATGAAATTACATTCTAATCAATCAAAAGCTTTGGCAAGGTCAATCTTAAGCATAAAGGCATCATGTTTCCAGGATTTAAGAGAAAACGAGTGAGCAATTTCCCGAGCAACGATAATGTTATCACTAATACGTCTACCCTCATTAAATGCTTGTTGAGTTGGGTCAATGTAATCAGGAAGATGATGCTTAAGTCTATTCGCAATAGACTTAGCAATGATTTTATAAAGCACATTACAAAGACTAATAGGACGGTAATCCATGGGCACAAGAGGAACCAACTTCTTAGGGATAAGAGCAATATTGGTATCAATGATGTGAGGGGGAAGGGTAGCAGTGTTATAGAATTGAGTGACAAGCTGAGTTACTTCATCCCCAATCCAATCCCAAGTAGCTAAATAGAATTCTACATTGAACCCATTAAGACCAGGAGAGGCATTATGTTTCATGTCTTTAAGAATCTGCAAAAGTTCATTCTTGTCAGGAATAGAACAAGTAGGATCATTGTTATCATTAGTCCAAATAGAGGATCCTGTCTGCATTAGTGTTAGGAGAGGAAAATATGTGCCTGAAATAATTAACAAATCGTTTGCATCAAGGCATCCGGTTTGAAATGAATAGTGTCATGCTCATCTTTGATAGAACAAATAGTATTTGTTTTCTACGTTTGAGCACAACCTGATGGAAGAATTTTGTGTTGAGATCACCTTTAACAGCCCAAGACTTTTCTTCTTCTTTGCTTGTAAAACCGATTGAGTTTGGAAAGAGTATGTTCATGCCTATTAGTAAGAGTACTTTTCAAAACATGGTCCTGTTGGTGGAGAGGTAGCTGTTGCAAATCCTTGATTCTGGATTCTAGCTCAGCAAGTTCTTGTTGGAGAGGTTTTTTCTTCTTGCATCAGATTTTTAACGATCCTGCCAGAGAAGATGACTTTGCAGCAAAAGAGGTCAGAGAACTAGAACTCCAGTTATTTTTAGCAAAAGAGTAAAAGTCTTTTTCCATAAGCCACCAGTTTTCAAATTTAAAAGATTGTCTAGGCCTAACAAATTTACCTTCCGTGGAAATTAAAATGAGAGCACGGTCACCAAGAATAATAGGAAGATTCAGCACTTTAGTGTTAGGATAAAAAGCACACCAATCAGAACTGACCAAACAACGATCAAGACTTCTATGAATAGGTTTAGAAGTATGTTGCCTACCACGCCAAGTATAAGCAGGATCACTATAACCAATATCAAACAACCCACAACTTTTAACAAGGGATCTGAAAACATTCATACGATCGTAGTTGATAGGATGTGTCTAGGTGACATAACTATTACACATCTAATTGACTAAATAAAGGATGAAAAAGAAAAAAATATCTACACGAATCTTCACGTTAAATCAATGATATAAGACTTAGATGTGCAATATTTATCTCACATCTAGATATGTCTTAGCAAAACCGTAGTTGATATTACCATTACTCCATCTACATCATACAGGATATCATTAAGGTTTCCTATACAAAACATGGGTTTTCTTAGGTTGTCATACATAAAATTAGCAACTTGGTCTCTGATGGCATTAGTCTGCCTATGATATGGGTCGACGGTATAGCGTGCTAAGTGCCTCGTAGTCGCCGCCTGGGGCAGCAACTATCATCATTATACTGAACTGGGACGTGTCAACCGAGCCGGGTGGCACGATCCTGCACGCGCACACAAAACGGACGGTGGCACATGCACATGCGGCGAACCCACCGGAAAGCACAGAAGCACACTCCCGACGACGAACGCCCGAGAAAACACACGCGTGGCGCGGCGCGATCGCACGCGTACGCCCGCGATCTCTTGCCCCACGGATCGCGATCCGCTCGCGGGGCTGGCCGGCCAATGGCAGCACCCCGCCCGCCGGTATAAAGCGCGGGCCTCACACCCGCACCTCGCCACAGCTCTGAGTTCCGCTTCACCAGTCACCACTCACTAGAAGGTGCTCTGTTTTTCTCCCAAGAAAGAGAGAGGAGGTGCTCTGCTTCGCTCGATGGCGACCGTGATGGAGGACGCTGCTGCTCCGGCGATGGTCGGAGCCGTTGAGGAGGTGGTGGTTGCTACGCCGGAGCCGGAGAAGGTGGGTGAGGTGAAGGAGGCGGGTGCGGGCGACGAGGCGATGGAGGTCGCCGGCGGTGAGGCGAAGAAGGCGGAGGAAGGGAGCGAGGCGAAGAAGGCGGAGGAGGAGAGCGAGGCGAAGAAGGCGGAGGTGGAGCAGGGGAAGGGGAAGGAGAAGAAGCCCAGGAGCAGGAAGCCCCGGTCGGCGGGGCGGCACCACCCGCCATACTTCGAGGTGAGCGAACTCCGGTGTCGCGTGAGACGGTACGCGAGTTCAGTTCGTGTTGAGTTCTGAGATGATCTTTCTGCGCAGATGATCAAGGAGGCGATCATGGCAGCCGGCGACGGCAAGGCGGGAGCGAGCGCGCACGCTATCGCGAAGCGCGTCGGGGAGCGGCACGGGGATGCGCTCCCGGGGAACTACCGCAAGGTGCTGGCCGCGCAGCTCCGGAGCTTCGCCGCAAAGGGCCGGCTCGTCCGTGTCAAGGCCTCCTTCCGCCTCGCCCCCGCCGAGGAGAAGAAGGCCCTGCCGGCCAAGAAGAAAACGAACACCAGCGCCAAAAATGCCGCGTCGAAGAAGGCGGCCCCGGCGCCGGCACCGGCGCGCGCAAAGAGGGCGAAGAAGGCGGGGCCGCCGACGGCGAAGCCGAAGCCGAAGCAGCCCAAGTCGATCCGCGCCCGGAAGGCCAACAAGGCCAGCGCCTGATGCCGCCGCCGACGATGCCGATGCCGATGCCGATGCCGATGCCGTGTCCCCTGTACATATCTCGGTAGTGGTAAACAGTAGTTGTATGGAGTGCTGGCACGTTCGAGCGCCCTGTTCTGTAAATATCCACCGGTGTGCATGTGTGTTCCCGGCAATAATGGCGCTGCCCGTGTTCCGGTGTTGATGTGCGGAAGGAAGGAGAAGACGGTGAATGCGGCTGTGACCGCAAATCTGTAAGATGTTTGTAGCGAACTGTCTCCGTGTTTGTGACTCATCTGGTGGTGTGGGTCCAAACCTTGAGAAACGTGCCTGTGTCTTGTCGTACGAAATACCATCGTACGCGAGGCAGTTTCGTTGTGATCATGCTCTGCTCCTCCGCTCTCCGGCTTTCGGCTTCGGTTGGTATCGCTGGCCATGAGAGTGGATGCTGCTGTGCTGACCATGGCAATGGAAGGGTCTTGTGGGGGGTTCAGGTCTTGGCAGGTAATAATAATTGGCAAACATCAGAGCAGCTAGCAAAGAGTAGGTCGTGCATTTTGGAGATGAAATTCTAGATATGCACTTCTGTTCGCACGCGTAAAAAAAATCATCTTATAAGCTCACTCCTAAGAGAACTCCAATCGCGCGGTAAAAAAAATCTTATAAGCTCACTCCTAAGAGCAACTCCAATCGCGCCCGTTTGTTCGCTTTTTGGCCGTCTGTTCGTTTTTTGTCTGCCGTCTGTTTGTTTTTTTCCGTTTGAATCGGTCCGCATTTTGCGATTTTGCGTCCGTAATTTTTAGTTTTCAAATTAAAAAGACCCGTGGTTTCCAAATTAAGAAGACCCGTGGCCATGGATCATGTTAGTGGCAATGTCAAATAGTTATAACACATAAATATGGCATAGTTATTACAAAACAAATAAACACTAAATTGTTTCAAAATACATTTAAAAAAATAGAATACCGATACTTCTATTGGTTGCCAACATGAACCCATATGTGCTTCACCAAATCATTTTGCAGCTGTCTATGAGTCCGTCAATTACGCATCTGATGATGCACATCTGATGATGAAACTCCATAAACTGTGCAAACGTTGCTGATGAAATGTGCAAACGTTGCTGGTCGGCATGCCGACGCTCAACATTGATACCCTGAAACTGAAATCCCTGGACGTAGAGGCACTGGGCGCTCACATCATGTTGTAAATGATCACACAAGCAGTCATTACCTCCCAAAACTTCTGTGTGCTCCAAGTTCTTGTAGGGTGTCGAACAATGCCCCGTCAAGATTGCAGAACACTAAAGGCACGCTCAACATCCTTCCTAGCACTCTCTTGTTGTTGGGCAATTTTTTTTCTTCTCTCCTTGGGGGTTGAAGATTGTCTTGACAAGAGTTGTCCATTCTGGATAGATACCGTCAGCTAGATAATATCCCTTGTCGTAGTGGTGGTCATTGATCTCAATATCGACCTGCGGGGCATTGCCTTCAGCCATCCTAGCAAACATTGGAGATCGTTGGAGCACATTGATATCATTGTGAAATCCAGCTATGCCAAAAAAAGAGTGCCAAATCCAGAGATCTTGTGAAGCAACGGCCTCAAGTATCACAATGCATTTTCGGACATGACCTTTGTACTGCCCCTTCCAAGCAGAAGGGCAGTTCTTCCACTGGCAGTGCATACAGTCTATGCTACCAAGCATTCCAGGAAACCCCCTGCTGGCATGCATCGCCAACAACTGTTCTGTATCAGTAACATTTGGCTCTCTCAAGTACTCCAGGCCAAACACAACTATGACAGCCTTGCAAAAACGGTACATGGACTCAAGGTAGTTGGACTCACTCATCCGGACATACTCATCAATGAGATCACCGGGAACTCCGTATGCATGCATCCGAATGACGGCAATGCATTTCTGGTAAGAGGAGAAACCAAGATTTCCAAGTGCATCTGTCTTTCACTCGAAATACTTGTCATACTCCACCCCCCCTCCTGAATACGATTGAACACATGCCTAGCCATACGGAAACGACGCCGGAACATGTGATGTTTGTAAAGGGGGCGCAGGGTCTCGAAGTAGTCATTCCAGAGTAGGACATGGCCACTGTCATACTCCACCACTCCGAATGGGGGCAGTGCATTTCTGGTAAGAGGAGAAACCAAGATTTCCAAGTGCATCTGTCTTGCACTCGAAATACTTGTCATACTCCACCCCTCCCTCCCAAATACGATTGAACACATGCCTAGCCATACGGAAACGACGCCGGAGCATGTGATGTTTGTAGAGGGGGTGCAGGGTCTCGAAGTAGTCATTCCAGAGTAGGAAAGGGCCACTACCTCGGTTGTGATTCAACGACGGCATATGCCCCGATATAGAGCCCCTGAACATAGGCCGCTACCTACCGAGGTGGTCATGGATGACCAAGGCAGCTGCCACGATCTCCTCGTCGTCGGATGAAGAATCATCCGAGTCCATAAGAACATTGTAGAAAAAGAACTCGTCGTCAGAGTCCATTTGTACCTTGGGGCAAACTGTCGAACAACTTGCGGGTGTCGTGGAAAAAGACGGCGAAGCGGATGGTGGCGGCGTCGAGGGAGGCTGCTGGGGTCAGCGGAACGGGGCGACGACATGGGGAGGAGGGGCGGCCATCGGTATGACCTATCTATGCACGGATGGCCTGCAACGTCGGAGAAAAATGGGCGGCGGCGTCAGGAGGAAGAGGCGGCCTAGTGGCGGGGCCCGAAAAGAGGACAAAGGAAATGACTGTTGTGCTGCCGACATGCGGGCTAGATGGAGGACAAGGGCGGGCGACGCGCGCATTCGTTTCGTGTCCGTGCCGACGCAAATACGACCCAAATGTGGGCCACAAATGGGTCACGGGCGGACAAAAAACGGACGCGCAACCGTTTGGGTCAGCGCGTTGGGCAATCTTTTGTGTCCGCAGCGACCCAAACGAACGCAGGCGGACAAAATGGGTCGACCGGTTGGAGTTTCTCTAAGCACTCCACTCCGGGAAGCAAGCCGTCCTACACAAAATTTTGAAAAACCTTCTATATATTGCCCCCTAAGAGCATCTTTAACCATCGGAAGCGTGAATCCGGGCAAGCACGGAGAAAAGCGGCGGCCCACGCGTCAGCGCACGGTGAAAAGCGGAGAAAGCGGCGGCCCACATGTTAGCGGCGTGTGAATCCGCGCACACACGTAGAGAAGCAGCGGCCCGCGCGTCAGTTTTGGCGTGCGTCAGCCAGCACGTTCTATAAATCCCGTGTCACGTCCGTGATCTTCAACCGCTCCATTTTCTCCGGCGCCCCTATTCTTCTAGCTCCTCGTCGCCGCCATGCCGCTGTGTCCCCGGAGCAGCTCGGGCTTCCGCGGCGTCTGCCGCCATCACTCCAGCATGTTCTACACCGAGATCCACTCCAGCGACACGCGTCTCGGACTCTGACACGTTTGAGACCGCTCACGAGGCTGCCCGTGCGTACGACGCGGCGACGTGGCGCCTCCGACGGCCTCGGGCACAGATGAATTTTTAGGACACTTCCACGTGCCAGGACGCGCAGGGTGTCGTGCCTCCCCCGCGTCTGGTCATCGAGGCACGTCTGGTCACCGAGGAGGATCGTCGTTAGCAGCAGAGGCTGGAGCGTCGCCTCATGGTTGTCGAGGCGAACGAGATCATCATGGCGGCGTGGCGCAAGTGGTTCCCGGAGGACATCATCGCCGAGAACCAGAGAGGAAGGCCGAGCGAGTCGCGCGTCGTGCAGCCAAACGTGCATGAAAAGTGGAGGCGGAACCCGCGATTGCCGGGGAAGAGTCGGAGAATTGGGTCGACGACGATCCTCGGTGGCTCGACGAGTGGAGTCGTCGAACAACACCATCGAAGAAGACGAGGAGTAGTCTAGGGTTTATTTTTGTATTTTCATTTTAGCATCGTATGAACTTGTTTGTCATGTCGTTAATTTCTAAGATAAATGTTTGCTGTTGAACTATACGCATTGTAATTTTTGCGCGCCAAGCTAAAGTGGCGCCCTAAATTTTATAGCGGGTGGAAAATCTACCACGCGCGTGAAAAAAGCTCAACCTCTTGTAGCGGCCAAGTCGGCACAGCCGCTACAAGGCTAGGCTCTTCAATTCAGTGCTTGTGATTTATTCAGCCTTGCGGACTATTTCACTGAGGCCAAAGTTCTAAGTGCAATCTCGCAAATTCCTAGGGATAAGGCGCCAGGCCCTGACGCTTTTAAAGGTGCCTTCTTCACATCCTGTTGGGATATCATTAAGGTGGACATGATGAATGTGGTGAACTCCTTCTCCACTCTCATTCCGCGAACCTGCATTGGCTGAACTCAGCCAACATCGTGTTGCTACCCAAGAAGGAAGGTGCCGAGGACATCAGATTTCCGTCCCATCAGCCCCATCCATGCCTTCACGAAGATTCTGGCAAAAATCATGGCAACTCGTCTAGCTCCATTCATGAATGAACTGGTGTCTCGTTTCCAAAGCGTGTTCATCAAATCTAGAAGTATCCATGGCAATTTTATGTGCGTTCAGGGATCCGCCTAACGACTACACAGGACTCGAACTCCTTTGTTGCTACTAAAGTTGGACATTAAGAAGGCATTCGACTCCGTCCGTTGGGACTACATTTTGGATTTGCTATAGAGGTGCCCCGCTAGATTCCGAAACTGGGTCGCTGCCCTATGGGCCACGTCATCTTCAAGAGTCCTTCTCAATGGTATTCCGCGAGTGTCGATCAAGCTGGGGAAGGGAGTGTGATAGGGCGACCCACTCTCACCTTTGCTATTCATTCTGGCAATTGACCCCCTGCAACGGTTACTTGATAAAGCCACAGATCAAGGCCTTCATCATCTACGGGGCTAAGCTACCTCTATGCGTACCTCCCTCTATGCTGATGACGCGGCCATCTTCGTCGCCCCCATCAAAGAGGACATTTAGAATCTTACCACCATCCTAGCTAATTTTGGGGAGGTGACAAGGCTTGTAGCTAACCCACTTAAGAGCGGTGTTGCGCCCATCCGTTGTGCAAATGTCGACCTGGATGATATCCTCCAAAGCTTCTCGGCCATCCGATTTGGTTCCTGATGCGTTACCTAGGCCTACCTCTCTCCATCCATAGCCTAACCAAATCTTACTATCAATTTCTGGTGGACAAAGTGGTGCATAAACTTCCCCCTTGGCAAGGAAGAAACATAAACATTGTTGGGTGATCCACCTTGGTGAAATCCGTCCTATCCTCCCTGGCCATTTATTATCTCACTTTGCTAGATATTCTAGTGGGGACCATAGTTGACATAACTAAGATTCAAAGATACTTTTTGTGGGTCGGAACAAATAAGGTGTCAGGTGGGAAATGCAAGGTTAATTGGAAGCTGGTTTGCAAACCCCTAAATCTGTACAGATTGGGGATTTCGACCTAGTCAAATTCTCTAGAGAACTCAGGTTGCAATGGCTATGGTTCCAATGGACGGACTGAGGGAGTCCTGGTTTGAGGGGTGCTTGGATAGCCGACCTGTTTCTCACGGGCCGGACTGTGTGGGTCGTTGGATGAGCGAAGGCCACGTCGCCAGGGTGGAAGCTTCAAGGAGCCGTGGCTTGTTCTCCAAGTTATCGATAGTACATATGCATGTTTTTTCCATCGACATATGACCGACCATGTGTAAACCCTAGGTACCCTCTGTTGGGGAACGTTGCATGGGAAACAAAAATTTTCCTACGCTTCACCAAGATCAATCTAGGAGATGAGCATCTATGAGAGGAGAGATTGGATCTACATACCCTTGTAGATCGCTAAGCGGAAGCGTTAAGAAACGCGGTTGATGTATTTGAACTTCTTCACGATCCAATCACGATCCGTCCCGCGATCTCATCACGAGTCGTCTCGCGATCCCATCGTGGTCCTTCCGATCTAGTGCCGAACGGACAACACCTCCGCGTTCATCACACATACAGCTCGATGACGATATCCGCCTTCTTGATCCAGCAAGAGGGAGCAGAGAGGTAGATGAGTTCTCTGCCAGCACAACGGCGTGGTGGTAGTGGTGGTGGAGCTATCCCGACAGGGCTTCGCCAACCACAACTGAACCGATCTAGAGGAGGAACTGATCTAGAGGGGGAGGGAGAGGCTGCGCCATGGCTTGTGGTGCTACAGCCCTCCCTCCCCTCACATATATATAGGGGGGAGGGGAGGAGGGGGCTCCCTAGGGTTTCCCCTAGGGTGGGGCGGCGGCCAAGGGGGGTAACTTGGCCCCCAAGGCAAGTGGGGCGCCCCCCTTTGGGCGAACCCAAGCCCCTCCAGCCGCATGGGCCCCTTGTGGGAGGGGAGGCCAGCCCACCAGGGGCCGATGCACCTCCTCTCACAGCCCATGGGGCCCTCCAGGGCAGGTGGACCCTAGGAACACTTCCGGCACTCCCGTTACAAAACCGGTAAGTCCCGAAACTTTTCCGGAACCCGAATACCGACTTCCTACATATCAATATTTACCTCCGGACCATTCCGGAGCTCCTCGTGATGTCCGGGATCTCATCCGGGACTCCAAACAACCTTCGTTCACCACCATACATAACTCTATACTACCGAAACGTCACCAAACCTTAAGTGTGCAGACCTTGCGGGTTCGAGAACTATGTAGACATGACCGAGACACCTCTACGGTCAATAACCAATATCAGGATCTGGATGCCCATATGGGATCCTACATATTCTATGAAGATATTTATCGGTTGAACCTCTATGTCAAGGATTCAGTTAATCCCGTATGCTATTCCCTTTGTTCTTCGGTATGTTACTTGCCCGAGATTCGATCGTTGGTATCTCCATACCTAGTTCAATATCATTACCGGCAAGTCTCTTTACTTGTTCCGTAATACAAGATCCCGTGGCTAACACTTAGTCACATTGCTTGCAAGGCTTATTGTGATGTTGTATTACCGAGTGGGCTCTGAGATACCTCTCCGTCACATGTAGTAACAAATCCCAGTCTTGATCCATTCCAATCCAACAGACACCCTCGGAGATACCTGTAGAGCACCTTTATAGTGACCCAGTTACGTTGCAATGTTTGATACACACAAGGTACTCCTCTGGTGTTAGTGAGTTGCATGATCTCATGGTCATAGGAACAGATACTTGACATGCAGAAAACTGTAGCAATAAACTAACACGATCATATGCTACATTTATAGTTTGGGTCTTGTTCATCACATCATTCTCCTAATGATGTGATCCCGTTATCAAATGACATCTCATGTCCATGGCTAGTAAACCTTAACCATCTTTGATCAACGAGCTAGTCCATCAGAGGCATACTAGGGACCTGGTGTTGTCTATGTATCCACACATGTATTTGAGTTTTCGATCAATACAATTCTAGCATGGATAATAAACGATTACCATGAACAAGGAAATATCATAATAACTAATTTATCATTGCCTCTAGGGCATATTTCCAACAGTCTCCCACTTGCACTAGAGTCAATAATCTAGTTCACATCACCATGTGATTCGCATTGTTATGAATCTAACACCCAATGAGTTCTGGGGCTCGATCATGCTTTGCATGTGAGAGAGGTCTTTTAGTCAGCGGGTCTGCTATATTCAGATTCGTGTGTACTTTGCAAATCTCTATGTTATATTCTAAATACTGCTACCACACTCCACTTGGAACTATTCCAATTGGCTGCTCCACTATACGTATCCGGATTGCTAGTACGAGTCATCACGATTGGTGTTAAAGCTTCCATCGACGTAACTCTTTACGATGAACTTTTTATCGCCTCCATAATCGAGAAACATTTCCTTAGTCCTTTAGTTACTAAGGATAATCTTGGCCGTCGTCCAGTGATCCACTCCTGGATCACTCTTGTACCCCTTGATAGAATCATGGCAAGGCACACACAAGCGTGGTACATAGCATGGCATACTATATAGAGCCTATGGATAAAGCATAGGGGACGACCTTCGTCCTTACTCTTTTTTCTACCATGGTCGAGCTTTGAGTCTCACTCAACTTCACACCTTACAAATCAGGCAAGAACTCTTTCTTTGACTGATCCATTTTGAACTCTTTCAAAATCTTGTCAAGGTATGTACTCATTGAAAGTCTTATCACACATCTTGATCTATCTCGATGCCCAACAATTAAGTAGCTTTATCCAGGTCTTCCTTTGAAAAACTCTTTTCAAACAACCCTTTATGCTTTCCAGAAATTCTACATCATTTCTGATCAACAATATGTCATCCACATATGCTTATCAGAAACTCTATAGTGCTCCTACTCACTTTATTGTAAATACAAGTTTCTCATAAACTTTGTATAGACTCAAAAACTTTGATCACCTTATCAAAGCGTATATTCCAACTCCGAGATGCTTGCTCCAGCCCATAGAAGGATTGCTGAAGCTCGCCCACATTTTAGCATTCTTAGGACTAACAAAACCTTCTGGTTGTATCACATACAACCTTTCCTCAACTAAACCTTTAAGGAAATGATGTTTTGACATCCATCTACCAGATTTCATAATTGAAAAATGATGCAACTGCTAACATAATTCCAACAAACTTTAGCATCGCTACGAGTGAGAAAGTCTCATCACAGTCAAGTCCTTGAACTTGTCGGAAACTTCTTTGCGACAAGTCGAGCTTTATAAATGGTGACATTTACCATTAGCGTCTGTCTTCATCTTAAAGGTCCATTTGTACTTGATGACCTGCCATCCAACGAGCAAGTCTACCAAAGTCTATACTTGATTTTCATACATGGATCCTTTCTTGGATTTCATGGACTCTAACCATTTGCCGGAATCCGGGTCCATCATCGCTTCTCCATAGCTCGTAGGCTCATCGTTGTCCAACAACATGACCTTTAAGAAAGGGTTGCCGTACCACTCAGGAGCAGTAGGCGTCCTTGTCGACCTACGAGGTTCGTTAGTAACTTGATCCGAAGTTTCATGATCATCATCATTAACTTTCTTTTCAACTAACGTAGGCTCCACAGAAACAACTTTCTATGTTGCGCTACTCTCTGGTTGAAACAAAGGTTCAACAACCTCATCAAGTTCTATCTTCCTCCCACTCAATTCTTTTCATAGAAACTCTTTCTCGAGAAAGGAACCGTTTTAGCAACAAACACTTTGTGCTCGGATCTGAGATAGAAGGCATACCCAACTATTCTTAGGGTATTCCATGAAGATGCATTTATCCGCTTTGGGTTCGAGCTCATCAGGTGAAAACCATTTTTCACATAAGCGTCGCAGCCCCAAACATTAAGAAATGGCAGTTTAGGTTTCTATCAAACCATATTTTTTCCCGGTGTCATCTCAACAGATTTAGATGGTGCCCTATTTAAAATGAATGTAGTTGTCTCTAATGCATAACCCCAACATGATAGTGGCAAATCGATAAGAGATATCATAGTATGCACCAAATCCAATAGAGCATGACTATGATGTTCGAACACACCATCACACTATAGTGTTCCAGGTGGCGTGAGTTGTGAAACAACTTTCACATTCTCTAAAGTTGTATGCCAAACTCGTAGATATTTTTATCTTCTTGTCACGATGATCTTAAACTTCACTCTGAATTTGCTTGAACTTTTCAAATGATTCAGACTTGTGTTTCATTAAGTAAATATACACTATATGTACTCAAATCATCAATGAAGGTAAGAAAATAACGATATCCATCGCATGCTGCAAGACTCATTGGATTGCATACATCAACATGTATCATTTCCAATAAATCACTTGCCCGCTCCATCAAACCGGAAAACGGGGTCCTTAGTCATCTTACCCAAGAGGCATGGTTCACATGTCTCAACTGATTCGAAATCGAATGAGTCCAATGATCCATCAGCATGGAGTTTCTTCATGTGATTTATACCATCATGACATTTAGCAGCAGTGCCACAAGTATGTGGTACTATTATTATTAATTTGCATCTTTTGGCATCAATGTTATTAACATGTGTATTACTACGGTCAAGATTCAATAAACCATTCTTATTGGGTGCATGACCATTGAAGGTATTATTCATGTAAACAGAATAACCATTATTCTCTCACTTAATTGAATAACCCCATTGCAATAAACACAATCTAATCATGTTCATGCTTAACACAAACACCAAATAACATTTATTTAGGTTTGTCACTAATCTCGAAGGTAGAGAGAGTGTGCGATGTACATCACATCAACCTTGGAAACATTTCCAACACATCGTCACCTCACACTGAGCTAGTCTCTGTTTATTCCGTAGCTTTTACTTCGAGTTACTAACATTTAGCAACCGAACCGGTATCCAATACCTAGGTGCTTATAGGAGTACTATCAAGGTACACATCAATAACACGTATATCAAATATACTTCTGTCGACATTGTCGGTCTTCTTATCTACCAAGTATCTAGGGTTGTTCCGCTTCAGCGGCTGCTCTCCTCATAATAGAAGCACTTAGTCTTGGGTTGGGTTGCTTCACTGGAGTAGCAACTGACTTGCCATCCATGAAGTTTTCCTCCTTGCCCTTGCCCTTCTTGAAACTAGTGGTTTTACTAACCATCAACACTAGATGCTCCTTCTTGATTTCTACCTTCGCGGTGTCAAACATCGCGAACAGCTCGAGGATCATCATTTCTATCCCTGGCATAATTATAGTTCATCACAAAGTTCTAGTAGCTTAGTGACAGTGACTTGGAGAACTATATCAATCACTGTCTTATCTGGAAGATCAACTCCCAATCGATTAAAGCGATTGTAGCACCCAGACAATCTGAGCACATGCTCAACGATTGAGCTATTCTCTTTCATATTGCAGGCAAAGAATCTTGTTGGAGATCTCAAATCTCACAACACGGGCATATGCCTGAGATCCCAATTTCAGCTCTTAGAACATCTCATATGTTCCGTGACGTTCAAAATGTTTTGGAGCATCAATTCTAAGCCGTAATGCATGACGCACTAAACTATCAAGTAGTCATCAGAACGTGCCTGTCAGATGTTCACAACATCTACAGACGGCGCTAGAGGGGGTTGCGCACCGAGCGGTGAATTAAGGACATAAGCCTTCTGTGTAGCAATGAGGACAATCCTCAGATCACTAACCCAGTCCGCAATATTGCTACCATCATCTTTCAACTCTATTTCTCTAGGAACATATAAAAATTCAAGGGAGCTACAGCGTGAGCTAGTAATCTACAACATAATTTGCAAATACACTACTAACTATGTTCATGATAATGAGTTCAATTAATCATATTACCTAAGAACTCCCACTCAAATTGACATCCCTCCGGGCATTCGAGTGATACATGCTCCAAATTCACCAACTCAAGTCCGATCATCACGTGAATTGAGGTGGTTTCAATGGTGAACATCATCATGTTGATCATATCTACTATATGACTCATGTTTCACCTTTCGGTCTCTTGTGTTTCGAGGCCATGTCTGTACATGCTAGGCTCGTCAAGTTTAACCCAAGTGTTCTGCATGTGCAACACTGGCTTGCACCCGTTGTATGTGAACGTAGAGTATATCACACCCGATCATCAGATGGTGTCTCGACACGATGAACTTTCGCAACGGTGCACACTCGGGGATAACACAATTGATCTTGAAATTTTAGTGAGGGGTCACCTTATAATGATACCGTCGTCCTAAGAAAAACAAGGTGCAAAAAAGGATTAACATCACATGCAAATCATAGGTGACATGATATGGCCATGAACTTGTGCTTTTGATCTCCATCCTTAAAGCACCGGCATGATCTCCATCGTCATTGGCATGACACCATGATCTCCATCAATGTGTCGCCATTGGGGTTGTCGCGCCCACCATGCTTCTACTACTATTGCTACCGCTTAGCGATAAAGTAAAGCATTACATAGCGCTTAATGATTGACACGTAGGTCATACAATAATTAAAGACAACCCTATGGCTCCTGCCGGTTGCCATACTCATCGACATGCAAGTCATGATATCCTATACAAAAACATGATCATCTCATACATCACATATATCACATCATGTAATTGGCCATATCACATCACAACATACCCTGCAAAAACAAGTTAGACGTCCTCTAATTGTTGTTGCATGTTTTACGTGGCTTCTATGGGTTTCTAGCAAGAATGATTCTTACCTACGCAAAACCACAACAGTGATATGAAGATTTCTTTGCAACCTTCTACAAGGACCGCCTTAATCAAATCCGATCCAACTAAAGTGGGAGAGACAGATACCCGCCATCCATCTTTATGCGACGAAGTCACATGTCAGTCGATGGAACATGGTCTCTCATAAGCGTACGAGTAAAGTCGGTCTGAGCCGCTTCATCCCACAATACCTCTGAACCAAGAAAAGACTAAGGAAGGAAGCAATCTGAATATCAACGCCCACAAACACTTTGTGTTCTACTCAAGATCTCATCTACGCATAGACCGAGCTTTGATACCACTGTTGGGGAATGTTGCATGGGAAACAAAAAATTTCCAACGCTTCACCAAGATCAATCTAGGAGATGAGCATCTATGAGAGGAGAGATTGGATCTACATACCCATGTAGATCGCTAAGCGGAAGCATTAAGAAACGCGGTTGATGTAGTCGAATGTCTTCATGATCCGTCACGCGATCTCATCACGAGTCGTCTCGCGATCCCATCGTGGTCCTTCCGATCTAGTGCCGAACGGATGTCACCTCCACGTTCAGCACACGTACGGCTCGATGATGATCTCCGCCTTCTTGATCCAGTAAGAGGGAACGGAGAAGTAGATGAGTTCTCCGCCAGCACAACGGCATGGTGGCGGTGGTGGTGGAGCTGTCCCGGCAGGGCTTTGCCAAGCACAACCGAACAGATCTAGATGAGGAACTGATCTAGAGGGGGAGGGAGAGGCTGCGCCGTGGCTTGTGGTGCTGCAGCCCTCCCTCCCCTCACATATATATAGGAGGGAGAGGAGGAGGGGGCGCCCTAGGGTTTCCCCTAGGGTGGGGCGGCGGCCAAGGGGGGTAACTTGGCCCCCAAGGCAAGTGCCCCCCCCTTGGGCCAACCCTAGCCCCTCCAGCCGCATGGTCCCCTTGTGGGAGGGGCGGCCAGCCCACCAGGGGCTGGTGCGCCCCCTCTCACAGCCCATGGGGACCTTCGGGGCAGGTGGACCCCCGGAACACTTCCGACACTCCCGTCACAAAACCGGTAAGTCCCGAAACTTTTCCGGAACCCGAATAACGACTTCCTATATATCAATCTTTACCTCCAGACCATTTTGGAGCTCCTCATGATGTACGGAATCTCATCTAGGACTCCAAACAACCTTAGGTCACCACCATACATAACTCTATACTACCGAAACATCACCGAACCTTAAGTGTGCAGACCCTGCGGGTTCGAGAACTGTGTAGACATGATCGAGACACCTCTACGGTCAATAACCAATAGCAGGATCTGGATGCCCATATTGGCTCCTACATATTCTACATATTCTACAATCTTGTTACCGGCAAGTCTCTTTACTCGTTCCGTAATACAAGATCCCGTGGCTAACACTTAGTCACATTGCTTGCAAGGCTTATTGTGATGTTGTATTACCAAGTGGGCCCTGAGATACCTCTCCGTCACACGGAGTAACAAATCCCAGTCTTGATCCATGCCAACCCAACAGACACCCTCGAAGATACCTGTAGAGCACCTTTATAGTCACCCAGTTACGTTGTGACGTTTGATACACACAAGGTACTCCTCTGGTGTTAGTGAGTTGCATGATCTCATGGTCATAGGAACAAATACTTGGCATGCAGAAAACTGTAGCAATAAACTGATACAATCATATGCTACGTTTATAGTTTGGCTCTTGTCCATCACATCATTCTCCTAATGATGTGATCCCGTTATCAAATGACATCTCATGTCCATGGCTAGGAAACCTTAACCATCTTTGATCAACGAGTTAGTCCAACAGAGGCATACTAGGGACCTGGTGTTGTCTATGTATCCACACATGTATCTGAGTTTCCGATCAATACAATTCTAGCATGGATAATAAACTCTTACCTTGAACAAAGAAATATGATAATAACTAATTTATTATTGCCTCTAGGGCATATTTCCAACACCCCCAGCGTCTATATTAGCCAAAGGGTTTTAGGTTGTAGAGAGAGGACAATTCATCTAGGGTTTAGCTATTCGATCTCGAGGTAGATCAACTCTGTAACCCATATATCATCAATACAATCAAGCATGACGTAGGGTATTACCTCCGTAGGAGGGCCCGAACCTGGGTAAATATCGTCTCCTTCGTCTCCTGTTACCATTGATTCTAGTCTCATAGCTCGAGACCCCCTACCCGAGATCCGCCGGTTTTGACACCGACATCGGTGCTTTCATTGAGAGTTCTGCTATGATCACCAAAGGAATCGATAGCTCACCCTGTCAGAAGCAAAGAGATCTGCATCCAGGGGATTCTCTCCCCTGATCAGATTCTCACAGGTGGCGACATCTTGTTGCACGCCGACCCGATCGGCCACCTTGGCCAGATCGGAAACTTTCCCCCCGATCAGAGAATCAAGTTTGGAACCTTAGAGTTCGTCGCTGATTCACGGGGAGAACTTATCTTGATGGAACCCTTGACTCTTGAGAAGGAGACCTTAGAGTTCGTTGCTGATTCACGGGGAGAATTTATCTTGACGCCGAAGACATTGGGCCCTGCTTCCGACGAAGTCGTCACCCCTGGGCGGTCTAGAACGCCCAATCCGGCTGATGTGACCAGATCCACCACGGCTAGACGGGACCCGGATCCGCTTTCGCGCAGCTCCAGAACAGCGACGCTGGATATCAACTCCACTCACTTCAGCGACACGCATCCTACCATCGCCTCGTTTCGAAATGAGCTATACAATCGGATTGAGACCATGCGTATGTCGGAGGCCAGATTCCGGTCTATGACCGGCTCGGGTTTAAACCCGACGATAGGGAGATTCACGTCCCACCAGTCACCCACCTAGTCGCTACCGTCGAGTGTCCGGCTGAGGTCTCATCCCCCAACAACCGGAATTAAAAATGATTTATACCTCGGTCTCCGATCACCGAGACTTAACTTACAAACCGGACACCAGAGTTTGCTTCGAAGACAGACCGACACCGGTCCCTGATCTATCACACAATTTGGAGCTTGTGATTCCGAACACACAATGTGGCATGGAGTCAAAAAAATTCCCACCCACCACCCAAGTCGATCATCCAAGTATCGCACCAAAGCCCAAGTCGATGGTAGCAGGAGACAACTGGTTTATAAGAAGTAGTTCTCGATGGTAGAATCACACTTGCCGAACATGCCCCTCTATAGTTTCTGGTTCTCTTCTTGGGCCTAGGTCAGTTGAGTTCTTAAACTCTCAATTTCTTCATCATGTTGTTTATTCTCGCCTGGAGACGGTCCAACACACGACAGCCGGCCTCGTGCTAGGACTCAGCATATTGCTGAGATTATCGGGCTGCATCCAAATCTTTTTGCATTTCCCTATTGATTCAGCTGCTAGAGAGTATCCTTGCGTCAGCATAGGAATATACTAAGATTAGCAGCACAGATATACTCACCATGTGCCTCCCGAGTAAAGCTCTTCACTTGCTCCAGTTCGACCTTCACAGATTCCACTGTGTTTGGCTGTCTTCTAGTTCCTTGGCCAGTTGCTCGCTCTGCTACTTCGAGGCCTGCATTAGCAATAAAACAACACAAGGACCCTTAATTCGGTCGTTCCCACCAATTTAAGGCTCAGGGGCTACTGGGTTTATATGAGTGTTCGGACTCTACAAAACCGATTATTTACCTACAAGCTGGACGATATTAATTTCATAGCTTCTCTGAACCCAGCTCGGGCAGCACCGATGTGCGTGTCCGCCGTGCAAAGAGCACCGAATTCTTGTTCAGAGAATACTGGGTGATGCAGGGCCTCTCGTTGCCGCCGATGAATCATGGCGCTACCTACTTCTAATTTGGTAACTGACACAACGTCACCGGAATCGGCAGGAGCCGGACTGGCCATGGGAGCCTCTGTAGCAGGTTCAACATGAGACGTAGCTCTAGAATTCTGAGCACCATCGGACACCCTGGCGACCTCCTCGGCAGGAGAAGTCTAGGCTTTTCCGCCTGAGTAATATAAAATCTGCTATAAGGCTCTATCAGTTGTGATAGTAAACAAACAACCGAACAAAATACCTTTGGGTTGAGCGAGTAGATGAACTCATCCTCATAGCCGGCTCATTCGTCGGATCCCTGTTGCTTTCTGGTCTAGGCACTGCTTCCGTTGCCGACGTATGATGTGCGGATCGACGATGCTTGGGAGTAGGAGCTGGCGCGTTCGGGGCATTGGAGGATGACTGCCTTTTGCGGGACGAGCTTTTGTTCTTCTTATTTGTTGCAGGAGAAGGGAATGATCCAGGGTAATTGGCTATGATAACCACCTTGGAGCAGTCGAGACTCTCCTGGTAGAAGACCCCATCTTCAAACTCAATTGACACATCCGGATCCTCATGAAAGCCCGGACCATCATCATGGGAATAGTATTCGGGTTGAGGAGCCGAACAATTAACTATTGGGAACGTTGCATGGGAAACAAAAAATTTCCTACGCACATGCAAGATCTATCCATGGTGATGAGCATCTACCAGAGGGAGAGTGGATCTACATACCCTTGTAGATCGCTAAGCGGGAAGCGTTAGGAAACGCGGTTGGTGTAGTCAAACGTCTTCGCGATCCAAATCGCCGAGCATCCCGCGATCTCATCACGATCCGTCCCGTGATCCAATCATCCATCCCACAAACTCATCACGATCCGTCCCGCGATCTCATCACGATCCGTCTCGCGATCTTGATCACGGTCCTTCCGATCTAGCGCCGAGCGGACGACACCTCCGCGTTCAGCACACGTATAGCTCGATGACGATCTCCGCCTTCTTGATCTAGCAAGAGGGAGCATAAAGGTAGATGAGTTCTCCGGCAGTGTGACCGCGTTGCGGCGATGGTGGTGGAGCTATTCCAGCAGGGCTTCGCCTAAGCACCACTGAAGACCGATCTAGAGGAGAAACTGCGATCTAGAGGAGAGGTAGCACATGGCTATTAGGGTTAGCCTTTTCCTCTAAATCCTCTAGTATATATAGGAGGGAGGGAGGGGAGGAGGCAGCCTCAAACCTCAAGGTTTGGTCGAAATTGGAGGTGGAGGAGTCCTACTCCAATCCTATTAGGAGTAGGATTCCTCCTTTCCACTTGGAAACTCTTTCCACCTCTTCACCTTTGGATTTTTTCCTTCTCAAACCACTCCAGCCGCATTAGACCTTAGAGGAGGCTTCCGCCAGACCACCAGGGGCTGGTTTACCTCCTCCCACAGCCCATGTAGCCTCTTGGGTCGAAATACATCTCCCGATGGTCCCCCGATACACTACCGGCACTCCCGGTACACTACCGATGAGCCCGAAACTTTTCCGTTGACCAAAACAAGACTTCCTATATATCAATATTTACCTCCGGACCATTCCGGAGCTCCTCATGACATCCGGGATCTCATCCGGGACTCCGAACAACCTTCGGTCACCACCATACATAACTCTATACTACCAAAACGTCACCGAACCTTAAGTGTGCAGACCCTGCGGGTTCGAGAACTATGTAGACATGACCGAGACACCTCTAAGGTCAATAACCAATAGCGGGACCTAGATGCCCATATTAGTTCCTACATATTCTACAAAGATCTTTATCGGTCGAACCTCTATGTCAAGGATTCAGTTAATCCCGTATGATGTTTTTTTTGTTCTTCGGTATGTTACTTGCCCGAGATTCGATCGTCGGTATCTCCATACCTAGTTCAACCTCATTACCGGCAAGTCTCTTTACTCGTTCCGTAATACAAGATCCTGTGACTAACACTTAGTCACATTGCTTGAATATCCCTCCTTGGTCGACCGCCGAATAAAATCACCTTGCTCCCCTTTGTATAGGTCGGCAAGTGCGGCGGCCAACGCTGTCTGATCGGCAGGACCCAGTCTTCGGGAATGTGTGGTGTCGCTTGTCCCGTTGTAACGCCACAAGGGGTGTATCCTCTATTGAAGAGGCTGCACGCACCGGGTGATGGCGGCGGCCATGACGTCGATCATGGACAGATTGTGGTGGGCTAGTATCCTCACCTGGGCTGCCAAGCGTTGCACTTCAACGTTGTGTTCGAAATATGCCCTAGAGGCAATAATAAATTAGTTATTATCATATTTCCTTGTTCATGATAATTATTTATTATCCATGCTATAATTGTATTGATCGGAGACTTAGATGCATGTGTGGATACATAGACAAAACCATGTCCCTAGTATGCCTCTAGTAGACTAGCTCGTTGATCAAAGATGGTTAAGGTTTCCTAGCCATGGACATGAGATGTCATTTGATAACGGGATGAAATCATTAGGAGAATGGTGTGATAGACAAGACCCAAACTACAAATGTAGCATATGATCATGTCAGTTTATTGCTACTGTTTTCTGCATGTCAAGTATCTGTTCCTATGACCATGAGATCATGCAACTCACTGACACCGGAGGAGTGCCTTGTGTGTATCAAACGTCGCAACATAACTGGGTGACTATAAAGGTACTCTACAGGTATCTCCGAGGGTGTCTCTTGGGTTGGCATGGATCAAGACTGGGATTTGTTACTCCGTGTGACGGAGAGGTATCTCAGGGCCCACTCGGTAATACAACATCACAACAAGCCTTGCAAGCAATGTGACTAAGTGTTAGTCACGGGATCTTGTATTACAGAACGAGTAAAGAGACTTGCCGGTAACGAGGTTGAACTAGGTATGGAGATACCGATGATCGAATCTCGGGCAAGTAACATACCGAAGAACAAAGGGACCATCATACGGGATTAACTGAATCCTTGACATAGAGGTTTGACCGATATCTTCGTAGAATATGTAGGAACCAATATGGGCATCCAGGTCCCGCTATTGGTTATTGACCTTAGAGGTGTCTCGGTCATGTCTACATAGTTCTCGAACCCGCAGGGTTTGCACACTTAAGGTTTGGTGACGTTTCGATAGTATAGAGTTATGCATAGTGGTGACTGAAGGTTGTTCGGAGTCCTGGATGAGATCCGAACGTCACGAGGAGCTCCGGAATGGTCCGGAGGTTAAGATTGATATATAGGAAGTCCTGTTTTGGTCACCGGAAAAGTTTCGGGCTCATCGGTAGTGTACCCGGAGAGTCGGTAGTGTACCGGGGGACCATCGAGAGGGCTATTTCGACACAAGAGGCTACATAGGAGGATGAATACCAGCCCTTAGTGGGCTGGTAGAAGTCCCACAAAGGCCCATACGGCTGGGAAATAAAACCCAAAGAGAAAAGGTGGAAAAAGGCAAAAAAAAAGGCAAAAAGGGAAGGAGTCCTAGTCCTACAAGGATTGGAGGAGGATTCCTCCTCTCCTATCCACTTCGGCCGAAGCCTCCTAGGGCTGGCCCTTTGGCCAAACCTCCTCCTCTCTTCCTCTTGTATATACTAGAGGTTTTTAGGGTTTTTGCACTAGATTTTCAGTCACGTGCTACCCTCTCCTCTAGTGCATAGTTTCTCCTCTAGATCGGTTTTCTACAGTGCTTAGGCGAAGCCCTGCCGGAATAGCTCCACCACCATCGCTACAACGCTGTCGCGCTGCCAGAGAACTTGTCTACCTCTCCGCTCCCTCTTGCTTGATCAATAAGGCGGAGATCGTCATCGAGCTGTACGTGTGCTGAACGCAGAGGTGCCGTTTGTTCGGCGCTAGATCGGAAGGACCGTGATCAAGATCGCGAGACGGATCGTGATGAGATCACGGGACGGATCATGATGAGTTCGCAGGACGGATCGTGATTGGATCGCGGGACGGATCGTGATGAGATCGCGGGACGCTTGGCAATTTGGATCATGAAGACGTTTGACTACACCAACCGCGTTTCTTAACGCTTCCTGCTTCGCGATCTACAAGGGTAAGTAGATCCACTCTCCCTCTCATAGATGCTCATCACCATGGATAGATCTTGCGTGTGCGTAGGAATTTTTTTGTTTCCCATGCAACGTTCCCCAACAGTGGCATCATGAGATAGGTCTATGTGTAGATGAGATCTCGAGTAGAACACAAAGAGTTTGTGGGCGTTGATGCTTAGATTGCTTCCTCCCTTGGTCGTGTTTTGGTTCAGCGGTATTGTGGGATGAAGCAGCCCGGACCAACCTTACTTGTATGCTTACGAGAGACCGGTTCCATCAACTGACGTGTAACCTCGTTGCACAAAGATGGCAGGCAGGTGCCTGTTTCTCCTACTTTAGTTGGATCGGATTCGGCAAAGGCAGTCCTTGAGAAGGTTGAAAAGCAACTTATGTATCACCATTGTGGTTTATGCGTAGGTGAGAATTGTTCTTGCTAGATACCTATAGCAGCCACGTAAAACATGCAACAACAATTAGAGGATGTCTAACTTGTTTTTGCAGGGTATGTTGTGATGTGATATGGCCAATTACATGATGTGATATATGTGATGTATGAGATGATCATGTGCTGTATAGAATATCACGACTTGCATGTCGCTGAGTACGGCAACCGGCAGGAGCCATAGGGTTGTCTTTAATCATTGTATGACCTACGTGTCAATCATTAAGCGCTATGTAATGCTTTACTTTATCACTAAACGGTAGCAATAGTAGTAGAAGCATGATGGGCGCGACAACCCCGATGGCGACACGTTGATGGAGATCAAGATGATGGAGATCATGGTGTCATACCGGTGATGGTGGAGATCATGCCGGTGCTTTCAGGATGGAGATTAAAATCACAAGTTCATGGCCATATCATGTCACTTATGATTTGCATGTGATGTTAATCCTTTTATGCACCTTGTTTTTCTTAGGACGACGATAGCATTATAAGGTGATCCCTCACTTAATTTCAAGATAAATTGTGTTCTCCCCGAGTGTGCACCATTGCGAAAGTTTGTCGTGTCGAGACACCACGTGATGATCGGGTGTGATAGACTCTACGTTCACATACAACGGGTGCAAGCCAGTGTTGCACATGCAGAACACACGGGTTAAACTTGACGGGCCTAGCATGTACAAACATGGCCTCGGAAGACAAGAGACCGAAAGGTCGAACATGAGTCATATAGTAGATATGATCAACATGATGATGTTCACCATTGAAACCACCTCAACTCACGTGATGATCGGACTTGAGTTGGTGAATTTGGATCATGTATCACTCGAATGACCGGAGGGATGTCAATTTGAGTGGGAGTTCTTCAGTAATATGATTAATTGAACTCATTATCATGAACATAGTCAGTAGTGTCTTTGCAAATTATGTTGTAGATTACTTGCTCGCGTTGTAGCTCCCTTGAATTTTTATATGTTACTAGAGAAAAGAGTTGAAAGATGATGGTAGCAATATTGCGGACTGGGTCCGTGATCTAAGGATTGTCCTCATTGCTGTACAGAAGGCTTATGTCGTTAATGCACCGCTCGGTGCGCCAACCCCTCTAGCGTCGTCTGTAGATGTTGTGAACATCTGACAGGCACGTTTTGATGACTACTTGATAGTTTAGTGCGTCATGCATTACGTCTTAGAATTGAGGCTCCGAAACGTTTTGAATGTCACGGAACATATGAGATGTTCTAAGAGCTGAAATTAGGATCTGAGGCTCGCGCCCGTGTTGCGAGATATGAGATCTCCAACAAGATTCTTTGCCTGCAAGATGAAAGAGAATAGCTCAATCGTTGAGCATGTGCTCAGATTGTTTGGGTGCTTCAATCGCTTGAATCGAGTGGGAGTTGATCTTCCAGATAAGATAGGGATTGATATAGTTCTCCAAGTCACTGTCACTAAGCTACTAGAACTTGGTGATGAACTATAAATTGCGAGGGATAGAAATAATGATCCCTGAGCTGTTCGCGATGTTTGACACCGCGAAGGTAGAAATCAAGAAGGAGCGTCAAGTGTTGATGGTTAGTCAAACCACTAGTTTCGAGAAGGGCAAGAGTAAGGAGGGAAACTTCATGGATAGCAAGTGGGTTGCTGCTCCAGTGAAGCAACCCAAAGTTGAACCCAAACCCAAGACTAAGTGCTTCGATTATGAGGAGAGCGGTCGCTGATGTGGAACAACCCTAGATACTTGGTAGATAAGAAGGCTAGCAACGTCGTCAGAAGTATATTTGATATTAGTGTTAATGATGCGTACCTTGCGTGTACTCCTAGTAGCACCTGGGTATCGGATACCGGTTCGGTTGCTAAATGTTAGTAACTCGAAATAAAAGCTACGGAATAAACGGAGAACTAGCTAAGGGAGAGGTGACGATGTGTGTTGGAAATGTTTCCAAGGCTGATGTGATCAACATCGCACGCTCTCTCTACCTTCAGGATTAGTGACAAACCTAAATAAATGTTATTTGGTGTTTTGCGTTGAGCATGAACATGATTAGATCATGTTTATTGCAACACAGTTATTCATTTAAGTTAGAGAATAATGGTTATTCTGTTTACATGAATGATACCTTCAATGGTCATGCACCCAGCGAGAATGGTTTGTTGAATCTTGATCGTAGTAATACACATGTTCATAACATTGATGCCAAAAGATACAAAGTTAATAATGATAGTACCACATACTTGTGGCACTGCCGCTAAATGTCATATTGGTATAAAGCGCATGAAGAAACTCCATGCTTATGGATCTTTGGACTCACTCGATTTCGAATCGGTTGAGACATGCGAACCATGCCTCTTGGGCAAGATGACTAAGGACCCCGTTTTCTAGATGGATGGAGCGGGCAAGCGATTTATTGGAAATGATACATGTTGATGTATGCAATCCAATGAGTCTTGTAGCATGCGGTGGATATCATTATTTTCTAACCTTCACTGATGATTTGAGTAGATATAGTGTATATTTACTTAATGAAACACAAGTTTGAATCGTTTGAAAGGTTCAAGCAAATTCAGAGTGAAGTTTAAGATCATCGTGACAAGAAGATAAAAATGTCTATGATATGATCGTGGAGATGAATATCTGAGTTACGAGTTTGGCATACAACTTTAGACAATGTGAAAATTGTTTCACAACTCACGCCACCTAGAAAACCATAGTGTGATGGTGTGTCCGAACGTCATAGTCGTGCTCTATTGGATATGGTGCATGCTATGATGTCTCCTATCATTTTGCTACTATAGTTTTGGGGTTATGCGTTAGAGACAACTACATTCACTTTAAATAGGGCACCATCTAAATCCATTGAGATGACACCATCTGAACTATGGTTTGATAGAAACCTAAGCTGTCATTTCTTATTGTTTGGGGTCGCGACGCTTATGTGAAGAAAGGTTTTCACCTAATGAGCTTGATGTTGGAATATGCCCTAGAGGCAATAATAAATTGGTTATTATCATATTTCCTTGTTCATGATAATCGTTTATTATCCATGCTATAATTGTGTTGATAAGAAACTCAGATACATGTGTGGATACATAGACAACACCATGTCCCTAGTATGCCTCTAATAGAATAGCTCGTTGATAAAAGATGGCTATGGTTTCCTAGTCATGGACATGAGATGTCATTTGATAACGGGATCACGTCATTAGGAGAATGATGTGATGGACAAGACCCAAACTACAAATGTAGCATATGATCATGTCAGTTTATTGCTATTGTTTTGTCCATGTCAAGTATTTGTTCCTATGACCATGAGATCATGCAACTCACTGACACCGGAGGAGTACCTTGTGTGTATCAAACATCGCAACATAACTGGGTGACTATAAAGGTGCTCTACAGGTATCCCCGAGGGTGTCTGTTGGGTTGGCATGGATCAAGACTGGGATTTGTTACTCCGTGTGATGGAGAGGTATCTCAGGGCCCACTCGGTAATACAACATCACAATAAGCCTTGAAAGCAATGTGACTAAGTGTTAGTCACAGGATCTTGTATTACGGAACGAGTAAAGAGACTTGCCGGTAACGAGGTTGAACTAGGTATGGAGATACCGACGATCGAATCTCGGGCAAGTAACATACCGAAGAACAAAGGGAACATCATACGGGATTAACTGAATCCTTGACATAGAGGTTCGACCGATAAAGATCTACGTAGAATATGTAGGCACCAATATCGGCATCCAGGTCCCGCTATTGCTTATTGACCGTAGAGGTGTCTCGGTCATGTCTACATAGTTCGTGAACCCGCAGGGTCTGCACACTTAAGGTTCGCTGACGTTTCGGTAGTACAGAGTTATGTATGGTGGTGACCGTGTAGGGTAATGCAGTAGAAAACAAAATTTTCCGACCTACGCACCAGCCCAGGACCACTATGGAGACTGCATACAAGGTTTGATCATTTTCGTTACCGACTCGTAGCGCAGCAGAAGTAGAGTCGATGACGAACGGCGGTGTAGATCCCCGCAGCTAGGATTTTACAACCTCCCAACCGCGAGGATGTATACCCTCATTTGCCCCGTGGACAGCCCTCCGGGAGGCGGTCGGACAGTCCCCCGGATGGTGTCGCGGACAGCCCTTCGGGAGGACCTTCGAAACTTGGCTGTCACTCGGACAACCCTTCGGGAGGACATCCAAAACTCGGACGGTCACACGGACAGCCCTTCGAGAGGCACTCTCGAACTAAGACCGAAACTACGATCTCTCTACAGAGTTGCACACATACGGTGTCATCTACCCGGCAGGGCTTCGCCGTCCAGAACTAGTTCCCACCGGAACCCAGACAACCTTTCGGCTCTACGAAACTCTTTTCGTGGGAGGGAGAGAAGAAGACAGATAATGCATGGCATGTCTATGAGAGTTGGAGTGGGGATGGAGAGCTCCTCTCCACCTCCTTTTATAGGGGAAGGAGGGGGTGGTGGTGGCTGAAATTTCTGCCACATGACAAGCACCCACAAAACAAGGAAGCATGTTCCCACCAAACATGGACAAAACATGTTCCCTTGTCCATGGTGTTCCCCCATGGGGCCCCACCTTCCTCCCAACACTCTCCACCATTTGTGGAGGCTGCCCCCACCATGGGGGGGCCAACACCTTTTGTCCGGCCACAAGGGGCTGCCCCCCAAAAGGGAGGCGCCCCAAAACAGCCCCACGAAACGTGGGATCTTGTCCCCTCACGGTGGGACAAGATGTTTTCCGTGACTATTACTTCGGAAAAATTCTGTAAGCTCCCAAAACATTTTCGGCACCCTCTAAAATTATCTGGACACACTCTGGAACATTTCTGGTATGGTTGTTTAATTTAAAACCATCTTCGTTTACCTGGTAAACAATTCCGGCAGGTCCGAAAACATTTTCCGGTTTTTTCTCCGAAAAATTCCAGAAATTACCAGACCGATCTGGCAACCTCCAAAACATTCCCGGTGCTTGCTGAAACCTTTTTGGATCAATGGTTCTATCCAAAACAACTTTTCGGTTTTACCGAAACTTTTTCGGTGTTCTCTCCGGAACTTTTCCGCTGTCTCCGAAACTATTTCAGTGACTTTCTCTTGGACTCATTGTCTAGTATTCAGCAGATAGATGACCCTTAAGCGTGTGACCCTATAGGTTCGGTGAAGTATAGACATGACCCGGAACCCCTTCCGATCAATGATCAACATCGGAGCCATGGACACCCATATTGACCCCTATACCCACACAAATGAATATTCGAGTGAACCTCCAGTTGTCGTGTGCTATTCCTATTGCTTCGCGATATGTTACAAATACCCGAGGTGAGACATGTTGGCATCCCCGTGGATCAACAACTTGTCCACTATGCCAGTTACCTCGTTACCGGTGTTGTTCTCTTTTCTCGTTCCCGTGTTTCGGCATCCCCGTGATCAAATCACAAAGTGTCTGGCCAGACGATGATGGATACCGTAACACCGAGAGGGCCTAGAGATATAGCTCCATCGTCGGAGGAGCAAATCCCAATCTTGAGCTATCAAGTTACTTTACATACTTTTCCATGAACCCGTAAGCCATCGTAATAGCCACCCGTTTACGGTTGACGTTTAACAAACCCCAAAGTTCATGAAGCAAGCATGAAGAAACTCGATACTCTCATGGTCTAAGGAATTATGCAAACATTAACTTCTCTGTGTTATTAACCATTAACTTATGACGAATGTATCTCATATCATAACATCAATTCGGGTCGATTCAACACAAATCTTCTTCTAACATTGTGCCCTCAAAATTGCCGGCATAGCCATGCCCATGATCAGGAAAACAGGATCATCATACAATACTTGAGCCAGTCTTAGAGGCCAGACTAGGAATACAATTTACCGTTTATTATTCCACACGTGCATATGAGTCTTCCTTCAAGCCTCGTGGTTATTGTAGACTCGAGAACCATAACAGTTATAGCATGGAACATAAACCTAATTATGAATAGGGAGATAATCAATAACATTTATTATTGCCTCTAGGGCATATCTCCTATAGACTCCCACTTGCACTAGAGTCAATAATCTAGTCAATGCTAATGCACTTTACACCTATGGCATACTGGTGTAAAATATGCTTCGCTTGTGGTATAGCCTAATGTCCAACGGATTTGACAACTTCAGCTCCGTGTGTAACTTTGCATATCCTCGCGTTTTCACGCTATCACAAAATTCCTATTTTGTGTGAACTTGGCTTTGCATATGTGTGAATCATTGGTCGAAACCTGATTCCTCAGACTGAGCTATGGAGCAACTATCTGCAATAGTGTCTCATAGACCAAAGCCATCTTGGAACCATACTAAGTTTATGAATGAACTATATGATTCAACAACTTCTTTGTCGCTTCCAAAGCATCAACATACTTAGCCTTTGTTATAGAATCCGCCACAGTATCTTGTTTGGAACAATTTCCAACTATCGTGCCACCATATTGTGTATTACACAAAACCCTTAACTTAAATCGAAAATCGCATGGAGCATTGATTGACAATGTATCGATGTAATTACTTACAACGAGCACTTCATAATCTCTGCTTGCGAGAAAACATGTCATCAGCACTACTCTAGTACTTAATGACATCTTTCACTCTTGTCCCATGATCAGTGCTTTGATCACTTTGGTATCTATACTCGCAACAACATGGGAGTATCGGACATATCTGGTTGTTTTTACATACCATGGAATACATGATTAATCCAAACACTAGAGTGTGTGGAATCTCCATCATGTATTTTACTCGTCAGTGTTTTGGGACACTGAGTCTTGTAAAAACTCTTTCCATGTGACTTTGGCAAGAATCACTCCTTGGCGTTTTTAAATGCTAAAAGGTTTTAGCACCTTGTCAATATGTATTAATTTCTTAGCCCCATTAGGTAAATCTATCTCCACAGATCATCATGCCTAATATTGAGTCTATTTAGCCTAAGCACTTCATCAAAAAACTATTTTCAAATGAAGTCCTAATTCGTGTCAAGAAATTTATTTCCAATTAACAATGTGTCAAGCACACAACGTTTTTAGAAATATTATTATGCTCCCACTTACTTTCTTGAATCACAAGCATCTTCGTTACCATTGATGAAGTCAAAAACCCTTTTGACCATTTCATCAAACCACGAAGATTCCAACTCCATTTTGCTCTCTTCTGTCCATTGCTGGAACTCTGAAGTTTGCATACTTACTAGCATCCTCTGGATCGACAAATTACTTTGGACTGTATCACATACAAGTTCTAGGTTTCATTTCCATCAGGTGGAAATCCTTTTGTCATCCATGTTTCATATCTCATGATTGATATATGTATTAATTGCTAGTTCAACCCGAACCGACCTTAAGCATTGCTACGGTGAAACAACCTCATCGTAGTCAACTCCTTGAACTTGTTATTTCAACAAGTCGAGCTTTATGGATAAATCATTTTTATCCGTATCAGTTTTTAGTTCCATAAATATTCGTCAGACTCTAAGTCCTCTGAAAGGTGTATCAAGGTTTTAATCTTGAATCACTTATATGGAAACTATCTCGGATTGTATTGGCATTTAGCCAATCCCGGAGTCAGGGCCCATCAACGCTTCCTTGTGTATTGTAGGTATACTGTTGTCTAACAACAATATCTCGTTTGCGCACCTGATAGGTTTGCACGAGCTTTGCCTACATGGTTCAGCTGCACGTTCGACCGAAGTCCATACATTTTATTGTAGAGACTTCCGTATCAGTCGTAGTAGGAAACAACAAAATCATTTTCAGGGTTTCTTTCCTTTGAACTGATGACGAAGATACTGGTTATCTCGTCGAGTTCCATTGTCCTCCCACTCACCTTTTGTAAGAACTATTCTCTTTAAAAGCATACCGTTTTGTGGCAAAACCCTTTGCCTCGGTATAGTGGTGGGGGAATACCCAATGAATTGGGATAACCATACAAAGTAGCACTTGTCTGATTTGGAATAGGTTTGTAACCTTTTACACAAGCCCCATATTCCAAATGTTAAGAAAAGATATAACATGGTTGGGCGTACCATACCATGGCGTTATTTCAACAGACCTAATGGATCTCTTTTTAGTGTAAAAGCCACAGTCTCTAAAGCATCACTCTATAAAAGGGATAATGGCAAATCTATTTATGTCATCTTTGATCTTACCATGTCATAAATGGTTTGATTACATCTTCACGGACTTTCCACTTGCAGTGGTGTTCCGGGAGGTGCAAGTTATGAAACTCTTTTCACAACTCATCAGACATTCGCTAAACTTGTAACTCAAATATTCCTTTCCGCAATCAAATTGCAGAAGCATAATTTTCTTGGTACAATAACTTCTACTTCATTTTTGAAAACCTTTCGAATGGTTTCAAAAGATCCAGACTTACGTCTCATCAAGTAAATATCCATATATCTACTTGAGTCATTTTTGAAGGTAGACAAATCCACTGTTTGCAACAACATTTATTGGACTACATACATCAAATGTATGATTACCAATAAGTTCTTTGCTCGTTCCTTATGGCATGTGAACGGTATTTTAGTTAGTTCACCTTTTGGAGGAAAGTTGCAAGTGTCAGATGATTCAAAATCAAACGACTTCAAAATCCATCATAATGGAATTTTCCATGCGGGTTTCTCCAATGTGACCAAATGCAGTGCCACACATATGTGGTATTCTTTTAGTCTTGCGACATTTAGCGTCAGTGTTATGGATGTATCATATTTCCATCAATATTCATAACATACATCCCATCTAGGATGGAAGCATGGCCCTTCATGTTATTCATAATACTGAACAACAATTGTTGTTTTTATGAACAACTCTTTTGCAACAAACATTGTGCAATGGGCTAGAGTGTATGAAACTCTAAAACGAATTATAAAAGTAAACCCAGAGGTAATGTATTATAATCAATATTCATAACATACGTCTCATTCATAATGAAAGTATGGCCCTTATGTTATTCATAACACCGAACATGAAAAGTTCTCTTATGAACAACCTTCTTGCAAGATACCTTATGCAAAGGGCTAGAGTGTGAAACTCTAAAATGAATTATGAAACTTAATACATAGGGAATACACCGATGGAAGGCATAGTAACATTTACTATGTTCCCTGCGTGTATCTAAACCTCATCCCTGGCTAGTCTTTCAGGCCATAGTAGTTCTTACATCAATTTGCAACAGAACGCAATCGAGCGGGTATCTTTGTGACCAACTCACAATACCCAAGAATTAGTGATTAACATGTTTAACCATAATTCCCAAGAATTATATCTTTGACCAGCCTTCTATACATCAAAAACTTGTATGACATTCATACATGAGCTGGATATTCCAGTCTTCTTTCCTTTTGCCATTATACTTCTAACGGTTTAACTTTTTAGTGTTTCTCCTACTCTCAGAAGAAGCATCCAACTTAAGAGTGGCGTTAGCCCTGGACTTCCTAGGCGTGAAAGTCTCACTAACACCCTTCGGACACTTCCTTTCTCTTTAAGTTGTTGTTTTATTCACCTTTCATCATATGACAGGCGTTCTCCTGGATCCCTCTCTTATCAGTCTAATGCATAGTAAACTTCTTTACTAGTAGTTTGCAAACAAACATTGCTTTGGATATCTCATATCTTTTAGCCTTTGTCTGTCTCTAAAAATGATTTTCAGATTCCATGAATATCACATAACTATCCAAACTTTCGAAGTTCAGGTCTCATGGAAGCAAACATATTGCACTTTGACTGAAAAGGATTTCTAGCTTTTGGATCGAAGGACGAGAGTCACATGATCCATAGCATTAGCGGGAGAATACCAAAAGCATGCGATAGGACAAAGTCCTTCTCGACACTCTTGAGGACAATCCTCACATGACGTTACCAACCATAAAGTTTTAACCAGATATTTAATAGTTATTCAATTTTAATAGGGAAGGTGGAAACACGAGCCATTATTCTACAACTATTATGCAAATCACACTTAGACATTGTTCAAAATTAATTGCACTGAGAATTAAAAAATTTAATTCTACAGTGCGCTCCCACTCAAATCAATATCTCTCATACTTGATTTTGAGTGATACAAGACCCAACTTTCAATTCAACGTCAAGGATGTAACCATCTCAAGTGACGAGAATTTCAATTGGTAGGCCAACTTGCCAATCACATCTCTATGTGACTCTTGTTCATCTTTCGATGCGTGTGTTCCGAGCTCATGACTTTCATGCTTGAACGTCAAGACAACCAAGTGATCTCGCTGCGAGGTCTCAACTCACCCGCCTCACACTTCTCTAATCGTTCGTACCCATGTAACCATGTGATACCCTGAAGACATGGGTGCCGTGACGGTGCTACACTTGGGAGAACACTAACTACTTGATATTTTGTGAGAGATCACCCTAATAAAAAGCGACTACCGCGCAATCAAGAAGGGTGCATCAAGAGGGATAAACATCTTAGGCAATTCATAATAGCATGATATGGTATAGCCCTTTCTAACGGAGAAGTCTTTCATTCCTTCGTCTTCGGCATTCGTGTCGGTGTTCACCTTCGCGAAGATTTCCACCACCTTGTCAATGCACCAGATAATATTGCTATCTCTATAGCTAATAAAATAAGTGCATTACTTAAGGTTGACACGCAGATCATTAAAGTAACAATCATATGGCTCCAGCCATCATGCCGAATCATGACACGCAGGTCATGTTAATATTACATCATATAGTCATCTCATACATAATCAAATTAATATGAGCATTGCTATACCACATCATATGCTCATGCAAACCATCCTGCAAAACCAAGTTAGACGTCTCTAATCGGTTCATGCAAAAAATTGTTTTACTGGCTTCTAAGGTTTTGAAACAAACCGAATCTACCAACGTCCATCATCAAGTATGATAATTCAAGTTGCTAGATTAACTTTCCAGGGTGTATAAAACACGATATAATAAAATCTCGAGCCCCATACTAAACTTCGTCATATGCGTGACCCCCGTGCAGATCACATCTGCATTGCCCTTTCGTCTGCAAAACATCCATCTTTCTCAACTATGGCGGAACCCAAAGAACTGTTAGCACTTTGTTGATCTGTCAATCAACATACTCAGGACCAGCATGAAAGGATCGCAAATTTGTGAGCTTCGACCATTCCGTCAAGATCAGGACTATGCAAATTCAGGGGAAGCAAAAGGAACATCGGGTAACAGATTTCATATGCTACCCGCACAAATAATTTTCAGCAATAGATCTCATCTACTACCTAATTATGTTGTGCAACACCCATACATCTCTATGTATTCTAGATCGCAACCTACATCTACGCATAGCACGGCTCTTGATGCCACTGTAGGGTAACACGGCAGAAAACAAAATTTTCTGACCTACGCACCAGCCCAGGACCACTATGGAGACTGCATACAAGGTTTGATCATTTTCGTTACCAACTCGTAGCACAGCGGAAGTAGAGTCGATGACGAACGGCGGTGCAAATCCCCGCAACTAGGATTTTACAACCTCCCAACCGCGAGGATGTATACCCTCATCTGCCCCACGGACAGCCCTCCGGGAGGCAGTCGGACAGTCCCCCGGATGGTGTCGCGGACAGCCCTTCGGGGGGACCTACGAAACTTGGACTGTCACTCGGACAGCCCTTCGGGAGGACCTCCAAAACTCGGACGGTCACACGGACAGCCCTTCGGGAGGCACTCTCAAACTGAGACCGAAACTACGATCTATCTATAGAGTTGCACACATACGGTGTCATCTACCCCGCAGGGCTTCACCGTCCAGAACTAGTTCCCACCGGAACCTAGACAGCCTTTCGGCTCTACGAAACTCTTTTCGTGGGAGGGAGAGAAGAAGCCAGATAATGCATGGCATGTGTATGAGAGTTGGAGTGGGGATGGGGAGCTCCTCTCCACCTCCTTTTATAGGGGAAGGAGGGGGTGGTGGTGGCTGAAATTTCAGCCACATGACAAGTACCCACAAAACAAAGAAGCATGTTCCCACCAAACATGGAGAAAACATGTTCCCTTGTCCATGGTGTTCCCCCATGGGGCCCCACCTTCCTCCCAACACTCTCCACCATTTGTGGAGGCTGTCCCCACCATGCCCCCCCAACACCTTTTGTCCAGCCACAAGGGGCTGCCCCCCAAAAGGGAGGCGCCCCAAAACAGTCCCACGAAATGTGGGATCTTGTCCCCTCACACTGGGACAAGATGTTTTCCGCGACTATTACTTCGGAAAAATTCTGGAAGCTCCCAAAACATTTCCGGCACCCTCTAAAATTATTTGGACACGCTCCGGAACATTTCCGGTATGGTGGTTTAATTTAAAACCATCTTCGTTTACCTAGTAAACAATTCCGGCAGCTCCGAAAACATTTTCCGGTTTTTTCTCCGAAAAATTCTAGAAATTACCAGACCGATCTGGCAACCTCCAAAACATTTCCGGTGCTTGTTGAAACCTTTTTGGATCAATGGTTTTATCCAAAACAACTTTTCGGTTTTACCGAAACTTTTTCGGTGTTCTCTCCGGAACTTTTCCGCTGTCTCCGAAATTATTTCAATGACTTTCTCTCGGACTCATTGTCTAGTATTCAGCAGATAGATGACCCTTAAGCGTGTGACCCTATAGGTTCGGTGAAGTATAGACATGACCCGGAACCCCTTCCGATCAACGATCAACATCGGAGTCGTGGACACCCATATTAACCCCTATACCCACACGAATGAATTTTTGAGTGAACCTCCAGTTGTCGTGTGCTATTCCTGTTGCTTCGCGATATGTTACAAATACCCGAGGTGAGACATGTTGGCATCCCCGTGGATCAACAACTTGTCCACTATGCCAGTTACCTCGTTACCGGTGTTGTTCTCTTTTCTCGTTCCCGTGTTCCGGCATCCCCGTGATCAAATCACAAAGTGTCTGGCCAGACGATGATGGATACCGTAACACCGAGAGGGCCCAGAGATATCTCTCCATCATCGGAGGAGCAAATCCCAATCTTGAGCTATCAAGTTACTTTACATACTTTTCCATGAACCCGTAAGCCGCCGTAATAGACACCCATTTACGGTTGACGCTTAACAAACCCCAAAGTTCATGAAGCAAGCATGAAGAAACTCGATACTCTCATGGTCTAAGGAATTATGCAAACATTAACTTCTCTGTGTTATTAACCATTAACTTATGACGAATGTATCTCATAGCATAACATCAATTCGGGTCGATTCAACACAAATGTTCTTCTAACATTGTGCCCTCAAAATTGCCGGCATAGCCATGCCCATGATCAGGAAAACAGGATCATCATACAATACTTGAGCCAGTCTTAGAGGCCAGACTAGAAATACAATTTACCGTTTATTATTCCACACGTGCATATGAGTCTTCCTTCAAGCCTCGTGGTTATTGTAGATTCGAGAACCATAGCAATTATAGCATGGAACATAAACCTAATTATGAACAGGAAGATAATCAATAACCTTTATTATTTCCTCTAGGGCATATCTCCTACAGACCGAAGGTTGTTTGGAGTCCCGAATGAGACCCCGGACGTCACGAGGAGCTCCGGAATGGTCCGTAGGTAAAGATTGAAATATAGGAAGTCCTATTTTGGTCGCCGGAAAAGTTTCGGGCTCATCGGTAGTGTACCGGGAGTGCCGGTAGTGTATCGTGGGACCATCGGGAGGGGGTATTTCGACCCAAGAGGTTACATGGGATGTGGGAGGATGAATACCAGCCCTTAGTGGGCTGGTGAAAGTCCCACAAAGGCCCATGCGGCTAGGAAAGAAAAGTCCAAAGAGAAAAGGTGAAAAAAGGCAAAAAGGGAAGGAGTCCTAGTCCTACTAGGATTGGAGGAGGATTCCTCCTCTCCTATCCACTTTCGGCCGAAGCCTCCTAGGGCTGTCCCTTTGGCCAAACCTCCTCCTCTTTTGCTCTTATATATACTAGAGGTTTTTAGGGTTTTTGCACTAGATTTTCAATCACATGCTACCCTGTCCTCTAGTGCATAGTTTCTCCTCTAGATCGGTTTTCTGCAGTGCTTAGGCAAAATCCTTGCCGGAATAGCTCCACCACCATTGCTGCAACGCCGTCGTGCTGCTAGAGAACTCGTCTACCTCTCAGCTCCCTCTTGCTGGATCAAGAAGGCGGAGATCGTCATCGAGCTGTACGTGTGCTGAACGCAGAGGTGTCGTCCGTTCGGCGCTAGATCGGAAGGACCGTGATCAAGATCGCGAGACGGATCGTAATGAGATCGCGGGACAGATCGTGATGAGTTCACGGCACGGATCGTGATTGGATTGCGAGACGGATCATGATGAGATCGCGGGACGCTTGGCGATTTGGATCGCGAAGACGTTCGACTACACCAACCGCGTTTCTTAACGCTTCCCGCTTAGCGATCTACAAGGGTATGTAGATCCACTCTCCCTCTCGTATATTCTCATCACCATGGATAGATCTTGCGTGTGCGTAGGAAATTTTTTGTTTCCCATGCAACGTTCCCTAACACGTTGTCCTCTTGGGATGAACTCTTCGGCCGCCAGTTGTACCTTTTCTTCAAGAGGGCATTAGAGTATTTGTGCAGACCCCTCCGAGATGGATCGAACAGGGGGCGTCTTCAATATAAAATCATTCCGAAGACCATTCTTCGGACTCCTTCAATGTTCCCACTGGATACCCCCGTCCCCGCTATGCGTACTTCGGCTCCGCCAACCTCCAAGATTGTCTTGTCCCGAGTTTGAGTGACGAGGCAGAAATACTTCCTCCACAGTTCAAAATGTGCCTCACAGCCTAGGAACATCTCGCAAAGGGCGACGAAGCCCGAGATGTGCAGGATAGACCCCAGGGTGAGATGGTGGAGCTGGATCCCATAAAATTCTAGTAACCCTCTCAAAGATTATCCGGATATACCTCGGCGTTGGAGGTTAGTCCGGGGGCTACCGAGGGAGTCCTGGTTTGAGGGGTCCTCGGATAGCCGACCTGTTTCTCACGGGCCGGACTGTGTGGGCCGTTGGATGAGCGAAGGCCCCGTCGCCAGGGTGGAAGCTTCAAGGAGCTCTGGCGTGTCCTTCGAGTTGTCGATAGTAGATAGGCATGTTTTTTCCATCGACGTATGACCGATCATGTGTAAACCCTAGGTACCCTCGACGTCTATATAAGCCGAAGGTTTTTAGGTTGTAGAGAGAGGACAACTCATCTAGGGTTTAGCTATTTGATCTCGAGGTAGATCAACTCTGTAACCCATATATCATCAATACAATCAATCAGGACGTAGGGTATTACCTCCATAGGAGGGCCCGAACCTGGGTAAACATCATCTCCTTCGTCTCTTGTTACCATTGATTCCAGTCTCATAGTTCGGGACCCCCTATCCGAGATCTGCCGGTTTTGACACCAACACACACCCTCTAAGAGCTTGGGTTGGCTTTGACATCCCTTGCGATGCAAATGAAATGGATCTCTTCTACTTCGCGATGACCGTCACCATGGGTAACGGAGAAAAGGCGAGTTTTTGTTATGCACCTTGGCTGCAGGGACAAAAACCAAAAGTCTTGGCCCCAGGGATCTTTGACCTCTCAAAACGCAAGAATGCAAGTGTCGCCAAGGCCATCTTAAATAATGATTGGATCCAACACATCGACATGCAGGGAGGTTTCTCTGTTTCCCACCTTCAACGATTTGTCCACTTATGGGGCAAACTTGAGGAGGTGCATCTAATGGAAGGCAACGACGATATCATTCGGTGGAAATTTACAACTGGCAGCCAATACTCTGTTGCCACAACATACAGGATGCAATTCGTCGGCATGATCAAGTCTGACATGCCCAGGATAGTCTGGAAAGTTTGGGCGCTCCAAAAATTGAATTCTTCTCTTGGCTACTTATCCAAGAAAGAATCTGGACGACAGATAGACTCACTCATAGGGGCTGGCCCAACTGCGGCCTCTTCCAGCTCTACATAAGGGAACCGGAATCGGTCGCGCATTTAATGTTTAAATGTCGCTAGACGGTGAGGATTTGGAAAATGATCAACGCTTGGCTGGGCCTACAACTACATTTCACTGATTGGGCGGATCTTCCATCCGTGGAAAAGTAGTGGGATGAGCCAGGCCACCTCAATGGCACAAGCACAAAGGACTTCCGCTCTCTGAAGATGTTAACATGTTGGGCAATGTGGAACTAAGAGGAATGCAAGAATTTTCCAAAATAAAGCCTCCATGCCCACTAATGTTTTTTCACCTATCAAGGCGGAGGCGCAACTATGGGTAAAAGAAGGGGCTAAGCATCTAGGGAGTCTTATTCCGAGAGAGTAAACATGCAATTTGCTTTTCGCCTGTGTGGCCAGGTAACCAAAAATTCATATTCTCTTCTGCTTAATTAACAAGATGAGGTAAAACTTTTGCCTCCGTTCTAAAAAAATATTGTGGGCCTGGTGCTAGAGTTTTCTCTCTCTTAAATTTCTTTCGGTTCTCATCGTTTTTTTCTTGTTTTTCCTTTTTTGTTTACTGGATGCATGTCTACTTTTTCGTGTATTGCTTGTACATACTTGACCTTGTAATAACTTTTAAATAACACAAGTAACTTTTTAAAGTGAATATTTTCAAATCTGTTTTTTCGTACACACTATATGTTTATACACATACACATTTTTTATATACATCTTGCATTTTTAAGGCACGTGATTTCTCTTTTCAGATGACAATTGTTGTTGTAAAAAACGTTCAGCATGGAAAGAAATTATATACATCTTGCATTTTTAAGGCACGTGATTTTTTTTCAGAAGACAATTATAGTTGTAAAAAACGTTCAGCATGAAATTGCTTCGTGCCTTGTGTCACACCTGTGATACTTATCACTTGAAAAAAAATTGACGTTCCAAAATCGTCGCTACTAGTTTCCTTGTAGAAAAGTCAGAATTAAAACTAAAATCAGTGTGGTTGTATCCGCTGGATGGAGATCTGTCGCCCAAGGAGTCTGCCTTCCCTTCCCTTCCCTCTCTTCCATCCCCACCTCCGTCCAGCGGTGGGCCCCGGCGGCAAGTCTCTGCAAGTCTGCAAGCGACAGAGCCAGAGCTTATCGAGCGTTCCCTCCCTTCCTTCCACCCTCGCTATCCCCCATCCACCATCAATCTACCCGCCACCCCCGCCCTCCCTCTGCACCGTGGGCCACCCCTCCCTCCCCCCTCCCGCGCGTCGACGCCCATCCTCGCCGCCGCCCCTGCTCCCCAACCCCCACCATTCACCCGCACCCCAAAGCTCGAGCGATACACAAGGGGGGAGAGCGAGAGGGTGAGGAGAGCGGCGGCGACCAGCCGGTTCCGACCCCGCAGGCCCGGTCGCCGGCGGCCGGCCGTCCCCCGTCCCGCCTCCTTGCCTCCCGGAGCTGCTGCTGCTGCTGCTGATACCGTGTGGTAACCCCTCTCCCTCTCGCTCTCTGTCTCTGATAAGTACAAGTACAGCGCAGCGGAGGTTGCTTAATTATTTATTTCTCCGAACGAAATTTCTGCGGCGAGCGAGGGGAGGGGCCCGACAAGGGCTGCATTGGGTGGCTGCGGCGGATTAGGGGGGATTCGTCGCTCGCTCGACCCGCGAATCCGCGCGGGCATCGGGGGAAGAGGCGGCGGTGCTCGGTGAGTGATCTAGGGTTTAGCGGCTCCGATTGGGGGTTGTTTCCTCTGTTGCTAATTTGGGGTCCTCGTTTCCAATTTACGGCGGTGAATTCAGATGGGAGCTAGCAGTAGGCGGCGGCTGGCCATGATTTAGTTCGATTCTGCATTTAGAGGGCGCGCGGAGTGGAAGTGCTGCTACCGGTGGGTGCTAGTGCTCGAGCTTGATGTGATGTTGATCATTCGTGACATTTGAGTGTCAGGTTCGCAGTAGGTTCAGTTGGCAGTAGGTAGAAGCAGATTTTTGGTGCTCTGGTCGGCGGCATGACATTGCCACTGCTCCATGTATGGTGCCGCCGCTGGCTTCTGTAGTGTAACTCCCCACGACCTTTGGTGAGCGCGAGCATGTGGAGAGTGTACCGCTAGTTTCAATTGAAGGCAGCATTATGTGTAGTTGGACTCCATGATGCTCACCGGTCTACTTGTTGTGAGGCTTTGATTCGGCTATTTCAGCATTAGATTCAGAGTCATGTCCATAACTGCTTATGCACCAAATGTTTCATATGACAATAGCTGATTTGCTGCCCCCTCCTACTTGCCTAGCTAGAGAGGAGTACTAGTACACGAAGTTGTTCAGCTGTGAAACTATATGTCAAGTTTCCGTGTTGAGCCTCTGGTTCTGCATTTCTGCTGTCTGAGGAACTGAATCTGGAGTTCAAGTCAGTGAATGAATAATTGTTCATCTCCTAATTCTGTTCGATGGATACTAGCTGATTAAAATTTTGCCTTCTCTCACGCATTGAGTAAACACGCATAGCTACTTCGTTCCCCAATTTTACTGATGCATGTTATTCTGATATCCATCTCATTTCTGAAATGGTTCATGTGTTGGCTTAGAAAGCAATCTATATTGATTACCTTCTCCTTTCCATTCCTTAATCTCATTTTCCCCATGAGTTCTTCTGAGCTCTGACATAGCAACAAGACAATCTAGCTAGGTTACTTTTAGACATACCTTCCCTGTGATATCACATTTGCTATGCTCTTGACTCTTTTTCTTCTTATTTTACAGGTAGTCACATAGCTGCTCTATTTCTCCTGTCTGCAAACGAATGTGATAATGGACAACCTTGGACATAGGGAAAATGGGAGGCAAAGGCCGGACCCCTATAAAGCACTTCATACTCAGGTTTGTGTAATTCGTCATGGATAATTATTGTGCAAGAGTTTAGATTTATATGTTTGCTCTTTGACATATGAAAGATACACTGTGTGAGTAACTAGGGCATAGAACATTGATTTGATTCATCTTCTGTTAGTAAGCATTGTCCTGTAACAAATCTTCATTAAGGGCATAACCAGATCACAAGCTGTAGATGAGTGGCTAAAGTGTATATATGCTTGTTTTAAGACTGAAGGCAATATTATTCAGCTTTGTGAGAAAGCTAAAGTCGAGATAGTATGCTGGTCAGTGCTTGTCACTCATCTAATGTGCATACTATCCCTAAAGTTTCTCCAAATTGATGAATGATCAAACTAAATAGCAGAAGTTCATGGTGATAAGATAGTAAAAAAAATCACAGCCTGCTTTTGTTCTTTCTTTGTTTCATTCTCCTGCATAGCTGCAGAGCAAATGGTTCAGTCGAAACAACCATGTCCAAGAAATGAAGATCAAGACCTAAAATTGTCTTGGAAATGTGTGACGTTGAGCTTTTTCGTACTGCATAAAGAATTGTCACAAACATCATTTTATATTTTTTCTGAATATAATTGTTGCAAAGATTTGCTCTCTGAAAGAGTGCTGAACATATTATACCTGTTCTGTATTTCAGTGGATGATGCCCCAAAGGCAAATGAAAGACCACCACAGCATGAACCTCCTAGCACTAATGAGTGAGAGGGACAACGCCATCATGGAGAGAGACCATGCTCTGGCTGAGAAGAAAGCTGCTATGGCTGAGAGAGACATGGCGTTTGCCCAGCGGGACTCTGCAATGGCTGAACGGAATGCTGCAATCGTCGAACGCGACAATGCCCTTGCCGCACTTGAACTAGCCCGTACAAATGGATTTAATATGAATAACGGGAACGGATTCAACCCAGGATCTCTCAATGGAGCGAAGAACTTCCACCACCACGACCAGCAGCCCCATGCTCAATCATCGCCGCTGCAACTGGCAGATGCTCCATACGACAATGCGAGGGAAATGCACATATCAGAAGCATATCCTATCTCAACAGCCCCGGTGAGTGCTGCAGGAAAGGCAAAGAAGCCCAAGAAGAACAGTTCGCAAGCATCTCCACTGAAGAGGCCGTCAGGTGTGCTCCGGAAAACCAAGAAAGCCTCCGGTGACTGGAGAGACGTCGGAATTTCTGGTGGCGGGGAGGATCCGGCTGGTGCTGCATCTGTGATGAAGAACGAGTGGAAGGACCAAGACCTTGGCCTGAACCAGGTCTCGTTCGACGAGTCGTCCATGCCCGCGCCTGCCTGCTCGTGCACGGGGGTCCTCCGCCAGTGCTACAAGTGGGGCAACGGCGGGTGGCAGTCGTCCTGCTGCACCATGAGCATGTCCATGTACCCGCTCCCGGTGATGCCCAACAAGCGCCACGCTCGCATGGGGGGGCGGAAGATGAGCGGCAGCGCGTTCACGAAGCTGCTCAGCCGACTAGCGGCTGAGGGCCATGATCTCTCGGCGTCAGTGGACCTCAAGGACCACTGGGCCAAGCATGGCACAAACCGGTACATCACCATCCGGTAGCTCCGCTGCTTCTGTTCAACATGAAAGGAGGGATACCAGGCAAAGGTCATGTAGTCTCCTTGCTGGGCGACTGGGGTGGACGGTTCATCATCTCTGTAAGGTCATTGAGGGATGTAGGTTAGAATTCTGTGTAGGTCCTCCCCCCTTTCTGAACCCTGAGTCGCTCTGGACAGTGGAAATGTAATTTTAGCAAACCCCAGGTATTCGTCGTCGAATCGGATCGCTGTATAGTTCAGACTACTAGATTTTAATTGGTAATAGGCGTTTCTTCCATTGTCATGGCTTACATACATATCAGATGCTGCATTAGGATTCGTGTCTTGCTCCTGCAGGATAGCAGACAAACTAGAAACAACAAATGATAATAGCAGCATCACGGCATCAGGCTGCACGAACGTACCTCAGCAGTGAAATCCCATTTTTCACAAAAAGTGCCTACAGAGACCGAGCTCCACAGAGCAATTGTTTTTTCAGCCAAAATACTATTTCCACATATTGGAAATTCTGAAAACAAATATACACATAGATGTATATTTGTAGTACATACGTATGAAATTTCATGAACGGAAATGTTCATATGTAATGTATACAAAAAAGATAAATACACAGATTAAAATGGGCCTTTTGGGGGGCCAGATATTTATCTTTTTTTTGTGTAGCATGCAAATAATCAAATTACTTGATGGAACTTTGTACTCTCGTCGTTTCTAAAAAGACCTTTTAGAAATTACACTATGAACTGCATACGGATGTATATAGACATATTTTAGAGTATAGATTCGTTCATTTTACTCCGTATGTAGTCTTATAGTGAAATCTCTAAAAAGTCTTATATTTAGGAACGGACGAAGTACATAACTTGAAGAAGATGCATGTGTATTTGTATAAAAGAATTGTATTTGTTTAAAAATGATATTTTTGAAACTTTTAAATATACATTTCTGTGCAAAAAAAGGAATTTATCATTATTATTAAGTTGCAGTTGTTCAACGCTGCCATCGTCCAACACAATCTGGATGGCGAAAGTAACATGAAGAAAGAGAAAAAGGAATTTATCAGTTAGCCGATGTTCAGACAGCTCAAAGGAAAAAAAAAAGTGGACATGGCAAATAACATACTGCCCGTCTACTGAATGTACCTTGAGCTTTCTGAACAATTGCCAAATGACTTAACATCACCACCACAGCACCTGTAGAGAAAGAAAAATGTTCAGAACGAACCAAACTGGCTAAATTCACACATCATGGAGGTAACAACATAAAGAGCAAACAAAGAAAGAATAAAAGCAAGATGAATAAATATGCGTGTGGCCCGACAAAGATGGAACTGTTGGGTTACCAATCTTATTCGGAAAAGAAAAACTAAATACCGACAATGGTAGGAACGACCATACAACAAGGAATCATATCTTTTTTATCTGGAGTCACGCATCACCCGAAACTCTTATAAGTTCATCTACGAAAGCCCTAGTGGGGGGCTCTTGCCCTCCTCCACCATAGCCACGAAAACCACAAGCATCTCCCACATCTCATATAGCAACTGCCGTCGCCAGGAAAGCCTGGGAGCTATAGATTAGCGGAAACTCCTATAAAATCACCCACCTAGCGGACGTGGGATTGAGCGTCGACCAGACCATTAGTGCTCGTTGTTGTTAGGTTAACGCTCAATCCCACGCCCTCTTGCATCGGTCACTAAGAGCATCTCCAGCCGAGGTCCCAAAGGACCCCCTAGGCCTCTTTTTTATCGTCGGCGGGCGAAAAAAATACCCCGCGGCCCCAAGACATTGTTCAAAACAACAACACAACCACAATAATTTTGACAGATTCAATCATCCCAAGTTTGAACACAGTAAGTTTGATAGATTCAATCATCTCAACTCAAGTCTAACCACATAATTAATAAACTGAAAGAATGATTGGGACAAATGACAATACTTAGTACGATTGCAAGCCGAAAGTTCTAATTCTTAACACAAACATGGTAAGCACAATAAATGAGATGAAGACTTGAAGAGCCCATCCCACTAGCTTCTCAATCCTCCATTATCTTCATTCATGACTCCATGGAGGCAAGCGGCAAGCTTAATGGTTATTGCAAGTGGAGAGTTCCTCATCCTAATCATGGAGATAGTACAAGATAATTTAGAAAGCTGCAAACAAAATCAAGACATAGGATGAGAGTTGAGAATGTCAAGTTACCATTGGTTCGTCCTCATCGTCAAGACGAGTTTGAAACTCAGTAAAGAGTGATGAATTGTTCTCACCTAAAACTGCAAACAAGTAAATGTAGATGGCAGTAGTGTAACTGATTTAGTTATATATTGTAGTAAATTGTCTAAGAAAAAAAAAGAAGTGTAGCAACAACAAACCAGAAGTAAGATAAGAGCAAAAGAGCAGCATTTGAATTATCTTACCTAGCATGTCAGAATTAGACCAAGCTTGCATAGACATTATAGCTTCAACCATCTTTGGTGCGAGCCTACTACGGTGAGGGCTGAGGATTCTACCACTTGTAGAGAATGCAAATTCTGATGCTACCATTGTGACCGGAATAGGCAAGATGTCACGAACAATAAGCTGTAGAGTGGGATATTTTATCTCTCCAAACTTTCATCAATTGATGATATCATCAATCACACGGGACAAGTGCCATTTTGACGCACAACAATTTTGGATACCATCCGTCGCTCTTCCACTACCATTGTGCTGTAAGTTAAATTATTATTAATTTTTATGATAAATTAGGCATGCGATATCTATTTACTTGAAAGAAATTGTAATTGGAAAATGTTTAAACCTAAGTATGTTTTGATAATATGTAAAACCTAGATTTTATTGGTATGTAATTTCACAAAATCCTTCAGAGCAACTCCAACAGAACCCATATCCATAAAAAAAACCGTTTAAGAGATGTTTGAGGAAAAATGTCTTCAACCGATCCCGTAAATCAGAAATGATTTTAGAGAATCACGTAAGCTTGGCCCCAAGGTCTCTCTGGTTTATAAGAAGATGATCTTCTATGAAGTTTTGATGGGCTAGAAATCGCTTTAAACTTCAGTGCGCACCCTCGTACCGTTGCGATGTTGCCGGACCGCTACTACACCGTCTCGTCAGTCACCACACCGCCCCAGCCCCCGCTCCACTTGCCGACCTCGCAACGACAACCACCGACTTGCGGGCCCTAGGGCATTAGAGCATCTCCAGCCACGACCCCAAAGGACCCCCAGGCCTCTTTTTTATCGTCGGCGGGCGAAAAATCCCCAGCCGCGGCCCCAAGATGCTGTTTTTCGTCGGTTGAGGTCTTTTTTTGGGCCGGCTAACCCAGGTCGAACCCAGGGCGCTGGGGGTCTTCTGGGCCCGCCGGCTAAAGCGAAAAGGCGAGTGGGACCGAGGTGTCGGCGACACTGGCTGCTACTTCCCGCCACTTCCCCCTCTTTTTTCCTCTACCCCCGTCGTTTCGCCCACCGGTTCTTCTCTCCATTTCCCTCCATTTCCCTTTCTTCGCCGCCATGGTGCCGAAGAAGTATGCCGCCCCTCGCCAAGCCACCGACCCCGCCGTCGCCAAGCCCCGCAAGCCCCGTGCGCCGATGGCGAGACCGGCGGGGATGACGAACACCAAGTGGAAGGCCGACGTCGAGCGAAGGGAAGCGGTGACCGCCGATCGTCGCAACAGGCTCCTCATGAAGAAAGCCCGGGACGCCGCGGCGGCGGCGACGGCGGTTGAGCAGGAGGTGTCGTGTCGCCGCCTGATCTTCCCGAGGAGACAGCCCGTGGGCCTGTTCCCCCACGGCGCCGGCCATCAAATCGCCCCGGGCGACCCGCACTTTCCTTCGCCAACCTTCCCTTCGCCGGGGTGAGGGTAGGAGCCCTCGCCGGAGTACGTCGACTGCGACGCCCTTGGCGGGTTCAACCCCAACATTACCTTTCCACGCACGCCCTCCGCCTTCTCCGCCGGCCACTCCCAACGCCCAGTACGGCTACGTGCCCTCGCCGACGTACTCCGGCTTGTCCGTGACCGTTCGGCGAGGCCCTCTTCCTTTTCGCGCCCGCGCCGCAGTACGACAACGTACATGGACCGCGGCACCAAGGCCATGTGTTCGCCGGGACGCCGGCTTCGACTTCAAGTTCCTCCATGTGTTCACGCGGATCGAGTCGTGTGAGAAATGGACCGAGGTTCTGCATTAGCTCGCCAACAAGGACGGCTCACTCAGCCCGGACGCGCCTGTTCCCCGGGGTGGCAAAAGGGCGACCAGACGGGAACAAGAAGGCGAAGCAAGCCAGGAACGACGCGTCGGCGGCCGAGCGGCTGCAGGCGTCGATCGAGCAGTGCGTCGCTGATGCAAAGGCCCACTCTGCCCTGAGAGAGGAGAAGACGGAGGCGAGGTGGTCGGCGCTGTTGACGAAGCAGGACGCAAAGCTCGACCTCCTCAGGACCAACGTCGCCGCGAAGAAATGCAATACCGACTTGACGTTCCTCATGGGAGGCGTCACGGCGGACATGGACCCGTTGGTAAAGGCATGGTACCTGGCGGGGAAGCAGCCACCCGCACCGCCCACACCGCCGCCGAGCCCTCCGCCCGCGTCTCCGAGGTTGGAAGTGCCCGCTACGCCGACCTCGCCCACGCCGACCGCTACGTTGACAGCTCCGGTAGACGGCGGGGAGCAGGCCGCTTGAGGAGTTCACTAGCTTCTTTTTGTACGCCAGACTATTGGCATGTTTCGCCGAACCTGTGGCGATCGATCGCCGGTCGATGGCATGATGACGCCGAACCCGCGTCCTGGTTTGGGCCCGCGGGAAATAGAATGTTCAAATTTGCAGACGCGGGGCCGAATCCCCGGGGACGCGACTGAGAAGCCGAGCCCCTAGGCCGATTTTAGCGTCGGCTCGCCCCCAAACGGCGTTATTTTGGGTCCCTGGGAGGAGGAGCCAACTGCTGGAGATGCTCTTAGATAGAAGAGTTTAATGAAAAAAAATAAAAAAAGAAAGATTTTATTTAGAGGAATTGATGGAGTTGCTCTCACACACCGACTTTCTGTTTGGAGGGTCAGACGCTCGACTCGGTTCTCTTGTAGGCTGTAGCTCCCAAATCTCATTCCATTCCCCATCCTCCACCGGCCCTAATGGCGCTCCCGGATGAACTCCTGGAGGAGATCTTCCTCCGCCTCCCCGCGGCCGCCGACCTCGCGCGCGCCTCCAGGGCCTGCGTCTCCTTCCGCCGCGTCATAACCGCTCACCCCTTCCTCCGCCGTTTCCGCGCCCTCCACCCGCCGCCCCTCCTCGGCATCCTCTGCGGCGGCCTCACCACCGCCCAGCCGCCCCACCCTTCCGCCGCGGTGGCAGCCACCCTTAGCGGACGCAGACTTCTCCTGCCCCTTCCTCCCCCCGTCCCCCGACCGTTGGTGCCGCCGCGACGTCAGCGACGGCCGCGCCCTTTTCTCCTCCGCGCCCGGGGGGGGGGGGGGGGGGGGGGGCAGGGGCGACTACAACCAGGCGCGTCACCTGGCCACGGAGTTCGCCGTCTGCGACCCCCTGCACCGTCGTTACATCCTGCTGCCCGCCCTCCCCGACCTTCTAGTCGGCCAAGTACATAGGCCGGACATGGTGGAGCGCGAGCCCTTCCTCGCTCCTCCCGGCACTGACGACGTTGGGGCTGACTGGTCGTCGTTCAGAGTCATGTACTTAGTGCGGTGCAAAACCAAGCTCGTCCTCTTCGTCTTCTCTTCCTGCGCCGGACAATGGCTCCCTGATCCTGTCACATTCGACGCGTTTGGATGCCGGCAGGCGTCACAGCGCTACTATGCGAATGGATGCTTCTGTTGGGAGTCTTTTGGGTTTGGCAAGTTGCTCGTGCTCGATGCGCGCAGGATGGAGTTCTCCACTGTTGACCTCCCGCCTCCACCTGGCCCTTATGTGCGAAGGGTGGCCATTGTAGAGGCAGGAGAAGGAACTCTTGGGATGCTCATGCTTACTCTCTCTGAGCATATTGAACCTGCTGGTGCAGATCATCTCCTGTATGCTGTACAGTCTAAGGATGTGAATGGCGCAAACCAGTGGCAATCCAAGTCCGTGTTCGCTTTGCCGAAAAATTATCGCTTTGGCATCAGGGGTGTAGCTGGTGGATACTTACTCCTAATTGGGTATCCAGAAGACACTAGGCCAGTGAGCTATTTTTCACTGAATCTCCAGACTTTCCAGGTTGAGTTGTTCTGTCAGGCTGGTCATTATTACATGCCTGGTCACATGTATACCGATCTCCCACCGTCCTTTTCCCCACCAACACTTTGAAGTGGTAAGCTTGCTCTCGATTTTGAATTACTTATTTTGCGTGCATATGACATTGCATTTGCAATATGATGCAAGTGTTAGTTACTATATGGTAGTGTGTACGTTATCATTCTCTACTTCGGCAAATGGTCCTGAATTAATGCTGATGTGGCCAAGTTACTTTCCACCCTTTATAATTTTCCTTCATATTGCTTGTCGGTGTTTAGGTGCTATTCTAATGGTTCGTACATCTGTGCAACTCGAAATCTGTGAATTTCATGATAAGCAAGAAGTATACGTTTCTCATCTTTTGAATATATATGACTGTCCTCATTGTCAGTGTTATCCATAAGTAGTAATCAGCACCATAGTATGGACAAGTTAAGCTGGATCGGACATGTATTGCCAACTTTCTCTTGAGTCCACTGCTATGTCCGAATAGATGGCAAGACGATGCTAGTTTCACTAAAATTAAAACAAGAACAAAGGCACTAGAGCCTCTGATTTTCCTTTGGAAGAGAGAAGTGGGATTGGAATGCAACGCTCTAGTGATTCCCTAATTTCACTAAAATTTGCGCTTCAGCACTTGGTTCTCCTGTCTCAGTAAGACGTGATACATCATGCATGGTGTCACATTCCCAGTGCCCGTTTATGTAATGATGGCTCCTATCTTGCCTCTCGTGCATTTACAAGTCTATCACTTCGATTAAATAATGATAGGTAGAAGCTTAGAACGTCTTGGTTGTACTAATAAATCGGACTTATTAAATCTACATTTAATTTCTGCTGTCTTTCATAATGTACAAACTTTTAGGTGAATACCAAATACCAGATTTCTGCTGTCTTTCATAATGTACAAACTTTCCCGTTGAAGATTTCATATCGTTTCTGCTACTCGTGCAGTGCTTTTATGCGTGGCAATAGACTAGACTAGCTTATCCTGTATCCACCGTCTGATTGGTCACTTACTTGCAGTGCCCAGCTTCAGTAGTGTCTTTGTTTGAACTGAGTTTGTTTGCGGCTTTCGTAACCCAAAGTCTGTTTGTGCTGAATGTACGGTGGCATGCTCATCTCATGCAAAAAATGCATTTATAAGATGACAGCACCGGTATAGCAATGCGCCAATCCATATTGAGAGAATCGATATTTATAGATGTTCATAGAGGATGCAGTAATGACTGTAGCTTCAGTATAAAACAGGTAGGGGTGCTATCAGGTGGAGTTGGACAAACTACAGCCCATGCCCTCTCCCTTTGTTTTATCTGGAAAAAAAAGTCCTCTGTCAGTGAAGGTTTTGCACATCGATTTATCAATTCGAATCGTAAATTCTGGAACTGATGACAACCATGATGTTCTTACAACACCATGATTTAGGCAGATGAACAACGGGCAGAGGGTTGAGCTGACACTTGCAGATGTGCCATGATGTTCTTCCAACACCATTCTTCAGGTAGATGAACAATCACAAGCCAGCAACAAAGCATTTAATCAAATACTTGCAGTATATATCATCAGTCACCACATGAGTATGCAGATTTATAAGGCTATCACATACTTCAAGGAAAACAGTAACCATAATTATTAGTTATATGCCACACAAAAAACACATCATTGGATATGCATTCAGAAGAAGTTTCCAGTGATATAAATTTTGTATTTGTGTCATATAAGAGCATCTTCAACCACGACTTGCAAATTCGGGCCCTCAAATGCCCGCGGACACGTCTAGTCAGTGACTGGGCGTGTCCGTTTTGAGCTCCTACTTTTTTGTTCGTGCATCCGCATCTCTCATATTTTTCCTCATTTGTCCGGTTACTTGCACGTGATTGGTGGAGAAGAGAGAGAAAGAAAAGAATGAATAAAGAAGGAGAAAAGGTGGTCCGGGTGGGGTCGTGTCCTACGTGGCGGACTGACGGGGCGCCTCCGTGATCCCTCTCGTCCTCATATTTGAGATGGATATGAGGGGTGCCGGTCAGTCCGGGCATTCGAGATGGGTATGAGGGGTCCGTCTGGGTCGTTTTTTGGTGACCGGTCAGTAATCGGGACGACTGTCCGGGCGTTTAAACTTGCCACCGATGTTCAGTTTAGTGCTTAAAAATACCCTGAAGTGGTTCTAAAACTTGGCACGAGCATGCAAATACGATGTTAATCCCACTCGTAGACGTATAATGCCCTGACATGACACTATATTTTAATTAGCATATTGTTGGAAATATACCCTAGAGGCAATAATAAAATGATTATTATTGTATTTCTTAGTTCATGATAATTGTCTATTGTTCATGCTATAATTGTGTTAACCGGAAACCGTAATACATGTGTAAATACATAGACCACAACATGTCCCTAGTGAGCCTCTAGTTGACTAGCTCGTTGATCAATAGATGGTCACGGTTTCATGACCATGAACATTGGATGTCGTTGATAACGGGATCACATCATTAGGAGAATGATGTGATGGACAAGACCCAATCTTAAGCATAGCACAAGATCGTGTAGTTCGTTTGCTGAAGCTTTTCAATGTCAAGTATCGTTTCCTTAGACCGTGAGATTGTGCAACTTCCGGATACCGTAGGAATGCTTTGGGTGTGTCAAACGTCACAACGTAACTAGGTGGCTATAAAGATGCATTACGGGTATCTTTGAAAGTGTCTGTTGGGTTGGCACGAATCGAGACTAGGATTTGTCGCTCCGTATGACGGAAAGGTATCTCTGGGCCCACTCGGTAAGACATCATCATAATGAGCTCAATGTGACTAAGGAGTTAGTCATGGGATGATGTATTACGGAACGAGTAAAGAGACTTGTCGGTAACGAGATTGAACAAGGTATAGAGATATCGACGATCGAATCTCGGGCAAGTATCATACCGATAGACAAAGGGAATTGTATACGGGATTGATTGAATCCCTGACATCGTGGTTCAGCCGATGAGATCATCGTGGAGCATGTGGGAGCCAACATGGGTATCCAGATCCTGCTGTTGGTTATTGATCGGAGATGTGTCTCGGTCATGTCTACGTGTCTCCCGAACCCGTAGGGTCTACACACTTAAGGTTCGATGACGCTAGGGTTATAGGGAAATGGTATACGTGATTACCAAAGGTTGTTCGGAGTGCCGGATGAGATCCCGGACGTCACGAGGAGATCCGGAATGGTCCGGAGGTAAAGATTGATATATAGGAAGTCCAGTTTTGGTCATCGAAAAGTTTTCGGGCTCATCGGTAGTGTACCGGGAGTACCGGGAGGGTGCCGGAGGACCCCCGGGAGGGGTGTGACGACCATAGGACTTCGTGGGCCCTTAGAGGAGGTGTGCCAACCCTTATTGGGCTGGCCAAGACCTTCTGGAAGGGCCCATGCGGCTGGAGATAAAAGGATAGGGCTGAAAAGATTTAAAAGGAGGAGATCCACCTCCCACAAGGGAGGTGGACTCTTCCCTTAGTTCGGCCGAACCTCTCCTCCTTGGAGGAAGGGCCAAGGCAGCCCTCCCTCTCCCTCCTCCTATATATATGCAAGGGTTTGGACTGATTTGAGACACGACTTCTCTCTCTCTCTCGATGTAGTCCTACCCTTCCTCTTCCTCGTTCTTCGTAGCGCTTGGCGAAGCCCTGCCGGAGTCCACGTAGCTTCACCGTCACCATGCCGTCGTGTTGCCAGAGTTCTCCCTCAACCTCTCCCTCCTCCTTGCTGGATCAAGGTGCGGGAGACGTCACCGGGCTGTACGTGTGTTGAACGCGGAGGCGCCATTGTTCAGCGCTGAGATCGGAATCCACCGCGATCTGAATCGCTGCGAGTACGACTCCACCAACCGCGTTCTTGTAACGCTTCCGCTTAGCGATCTTCAAAGGTATGAAGATGCAATCTCTTCCCACTCGTTGCTGATTTCTCCATGGATAGATCTTGGTGATCGTAGAAAAAAATTTGATTTACTACTACGTCTCCCAACAGTGGGATCATGAGCTAGGTCTATGCGTAGAATCTATGCACGAGTAGAACACAAGTTGTTGTGAGCGTCGATTCTGTTAATTTGCTTACCACTACTAGTCTTATCTTGATTCGGCGGTAATGTGGGAAGAAGCGGCCCGGACCGACTTTACACGTACGCTTACGTGAGACTGGTTCCACCGCCTGACATGCACTTGTTGCATAAGGTGGCTAGCGGGTGTCTGTCTCTTCCACCTTAGTCGGATTGGATTTGATGAAAGGGGTCCTTATGAAGGGTAAATAACAATTGGCATATCATGTTGTGGTTTTGGCGTAGGTAAGAAACGTTCTTGCTAGAAACCTATAGCAGCCACGTAAAAACTTGCAACTACAAATTAGAGGACGCCTAACTTGTTTTTGCAGCATATGCCTTGTGATGTGATATGGCCAAATGATGTGATGTGATGCGTTGTGATGTATGAGATTGATCATGTTCTTGTAATAGGATTCACGACTTGCATGTCGATGAGTATACAACCGGCAGGAGCCATAGGAGTTGTCTTATTTTATTGTATGACCTGCGTGTCAATCATAAACGCCATGTAATTATTTTACTTTATTGCTAAACGTTAGCCATAGTAGTAGAAGTAATAGTTGGTGAGACAACTTCATGAAGACACGATGATGGAGATCATGATGATGGAGATCATGGTGTCGTGTCGGTGACAGTGATGATCATGGTGCCTCGAAGATGGAGATCAAAGGAGCAAGATGATATTGGCCATATCATGTCACTATATTGATTGCATGTGACGTTTATCATGTTTACATCTTATTTTCTTAGAACGACGGTAGTAAATAAGATGATCTCTCAATAAAATTTCAAGGAAAGTGTTCACCCTAATTGTGCACCATTGCTAAGGATCGTTGTTCCGAAGCACCACGTAATGATCGGGTGTGATAGGTTCTAACGTTCGCATACAACGGGTGTAAGCCAGATTTACACACGCGATACACTTAGGTAGACTTGACGAGCCTAGCATATACAGACATGGCCTCGGAACACGGAAGACCGAAAGGTCGAACATGAGTCGTATAGAAGATACGATCAACATGGAGATGTTCACCATGGATGTCACCATGGATAACTAGTCAGTCTCACGTGATGATCGGACACGGGCTAGTTGACATGGATCATGTGTCACTTGGATGACTAGAGAGATGTCTATCTAAGTGGGAGTTCATTAAATAATTTGATTATGTGAAGTTAATTATCATGAACTTAGTCTAAAATTGTCTTTACAATCTATATTGTAGATCCAATGGCCAACGCGAATGTCACCCTCAATTTCAACGCATTCCTAGAGAAAACCAAGCTGAAAGATGATGGAAGCAACTATGCGGACTGGGTCCGTGGCTTGAGGATCATCCTCATAGCTTCCAAGAAATTGTATGTCCTTGATGCACCACTAGGTGACCCACCCCTTCTCCCAGCAGAGCAAGACGTTGCGAACGCTTGGCATTCTCGCTACGATGATTACTCCCTTGTTTAGTGTGGCATGCTTTATAGTTTAGAACCGGGGCTCCAAAAGCGTTTTGAGCAACATGGAGCATATGAGATGTTCCAAGAGTTGAAACTAGTTTTTCAAGCTCATGCCCGGGTCGAGAGATATGACGTCTCTGACAAGTTCTTCGGCTGTAAGATGGAGAAGAACAGTTCTGTCAGTGAGCACATCCTCAAGATGTCTGGGCTTCACAACCACATGACTCAGCTGGGAGTTAATCTCCCGGATGACTCGATCATTGACAGAATCCTCCAGTCGCTTCCACCTAGCTACAAGAGCTTTGTGATGAACTACAACATGCAAGGGATGGAGAAGTCCATTCCTGAGTTGTACTCGATGCTGAAATCAGCGGAGGTCGAGATGAAAAAGGAGCATCTAGTGTTGATGGTGAATAAGACCACTAGTTTCAAGAAAGGCAAGGGTAAGAAGAACTTCAAGAAGGACGGCAAAGCTGTTGCCGCGCCTGGTAAGCAAGTTGTCGGGAAGAAGAAGAACAAGAATGGACCCAAGCCTGAGACTGAGTGCTTTTATTGCAAGGGTACCGGTCACTAGAAGCGGAACTGCCCCAAGTACTTAGCGGATAAGAAGGACGACAACGTTAAAGGTATATGTGATATACTTGTTATTGATGTGTACCTAACCAGCGCTCGTAGTAGCTCCTGGGTATTTAATACCGGTGCAGTTGCTCACATTTGTAACTCCAAGCAGGAGCTGTGGAATAAGCGGAGGCTGGCAAAGGACGAGGTGACGATGCGCGTCGGGAATGGTTCCAAGGTCGATGTGATCGCCGTCGGCACGCTACCTCTACATCTACCTTCGGGATTAGTGTTAAACCTTAATAATTGTTATTTAGTACCAACTTTGAGCATGAACATTGTATCTGGATCTTGCTTGATTCAAGATGGCTACTCATTTTAATTTGAGAATAATGGTTGTTCTATTTATATGAGAGAAATGTTTTATGGTCATGCCCTGCTGGTCAATGGTTTATTTTTGATGAATCTCGAACGTGATGTTACACATGTCCATAATGTGAGTACCAAAATGTGTAAGGTTGATAACGATAGTCCCACTTACATGTGGCACTGCCACCTTGGTCATATTGGTGTCAAACGCATGAAGAAACTCCATACTGATGGACTTTTGGAGTCTCTTGATTTCAAATCATTTGACACGTGCGAACCATGCCTCATGGGCAAGATGACCAAGACTCCGTTCTCCGGAACAATGGAGCGAGCAACTGACTTGTTGGAAATAATACATACCGATGTATGCGGTCCAATGAGTGTCGAGGCTCGTGGTAGCTACCGTTATGTTCTCACCCTCACTGATGACTTGAGTAGATATGGGTATGTCTACTTAATGAAACATAAGTCTAAAACTTTTGAAAGGTTCAAAGAATTTCAGAGTGAGGTAGAGAATCGACATGACAGGAAAATAAAGTGCCTACGATCTGATCGTGGCGGAGAATATTTAAGTCACGAGTTTAGCACGCACCTAAGGAAACGTGGAATTGTTTCACAACTCACACCGCCCGACACACCTTAGCGAAATGGTGTGTCTGAACGTCGTAATCACACTCTATTAGATATGGTACGATCTATGATGTCTCTTACCGACTTACCGCTATCATTTTGGGGATATGCATTAGAGACTACCTCATTCACTTTAAATAGGGCACCGTCAAAATCCGTTGAGACGACACCGTATGAATTATGGTTTGGAAAGAAACCTAAGCTGTTGTTTCTAAAAGTTTGGGGATGCGATGGTTACGTGAAGAAACTTCAATCTGAGAAGCTCGAACCCATAGCGGAAAAGTGCGTCTTCATAGGATATCCCAAAAAGATATTGAAGAAGTTCAATATGGATTAGTCAAAGAAGGGGTTCTTGCCTGTGTTACAAGGTGTGAGATTAAGTACGACTCAATGCCCGACCACGACAAAGGATAGAGAAGAGATGAGTGTCATCCCCAATGCTTCAGCCATAGGCTCTATTATGTATGCCATGCTGTGTACCAGACCTGATGTGAACCTTGCCATAAGTTTGGTAGGGAGGTACCAAAGTGCTCCAGGATCGGAACACTGGACAATGGTCAAGAATATCCCGAAGTACCTGAAAAGGACAAAGGACATGTTTCTCGTATATGGAGGTGCCGAAGAGCTCGTCGTAAAGGGTTACGTCGATGCTAGCTTCGACACAGATCCGGACGACTCCAAGTCGCAAACCGGATACGTGTATGTTTTGAACGGAGGGGCAGTTAGCTGGTGCAGCAGTAAGCAAAGCGTCGTGGCGGCATCTACATGTGAAGCGGAGTACATAGCTGCTTCGGAAGCAGCAAAGGAAGGAGTCTGGATGAAGGAGTTCATCACCGACCTAGGAGTAATTCCAAGTGCGTCGGGCCCGATGACTCTATTCTGTGACAACACTGGAGCTATTGCCCTTGCGAAGGAGCCCAGGTTTCACAAGAAGACAAGACACATCAAGCGCCGCTTCAACTCCATCTGTGATTACATTCAGGAGGGAGATATAGATATTTGTAAAGTGCATACGGATCTGAATATCGCAGATCCGTTGACTAAACCTCTCTCACGAGCAAAACATGATCAACACCAGAATGCTATGGGTGTACGATTCATCACAATGTAACTAGATTATTGACTCTAGTGCAAGTGGAAGACTGTTGGAAATATGCCCTAGAGGCAATAATAAAATGGTTATTATTGTATTTCCTAGTTCATGATAATTGTCTATTGTTCATGCTATAATTGTGTTAACCGGAAACCGTAATACATGTGTGAATACATAGACCACAACATGTCCCTAGTGAGCCTCTAGTTGACTAGCTCGTTGATCAATAGATGGTCACGATTTCATGACCATGGACATTGGATGTCGTTGATAATGGGATCACATCATTAGGAGAATGATGTGATGGACAAGACCCAATCCTAAGCATAGCACAAGATCGTGTAGTTCGTTTGCTGAAGCTTTTCAATGTCAAGTAACGTTTCCTTAGACCATGAGATTGTGCAACTCCCGGATACCGTAGGAATGCTTTGGGTGTGCCAAACGTCACAACGTAACTGGGTGGCTATAAAGGTGCACTACGGGTATGTCCGAAAGTGTCTGTTGGGTTGGCACGAATCGAGACTCGGATTGGTCGCTCCATATGACGAAGAGGTATCTCTGGGCCCACTCGGTAAGACATCATCATAATGAGATCAATGTGACTAAGGAGTTAGTCACGGGATGATGTATTACGGAACGAGTAAAGAGACTTGCCGGTAACGAGATTGAACAAGGTATAGAGATACCGACGATCGAATCTCGGGCAAGTATCATACGGATAGACAAAGGGAATTGTATACGGGATTGATTGAAACCCTGACATCGTGGTTCATCCGATGAGATCATCGTGGAGCATGTGGGAGCCAACATGAGTATCTAGATCCCGTTGTTGGTTATTGACCGGAGATGTGTCTCGGTCATGTCTACGTGTCTCCCGAACCCGTAGGGTCTACACACTTAAGGTTCGATGACGCTAGGGTTATAGGGAAATGGTATACATGATTACCGAAGGTTTCTCGGAGTCCTGGATGAGATCCCGGACGTCATGAGGAGCTCCGGAATGGTCCGGAGGTAAAGATTGATATATAGGAAGTCTAGTTTTGGTCACCGGAAGTTTTCGGGCTCATCGCTATTGTACCGGGAGTGCTGGGAGGGTGCCGGAGGACCCCCGGGAGGGGTGTGACGACCATAGGACTTCGTGGGACCTTAGAGGAGGTGTGCCAGCCCTTATTGGGCTGGCCAAGACCTTCTGAAAGGGCCCATGCGGCTGGAGATAAAAGGACAGGGCTGAAAAGATTTAAAAGGAGGAGATCCACCTCCCTTGTGGGAGGTGGACTCTTCCCTTAGTTCGGCCGAAGCTCTCCTCCTTGGAGGAGGGGCCAAGGCATCCCTCCCTCTCCCTCCTCCTATATATATGCAAGGGTTTGGGCTGATTTGAGACACGACTTATCTCTCTCTCGGTGCAGCCCTACCCCTCCTCTTCCTCGTTCTCCGTAACGCTTGGCGAAGTCCTGTCGGAGTCCACGTAGCTCCATCGTCACCACGCTGTCGTGCTGCCGGAGCTCTCCCTCAACCTCTCCCTCCTCCTTGCTGGATCAAGGTGCGGGAGACGTCACCGGGCTGTACGTGTGTTGAACGCGGAGGCGCCGTTGTTCGGCGCTGAGATCGGAATCCACCGCGATCTGAATCGCTGCGAGTACGACTCCACCAACCGCGTTCTTGTAACGCTTCCGGTTAGCGATCTTCAAAGGTATGAAGATGCAATCTCTCCCCACTCGTTGCTGGTTTCTCCATGGATAGATCTTGGTGATCGTAGTAATTTTTTTGATTACTACTACGTCTCCCAACACATATACACGTGGCACGGGATCCACTTCCAACAGATGGGTTGCTTTATATATGTCTCTGACCATTGGGCCTCACATATCGACACAAAAGGAAAATCAAGAATAAAAATTGTCACCACTTGGTCTTAAACTTGCTAAGTCGCAGTAGCAAACAAATTGCATTGTCACCACACCACTAATACTTGGAAGTGAAGTGGATAATAATTGCCTAATCTGCCGTGCCAGTCGCAGTAGCAAACAAACTACGTTGCCACCACACCACTAATAGTTTTTTTTCATTATTTGAGAATTGGTAAATGTACGTAAATTATAATGATCTTAATAAAAATAAAGTTCAAACTTTCGTGAGTTATAAAATATTATACATACAAAATTTTCAAGTAATTCTAAAAAATATTTTCGTATTATGTTTTAAGCAATTCATACAAATAAAATAGTATTTCTAATTATCAAAATATTTGTACAGTTTAAAATAACATATTTTTGCAAATTAATATGAAAATATATTATTTAGTTATAAAACTAATATGCAAATTTTATACTTTATAAGTTTGTTGTTTCAGAATTTTCGTATAATTAAAATTATTCACAATGATGCAAAATTTAAAATCTTTTCATAAATGTTCACATCTCACTATATTTCAATTACAAAGAAATTAGGAATATTGGCCACGAGTTAAAGTTATCACAATTGAATATTAGTCAAAAATTGTATTCATAATTTATTCCACACAAATATTTGAAAATTATTTATTAAAATGTTTTAAATATAATCCACATTTAAATAAGTGAATATTTATAAAAATTACATGAACAATTCGAAATATGTTATTTTATTTGTTAATATTTATTCCACACAAATATTTGAAAATTATTTCATTACTTTGATTAAATTTTACGATCTTTTTACATCAAAAAATGAAGAAGAAAACTAACATGTACAAAATGGGCCATACAGTCAGCCTATTTAAAAGTTAAAACCCATAAACGTCTTTGTGCGCAAACCATTAAGTATAATTATCGTTTTTAGATATTTGGACACTGATAGTTTGGTGTATAGCGCAACCAGTTCTCCACACGATGTTGCTAGTTCGAGTCCTAGCAGTACCATTTTTTGTTGATTTTCCCTTGAAGCTGACATATGGGGCCCATTGACAGACAGACACACACACACACACACACACACACACACACACACACATATATATATATATATATATATATATATATATATATATATATATATATATATATACGTCTATGGATAAGATTAGCATCGTATTTGAACGGTCGTGTCAAGTTCTAGTACCAGTTTAGTGTATTTTTCAAGTTTAGACACTAAAGTGAACATCGGTGACAAGTTTAGGCATCACTAGTGATATTACCTCAAAAGATTATGAGGTTCCAACTGTAGATGCTCTAACTCATACTTGGTTGATTAAATCAATCCTTAAATAAATTTTTAAAATATGTGTTGGACCTATAAACCTGAACGGGGGAGTAGCCTTTTAACAAGGGTAGTCGTCGGAAGTGCCTATCCCACAAACGCGTTGCTTCTTTGAATGGCGCCTATCCATGAATGCGGATGCTACAAATATATTGGCTCGCACAACTAATACACCGAGATGGTGTTACCCGTCGAGATGCAAGAGTACCTCGATGGTCACAAGCTAGCAACACATCAAGGAGTGGGACAACGACGAGTTCTCGGAGGGTATAAATGGAAATAGGCGTTGTTGGGCTTATAAATACAACCCCCTCTTCCACACATGCAAGAGACTTTTGAATATGAGTTCTTTTCCATGAAAAGAGCTCAAACACCACCCTCCCACATACACAATCTTCAATCCAAGTGAGGAAAGTAAATCTAGAGGCTAGACCAAAGATACAAGTGAGCGAATGAATCCCTAGCACTCGAGTTCTTTGTTAAGCTCGTTAAATTGGAGTTGAGTGGACTCCTAAACGGTTAGTTCACCGAGAGCATCCAAGCATGTGGATTTGCCTCGATCTCTGAAAATTGTATGACTCGGGCTACCCCATTCCCCGTCCTTCGATCCCTGAAAATTGCATGACTCGGGCTACCCCATCGGACTTGCAATCACCCACTAGTCGGGTCACACGACTCACTGCTCCGCAGAGGCTATCTCCTACCTCTCCTTCATGTTCGTCTTTCTCCTCCTCAACCCCCGACCGCGCGCCCTACATTGTGTTGCTTCCTTTGACTCCCCGTGCATCGTTGGACAGTGCGTGATAGCGAGAACCGTTGCACTATGACGTGCATTGAGAAGGTTTGGTCACCACTAGTGTCACAATGGGAAGAAGAGAACAATTCATTAAGCTTATAAGCAAGTGTCGACAAACTATCTGTGTCGATGAGAACAAGGGAAAATCTTGAAAGTGCGAGAAATGGTGGCAAAAAATAAATAAAAACCTTGGTCGTCATATTATTTTTGTGTGGTGCTCCTCACATCTCAGTTTTTTCTCGAGACATGTTCCTCACATCTCAGTGTTTGTGAAGACCTGGGCATGTACAGCCCGGCCCAGCCCAACCTGGGTTCAACGGCCCAAAGAGAATACGGGTTGGGCTTTTATTTAGTTTTGTTGTGACCAAATCCCAAGTCATCGTCTGCCCTAATGGCGCAGCGGCTCCAAGATGAGCTCCTCGGCGAGATCTTCCTCCGCCTCCCCACGGCCGCCGATCTCGCCCGAGCCTCCGCGGCCTGCGTCTCCTTCCGCCGCGTCGTCGCCGGGCACCCCTTCCTCCACCGATTCCGCGCCCTCCACCCGCCGCCCCTCCTCGGCATCCTCTGCGGCGGCCTCACCCCGGCCCAGCCGCCCCACCCTTCCGCCGCCGCGGCAGCCACCCTTGCCGATGTCAACTTGTCGTGCTCCTTCCTTCCCCCGTCCCGCGACTGCTGGTGCCGCCGCGACGACCGCGACGGCCGCGTCTTTTTCTCCCCCGCCCTCAAGGGGGCCAGGGGCGACTGCAACCCCCGTGACCTGGTTAGGGAGTTCGCCGTCTGCGACCCCCTGCACCGGCGCTACCTGCTTCTGCCCGCCGTCCCCGACCATCTAGCCGGCCAGGTCCATCCGCCCGACATCCTGAAATGCGAGCCCTTCCTTGCTCCTCCTGGGGACGACGAGAAATCATCATTCAGAGACTTCAGAGTAATGTGCCTAGCTTGGTGCACAACCAAGCTCGTCCTCTTCGTCTTCTCTTCCTGCGCCGGACAATGGCTCCCTGATCCTGCCACATTCGACGCGTTTCGACGCCAGGAGGCTTTGTACCGCCACTACGCCCATGGATGCTTCTGTTGGCATAATTATGTGACTGACAGCTTGCTCGTGCTCGACGCACGCAGGATGGAGTTCTCCGTCGTCGACCTCCCGCCTCCACCTTGCCCTGATCTGGGACCCCTAGCCGCTTATATGCGGCAGATGGCCATTGTGGAGGCAGGAGAAGGAAGACTTGAGATGCTTACTGTCTCTGAGCCTGGTGTATATCATCTCTTGTATGAAGAGCAGTGTAAGGATGGGAACGGCGCAAACCAGTGGCAATCTAAGTCTGTGATCTCTTTGCCGGAAGATTATTCCTATGGCATCGGCGGTGTAGCTGGTGGATACTTACTCCTACACGGGTCGCGTAATAAGACGCAAGTAGTGGACTATTTTTCATTGAATCTGCAGACTTTTCAGATTGAGCGGTTCTGTCAGACTGATTGTCTCATAAGTGGCACAGTGTATGCTGGTCTCCCACCGTCTTTGTCCCCACCAACTATTTGAAGTGGTAAGCTTGCCCTCGATCTTTAATTACTCATTTTGCATGAATAGGACATTGCAATATGATGCAGGTGTTAGTTCTTTTGCTAGTGTAAATTATCATTCTAGTTTTGCGAACGGTCCTGAATTAACACTGATGTGGCCATGTTACTTTCCACCCCTTATAATAATCACTCATATTGCTTGTTATTGTTTAGGTCCTATTCTAATGGCTAGTACATCTGTTCAATTCGAAATCTGTGAATTTCAGGATAAGGAAGAAGTATTTTTTCCCCTCATCTTGTGAATATGACTGTCATCATTTTCAGTGTCATACAGAAATAGTAATTAGCATCACAGTATCCACACATTAAGCTGGTTTTGGACGTCTTGACTACTTCCCGTTGAATTGTTTTTTCTTACATGTTTCTTCATTCATTTTTAGTTGCTTATTAAACCGTTTGCTTCTGCTAGGTCCTTCAGCATGCTCACAATTTTCTCCTTGCCTTGATTTAGTTAGTTACTTTGTTGTGAGATCCACTCGTCAGATTGCATAGGGAACTAAGTGTTATGACATTAGTAGCAGCGAGCACCACTATTTAAAAAAAAAGTCAGTTTGCACCTCCTATTCTAAATTTTGTTGGGGAGTGTGCACCGTTTCTAATGAATTGTTGCTTTTGGCTGGTGAGACTCACAGTTCAGGCGTTCAGCTCAGGGTGCATGACGCAGCAAGTTATATTTGTGTTTTGTCAGTTGGCAATGTCACATTATATTTCCGCTGTCTTGCATTGCATTGACATTAGTAGGTGAATAAAAAATGGTTGTGATAGCATATATGAATTCAGATGCCATGGTAATGCTTATACCTAGTAATATTTCTGGTCTTGAACTGCAATACATGTTTCTTTGTCAGATAACTTCAGAAACATGTTTGTGTAGTTTTGCAAGTAAAGGTCTTGAGCGTTTCAATCAAAAAAGAAATGGATGCTGTCCTTTTTGCCATAATAATGACTTTTAGTGACTCCCATTTAGTATTTTCAGTTGAGTACTCCCTCCGTCCGGAAATACTTGTCCTAAGTCTGCTTGTGCTGAACATATATCGTCTCTTTGCTGCTTGTATACATGCAAAAATGCGGGACAATCCATATCGAGAAAATCGTATTACAGAACTTGGGTGAGGATCCACTGCATCCACGAGGGAGTCCTCTGTCACTGTAGGTCATATGCCAGCCTCGATAATCTTTGCCCTGTCGGGCGAACTATGGTGAATGCTTGTCACCTCTAGCGGGTATGACGGCACAGATCAAAGGGGGCACATGCTAAATCATCATGTCAATGATGAACCATACATGCCCACTGTTGAAAGGCCACAAACCCTCTCACAGTTAAACCATGTAAGTTCTGCAACCGAATGTAGCAAACCGTGTATTAGTCGCGCATCATCACAATTTAGAAGCTACAATCAGTAATACGTCACACAGTTGAAGGCAATGAGCAATGAACACAGAGTTATATATGATGTAAATTCTGAAACCCATTGCAGCAGATGATATCACAGAACCAGATTGGTAAAATTGATTCCAGTTCCTAGATTAGCACCATAGGCACGAGGGGGTCAAATCACCAGACAAGGAATGTCTATCCCACGGCCGCGGGGAAATCTTTTCGGCTTCATTCAAATTTCTTGGCCGTTCGATCGCGTGCAGTGATTTGTGAGAGAAATTGTTGTGGGTCGTTATCGGGCCTGCGCTTCAGCTGTCATGCATGTCGCCTGTTAGGCTCACGGTTTTCTTTTTCTTGCCTGTAGCCGGTTTTCCCCTTCCCCGGCCATTCTGAATGGACCATCGCAAAGTGCAGAGGAGCGGGGAGGTGCTCGTCCATGGCGATTTCTTCAGCGTCTTCGACCCTCTCCTTGCGCACTTGAAGTTCTCTGTGATCCTGCCTCCATTCCCCCTCCTTCTTCAGTGGTTGGTTGTTGTATTGTTTGTCCCCCTCCCCTCCATCTTGTTTCCTCTTTTTCTACATCTTGTGATTCAGTTTCTGTCTTGAATGCCCTTTCTGTCGCAATCTTAGGTTGTTTGATGCGTATGACTTGTGGCACTCCTATGTGTTGGTGCTTGTGTGAATTTAGCGTCTAGAATCGGGATGTGCCACGTTCTTCACTCTATTTTCCTCTTGCATGTTAACTACTCCCTCCGTCCCATAATGTAAGACGCTTTTTGATACTAGTGTAGTGTGAAAAAACGTCTTACATTATGGGATGGAGGGAGTAGCATTTACTGTATTTCTGAATTGATTGTCTGTTGTAAGATATGGTTAGCATATATAGTTCAGAGATAAATGTCTTTGTGTGCAACAGTTGTCGTACATTTTATTCATTCCAATGGTGATTTTACAACTGGTTTTGTGTGTGTTGGAACTCTTGCTGAAATTCTCAGTACCCAGTACCAATGCATGTATATTTCAGTGTCATTTTGTACTACTGCAACACTGAAGCCAGTGGCATGTTTTTATTTGAGAAGAGTGATGTGATTACCTTGTACCAGCCTTGTGACTGTAACAGCTCATTGTATGAGTATGTACCCCGCAACAACAGTTACGTAGTTACTTTAACAGGACTTCCCAGTTACTTTTCAAAAATTAGGTATTTCACAAATTAATATGCAGTTTTACCTATATTCAGAAATGGAGCTTCTTCACTTCCTGGATGCAGCAGGTTGTCCATGTTGTGTGTTTCATTTCTTTGATTTACCTGTATTTTCATTTTAGTAGGGTGTCCATGTTGTGTGTTTCATTTCTTTGATTGACCTTCTATTTTCATTTTAGCAGGTTGTCCATGTGTATTCCATATGGATTACTCGTCGTCGACTACTTTATCTTCACTGTCGTGGCTCCTTGTTGGGTTTTTAGCTATACTTATTTTGTGTGTTAAATTTTAGTCCCCATTTCGTGCAATGTTCTTTGTTTCTGTGTGATTTGAACCTGTGGTTGTGCTCATGTGAGCGGTGTCTCTGCTCGTGTGGACAAGCATGATTTGAACCGCGATTTTGAGTTCTGATTCTGCTAGTGTGGCAAGCATGATTTCAATGGTGTCTCATGCGATTTTCAACCACAACCCTGTGCTATTTTGAGTCTTGTTTCGCTTGTGTCGCAAGCTTGATTTGGACCGTGTTTCTGTGCTATTTTCTTGTATTACTCATTGTTACCTTTTTCTTAAAAAAAATCAGGGTTGTCTTGTTATGGTTACTATTCCTCGCTTTGCCATTTCGTAGTCAATCCATTCATTTTGGGTTACAAGAGTTGATCTATCATCTGCAGTTGCCTTTAGTGACTCTCTCAAGAATCCTGTGAATGTTAGTTGTAAGGTTTGTTTGCTTCTTATAATTTTTCATTTAATTGATTACAATTTGCGCATCTTTCTATTCTTTATTTGTAAGGTTTATCTAGTTGGGTAATACCTTTCCCTTGATATATTTTATTTTTCTGGGTTTGTCTATGTATGCAACTGTTGTATGCAAGAACTTGTCTTTAGTGAGCGGTTCAGTCCTATTTTACTAGGACATACAGTCAGTTTGCTCTGAACTTTTGCAGTCTTAAAGATTGCACTAGGGTTTTTGTGATTTTTTTTACACTGTAGTTGATTTTTACTTACAATTCTTTTTACACTGTAAGTTTCATACAACCATGTTGGATGGACGAGGGACTTGCATGCCAGTTGAATTATACTCCCAGTTCTTTGTAAATTATAATTACTGTAGACCACTTACGTAATTTCCAGCAATTACATAATTGTTAAGTTGTTTTTACAGTTATTGTTTAAATGTAAATTGAACTCTTCCCTCGTGTAAATTACTGTATTTTCTACGGTAATATGTTCAAAAATTACATGTAATTCTACGGTAAATTGCATTATAATTTAGTTATTTACACTGTAATCCCCATCCTTGATTACACTGTAATTATTCTATTACATGTAGTAATTTACACTACTGCACTGTGATATAGAATGCTATGCAGTAATTACTCGTATACTTGCTGTAATATACAGTTTTTCAAATGTATTTTCCCCTCTGCCATGATGTAACTTACAATGTAATTCTTTTGAACGCAGTAAGTTCTGGTAACTACAGTGCTAGTACTAATTAAGTCTTGTACTGACTGAGTTACTGTGCTGTGGTTGTTCCTAATGATTCCTACTTAAATTGTCTGATTTTATCCATCTTGTGTTAGGCATGAGGCATGAGGCATGAGATCAAAGTACAAGATACTTCTGGTGAATGTTGATTCACACTTGCAGTTTTACAAGATGTTTTCTTGTAATTTTTGTTCTTTTGCACTGTAGACAATATTTTCAGATCTTAAGTTATAAGACTTACAGTTTTGAACCTGGGGAGTTACAATGTTCATTGACTGTAAAGTAGTCAAGGCCGCGGCTGTTGTATAGTAGTATGACTAATAGTACAGTAATATATAGGGCCTCTTGAATTTGCTACAGGTGGCCTAGGTTTTATTTTTCTGGTCTTTTTTGTTACCAATCTTAAATGGGTGAAAAAGAGACCCGAAAGCTCATTTGTGGGCCAGTTAGCGGGTCAAATACGTACATATAATTTTTCGTATAGATACAACTGTCACAATTTGACTGGATGCAAAATTTGATTGAAGGCGAACTGAATTTCAATCAGATGTAAAATAGACAATCCCTAAAATTATGTTTTCTGTGGTAAACTAATGAATGCTATTCAAAAAATAAACAACAAAAAAATCCTAAAAAATCATTGGGCAGGTAAATCATGGGTAGGGTTTTTTGTGAGCACTTGTTTTCACAATCTAATTAACATGAGCAGGTAAATCACGGTCTAACATATTAAAGAATATTTATGGAAAACGTTTCAAAGCAGCCGGATGCTTTCTCCTATTCGGCAGCCGCGTCCGGCACCATCAGATCCCATTTGATCGTGTGCCGTGGAAAGTCTCTGTGTCCCACGTATGTCAGTATGCAGCTACCTTTGTATTCCCATTGTCATGACTGTTCGAAGCACGTCGTCGCAACATCAACATGGCCGACGAAGCATATCATAACAGCATCGCGGCCATTGAAGCACGCTACCGGCACTCGAAACATGTCATCGTGCCATCGCCGCCGCTGCAGCACGCCTCGTAGCATGACCGTGGCCATCGAAGCATACCGTTGTGGTATCATTGGAGCCATCGAAGCTTGTCACACATGTCGAAGCATGTCGTTGTGCTAACGCCGCGGCCGCTGCAGCACGCCTCGTAGCCTGACCGTGGCAATCGAAGCATACTGTTGTGGCATCATCGCAGCCGTCGAAGCCCGTCACAGGTGTCGAAGCATGTCGTTGTGCTGACGTCGTGGCCGTCGCGACACACCTCGTAGCATTGCCGTGACGGTCGAAGCAAGTCGTCGCAGCATCGTCGCAGCTGCCGAAGCCCGCCACGGGTGTTCGAAGCATGTCATTGTGCTAATGCCGTGGTTCTTGCAACACGCCTCATACAATCACCGCGGCTGTCAAAGCAAGCCGTCGCAATATCCTCAAAAAAGCCAAGATGTCATCGTAGCATCACCGCGACCATCGAAGCATGCCATCCTAGCATCATCAGAACCATCGGAGGCCTCCATGGGTATTCGAAGCATGTTGTTTTGGTAACGCCACGACCGTCACGACACGCCTCGTAGGATCGCCGCGACGGTCGAAGAAATCCGTCGCAACGTCCTCGAAAGCAACTTATCTCTATTGAAGGCCCAAGGGACAATTGCACGACGGATGCTGTGACGGCATCTCTAGCAGCTCTGGTGATGTTGGGGACGGAGCCGCCGTGTTGTGTCGGCGTCTTGGGCTGCTCCGGCAATGCTGCGACTACATCGTCATGCTATGAACCGATCACGACGTCGGCTCAGCTGTGTGACGGATGATGCGACGGCGTCTCTGACAGCTCCGACGATGTCGTGGACGGTGATGCTGTGATGCGACCTAGTGATGCTGCAACGACAACTTGGAATGCCCTGACGATGTTGTTACGGCAGCGTCGTGTTACAAGCGGTGCTCCGACGACCGGTGACGTGCTACGAGTAGTGGTGCGACGGCGCTACCACCGTACTGTGATACGTCTCCAACGTATCTATAATTTTTGATGATGTCATGCTATTATATTATCTGTTTTGAATGTTTTATATGCATTAATATGCTATTTTATATTATTTTTTGGACTAACCTATTAATCTAGAGCCAAGTGTCGGTTTCTGTTTTTTTCCTTGTTTTTGAGTTTTGCAGATAGGAAATATTAAAGGGAGTCCAAACAAAATAAAATCTTCGGAAGGAAACAAGTCGATCAAGCTTGGAGTGCACGTCAGGGGAGGTGCCAGGGCGCCACAAGCCTGCTAGGTGCGTGCCCCCTGGCCATGCCTAGCAGGCTTGTCGCCTCCTGGCAGGTCTCCTAACCCTATTCTCTGGTCTATAAATACCCAAATATTTGTTGAAAATATACCCTAGAGGCAATAATAAATTAGTTATTATCATATTTCCTTGTTCATGATAATCGTTTATTATTCATGCTATAATTGTGTTGATCGGAAACTTAGATACATGTGTGGATACATAGACAACACCATGTCCCTAGTATGCCTCTAATAGACTAGCTCGTTGATTAAAGATGGCTATGGTTTTTTCTAGTCATGGACATGAGATGTCATTTGATAACGGGATCACGTCATTAGAAGAATGATGTGATGGACAAGACCCAAACTACAAACGTAGCATATGATCGTGTCAGTTTATTGCTATTGTTTTCTGCATGTCAAGTATTTGTTCCTATGACCATGAGATCATGCAACTCACTGACACCGGAGGAGTACCTTGTGTGTATCAAACGTCGCAACGTAACTGGGTGACTATAAATGTGTTGAAAATATGCCCTATAGGCAATAATAAAATGGTTATTATTGTATTTCCTAGTTCATGATAATTGTCTATTGTTCATGCTATAATTGTGTTAACCGGAAACCATAATACATATGTGAATACATAGACCACAACATGTCCCTAGTGAGCCTCTAGTTGACTAGCTCGTTGATCAATAGATGGCCACGGTTTCATGACCATGGACATTGGATGTCATTGATAATGGGATCACATCATTAGGAGAATGATGTGATGGACAAGACCCAATCCTAAGCATAGCACAAGATCGTGTAGTTCGTTTGCTAAAGCTTTTCAATGTCAAAGTATCGTTTCCTTAGACCATGAGATTGTGCAACTCCCGGATACCGTAGGAATGCTTTGGGTGTGCCAAACGTCACAACGTAACTGGATGGCTATAAAGGTGCACTACGGGTATCTCCGAAAGTGTCTGTTGGGTTGGCACGAATCGAGACTTGGACTTGTCACTCCGTGTGACGGAGAGGTATCTCGAGGCCCACTCGGTAAGACATCATCATAATGAGCTCAATGTGACTAAGGAGTTAGTCAGGGATGATGTATTACGGAACGAGTAAAGAGACTTGCCGGTAACGAGATTGAACAAGGTATAGAGATACCGACGATCGAATCTCGGGCAAGTATCATACCGATAGACAAAGGGAATTGTATACAGGATTGATTGAATCCCCGACATCGTGGTTCATCCGATGAAATCATCGTGGAGCATGTGGGAGCCAACATGGGTATCCAGATCCCGCTATTGGTTATTGACCGGAGAGGTGTCTCGGTCATGTCTACGTGTCTCCCGAACCCATAGGGTCTACACACTTAAGGTTCGATGACGCTAGGGTTATAGGGAAATTGTATACGTGATTACCGAAAGTTGTTCGGAGTCCCGGATGAGATCCCAGACATCACGAGGAGCTCCGGAATGGTCCGGAGGTAAATATTGATATATAGGAAGTCCAGTTTTGGTCACCGGAAAGTTTTCGGGCTCATTGGTAGTGTACCGGGAGTGCCGGGAGGGTGCCGGAGGACCCCCGGGAGGGGTGTGACGACCATAGGACTTCGTGGGCCCTTAGAGGAGGTGTGCCAGCCCTTGTTGGGATGTCCAAGACCTTCTAGAAAGGCCCATGCGGCTGGGATAAAGAGATAAAGGGCAAAAGGATTTAAAAGGAGGAGATCCACCTCCCTTGTGGGAGGTGGACTCTTCCCCACCTTCGGCCGAACCTCTCCTCCTTGGAGGAGGGGCCGAGGCAACCCTCCCTATCCCTCCTCCTATATATATGCAAGGGTTTGGGATGATTTGAGACACGACTTCTCTCTCTCTCGGCGCAGCCCAACCCTTCCTCTTCCTCGTCCTCCGTAGCGCTTGGTGAAGCCCTGCCGGAGTCCACGTAGCTCCACCGTCACCATGCCGTCGTGCTGCCGGAGCTCTCCCTCAACCTCTCCTTCCTTCTTGCTGGATCAAGGCGTAGGAGACGTCATCGGGCTGCACGTGTGTTGAACGCGGAGGTGCCGTTGTTCGGCGCTGAGATCGGAATCCACCGCGATCTGAATCGCTACGAGTACGGCTCCACCAACAACGTTCTTGTAACGCTTCCGCTTAGCGATCTTCAAAGGTATGAAGATGCAATCTCTCCTCACTCGTTGTTGGTTTCTCCATAGATAGATCTTGGTGATACGTAGGATTTTTTTTGATTTACTACTACGTCTCCCAACAGTGGCATCATGAGCTAGGTCTATGCGTAGAATCTATGCACGAGTAGAACACGAGTTGTTTTGGGCGTCGATTTTGTTAATTTGCTTACCAATACTAGTCTTATCTTGATTTGGCGGTATTGTGGGATGAAGCGGCCTAGACCGACTTTACACGTACGCTTACGTGAGACTGGTTCCACCGCCTGACATGCACTTGTTGCATAAGGTGGCTAGCGGGTGTCTGTCTCTCCCACCTTAGTCGGATTGGATTCGATGAAAAGGGTCCTTATGAAGGGTAAATAGCAATTGGCATATCACGTTGTGGTTTTGGCGTAGGTAAGAAACGTTCTTGCTAGTAACCTATAGCAGCCACGTAAAAACTTGCAACTACAAATTAGAGGACGTCTAACTTGTTTTTGCAGCATATGCCTTGTGATGTGATATGGCCAAAGGATGTGATGTGATGCATTGTGATGTATGAGATTGATCATGTTCTTGTAATAGGATTCACGACTTGCATGTCGATGAGTATGACAACTGGCAGGAGCCATAGGAGTTGTCTTATTTTATTGTATAACCTGCGTGTCAAACATAAACGCCATGTAATTATGTTACTTTATTGCTAAACGTTAGCCATAGTAGTAGAAGTAATAGTTGGTGAGACAACTTCATGAAGACACAATGATGGAGATCATGATGATGGAGATCATGGTGTCGTGCCGGTGACAGTGATGATCATGGTGCCCCGAAGATGGAGATCAAAGGAGCAAGATGATATTGGCCATATCATGTCACTATATTGATTGCATGTGACGTTTATCATGTTTACATCTTATTTGCTTAGAACGATGGTAGTAAATAAGATGATCTCTCAATAAAATTTCAAGAAAAGTGTTCACCCTAACTGTGCACCGTTGCTAAGGATCGTTGTTCTGGAGCACCACGTGATGATCGGGTGTGATAGGCTCTAACGTTCGCATACAACGGGTGTATGCCAGATTTACACACGCGGAACACTTAGGTTGACTTGACGAGCCTAGCATGTACAGACATGGCCTCGGAACACGGAAGACCAAAAGGTCGAACATGAGTCGTATAGAAGATACGATGAACATGGAGATGTTCACCATGGATGACTAGTCTGTCTCACGTGATGATCGGACACGGGCTAGTTGACATGGATCATGTGTCACTTGGATGACTAGAGAGATGTCTATCTAAGTGGGAGTTCATTAAATAATTTGATTATGTGAACTTAATTATCATGAACTTAGTCTAAAATTATCTTTACAATCTATATTGTAGATCCAATGGCCAACGCGAATGTCACCCTCAATTTCAACACGTTCCTAGAGAAAACCAAGCTGAAAGATGATGGAAGCAACTATGCGGACTGGGTCCGTGGCTTGAGGATCATCCTCATAGCTTCCAAGAAATTGTATGTCCTTGATGCACCACTAGGTGACCCACCCCTTCTCCCAGCAGAGCAAGACGTTGCGAACGCTTGACATTCTCGCTACGATGATTACTCCCTTGTTCAGTGCGGCATGCTTTACAGTTTAGAACTGGGGCTCCAAAAGCGTTTTGAGCAACACGGAGCATATGAGATGTTCCAAGAGCTGAAACTGGTTTTCCAAGCTCATGCCCGGGTCGAGAGATATGACGTCCCCGACAAGTTCTTCAGGTGTAAGATGGAGGAGAATAGTTCTGTCAGTGAGCACATCCTCAAGATGTCTGGGCTACACAACCGCTTGACTCAGCTAGGAGTTAATCTCCCAGATGACTCGGTCATTGACAGAATCCTCCAGTCGCTTCCACCTAGCTACAAGAGCTTTGTGATGAACTACAACATGCAAGGGATGGAGAAGTCCATTCCTGAGTTGTACTCGATGCTGAAATCAGCAGAGGTCGAGATCAAAAAGGAGCATCAAGTGTTGATGGTGAATAAGACCACTAGTTTCAAGAAAGGCAAGGGTAATAAGAACTTCAAGAAGGACGGCAAAGCTGTTGCCGCGCCCGGTAAGCAAGTTGCCGGGAAGAAGAAGAACAAGAATGGACCCAAGCCTGAGACTGAGTGTTTTTATTGCAAGGGTACCGGTCACTGGAAGCGGAACTGCCCCAAGTACTTAGTGGATAAGAAGGACGGCAACATTAAAGGTATATGTGATATACTTGTTATTGATGTGTACCTAACCAGCAGTCGTAGTAGCTCCTGGGTATTTGATACCGGTGCAGTTGCTCACATTTGTAACTCCATGCAGGAGCTGCGAAATAAGCGGAGGCTGGCAAAGGACGAGGTGACGATGCGCGTCGGGAATGGTTCCAAGGTCGATGTGATCGTCGTCGGCACTCTACCTCTACATCTACCTTCGGGATTAGTGTTAAACCTTAATAATTGTTATTTAGTATCAGCTTTGAGCATGAACATTGTATCTGGATCTCGCTTGATGCGAGATGGCTACTCATTTAAATTTGAGAATAATGGTTGTTCTATTTATATGAGAGAAATGTTTTATGGTCATGCCCCGCTGGTCAATGGTTTATTTTTGATGAATCTCGAACGTGATGTTACACATGTCCATAGTGTGAGTACCAAAAAGTGTAAGGTTGATAACGATAGTCCCACTTACTTGTGGCAGTGCCGCCTTGGTCATATTGGTGTCAAACGCATGAAGAAGCTCCATACTGATGGACTTTTGGAGTCTCTTGATTTCGAATCATTTGACACATGCGAACCATGCCTCATGGGCAAGATGACGAAGACTCCGTTCTCTGGAACAATGGAGAGAGCAACTGACTTGTTGGAGATAATACATACCGATGTATGCGGTCAATGAGTGTCGAGGCTCGTGGTGGCTACCGTTATGTTCTCACCCTCACTAATGAATTGAGTAGATATGGGTATGTCTACTTAATGAAACATAAGTCTGAAACTTTTGAAAGGTTCAAGGAATTTCAGAGTGAGGTAGAGAATCAATGTGATAGGAAAATAAAGTGCTTACGATATGATCGTGGCGGAGAATATTTAAGTCACGAGTTTGGCACGCACCTAAGGAAATGTGGAATTGTTTCACAACTCACGCCGCCTGGCACACCTCAGCAAAATGGTGTGTCTGAACGTCGTAATCGCACTCTATTAGATATGGTACGATCTATGATGTCTCTTACCGACTTACCGCTATCATTTTGGGGATATGTATTGAAGACTGCCGCATTCACTTTAAATAGGGCACCGTCAAAATCCATTGAGACGACACCGTATGAATTATGTTTTGGAAAGAAACCTAAGCTGTTGTTTCTAAAAGTTTGGGGATGCGATGCTTATGTGAAGAAACTTCAACTTGAGAAGCTCGAACCCAAAGCGGAAAAGTGCGTCTTCATAGGATATCCCAAAGAGACTATTGGGTATACCTTCTACCTACGATCCGAGTGCAAAGTCTTTGTTGCCAAGAATGGATCCTTTCTCGAGAAAGAGTTTCTCTCGAAAGAAGTAAGTGGGAGGAAAATAGAACTTGATGAGGTAATTGTACCTCCACTTGAACCGGAGAGTAGCGCAGCACAGGAAGTTGTTTCTGTGGAGCCTACACTGGGTGGAGAGGAAGTTAATGATGATGATCATGAAACTTCAGATCAAGTTACTATTGAACGTCAAAGGTCCACTAGGACACGTTCCGCACCAGAGTGGTACGACAACGCTGTCCTGGAGATCATGTTGTTGGACAACGGTGAACCTTCGAACTATGAAGAAGCAATGGCAGGCCCGGATTCCAAGAAATGGCTTGAGGCCATGAAATCCGAGATAGGATCGATGTATGAGAACAAAGTATGGACTTTGGTGGACTTGCCTGATGATAAGCGAGCCATTGAAAATAAACGGATCTTTAAGAAGAAGACTGACGCGGATGGTAATGTGACCGTCTATAAGGCTCGGCTTGTCGCTAAGGGTTATCGACAAGTTTAAGGAGTTGACTACGATGAGACTTTCTCACCCTTCGCGATGCTGAAGTCTGTCCGAATCATGTTAGCACTTGCCGCATTTTATGATTATGAGATCTGGCAAATGGACGTCAAAACGACATTCCTTAATGGTTTCCTTAAGGAAGAACTGTATATGATGCAGCCGGAAGGTTTTGTCCATCCTAAAGATGCTAACAAAGTATGCAAGCTCCAGCGCTCCATCTATGGGCTGGTGCAAGCATCTCGGAGTTGGAACATTAGCTTTAATGAGGTGATTAAAGCGTTTGGGTTTATACAGGTTTATGGAGAACCTTGTATTTACAAGAAAGTGAGTGGGAGCTCTGTAGCATTTCTTGTATTATATGCGGATGACATACTGATAATGGGAAATGATATAGAACTCTTGGAAAGTATAAAGGCCTACTTGAATAAGTGTTTTTCAATGAAGGACCTTGGAGAAGCTGCTTACATATTAGGTATTAAGATCTATAGAGATAGATCGAGACGCCTCATAGGTCTTTCACAAAGCACATACCTTGAAAAGATATTGAAGAAGTTCAATATGGATCAGTCCAAGAAGGGGTTCTTGCCTGTGTTACAAGGTGTGAGATTGAGTACGACTCAATGCCCGACCACGGCAAAGGATAGAGAAGAGATGAGTTTCATCCCCTATGCTTCAGCCATAGGCTCTATTATGTATGCCATGCTGTGTACCAGACCTGATGTTAACCTTGCCATAAGTTTGGTAGGGAGGTACCAAAGTGATCTCGGAGCGGAACACTGGACAGTGATCAAGAATATCCTGAAGTACCTGAAAAGGACAAAGGACATGTTTCTCGTATATGGAGGTGCCTAAGAGCTCGTCGTAAAGGGTTACGTCGATGCTAGCTTCGACACAGATCCGGATGACTCCAAGTCGCAAACCGGATATGTGTATGTTTTGAACGAAGGGGCAGTCAGCTGGTGCAGCAGCAAGCAAAGCGTCGTGGCGGCATCTACATGTGAAGCGGAGTACATAGCTGCTTCAGAAGCAGCAAAGGAAGGAGTCTGGATGAAGGAGTTCATCACTGACCTAGGAGTAATTCCAAGTGCGTCGGGCCCGATGACTCTATTCTGTGACAACACTGGAGCTATTGCCCTTGCGAAGGAGCCCAGGTTTCACAAGAAGACAAGACACATCAAGCGCCACTTCAACTCCATCCTTGATTACATTCAGGAGGGAGATATAGATATTTGTAAATTGCATACAGATCTGAATGTCGCAGATCCGTTGACTAAACCTCTCTCACGAGCAAAACATGATCAACTCCAGAATGCTATGGGTGTTCGATTCATCACAATGTAACTAGATTATTGACTCTAGTGCAAGTGGGAGACTGTTGGAAATATGCCCTAGAGGCAATAATAAAATGGTTATTATTGTATTTCCTAGTTCATGATAATTGTCTATTGTTCATGCTATAATTGTGTTAACCGGAAACTGTAATACATGTGTGAATACATAGACCACAACATGTCCCTAGTGAGCCTCTAGTTGACTAGCCCGTTGATCAATAGATGGTCACGGTTTCATGACCATGGACATTGGATGTCATTGATATAGGGATCACATCATTAGGAGAATGATGTGATGGACAAGACCCAATCCTAAGCATAGCACAAGATCGTGTAGTTCATTTGCTAAAGCTTTTCAATGTCAAAGTATCATTTCCTTAGACCATGAGATTGTGCAACTCCCGGATACCATAGGAATGCTTTGGGTGTGCCAAACGTCACAACGTAACTGGGTGGCTATAAAGGTGCACTACGGGTATCTCCGAAAGTGTCTGTTGGGTTGGCACGGATCGAGACTGGGATTTGTCACTCCGTGTGACGGAGAGGTATCTCTGAGCCCACTCGGTAAAACATCATCATAATGAGCTCAATGTGACTAAGGAGTTAGTCACGAGATGATGTATTATGGAACAAGTAAAGAGACTTGCCGATAACGAGATCGAACAAGGTATAGAGATACCGACGATCGAATCTCGGGCAAGTATCATACCGATAGACAAAGGGAATTGTATACGAGATTGATTGAATCCCTGACATCGTGGTTCATCCGATGAAATCATCGTGGAGCATGTGGGAGCCAACATAGGTATCCAGATCCCACTGTTGATTATTGACCAGAGAGGTGTCTCGGTCATGTCTACGTGTCTCCCGAACCCGTAGGGTCTACACACTTAAGGTTCGATGATGCTAGGGTTATAGGGAAATGGTAGACGTGATTACCGAAGGTTGTTCGGAGTCCCGGATGAGATCCCAGACGTCACGAGGAGCTTTGGAATGGCCGGAGGTAAATATTGATATATAGGAAGTCCAGTTTTGGTCACCGAAAAGTTTTTGGGCTCATCTGTAGTGTACCGGGAGTGCCGGGAGGGTGCCGGAGGACCCCCGGGAGGGGTGTGACGACCATAGGACTTTGTGGGCCCTTAGAGGAGGTGTGCCAGCCCTTGTTGGGCTGGCCAAGACCTTCTAGAAAGGACCATGCGGCTGGGATAAAGAGATAAAGGGCAAAAGGATTTAAAAGGAGGAGATCCACCTCCCTTGTGGGAGGTGGACTCTTCCCCACCTTTGGCCGAACCTCTCCTCCTTGGAGGAGGGGCCAAGGCAGCCCTCCCTCTCCTATTGGAAATATGCCCTAGAGGCAATAATAAATTAGTTATTATCATATTTCCTTGTTCATGATAATCGTTTATTATCCATGCTATAATTGTATTGATCGGAGACTTAAATGCATGTGTGGATACATAGACAAAACCATGTCCCTAGTATGCCTCTAATAGACTAGCTCGTTGATCAAAGGATGGTTAAGGTTTCCTAGCCATGGACATGAGATGTCATTTGATAACAGGATCACATCATTGGGAGAATGATGTGATGGACAAGACCCAAATTACAAACGTAGCATATGATCGTGTCAGTTTATTGCTGCTATTTTCCGCATGTCAAGTATATGTTCCTGTGACGATGAGATCATGCAACTCACTAACACCGGAGGGATACTTTGTGTGTATCAAACGTTGCAACGTAACTAGGTGACTATAAAGGTGCACTACAGGTATCTCCGAAGGTGTCTGTTGAGTTGGCATGGATCAAGACTGGGATTTGTTACTCCGTGTGATGGAGAGGTATCTCAGGGCCCACTCGGTAATGCAACATCACAACAAGCCTTGCAAGCAATGTGACTAATATGTTATCCATGGGATCTTGCATTACGGAACGAGTAAAGAGACTTGCCGGTAACGAGGTTGAACTAGGTATGGAGATACCGACGATCGAATCTCGGGCAAGTAACATACCGAAGAACAAAGGGAACATCATACGGGATTAACTGAATCCTTGACATAGAGGTTCGACCAATAAAGATCTTCATAGAATATGTAGGAACCAATATGTACATCTAGGTTCCAATATGTGTCTCGGTCATGTCTACATAGTTCTCGAACCCGCAGGGTCTGCACACTTAAGGTTCGGTGACGTTTCGGTAGTGTAGAGTTATGTATGGTGGTGACCGAAGGTTGTTCGGAGTCCCGGATGAGATCCTGGACGTCATGAGGAGCTCCGGAATGGTCCGTAGGTAAAGATTCATATATAGGAAGTCCCAGTTTGGTCACCGGAAAAGTTCCGGGCTCATCGGTAGTGTACCGGGAGTGCCGGTAGTGTACCGGGAGACCACCGGGAGGGGTATTTCGACCCAAGAGGCTTTATGGGCTGTAGGAGGATGAATACCAGCCCTTAGTGGGCTGGTGGAAGTCCTACACAAAGCCCATGAGGCTGGGAAGAAAATACCAAAAGGAAAAAGGTGGAAAAAGGCAAAAAAAAAGGGCCAAATAAGGAAGGAGTCCTAATCCTACTAGGAGTGGAGGAGGAGGACTCCTCCCTCCTTGGTTTGGCCGACCCAAGGGATGAATTTTTGGCATCCAAGCTCCTCCTCCTATCCTCCTATATATACTAGAGGATTTTAGGGTTTTGGCACAAGATTTTCAGCCACGTGCCACCCGTTCCTCTAGTGCATAGCTTCTCCTCTAGATCGGTTTTCTGCAGTGCTTAGGCGAAGCCCTGTCGGAATAGCTCCACCACCATCGCCGGAGCACCGTCACGCTGCCGGAGAACTCTTGCTCCTCTCTGCCTCCTCTTGCTGGATCAAGATGGTGGAGATCGTCATCAAGCAGCACGTGTGCTGAACGCGGAGGTGCCGTCCGTTCGGTACTAGATCGGAAGGATCGTGATCAAGGCCACGGGAAGTTCGTGATCGGATCGCGGGACGGATCGTGACGATATTGCGGGACGGTTCGTGATTGGTTTACGGGACGGTTCGTGATTAGATCGCGGGACGCTCGGCGATTTGGATCGCGAAGAAGTTCGACTACACCAACCGCGTTTCTTAACGCTTCCCCCTTAGCGATCTACAAGGGTATGTAGATCCACTCTCCCTCTCGTAGATGCTCATCACCATGGATAGGTTTGCATGTGCGTAGGAAAATTTTGTTTCCCATGCGACGTTCCCCAACAGTGGCATCATGAGCTAGGTTGATGGTTCGACGAGATCTCGAGTAGAACACAAAAGGTTTGTGGGCGTTGATGCTTAGATTGCTTCCTCCCTTGGTCGTGTTTTGGTTCAGCAGTATTGTGGGATGAAGCGGCCCGGACCAACCTTACTCGTACGCTTACAAGAGCCCGGTTCCCTCAACCGCACTTGTCGCAACAGATGGCTAGCGGGTGTCAGTTTCTCCTACTTTAGTTGGATCGGATTCGACAAAGGCGGTCCTTGAGAAGGTTGAAAAGAAAACTAGTGTATCACCGTTGTGGTTTATGCGTAGGTGAGAATCGTTCTTGCTAGATACCCGTAGCAGCCATGTAAAACATGCAACAACAATTAGAGGACGTCTAACTTGTTTTTGCAGGGTATGTTGTGATGTGATATGGCCAATTACATGATGTGATATATGTGATGTATGAGATGATCATGTGTTGTATAGAATATCACGACTTGCATGTCGATGAGTACGACAACCGGCAGGAGCCATAGGGTTGTCTTTAATTATTGTATGACCTGCGTGTCAATCATTAAGCGCTATGTAATGCTTTACTTTATCGCTAAACGGTAGCAATAGTAGTAGAAACATGTTGGGCGCGACAACCCCGATGGCGACATGTTGATGGAGATCAAGATGATGGAAATCATGGTGTCTTGCCGATGACGATGGAGATCATGCCGGTGCTTTCAAGATGGAGATCAAAAGCACAAGTTCATGGCCATATCATGTCACTTATGATTTGCATGTGATGTTAATCCTTTTATGCACCTTGTTTTGCTTAGGATGACGGTAGCATTATAAGGTGATCCCTCACTTAAATTTCAAGATGAATTGTGTTCTCCCCGAGTGTGCACCGTTGCGAAAGTTCATCGTGTTGAGACACCACGTGATGATCAGGTGTGATATACTCTACGTTCACATACAACGGGTGCAAGCCAGTGTTGCACATGCAGAACACTCGGGTTAAACTTGACGAGCCTAGCATGTACAGACATGGCCTCGGAACACAAGAGACCGAAAGGTCGAACATGAGTCATATAGTAGATATGATCAACATAATGATGTTCACCATTGCAGCCACCTCAACTCACGTGATGATCGGACTTGAGTTGGTGAATTTGGATCATGTATCACTCGAATGATCGGAGGGATGTCAATTTGAGTGGGAGTTCTTAAGTAATATGATTAATTGAACTCATTATCATGAATATAGTCAATAGTGTCTTTGCAAATTATGTTGTAGATTCCTAGCTCGCGCTGTAGCTCCCTTAAATTTTTATATGTTCCTAGAGAAATAGAGTTGAAAGATGTTGGTAGCAATATTGCGGACTGGGTCCGTGATCTGAGGATTGTCCTCATTGCTGCACAGAAGGCTTATGTCCTTAATGCACCGCTCGGTGCGCCACCCCCTCTAGCATCGTCTGTAGATGTTGTGAACATTTGACAGGCACGTTTCGATGACTACTTGATAGTTTAGTGCGTCATGCATTACGGCTTAGAATTGAGGCTCCGAAACGTTTTGAACGTCACGGAACATATGACATGTTCTAGGAGCAGAGATTGTGATCTCAAGCTTGTGTCTGTGTTGCGAGATATGAGATCTCCAACAAGATTCTTTGCCTGTAAGATGAAGGAGAATAGCTCAATCGTTGAGCATGTACTCAGATTGTCTGGGTACTACAATCACTTGAATCAAGTGGGAGTTGATGTTCCAGATAAGATAGTGATTGATATAGTTCTCCAAGTCACTGTCACTAAAGCTACTAGACCTTAGTGATGAACTATAAAACACCAGGGATAGAAGTATTGATCCCTGAGCTGTTCGCGATGTTTGACACCGCGAAGGTAGAAATCTAGGAGCGTCAAGTGTTGATGGTTAATCAAACCACTAGTTTCGAAAAGGGCAAGAGCAAGGAGGGAAACTTCATGGATAGCAAGTCAGTTGCTGCTCCAGTGAAGCAACCCAAAGTTGAACTCAAACACGAGACTAAGTGCTTCTATTATGAGGTGAGAGGTCACTGAAGCGGAACAACCCTAGATACTTGGTAGATAAGAAGGCTGGCAACATCGACAGAAGTATATTTGATATATGAGTTATTGATGTGTACCTTTCTAGTACTCCTAGTAGCACCTGGGTATTGGATACCGGTTCGGTTGCTAAATGTTAGTAACTCGAAATAAAAGCTACGGAATAAACGGAGAACTAGCTAAGGGTGAGGTGACGATGTGTGTTGGAAATGTTTCCAAGGTTGATGTGATCAACATCGCACGCTCTCTCTACCTTCAGGATTAGTGACGAACCTAAATAAATGTTATTTGGTGTTTTGCGTTGAGCATGAACATGATTAGATCATGTTTTTTGCAATACGATTATTCATTTAAGTTAGAGAATAATGGTTATTCTGTTTACATGAATAATACCTTCAATGGTCATGCACCCAGTGAGAATGGTTTGTTGAAATCTTGATCGTAGTAATACACATGTTCATAACATTGATGTCAAAAGATACAAAGTTAAATAATGATAGTACCACATACTTATGGCACTGCCGCAAAATGTCATATTGGTATAAAGCGCATGAAGAAACTCCATGCTGATGGATACTTGGACTCATTTGATTTCGAATCGGTTGAGACATGTGAACCATGCCTCTTGGGCAAGATGACTAAAGGACCCCGTTGGATGGAGCGGGCAAGTGATTCATTGGAAATGATACATGTTGATGTATGCAATCTAGTGAGTCTTGTAGCGTACAGTGGATATCGTTATTTTCTTACCTTCACTGATGATTTGAGTAGATATAGTGTATATTTACTTAATGAAACACAAGTCTGAATCGTTTGAAAGGTTCAAGCAAATTTAGAGTGAAGTTTAAGATCATCATGACAAGAAGATCGAAATGACTGCGATATGATCATGGAGGTGAATATCTGAGTCATGAGTTTGGCATTCAACTTAAGACAATGTGAAAGTTGTTTCACAACTAAACGCCACCGGGAACACCATAGTGTGATGGTGTGTCCGAACATCATAGTTATGCTCTATTGGACATGGTGCGTGCTATGATGTCTCTTATCGTTTTACTACTATAATTTTGGGGTTATGCATTAGAGACAACTACATTCACTTTAAATAGGGCACCATCTAAATCCGTTGAGATGACACCGTGTGAATTATGGTTTGATAGAAACCTAAGCTGTCATTTCTTAATATTTGGGGCTGCGACACTTGTGTGGAAAATGTTTTCACCTAATGAGGTCGAACACAAGGCGGACAAATGCATCTTCATAGAATACCCTAAGATCAGTTGGGTGAACCTTCTATCTCAGATCCAAGTGCAAAGTGTTTATTACTAAAACGGATCCTTTCTCGAGGAAAAGTTTCTCTCGAAAGAATTGAGTGGGAGGAAGATAGAACTTGATGAGGTTGTTAAACCTTTGTTCAACCAGAGAGTAGCGCAGCGCAGAATGTTGTTTCTATGAAGCCTATGTTAGTTGAAGAGGAAGATAATGATGATGATCATGAAGCTTCAGGATGAAGTTACTATCGAACTTCGTAGGTCGACAAGGATGTGTACTGTTCCTAAGCGGTACGACAACCCTGTCTTGGAGGTCATGTTGTTGGACAACGATGAACCTACGAGCTATGGAGAAGCGATGATGGGCCCGGATTCCGACAAATGGTTGGAGGCCATGAAATCTGAGATAGAATCCATGTATGAAAACCAAGTATAGACTTTGGTAGACTTGCTCGTTGGACGGCAGGTTGTTGAGTACAAATGGATCTTTAAAATGAAGACAGACGCTGATGGTAATTATCACCATTTGTAAAGCTTGACTTGTTGAAAAGTTGTTTGTGACAAGTTCAAGGAGTTGACTACGATGAGACTTTCTCACTCGTAGCGATGCTAAAGTCTGTTGGAAATATGTTAGCAGTTGCTGCATTTTTCAATTATGAAATCTGGCAGATGGATGTCAAAACATCGTTTCCTTAACGGTTTTACTTGAGGAAAGGTTGTATGTGATACAACCAGAAGGTTTTGTCAGTTGGTGTACAAGCTTTATTGATCCTTCTATGGACTGAAGCAGGCATCTCGGAGTTGGAATATGCACTTTGATGAGGTGATCAAAGTTTTGAGTCTATGCAAAGTTTATGAGAAACTTGTATTTACAATAAAGTGAGTGGGAGCACTATAGAATTTCTAATAAGTATATGTGGATGACATATTGTTGATCGGAAATAATGTAGGATTTCTGGAAAGCATAAATGGTTGTTTGAAAAGTGATTTTCAAAGGAAGACCTGGATAAAGCTACCTAATTGTTCAGCATCAAAATCTATAGAGATAGATCAAGATGCTTGATGAGACTTTCAATAAATACATAGCTTGACAAGATTTTGAAAGAGTTCAAAATGGATCAGTTAGAGAAAGAGTTCTCGCCTGATTTATAAAGGTGTGAAGTTGAGTAAGACTCAAAGCTCGACAACGGCAGAAGACAGAGAAAAGACGAACGTCGTCTCCTATGCCTTAGCCATAGGCTCTATGTAGTATGCCATGCTGTGTACCGCACATGTGTGTGCCTTGCCATGAGTCTGTCAAGGGGTACTAGAGTGGTCCAGGAGTGGATCACTGGACAGCAGTCGAAATTATTCTTAGTAACCAGAGGACTAAGGAGATGTTTCTCGATTATGGAGGTAATAGAGAGTTCGTCGTAAAGAGTTACGTCGATGCAAGATTTAAACACCAATCCGGATGGCTCATAGTAGTAATCTGGATACGTATAGTGGAGCAGCCATTTGGTAAAGTACCAAGTGGAGTGTGGTAGCAATGTTTACGGTTTGACATAGATTTGCAAAGTACACACGGATCTGAATGTTACAGACCCGTTGACTATAAGACCTCTCTCACATGCAAAGCATGATCGAACTCCAGAACTCATTGGGTGTTAGATTCATAACAATCCGAATCACATGGTGATGTGAACTAGATTATTGACTCTAGTGCAAGTGGGAGACTGTTGGAAATATGCCCTAGAGGCAATAATAAATTAGTTATTATCATATTTCCTTGTTCATGATAATCGTTTATTATCCATGCTATAATTGTATTGATCGGAGACTTAAATGCATGTGTGGATACATAGACAAAACCATGTCCCTAGTATGCCTCTAATAGACTAGCTCGTTGATCAAAGGACGGTTAAGGTTTCCTAGCCATGGACATGAGATGTCATTTGATAACGGGATCACTTCATTGGGAGAATGATGTGATGGACAAGACCCAAATTACAAACGGAGCATATGATCGTGTCAGTTTATTGCTGCTATTTTCCGCATGTCAAGTATATGTTCCTATGACGATGAGATCATGCAACTCACTGACACCGGAGGGATACTTTGTGTGTATCAAACATCGCAACTTAACTGGGTGACTATAAAGGTGCACTACAGGTATCTCCGAAGGTGTCTGTTGAGTTGGCATGGATCAAGACTGGGATTTGTTACTCCGTGTGACGGAGAGGTATCTTAGGGCCCACTCGGTAATGCAACATCACAACAAGCCTTGCAAGCAATGTGACTAATATGTTAGCCACGGGATCTTGCATTACGGAACGAGTAAAGAGACTTGACGGTAACGAGATTGAACTAGGTATGGAGATACCGACGATCGAATCTCGGGCAAGTAACATACCGAAGAACAAAGGGAACGTTATACGAGATTGATTGAATCCTTGACATAGAGGTTCGACCGATGAAGATCTTCATAGAATATGTAGGAACTAATGTGGACGTCCAGGTCCCGCCATTGGTTATTGGCCGTAGAGGTCTCTCGGTCATGTCTACATAGTTCTCGAACCCGCAGGGTCTGCACACTTAAGGTTCGGTGACGTTTCGGTAGTGTAGAGTTATGTATGGTGGTGACCGAAGGTTGTTTGGAGGTCCGGATGAGATCCCGGACGTCACGAGGAGCTCCGAAATGGTCTGGAGGTAAAGATTCATATATAGGAAGTCCCAGTTTGGTCGCCGGAAAAGTTTCGGGCTCATCGGTAGTGTACGGGGAGTGCCGGTAGTGTACCGGGAGACCACCGGGAGGGGTATTTCTACCCAAGAGGCTTTATGGGCTGTAGGAGGATGAATACCAGCCCTTAGTGGGCTGGTGGAAGTCCTACACAAAGCCCATGAGGCTGGGAAGAAAATACCAAAAGGAAAAAGGTGGAAAAAGGCAAAAAAGGGCCAAATAAGGAAGGAATACTAATCCTACTAGGAGTGGAGGAGGAGGACTCCTCCCTCGTTGGTTTGGCCGACCCAAGGGCTGACTTTTTGGCATCCAAGCCTCCTCCTCCTCTCCTCCTATATATACTAGAGGATTTTAGGGTTTTGGCACAAGATTTTCAGCCACGTGCCACCCATTCCTCTAGTGCATAGCTTCTCCTCTAGATCGGTTTTCTGCAGTGCTTAGGCGAAGCCCTGTCGGAATAGCTCCACCACCATCGCCGGAGCGCCGTCACGCTGCCGGAGAACTCTTCCTCCTCTTCGCCTCCTCTTGCTGGATCAAGACGGTGGAGATCGTCATCAAGCTGCACGTGTGCTGAACGCGGAGGTGCCGTCCGTTCGGTACTAGATCGGAAGGATCGTGATCAAGGCCACGGGACGTTCGTGATCGGATCGGGGGACGGATCGTGACGAGATCGCAGGACGGTTCGTGATTGGTTCGCGGGACGGATCGTGATTAGATCGCGGGACGCTCGGTGATTTGGATCGCGAAGAAGTTCGACTACACCAACCTCGTTTCTTAACGCTTCCCGCTTAGCGATCTACAAGGGTATGTAGATCCACTCTCCCTCTCATAGATGCTCATCACCATGGATAGGTTTGCGTGTGCTTAGTAAAATTTTGTTTCCCATGCGACGTTCCCCAACATCTCCCTCCTCCTATATATATGCAAGGGTTTGGGCTGATTTGAGACACGACTTCTCTCCCTCTCGGCACAGCCCTACCCTTCCTCTTCCTCGTCCTCCGTAGCGCTTGGCGAAGCCCTGTCGGAGTCCACATAGCTCCACCGTCACCACGCCGTCATGCTGCCGGAGCTCTCCCTCAACCTCTCCTTCCTCCTTGCTGGATCAAGGCGTAGGAGACGTCATCGGGCTGCACGTGTGTTGAACGCGGAGGCGCCATTGTTCGGTGCTGAGATCGGAATCCACCGCGATCTGAATCACTGCGAGTACGACTCCACCAACCGCGTTCTTGTAACGCTTCCGCTTAGCGATCTTCAAAGATATGAAGATGCAATCTCTCCTCACTCATTGCTGGTTTTTCCATAGATAGATCTTGGTGATACGTAGGATTATTTTTGATTTACTACTACGTCTCCCAACAAAATGTGCTCTACAGGTATCTTCGAGGGTGTTTGTTGGGTTGGCATGGATCAAGACTGGGATTTGTTACTCCATGTGACGGAGAGGTATCTCAGGGCCCACTCGGTAATACAACATCACAATAAGCCTTGCAAGCAATGTGACTAAGTGTTAGTCACGGGATCTTGTATGACGGAACGAGTAAAGAGACTTGCCGGTAACGAGGTTGAACTAGGTATGGAGATACCGACGATCGAATCTCGGGCAAGTAACATACCGAAGAACAAAGGGAACATCATACGGGATTAACTAAATCCTTGACATAGAGGTTCGACCGATAAAGATCTTCGTAGAATATGTAGGAACCAATATGGACATCTAGGTTCCGCTATTGGTTATTGACCGTAGAGGTGTCTCGGTCATGTCTACATACTTCTCGAACCCACAGGGTCTGCACACTTAAGGTTTGGTGACGTTTTGGTAGTATAGAGTTATGTATGGTGGTGACTGAAGGTTGTTAGGAATCCCGGATGAGATCCCGGACATCATGAGGAGTTCCGGAATGGTCCAGAGGTAAAGATTGATATATAGGAAGTCCTGTTTTGGTCGCCGGAAATTTTTCGGGCTCATAGGTAGTGTACCGGGAGTGCCGGTAGTGTACCGGGGGACATCGGGAGAGGTATTTCGACCCAAGAGGCTACATGGGCTGTGGGAGGAGGTAAACCAGCCCCTGGTGGGCTGGCCAAAGCCTGCTCTAAGGTCCCATGCGGCTGGAGTGGTTTCAGAAGGAAAAAATCCAAAGGTGGAGAGGTGGAAAGAGTTTCCATGTGGAAAGGAGGAATCCTGCTCCTAATAGGATTGAAGTAGGACTCCTCCACCTCCAATTTCGACCAAACCTTGAGGGTTTGAGGCTTCCTCCTCCCCTCCCTTCCTCCTATATATACTAGAGGATTTAGAGGAAAAAGCTAACCCTAATAGCCACGAGCTACCTCTCCTCTAGATCGTAGTTTCTCCTCTAGATCGGTTTTCAGCGGTGCTTAGGCGAAGCCCTGTTGGAATACCTCCACCACCATCGCCGCAAAGCCATCGCGCTCCCGGAGAACTCATCTACCTCTCCGCTCCCTCTTGCTGGATCAAGAAGGTGGAGATCGTCATCGAGCTGTACGTGTGCTAAACGCGGAGGTGTCGTCCGTTCGGCGCTAGATCGAAAGGACCGTGATCAAGATCGCGAGACGGATCGTGATGAGATCGTGGGACGGATCATGATGAGTTCGCAGGATGGATCATGATTGGATCGCGGGATGGGTCGTGATGAGATCGCGGGAAGCTCGGCGATTTGGATCGCGAAGACGTTCGAGTACACCAACCGCGTTTCTTAACGCTTCCCGCTTAGCGATCTACTAGGGTATGTAGATCCACTCTCCCTCTCGTTGATGCTCATCACCATGGATAGATCTTGCGTGTGCGTAGGAAATTTTTTGTTTCCCATGCAACGTTCCCCAATAGTGGCATCATGAGCTAGGTCTATGTGTAAATAAGATCTCGAGTAGAACACAAAGAGTTTGTGAGCGTTGATGCTTAGATTGCTTCCTCCCTTGGTCGTGTTTTGGTTCAGCGGTATTATGGGATGAAGCGTCCTGGACCAACCTTACTCGTACGCTTACGAGAGACCGGTTCCATCGACTGACGTGTAACCTCGTTGCACAAAGGTGGCTGGCGGATGTCTGTTTTTCCTACTTTAGTTGGATCGGATTCGACAAAGGCGGTCCTTGACAAGGTTGAAAAGAAACTAGTGTATCACCGTTGTGGTTTTTGCATAGATGAGAATTGTTCTTGCGAGATACCCGTAGCAGCCACGTAAAACATGCAACAACAATTAGAGGACGTCTAACTTGTTTTTGTAGGGTATGTTGTGATGTGATATGGCCAATTACATGATGAGATATATGTACGAGATGATCATGTTTTGTATACAATATCATGACTTGCATGTCGATGAGTACGGCAACCGGCAAGAGCCATAGGGTTGTCTTTAATTATTGTATGACCTGCATGTCAATCATTAAGCGCTATTTAATGCTTTACTTTATCGCTAAACGGTAGCAATAGTAGTAGAAGCACGGTGGGCGTGACAACCCCGATGGTGACACGTTGATGGAGATCAAGATGATGGAGATCATGGTTTCATGCCGGTGACGATGGAGATCATGCCGGTGCTTTTAAGATGGAGATCAAAAGCACAAGTTCATGGCCATATCATGTCACTTATGATTTGCATGTGATGTTAATATTTTTATGCACCTTGTTTTGCTTAGGACGACGGTAGCATTATAAGGTGATCCCTCACTTAATTTCAAGATAAATTGTGTTCTCCCCGAGTGTGCACCATTGCGAAAGTTCGTCATGTCGAGACACCACGTGATGATCGGGTGTGATAGACTCTACATTCACATACAACAGGTGCAAGCCAGTGTTGCACATGCAAAACACTCGGGTTAAACTTGATGAGCCTAGCATGTACAGACATGGCCTCGGAACACAAGGGACCGAAAGGTCAAACATGAGTCATATAGTAGATATGATCAACATGATGATGTTCACCATTGAAACCACCTCAACTCACCTGATGATCGGACTTGAGTTGGTGAATTGGATCATGTATCACTCGAATGACCGGAGGGATGTCAATTTGAGTGGGAGTTCTCCAGTAATATGATTAATTGAACTCATTATCATGAACATAGTCAGTAATGTCTTTGCAAATTATGTTGTAGATTACTTGCTCGCGCTGTAGCTCCCTTGAATTTTTATATGTTCCTAGAGAAATAGAGTTGAAAGATGATGGTAGCAATATTGCGGACTGGGTCCGTGATATGAGGATTGTCCTCATTGCTGCACAGAAAGCTTATGTCCTTAATGCACCGCTCGGTGCGCCAACCCCTCTAGCGTTGTCTATAGATGTTGTGAACATCTGACGGACACGTTCTGATGACTACTTGATAGTTTAGTGCGTCATGCATTACGTCTTAGAATTGAGGCTCCGAAACGTTTTGAACGTCACGGAACATATGAGATGTTCTAAGAGCTGAAATTAGGATCTCAGACTCGTGCCCGTGTTGCGAGATATGAGATCTCCAACAAGATTCTTTGCCTGCAAGATGAAGGAGAATAGCTCAATTGTTGAGCATGTGCTCAGATTGTCTGGGTGCTACAATCGCTTGAATCGAGTGGGAGTTGATCTTCCAGATAAGATAGTGATTGATATAGTTCTCCAAGTCACTGTCACTAAGCTACTAGAACTTGGTGATGAACTATAAAATGCCAGGGATAGAAATAATGATCTGTGAGCTATTTCGCGATGTTTTACACCGTGAAGGTAGAAATCAAGAAGGAGCGGCAAGTGTTGATGGTTAGTCAAACCACTAGTTTCGAGAAGGGCAAGAGCAAGGAGGGAAATTTCATGGATAGCAAGTCAGTTGCTGCTCCAGTGAAGCAACCCAAAGTTGAACCCAATCCCGAGACTAAGTGCTTCGATCATGAGAAGAGTGGTCGCTGAAGTGGAACAACCCTAGATACTTGGTAGATAAGAAGGCTGGAAACGTCGACAGAAGTATATTTGATATACGTGTTATTGATGTGTACCTTGCTAGTACTCCTAGTAGCACCTGGGTATTGGATACCGGTTCGGTTGCTAAATGTTAGTAACTCGAAATAAAAGCTATGGAATAAACGGAGCACTAGCTAAGTATGAGGTGACGATGTGTGTTGGAAATGTTTCCAAAGTAGATGTGATCAACATCGCACGCTCTCTCTACCTTCGGGATTAGTGACAAACCTAAACAAATGTAATTTGGTGTTTGCGTTAAGCATAAACATGATTAGATCGTGTTTATTGCAACACGGTTATTCATTTAAGTTAGAGAATAATGGTTATTCTGTTTACATGAATAATACCTTCAATGGTCATGCACCCAGTGAGAATGGTTTGTTGAATCTTGATCGTAGTAATACACATGTTCATAACATTGATGCCAAAAGATACAAAGTTAATAATGATAGTACCACATACTTGTGGCACTGCCGCTAGATGTCATATTGGTATAAAGCGCATGAAGAAACTCCATGCTTATGGATCTTCGGACTCATTCGATTTCGAATCGGTTGAGACATGAGAACCATGCCTCTTGGGCAAGATGACTAAGGACCCCTTTTTCCAGATGGATGGAGCGGGCAAGTGATTTATTGGAAATGATACATGTTGATGTATGCAATCTAGTGAGTCTTGTAGCGTGCGGTGGATATCGTTATTTTCTTACCTTCACTGATGATTTGAATAGATATAGTGTATATTTACTTAATGAAACACAAGTCTGAATCATTTGAAAGGTTCAAGCAAATTCAGAGTGAAGTTTAAGATCATCGTGACAAGAAGATAAAAAAGTCTATGATATGATCATGGAGGTGAATATCTGAGTTACAAGTTTGGCATACAAGTTTAGACAATGTGAAATTTGTTTCATAACTCACGCCACCTAGAACACCATAGTGTGATGGTGTGTCCGAACGTCATAGTCGTGCTCTATTGGATATGGTGCGTGCTATGATGTCTCTTATCGTTTTGCTACTATAATTTTGGGGTTATGCATTAGAGACAACTACATTCATTTTAAATAGGGCACCATCTAAATCCGTTGAGATGACACCATATGGTTTGATAGAAACCTAAGCTGTCATTTCTTAATGTTTGGGGCTGCAACACTTATGTGAAAAAGGTTTTCACCTAATGAGCTCGAACCCAAGGCGGACAAATGCATCTTCGTAGAATACCCTAAGAACAGTTGGGTAAACCTCTATCTCAGATCCAAGCATAAAGTGTTTGTTGCTAAAACTGGGTCCTTTCTCGAGAAAGAGTTTCTCTCGAAGAATTGAGTGGGAGGAAGATAGAACTTGATGAGGTTGTTGAACCTTTGTTTAACCAGAGAGTAGCGCAGCGTAGGAAGATGTTTCTGTGAAGCCTACGTTAGTTGAAGAGGAAGTTAATGATGATGATCATGAAGCTTCAGGTCAAGTTACTATCGAACCTCGTAGGTCGACAAGGATGTGTACTGCTCCTAAGCAATACGACAACCCTGTCTTGGAGGTCATGTTGTTGGACAACGATGAACCTACGAGCTATGGAGAAGCGATGATGGGCCCGGATTCCAACAAATGGTTAGAGGCCATGAAATCCGAGAAAGGATCCATGTATGAAAACCAAGTATAGACTTTGGTAGACTTGCTCGTTGGACGGTAGGTCGTTGAGTACAAATGGACCTTTAAGATGAAGACAGACACTGATGGTGAATATCACCATTTATAAAGCTCGACTTGTCGCAAAGAAGTTTCCGCCAAGTTCAAAGAGTTGACCTCGATGAGAATTTCTCACTCGTAGCGATGCTACAGTCTGTTGGAATTATGTGAGCAGTTGCTGCATTTTTCCATTATGAAATTTGGCAGATGGATGCCAAAACATCGTTTCCTTCCTTAAGGAAAGGTTGTATGAGATACAACCAGAAGGTTTTGTCAGTCCTACGGATGCTAAAAGGTGTGCAAGCTTCAGTGATCCTTCTATGAACTGAAGCAAGCATCTCGGAGTTGGAATATACACTTTGATGAGGTGATCAAAGTTTTTGAGTCTATACAAACTTTATGAGAAACTTGTATTTACAATAAAGTGAGTGGGAGCACTATATAGTTTTTGGTAAGCATATGTGGTTGACATATTGTTGATCGGAAATGATGTAGAATTTCTGGAAAGCATAAACGGTTGTTTGAAAAGAGTTATTCAAAGGAAGACCTGGATAAAGCTACCTAATTGTTGAGCATCAAGATCTATAGAGATAGATCAAGATGCTTGATGAGACTTTGAATGAGTACATACCTTGACAAGATTTTGAAAGAGTTCAAAATGGATCAGTTAGAGAAAGAGTTCTCGCCTGATTTGTAAGGTGTGAAGTTGAGTGAGACTCAAAGCTCGACAACGGCAGAAGAAAGAGAAAGGACGAACGTCCTCCCCTATGCCTTAGCCATAGGCTCTATATTGTGCCATGATGTGTACCGCACCTGGTGTGTGCCTTGACATGAGTCTGTCAAGGGGTACAATAGTGATCCAGGAGTGGATCACTAGACAGCGGTCAAGATTATCCTTAGTAACTAAAAGACTAAGGAAATGTTTCTCGATTATGGAGGTGATAAAGGGTTCGTCGTAAAGAGTTACGTCGATACAAGCTTTAACACCAATACGGATGACTCGTAGTAGCAATCTGGATACGTATAGTGGAGCAGCCATTTGGAATAGTACCAAGTGGAGTGTGGTAGCAATGTTTATAGTTTGACATAGAGATTTGCAAAGTACACACGGATCTGAATGTCACATACCCGTTGACTAAAAGACCTCTCTCACATGCAAAGCATGATCGAGCCCCAGAACTCATTGGGTGTTAGATTCATAACAGTGCGGATCACATGGTGATGTGAAATAGATAATTGACTCTAGTGCAAGTGGGAGACTATTGGAAATATGCCCTAGAGGCAATAATAAATTAGTTATTATCATATTTCCTTGTTCATGATAATCATTTATTATCCATGCTATAATTGTGTTGATCGGAAACTCAGATACATGTGTGGATACATAAACAACACCATGTCCCTAGTATGCCTCTAATAGACTAGCTCATTGATCAAAGATGGCTTTCGTTTCCTAGTCATGGACGTGAGATGTCAGTTGATAACGGGATCACATCATTAGGAGAATGGTGTGATGGACAAGACCCAAACTACAAACGTAGCATATGATCGTGTCAGTTTATTGCTACTATTTTCTGCATGTCAAGTATTTGTTCCTATGACCATGAGATCATGCAACTCACTGACACCGGAGGAGTACCTTGTGTGTATCAAACATCATAACGTAACTGGGTGACAATAAAGGTGCTCTACAGGTATCTCCGAGGGTGTCTGTTGGGTTGACATGGAGCAAGACTGGGATTTGTTACTCCGTGTGACGGAGAGGTATCTCAGGGCCCACTCGGTAATACAACATCACAATAAGCCTTGCAAGCAATGTGAATAAGTGTTAGTCGCGGGATCTTGTATTACGGAACAAGTAGAGAGACTTTCCGGTAACGAGGTTGAACTAGGTATGGAGATACCGACGATCGAATCTCGGGCAAGTAACATACCGAAGAACAAAGGGAACATCATACGGGATTAACTGAATCCTTGACATAGAGGTTCGACCGATAAAGATCTTCATAGAATATGTAGGAACCAATATGGACATCTAGGTTCCGCTATTGGTTATTGACCGTAGAGGTGTCTCGGTCATGTCTACATACTTCTCGAACCCACAGGGTTTGCACACTTAAGGTTTGGTGACGTTTTGGTAGTATAGAGTTGTGTATGGTGGTGACTGAAGGTTGTCCGTAATCGCGGATGAGATCCCGGACGTCACGAGGAGTTACAGAATGGTCCAGAGGTAAAGATTGATATATAGGAAGTCCTGTTTTGGTCGCCGGAAAATTTTCGGGCTCATAGGTAGTGTACCGGGAGTGCCGGTAGTGTACCGAGGGACCATCGGGAGAGGTATTTCGACCCAAGAGGCTACATGGGCTATGGGAGGAGGTAAACCTGCCCCTGGTGGGCTGTCCTAAGCCTCCTCTAAGGGCCCATGCGGCTGGAGTGGTTTCAGAAGGAAAAAATCCAAAGGTGGAGAGGTGGAAATAGTTTCCAAGTGGAAAGGAGGAATCCTACTCCTAATAGGATTGGAGTAGAACTCCTCCACCTCCAATTTCGACCAAACCTTGAGGGTTTGAGGCTGCCTCCTCCCCTCCCTTCCTCCTATATATACTAGAGGATTTAGAGGAAAAAGTTAACCCTAATAGCCACGTGCTACCTCTCCTCTAGATCGCAGTTTCTCCTCTAGATCGGTTTTCAGCGGTGCTTAGGCGAAGTCCTGCTGGAATAGCTCCACCACCATCGCCGCAACGCCATCGCGCTGCCGGAGAACTCATATACCTCTTCGCTCCCTCTTGCTGGATCAGGAAGGCAGAGATCGTCATCGAGCTGTACGTGTGTTGAACGCGGAGGTGCCGTCCGTTTGGCGCTAGATCGGAAGGACCGTGATCAAGATCGCGAGACGGATCGTGATGAGATCGCGGGACAGATCGTGATGAGTTCGCGGGACGGATCTTGATTGGATCGAGGGACGGATCATGCTGAGATTGCGGGATGCTCGGCGATTTGGATCGCAAAGACGTTCGACTACACCAACCGCATTTCTTAACGCTTCCCGCTTAGCGATCTACAAGGGTATGTAGATCCACTCTCCCTCTCGTAGATGCTCATCACCATGGATAGATCTTGCGTGTGCGTAGGAATTTTTTTGTTTCCCATGCAAAGTTCCCCAACAATATTCCCCAACATCGAGGAGAGCCACGAAAATACTTTTCCGCCACCGGAAGCCTGCGTTCCCAAGAGATCTAATCTTGGTGCCTTTTTCCGGTAATCTTCCGGAGGGGTTTCGGTCACGGAGGGCATCTGCATCAACTCCATTGCCCCTTCGATGATGCGTGATTAGTCCACCATAGACCTACGGGTCCGTAGCTAGTAGTTGGATGGCTTCTTCTCTCTCTTTGATCTTCAATACCATGTTCTCCATGATCTTCATGGAGATCTATCCGATGTAATCCTCTTTTGTGGTGTGTTTGTCAAGATCCGATGAAGTGTGAGGTTATGTTCAGATTATCCATGAATCTTATTTGAATCTCCTCTGAATTCTTATTTGCATGATTTCATATCCTTGCTAGTCTCTCCGAGTTATTGATTTGGTTTGGCCAACTAGATTGGTAATTCTTGCAATGGGAGAAGTGCTTGGTTTTGCGTTCAATCTTGTGGTGTCCTCACCCAGTGACATAGTAGGGGTAGCGAGGCACGTATTGTGTTGTTGCCATCAAGGGTAACAAGATGGGGTTTTCATCATATTGCTTGAGTTTATCCCTCTACATCATGTTATTTTTCTTAATGCGTTACTCTGTTCTTCATGAACTTAATACTCTAGATGCAGGCAGGAGTCGGTCGATGTGTGGAGTAATAGTAGTAGATGCAGAATTGTTTCGGTCTGCTTTTCACGAACGTGATGCCTATATGCATGATCATTACCTTGGATAACTACATGATTACTCGCTTTTCTATCAATTGCTCGACAGTAATATGTTTACCCACCATGATATTTGCCTTCAAGAGAGAAGCCTCTAGTGAAACCTATGGCCCTCAGGTCTACTTTCCATCATATACTTTCAGATTTATACCTTGCTGCAGTTTACTTTTGTTTTTACTTTCTGCACTCATTTACATCTATCTCTTTTAAATCTAATCCTTGCAAATAACAGTGAAGGGATTGACAACCCCTTTATAGCGTTGGGTGCAAGAGTTTGATTGTTTGTGTAGGTGCATCCATTGGTGACTTGCTTGTTCCTCCTACTGGATTGATACCTTGGTTCTTAAAAACTGAGGGAAATACTTATCTACTTTGTTGCATCATCCTTTCCTCTTCAAGGGAAAACCAACACAAGCTCAAGAGGTAGCATGCTGCAAGGCCGATGCGTAAACCGCGCGGGACACTCCGGCAACGCTCCGGTGGAGCTTCAATCTAGTGCTGCCGGGATGTTGTCGTGCTGTGTGAGAGCTGCATATGGCAATCGCTGTTTGTTTCTAGCGGCAGATGACAACTGAGTGTGAACTCATGGGTGGAGCTCGAACAGATGGTTGTGATCATGCGTATCCAATGGATAACTCGACGGATGTTTTTTCACTGATGGCATCCGGATGACGCCTAGCAACCGCCAATATTTATACCCCGTTACAAAAGCGTGAGTAATTATCTAATATTAGACCAATACCCTTTTAAAAGTTTCCAAGAGGGCCATCGATGCATGCCTCTTGCACCGTACAAGAAATCCAAAGTTCCGGACCCCACGTTCTTTGGAGACTCCGTACTAGTCATGAAGGTTGTGTAAAAATGAAGGGCATATATAAATACACCCCTTCTTCTTCACAAGAAAGTGACTTCTTGGTAAAGTCGAAGTTGTCCATGTATTTCAATGAGATGTGGATATCGTTTATGGTAGAGTCGACTTTGACGATCCGACTACAAACGTGCGAGGATATCGCGCCTTAGAAATCACTAAACCAACTCCGAGAGGTTATTGACCACGCCGGAGCATGATCAACCTGATCACGAAGGTCTGTTTCCTGCACACAAACGAAGAACAAGCAAGAAACTAAGATTGCAATATCGATATTGCGAATATAAGAGGAAAGCTTTATTGATGAAAGTGGGGTTCTGTGACGCCTTTGTCTGGTCGTGGAACACAAACGAAGAACGCGAAGTTGCAGGTATGGCGAACTTGCAATCTAAACAAAACCCAAGTCTAAAACGACACCCTAAGGGCTGTATATATGGGGGAATAGAGGGGGATTTCGTGGCCCCTTGGAGAAGGGGTCCCAAACCAACCCTAACTCAGTTTTCCCATACATACAGACTCTAAAAACAACCTATAATATGGTATTTCGAAATTACATGGGCCTGGCCCAAAAAATAAGGTGGCGTAGCACGTATAATAACCTATGAACGAAATTTATAATGTGACATCATGTATATTTCGTCCAAGCCTTCTTCTCTCATTATGGCGGCTTCAAAGTGCGAAAATCATCACTGGAAGCTCCATTGTTCTTTCCCTCCCTCACACCTTCTTCTCCATGTTTGATCCCGCTCCAATGGCCATCCTTCTTGTCCATGCTAGGTCCTTCATTCATAAGTAAAACAAAAGCATCTAATTTAGGTAATGTTCATGAACATTAGAAGGATTTCCAAGAAACGAAAGTACCTGGTAATTCAATTGGCGTGTGCGAGCTCTAGTAACTGGTCTAGTATGTATAGTAGTAGGGGTTGTGGATGTAACAATTGTAGGGATGTCCTCATCATCCTCCCCTTCTTAAACTGAAGTCGTCCTTGACGGAATCTCATCTTCCTCACCCAAATAAGACTTCAAATCTGCAATGTTAAAAGTGGGACTAATCCCAAAATCTACAGGCAGCTCAAGTTTATATGCCTTATCATTTATTTTCTCTAACACCTTAAAAGGACCATCATCACATGGCATTAACTTTGACTTGCGCAAATCAGAAACCTATCCTTACGCAAATGCAACCAAACAAGATCTCGAGATGCAAAGACAACATGTTTTCTACCCTTATCTCCAACAAGTTTATATTTAGCATTCATATGCTCAATGTTTTCCTTAGTTAACTAATGCATCTTTAATATCAAATTAGCATGTTCTTTAGCATCAAAATTAACCTTCTTCGAAGATGGAAGAGGCAATAAATCAATAGGTGCATGAGGTAAGAAACCATACACAACTTCAAAAGGGCACATCTTAGTAGTAGAATGCAGCGAACGTTTATAAGCAAATTCAATATGAGGCAAGCATTCTTTCCACATTTTCAGGTTTTTCTTCAAACAACCCTAAGCATAGTAGACAATGATCTATTGACTACTTCAGTTTGTCCATCAGTTTGGGGGTGACATGTAGTACTAAAAAGCAGTTTAATCCCCAACTTATCCCATAAACATCTCCAAAAGTGGCTAAGAAATTAGCATCACAATCTGAAACAATTGTGTTTGGCACACCATGCAAGCGGATAATTTCACGAAAGAACAAATCATCAATATTAGCAGCATCATCACTTTTATGACATGGTATAAAGTGTGCCATTTTGAAAATCTGTCCACAACAACAAATATGCTATCCCTCCCCTTCTTTGTTCGAGGTAAACCTAAAACAAAGTCCATAGATATATCTTCCCAAGGAACACTAGGTACAGGCAAAGGCATATATAAACCATGAGGATTGAGTCGTGACTTAGCTTTTTGACATGTAGTGCACCGAGCAACAAAACACTTAACATCCCGTCTCATATTTGGCCAAAAGAAATGTGTAGCAATTACGTCCTCTGTCTTCTTGACGTCAAAGTGTCCCATTAATCCTCCTCCATGCGCCTCATGCAACAACAAAAGATGAACAGAGCTAGCTGGAATGCATGGCTTGTTAGCACGGAACACAAATCCATCATTAATGATGAAGTTGTTCCATGTTCACCCTTCTTTACAATTCTCCAACAGATCTTTAAATTCAGCATCATGCACATATTGATCTTTGATGGTCTCCAAACCAAATATTTTAAAGTCAAGTTATGAAAGCATAGTATAACAACGAGACAATGCATTAGCAATAACATTTTCTTTACCCTTTTTGTGTTTAATGACATAAGGGAAAGTCTCAATGAATTCAACCCATTTAGCATGTATAAGGTTCAGTTTTGCTTGACTTTTAATATGTTTCAAAGATTCATGATTAGAATGTATGACAAATTCTTTGGGCCATAAATAGTGTTGCCATGTTTCCAAAGTCCGAACAAGAGCATTTAATTCCTTATCATAAGTAGAATAATTCAGACTAGGCCCACTCAATTTTTCAGAAAAATACGCAATAGGTTTACCATCCTGTAATAACACACCTCCTAATCTAATTCCACTAGCATCACATTCTAGCTCAAAAGTCTTATTAAAATTAGGAAGTTCGAGTAAAGGAGCATGTGTTAACTTATCTTTCAATATCGTGAAGGCTTCTTCCTGTGCAGTACCCCAAGCAAAAGACACCCTTCTTTGTAAGCTCATTGAGAGGTGCATCAATGGTGCTGAAATCTCTCACAAAACCCCTATAGAAACCAGCGAGAACTCCTCACTTGTGTGACCGTTTTGGGCTACGGCCAACTCTCAATAGCTTCAATCTTGGCTTTATCAACTTCAATTCCCTATGGAGTAACAGCACAACCAAGAAAAGATACTCGGCCGGTGCAAGAGGTGCACTTCCCAAGGTTACCAAACAAACATGCATCACGTAGAGCAATAAAAACAGCACGTAAATGTTCCAAATGTTCCTCCAAAGATCTACTATAAATCAGTATATCATCAAAATAGACTACCACAAATTGTCCAATGAAAGCACGTAAAATCTCATTCATTAATCTCATGAAAGTGCTAGGTGCATTAGTTAACCCAACCCAAAAGACATGACTAATCACTCATATAATCCAAACTTAGTTCTAAATGCTATTTTCTATTCATCTACCAATTTCATGCGGATTTGATGGTATCCACAACGCAAATGAACTTTGGAGAAAATTGTAGAGCCACTTAATTCATCAAGCATAACATCTAGACTAGGAATAGGATGACGATAACGAATGGTAATATTATTAATGCCTCTACAATCAACACACATACACGATGTACCATCCTTCTTTGGCACTAGAATAATATGAACAACACAAGGACTAAGAGATTCACGTATATAACCTTTGTCGAGCAGCTCCTGTACTTGACGCATAATCTCCTTCTTCTCCTCTGGATTGGTATAGTATGGCGCACGGCTGGGCAGCGATGCATCGGGAATTAAGTCAATCTGATGCTCAATCCCTCTAATAGGTGGTAATCCCGGTCGCACATCTTGTGGAAAGACGTCAGCGAACTCCTGCAAAATGTTAATGACAGCAGGAGGTAAAGAGGGAGGCATGTAGATGTAGTACCTCTTTGCATACGAAAGCATAGCAAACAGATGTAGTAAAATCCAGATCCATAATATCAGATTTAGTTGCATCTCAAATGTGTTGTAGATATGCCCTAGAGGCAATAATAAATTAGTTATTATCATATTTCCTTGGTCATGATAATCATTTATTATACATGCTAGAATTGTATTGATTGGAAACTCAGATACATGTGTGGATACATAGACAACACCATGTCCCTAGTATGCCTCTAATAGACTAGCTCGTTGATCAAAGATGGTCAAGGTTTCCTAGCCATGGACATGAGATGTCATTTGATAACGGGATCACATCATTAGGAGAATGATGTGATGGACAAGACCCAAACTATAAACATAGCATATGATCGTGTCAGTTTATTTCTATAGTTTTCTGCATGTCAAGTATATGTTCCTATGACCATGAGATCATGCAACTCACTAGCACCGGAGGAATACCTTGTGTGTATCAAACATCGCAACGTAATTGGGTGACTATAAAGGTTCTCTACAGGTATCTCCAAGGGTGTCTGTTGGGTTGGCATGGACCAAGACTGGGATTTGTTACTCCGTGTGAAGGAGAGGTATCTCAGGGCCCACTCGGTAATACAACATCACAACAAGCCTTGGAAGCAAAGTGACTAAAGTGTTAGCCATGGGATCTTGTATTACGGACCGAGTAAATAGACTTCCCCGTAACGAGATCAAACTAGGTATAGGGATACCGATGATCGAATCTCAGGCAAGTAACATACCGAAGAACAAAGGGAACAACATACGGGATTAACTAAATCCATGACATAGAGGTTCAACCGATAAAGATCTTCGTAGAATATGTAGGAACCAATATGGGCATCCTGGTCCGGCTATTGGCTATTGACCGTAGAGGTGTCTTGGTCATGTCTACATAGTTCTCGAACCCGCGGTGTCTACACACTTAACGTTCAGTGATGTTTCGGTAGTATTAAGTTATGTATGGTGATGACCGAAGGTTGTTTAGAGTCCTGGATAAAATCCTGGAAATCACTAGGATCTTCGGGATGGTCCGGAGGTAAAGATTGATATATAGAATGTCCCGTTTTGGTCACCGTAAAATTTTCAGGTATTTCTGGAGGGCCATAGGGAGGGGCCACCCATGCCGGGAGGTCACATGGGCATTAGGAGTTGTGCACCGGCCCTTAGTGGCTGGGAAAGCTAGACCCAAGAGGCCCATGCGGCTAGGATGTGGGGAAAAGGAAAAAATCCAAGAGGGGGAAGGGTTTTCCAAGTAGGATTGGAATCCTACTTGGAGTAGGATTGCTGGAAACCTCTACCTTCTCCACTTCGGCCGAAGCACCTAGGGGGAAACCCTAGGGCTGCCTCCTCCCCTTCCCTCCTATATATACTAGAGGAATAGAGCCCCAAAACACAAGTCCACGTGCTAGTTCTCTATTCCCTAGTTCCTCCACCAAATAGATTCCAACGATGCTTAGGCGAAGCCTTGCCGGAATAGTTCCACCACCACCGCTGCCACGTCATCACGCTGCCGGAGAACTCATCTACCACTCCACTCCCTCTTGCTGGATCAAGAAGGCGGAGATCGTCATTGAGTTGTATGTGTGGTGAACGCGGAGGTGCCGTCCGTTCTGCACTAGACCGGAAGGACCGCAATTGGATCGCGGGACGGGTCGTGATTGGACCGTGGAAAAGCTTGCGATTTGGATCCCATGTGCATAGGAATTTTTTTCCCATGCAACGTTACCCAATAGTGGCATCGCGAGCTAGGTCTATGTGTAGATGAGATCACGAGTAGAACACAAAGGAGTTTGTGGGCGTTAATGCTCAGGTTGCTTCCTTCCTTGGTATTTTGTTGATTCTGCGGTATTGTGGGATGAAGCGGCCTGGACCAACCTTACTCATATGCTTACGAGAGACCGGTTCCATCGACTGACATGTGACTATGTTGCATAAAGATGGCTAGCGGGTGTCTGTCTCTCCTACTCTAGTTGGATCGGATTCGACAAAGGCGGTCCTTGAGAAGGTTGAATAGCAATTTGTGTATCACCGTTGTGGTTTTGCGTAGGTAAGAATCATTCTTGCTAGATACCTGTAGTAGCCACGTAACATGCAACAACAATTAGAGGACGTCTAACTTGTTTTTGTAGGGTATGTTGTGATGTGATATGGCCAATTACATGATGAGATATCTGTGATGTATGAGATGATCATCTTTTGCATAGAATATCACGACTTGAATGTCGATGAGTACGGCAACCGATAGGAGCCATACGGTTGTCTTTAATTTATTTTCGCCATTTTTGCTTTCCTTTATCCCTATGAGTTAGCAATAGTCATGGAAGCAACATTTGACGCGACAACCCTGATGGCGACACATTGATGGATATCAAGATGATGGAGATCATGGTGTCATGCCGGTGATGGTCATATCATGTCACTTATGATTTGAATGTGATGTTAATGCTTTTATGCATCTTATTTTGCTTAGGACGACGGTAGCATTATAAGGTGATCCCTCACTAAAATTTCAAGATAAAATTGTGTTCTCCCCGAGTGTGCACCGTTGCGAAAGATCATCGTTTTGAAGCACCACATGATGATCGGGTGTGATAGACTCTACGTTCACATACAATGGGTGCAAGCAAGTGTTGCACATGCGGAACACTCAGGTTAAACTTGACTAGCCTAGCATGTACAGACATGGCCTCGGAACACAAGAGACCGAAAGGTCGAACATGAGTCATATAGTAGATATGATCAACATGGAGATGTTCACCATTGAAACCACCTCATCTCACGTGATGATTAGACTTGGGTTGGTGAATTTGGATCATGTAACACTCGGATGACTGGAGGGATGTCAATTTGAGTGAGAGTTTTTTAAGTAATATGATTAACTAAACTCCTTATCATGAACATAGTCTAAAGTTATCTTTGCAAAATTATATTGTAGACCAATAGCTCGCGCCGTAGCTCCCCTGTGATTTTATACGTTCGTAGATAAATTAGAGTTGAAAGATGATGGTAGCAATTATGCGGACTGGGCCCGTAGACTGAGGATTGTCCTCATTGCTGCATAGAAGGCTTATGTCCTTAATGCACCGCTGGATGCGCCACCCCCTCAAGTGGTGACTGTGGATGTTCACATGTTGTGAACATCTGACAGTCACATTCTGATGACTACTTGATAGTTCAGTGCATCTTCCGTTACAGCTTAGAATTCAGGATCCAAATACGTTTTGAACATTGCGGAGCATATGTGATGTTCCAAGAGCTGAAATTAGATTTCAGGCTCGTGCCCGAGTTGAGAGGTATGAGACCTCCAAAACTATTCTTTGCCTGCAAGATGAAGGAGAATAGCTCAACCAGTGAGCATGTGCTCAGATTGTCTGGGTGCTACAATCACTGGAATCGAGTGGGAGTTGATCAAAGTTGTCAGAATCGCGATTCTGAATCGAATCTTAACTCCGTTGCTAGGATCATGAATCGTAGAATCATAACTATCAGGATCGTAGAAACTTAGATTCTATGAGCAAAATCATAGAATCGGAGGGGCTAATTTGGATTGTAAGATCGTAAGATTCTAAGACCTGAGTCGCGATTCTGACAACTTTGGAGTTGATCTTCGAGATAAGATAGTGAATTATATAGTACTCCGAGTCACTGGCACAAAGCTACTAGAGCTTCGTGATGAACTATAAACATGCCAGGGATGGAAAAGATGATCCCTGAGTTATTCGCGATGTTTGACACCACGAAGGTAGAAATCAAGAAGGAGCATCAAGTGTTGATGGTTAGTAAAACCACTAGTTTTGAGAAGGGCAAGGGCAAGAAGGGAAACTTCATGAATGACAAGCCAATTTCCACTCCAGTTAAGAAACCCAAGGTTGAACCCAAACTCGAGACTAAGTGCTTCAATTATGAGGAGAACGGCCGCTAAAGCGGAACAACCCTAGATACGTGGTAGATAAGAAGGCTGGCAACGTCAACATAAGTATATTTGATATATGTGTTATTGATGTGTATCTTACTAGTACTCCTAGTAGCACTTGGGTATTAGATACCGGTTCAGTTGCTAAATGTTAGTAACTCAAAATATAAGCTATGGTATAAACGAAGACTAGCTAAGGGCGAGGTGACGATGTGTGTTGGAAGTGTTTCCAAGGTTGATGTGATCACCATCGCGCGCTCCCTCTATTTTCGGGATTAGTGTCAAACCTGAATAAATGTTATTTGGTGTTTGCGTTGAGCATGAACGTGATTAGATCGTGTTTATTGTAATACGGTTATTCATTTAAGTTAGAGAATAATGGTTATTCTGTTTACATGAATAATACCTTCAATGGTCATGCACCCAATGAGAATGGTTTATTGAATCTTGATCGTAGTAATACACATGTTCATAATATTGATGCCAAATATGCAAAGTTAATAATGATAGTACCACATACTTGTGGCACTGCCGTTAAAGGTCATATTGTTGTAAAGTGCATGAAGAAACTCCATGCTGATGGATCTTTGGACTCACTCGATTTCGAATCGGTTGAGACATGCGGACCATGCCTCTTGGGCAAGATGACTAAGAACCCGTTTTCCGGTATGATGGAGCAGGAAAGTAACTTATTGGAAATGATACATGTTGATGTATGTGGTACAATGAGTGTTGTAGCATGTGGTGGATATCATTATTTTCTTACCTTCACTGATGATTTGAGTAGATATGGGTATATTTGCTTAATAAAACACAAGTATGAATCGTTTGAAAAGTTCAAGCAAATTCAGAGTAAAGTTTGAGATCATCGTGACAAGAAGATAAAATGTCTACGATATGATCGTGGAGGTGAATATCTAAGTTACGAGTTTGGTATACAACTTAAGACAATGTGGAAGTTGTTTCGCAACTCACGCCACATGGAACACCATAGTGTGATGGTGTGTCAGAATGTCATAGTCGTTCTCTATTGGATATGGTGCATACTATGATGTCTCTTATCGTTTTGCCACTATCGTTATGAGGTTACGCATTAGAGACAACTACATTCACTTTAAATAGGGCACCATCTAAATCCGCTGAGATGACACCGTATGAATTATGGTTTGGCAGAAACCTAAGCTGTCATTTCTTAGAGTTTAGGTATGTGACGCTTATGTCTGATAAGCTCGAACCCAAAGCGGAAAGGTGCATCTTCATAGGATACCCTAAGGAAGCAGTTGGGTATACCTTCTACCTCAAATCTGAGGGCAAAGTGTTTGTTGCTAAAACGGGTCCTTTCTCGAGAAAGAGTTTCTCTCGAAAGAATTGAGTGGGAGGAAAGTAGAACTTGATGAGGTTATTGAACCGTCACTTCAATTGGATAGTAGGACGACGCAGAAAGATGTTTCTAAGATGCCTACACCAAGTGAAGAGGAAGCAAATGATGATGATCATGAAGCTTCGGATCAATTTACTACCAAACCACGTAGGTCGACAAGGACTCGTATCGCCCTTGAGTGGTGCGTCAATCCTGTCTTGGAGGTCATGTTGTTAGACAACAGTGAACCTATGAGCTATGAAGAAGTGATGGTGGGCCTGGATTCCAACAAATCGCTAGGAGTCATGAAATTCGATAAAGGATCCATATACAAAAACTAAGTATGGACTTTGGTGGACTTTCCCACTGAACGGCAGGCTGTTGAGTACAAATGGACCTTTAAGAAGAAGACGGGCGCTGATGGTAAATGTCACCATTTATAAAGCTCGACTTGTCGCAAATAAATTTCTGACAAGTTCAAGGAGTTGAATATGATGAGACTTTCTCACCCATAGCGATGCTAAAGTCCGTTGGAATTATGTTAGCAGTTGTTACATGTTTCGATTATGAAATCTAGCAGATGGATGTCAAAACAGAGTTTCCTTAATGGTTTCCATGAGGGAAGGTTGTATGTGATACAACCAGAAGATTTTGTTGATCCTAGATACATATACAACGTATCTATAATTTATGAAGTATTCATGCAATGTTTGCGATAATTCTATATGATTTTGGTATGATTTTATTAGAACTAACCCGGACTGATGTTGTTTTCAGCAGAACTACCATGGTGTTGTTTCTGTACAGAAATAAAAGTTCTCAGAATGACCTGAAAACTTACGGAGAATATTTTTGGAAAATATAAAAAATACTGGAGCGAAGAGTCAACGGAGAGGAAGGCCGAGGAAGCCACAAGCCACAGGGGCGCCCCCAGGGCACGCCCCTTGGCTTGTGACTTCCTCGGGAACCTTCTGGACGTGGGACCGACGCCAAAAATTCCTATAAATACTAAAACCCCAGAAAGAAACCTAGATCGGGAGTTCCGCCGCCGAAAGCCTCCAAAGCCACGAAAAACCAATCGGGAGCCCATTCCGGCACCCTGCCAAAGGGGAAACCATCCCCGGAGGCCATCTTCATCATCCCGACGCTCTCCATGACGATGAGGGAGTAGTTCACCCTCGGGGCTGAGGGTATGTACCAGTAGCTATGTTTTTGATCTCTCTCTCTCTCTCTCTCTCTCTCTCTCTCTCTCTCTCGTGTTCTTGAGACGACATGATCTTGATGTACCGCGAGCTTTATTAATATAGATGAATCATATGGAGTGTTTCCCCTTCCTATCTAGTTGTGATGAATTGAGTTTTCCCTTTGAAATTTACTTATCGGATTGAGTCTTTAAGGATTTGAGAACACTTGATGTATGTCTTGTGATGGGATATCCGTGGTGACAATGGGATGTTCTATTGATCCACTTGATGTATGTTTTGGTGATCAACTTGTGGGTTCCGTGACCTTGGGAATCTATGCATACGGGTTGGCACATGTTTTGGTCTTGGCTCTCCGGTAGAAACTTTGGGGCACTCTTTGAAGTCCTTTGTGTTGGATTGAACTTGATGAATCTGAAACTATGTGATGCATATCGTATAATAAAGCCCACGGGTACTTGTGGTGACATTGAAGTATCTAGGTGACATTAGGGTTTTGGTTGATGCGTATCATAAGGTGTTATCTTAGTACGAACTCTACGGCTGTTCGTGACACTTATAGGGATAGCTCATAAGATTGATCAGAAAAGATAACTTTGAGGTGGTTTCGTACCCTACAATAATTTCTACGTTTGTTCTCCGCTATTTGTGACTTTGGAATGAACTCTTTGTCGCACGTGAGGGATTTACATATGATTCAGCTATGTTAGTATTGTTGAGAGAACTTGCACTAGTGAAAGTATGAAGCCTAGGCCTTTTTTAAGCATTGCAATACCATTTATGCTCACTTTTACTATTAGTTACCTTGCTGTTTTTATATTTTCAGATTACAAAAACCTATATCTACCATCCATATTACACTTGTATCACCATCTCTTCTCCGAACTAGTGCACCTATACAATTTACCATTGTATTGGGTGTGTTGGGGACACAAGAGACTCTTTGTTATTTCTTTGCAGGGTTGTTCGAGAGAGACCATATTCAACCTACACCTCCCACGGATTGATAAACTTTAGGTCATCCATTTGAGGGAAAATTGCTACTGTCCTACAAAACTCTGCGCTTGAAGGCCCAACATGAGTCTACAAGAAGAAGGTTGTGTAGTAGAAATCAGTCCTAAGGATGCTAAAAGGTGTGCAAGCTCCAGCGATCCTTCTATGGACTGGAGCAAGCATCTCAGAGTTGGAATATGGGCTTTGATGAGGTGATCAAAGCTTTTGGGTTTATACAAAGTTTATGAGAAACTTGTATTTACAAGAAAGTGAGTGTGAGCACTATAGAATTTCTAATATGTATATGTGGTAGACATATTGTTGATCGGAAATAATGTAGAATTTCTGGAAAACATAAAGGGTTGTTTGAAAGGAGTTTGTAAAAGGAAGACCTGGAATGAAGCTACTTAAATATTGGGCATCAAGATCTATAGAGATAGATCAAGACGCCTCATAAGATTTTTCAATGAGCATATACCTTGTCAAGATTTTGAAAGAGTTCAAAATGGATCAGTCACAGAAAGAGTTCTTGCCTGGTTTGTAAGGTGTGGAGTTGAGCAAGAATCAAAGCTCGACCACGGCAGAAGAAAGAGAAAGGACAAAGGTCATCCCCTGTGCCTTAGACATAGGCTCTACATAGTATACCATGTTGTGTACCGCACCTGTGTGTGCCTTGCCATGAGTCTGTCAAGGGGTACAAGAGTGATCGAGGAGTGGATCACTGGACAACAATCAAAATTATACTTAGTAACTAGAGGACTAAGGGAATATTTCTCGATTATGGAGGTGATAAAGAGTTTGTCGTAAAGGGTTACATCAATGCAAGCTTTAACACCAATCCAGATTACTATAAGTAGTTATCCAGATGCATATAGCGGAGCAGTCATTTGGAATAGCTCCAAGTGGAGCATGGTAGAGACATCTACAGTATGAAATAGATATTTGCAAAGTACACACGGATCTGAATGTCGCAGACCTGTTGACTAAAACCTCTTTAACATGCACACCAAGATCAAACTCCAGAACTCATTGGGTGCGAGATTCATAACAAGGTAAATCACATAGCGTTGTGAGCTAGATTATTGACTCTAGTGCAAGTGGGAGATTGTTGGAGATATGCCCTAGAGGAAATAATAAATTCGTTATTACCATGTTTCCTAGTTCATGATAATCATTTATTATCCATGCTAGAATTGTATTGGTCAGAAACTCAGATACATGTGTGGATACATAGACAACACCATGTCCCTAGTATGCCTCTAATAGACTAGCTCGTTGATCAAAGATGGTCAAGGTTTCCTAGCCATGGACATGAGATGTCATTTGATAATGGGATCACATCATTAGGAGAATGACGTGATGGACAAGACCCAAACTATAAACATAGCATATGACCGTGTCAGTTTATTGCTATAGTTTTCTGCATGTCAAGTATCTGTTCCTATGACCATGAGATCATGCAACTCACTAACACCGGAGGAATCCTTTATGTGTATCAAACGTCACAACGTAATTGGGTGACTATAAAGGTGCTCTACAGGTATCTCCGAGGGTGTCTGTTGGGTTGGCATGGACCAAGATTGGAATTTGTTACTCCATGTGACGGAGAGGTATCTTAGGGCCCACTCGGTAATACAACATCACAACAAGCCTTGGAAGCAGAGTGACTAAAGTGTTAGCCATGGGATCTTGTATTACGAAACGAGTAAAGAGACTTTCCGGTAACAAGATTGAACTAGGTATAGAGATACCGACGATCGAATCTCGAGCAAGTAACATACCTAAGAACAAAGGGAACATCATACGGGATTAACTGAATCCTTGACATAAAGTTTTACAAATAAAGATCTTTGTAGAATATGTAGGAACCAATATGGGCATCCAGTTCCCGCTATTGGTTATTGACCATAGAGGTGTGTCGGTCATGACTACATAGTTCTCGAACCCGCAGGGTCTGCACACTTAACGATCGGTGACGTTTCAGTAGTATTGAGTTATGTATGGTTGTGACCGAAGGTTGTTCGGAGTCCTGGATAAGATCTCAAACTTCACGAGGATCTCTGGAATGGTCCGGAGGTAAATATTGATATATAGGAAGTTCCGTTTTGGTTACCAGAAAAATTTCCGGTATTTCCGGTAGTGTACCGGGAGTGCCGGAGGGCCATCGGGAGGGGCCAGCCACACCGGGAGGTCACATGGGCCTTAGGAGTGGTGAACCAGCCCTTAGTGGGCTGGGCAAGCCAGTCCCAAGAGGCCCATGCGACTAGGATGTGGGGAAAAGGAAAAACCCCAAGAGGGGGAAGGGTTTTCCAAGTAGGATTGGAATCCTACTTGGAGTAGGATTGGTGGAAACCTCCACCTCCTCCACTTTGGCCGAAGCACCTAGGGGGAAACCCTAGGGCTGCCTCCTCCCCCTTCCCTCCTATATATATACTGGAGGAATAGAGCCCCAAAACACAAGTCCACGTGCTCGTTTTGTATTCCCTAGTTCACCAAATAGATTCTGACGGTGCTTAGGCGAAGCCCTACCGGAATAGTTCCACCACCGCCGCCGCTGCGCTGTCGGAGAACTCATCTACCTCTCCGCTCCCTCTTGCTAGATCAATAAGGCAGAGATCGTCATCGAGCTTTACGTGTGTTGAACTCGGAGGTGCCATCCGTTCGGCACTAGATCAGAAGGACCGCGGCTGGATCGCGGAACGAATCACAATTGGATCGCGGGACGGATCGTGATTGGATCGTGGGACGGTTTGCGATTTGGATTGCGAAGACGTTCGACTACATCAATCGTGTTTCTCAACGGTTCCTGCTTAGCAATCTACAAGGGTATGTAGATCCACTCTCCCTCTCATAGATGCTCATCACCATGGATAGATCTTGCGTGTGCGTAGGATTTTTTTTTTGTTTCCCATGCAACGTTCCCTAAAAAGATGTAACACTAGATGATGGTTTATTAGGCTTATTGTGTTCCTCATAATCCTTTGATACAATCTCATTTTCACTCTTATGTAGGTCCTGTTTTGCTTTACTAGCTCTAGCAATGTCATCTTTCATAATATGTTCAGGCAACATAGGAAGCAAAGTGATATTTTGATCCTCATGAACAAGAGTATACTAATTTGTCCTACCATGGTGTACATAATTCTTTTCAAATTGCCATGGTCTACCAAGTAAAATGGAGCATGCTTGCATGGGTACCACATCACAATCAGCATAATCAGAATATGTAGCAATGCTAAAATGCACACGAACAGTACATGTTATCTTAACCTTGCCACTGTTGTTAAACCAGTGGATGTAATAAGGATGAGAATGTGGTCTGGTGATGAGAGACAACTTCTCCACCATCTCCATGCTAACCAAGTTATTGCAACTTCCTCCATCGATGATGATGCGAACAAAATGCTCCTTCACAGCTCCCTTTGTATGGAACATGTTGTGCCTTTGATTTTGCTCAGCATGTGTCACCTGCACACTCAAAACACGTTGAGCAACTAAACTTTCATACCTGTCAGCGTAGTCAGCAACCATGTAGCGTGTCTCTTGTTCGGTATCCTCGACAACCCGTTCTTCACTTGCAATAAGAGCCAAAGTATCCTCATTATAATCACTAGCGGAGTTATATCCACCATCCACAGTAACAATCATCACATGCTTGGATGGGCACTCTCTCGCATAGTGACCTCCACCCTTGCAACGACGACATATAACCTCATGTGTTTGCCCTCTGGATGCAATGGATGAAGAAGAGCTCTGTGTAGGCCCGAAAGGTGTGCTCTTGGCGGAGGGCGGGGCAGGGGCTTGTTTCCTGGTATCTCTATTGGAGTTGGTGGTTGAGGAAGGTGGTGCTGCAGCAGGACATGTGGAAGTAGATGAGGTCCGTGGCTTCCATGAGGAAGTGAAACCTACAGAAAAGTTAGTTCTTGCCAATGCCTATCGATCCTGCATTTCACGTTTAGCTTTGTAAGCAAGATGGAATAAATGAGTGATAGTGTTATAATCCTTATATTCTAGAATAGTCTGAATATCTTTATTTAATTCACCCATGAAACATGCAAGCATAGCTTCATTGTCCTCCACAATACCACATCTAATCATGCGAGTTTGCAGTTCCTGATAATATTCTTCTAAATAATTTTTTCCTTGTCTTAAACGCTGCAATTTTTGAAGTAATTCACGTGGATAATATGGTGGAACCCAATGAGTATGCATAACAGTTTTCAAAGCAGCCCAAGTAGTAGGAATATTAACATGATGTATTCTACAATGTGCAGACCACCAAACACAAAATGAACAAACAATAGCAGGAACACGTCTACCCGTAGGAAATTGTAAGCATGTAAAACGTTGTTCTGTTTCTAACTCCCAAGTAAGATATCTATCAGGAACATATCAACCATCAAATGTAGGAATATTCAATTTAAGTTTAGGGAGATGGTGATGATCCCGTACCTGAGAGGGTACTTGGTGAGTGTGGTGGTGGTTTCCCTTGGGGCTGAGCTGGAGCAACCTCTGCCTCATCATTGTAATCACCATCATAATCCTCATTCTGGTCAATGACGGGAGCAGCCATAGAAGACGCAACAGTAGCAGCTGTAGCAACAGTACCCGAATTTTGGCCTATAGTGAGAGGCACACGTCATGCTCGTCTCAAAATTAGCGCCATGTTAATGATGTTGTTGGACAAGGACGTTAGCTGCAGCTGGTGGTGGTAGATGTGCAAGCTCCTCATTGAACTTGGCGTCCAGCTTGGTGTCGAATGTCATCTCCAAACCATCTAGCTTCTCCATGGCCTCTCCAAGGCTGGTCACGAAGTCTTGTACCTGGTCAGCTATCATTTGCTGGAATTTATCATGGAACTCCTTGTTGGACATAAGCTCCCAGTCAATCGCGTCGTCTTGTGATCCTGGCATGGTTAGTAGTAATAGGAACACACAAGAATATGAACCTACAGACTACTAGGAAGTGGTGGTGGTGTGTCACAAATCCGTCAAGCAAATCTCAAATGCTTACCAGTTCTTACCTAACAGCAGGTGGTGATCGACAACCGTTGTAGTCAAAACTCTTAAAGCTTAGATAGAGCGATTGCCAGGTGGTGTCAAACACACGACGTAGATGTATGTGGAGCTAGGAAGGCTTAGAGTATGGTAGCAAAAAGGGTCAGCAATAATCAGTTTAGATATGCAAAGTTGAAAAAACGCTCAACGACGGTACCGTGTTGGTCCTAGGCTAGACCATACTAGAGATGCGAGCCTAGAGCACCATAAAAAGCACGACGCTACACGTGATCAACGGAAGATTACACTCTGAATTTTCTTTCTCTTTTTTTGGCGCCTCTTTTTTTGCGCTCATTTTTTTCTTTAGAAAATCACTATAGTGGCGAGTGTCTCAAAACTCTTCCGAAGGCGTATAAGCAGGATAGGCACGAATTTTTTTGACTATTTTTTTCTGGAGCAATTCGGGGCTGCGACGACCAAAAATCGCAACAAAAATGACTATGATGGTGAGTGTCTCAAAACTCTCTAAAAATCTTAACAAAACGATAGGGAAAAAATATTTCCACCCTCCGAAATTCTGGCCTGAAAAGTGCTTTGGAAAGCATGCCAGTCTCGTTTTTTCAAAATCTACTCAGGTAAGGAAACATGAAACCGAAAACAAAGGCAACTCGAAAACAATCCGAATAACTGAAAAATAGGATTAGAGGCAGACATGGGTGGTGATATATGGTAGTGGAGATGATGATGGTGAGTGGTGATATATGGCAGGGGTGATGAAGATGGTGTGGTGGTGGTATATGGCTGATGCGATGAAGATGGTGTGGTGGTGGTATATGGCGGATGCGAAGAAGATGTTGTGGTGGCAGCGCGACAACCTGTGACCAGAACTCGAAACTCTATAGACCTAGACGCTAAGACCAGCAAGTTGACACGATGATGTAACCGCAAATTCAACAAAGCAAAATACTGAAAAGACTATGCAAAGGCTCAGATTGCTTCGGATATGATGATCTAACCCTAATTTTTGTGGCTTTTTCATGGACTATAGGTATGAAGAACAAATGTGAGAACTATGAAAAACTGGTAAAGTCTCACCAAGCAACCTGGAAATCTGATACCACTTGATAGAAGCGAAGTTCTCCTTGTCTTTCGATAAGATGTGGATATGGTTCATGGTAGAGTCGACTTTGACAATCCGACTATGAACGTGCAAGGACGTCGCGCCTTAGCAATCGCTAAACCAACTCCGATAGGTTATTGACCACGCCGGAGCACGATCAACTTGACCACGAAAGTCTGTTTCCTGCACGCAAACGAAGAACAATCAAGAAACTAAGATTGCAATCTGGATATTGCGAATATAAGAGGAAAGCTTTATTGATGAAAGTGGGGTTCTGTGACGCCTTTATCTGGTCGTGGAACACAAACGAAGAACGCGAAGTTGCAGCTATGGCGAACTTTTAATCAAAATAAAACCCAAGTCTAAAACGATGCCCTAAGGGTTGTGTATATTGGGGAGTATAGGGAGATTTCGTATCTCCTTGGAGGAGGGGTCCGAAACCGATCCTAACTCAGTTTCCCCATACATACGGACTCTAAAAGCAGCCTGTGGTATTTCAAAATTACATGGGCCTGGCCCAAAAAATAAGGTGGCACAACACCTATAATAACCTCTAGACAAAATTTACAATGTGGCATCATGTATATTTCGTCCAAGCCTTCTTGCTCTCAATATGGTGGCTTCAAAGTGCGAAAATCATCACTGGAAGCTCCATTGTTCTTTCCCACGCGCACACCTTCTTCTTCATGCTTGATCCCGCTCCAATGGCCATCCTTCTTGTCCATGCTAGGTCCTTCATTCATAAGTAAAACTAAATTATGTAATTTAGCCAGTATCATATGTTCATGAATATTAGAAGGATTTCCAAGAAACGAAAGTACCTGGTAATTCAATTGGCGTGCACGAGCTCTAGTAACTGATCCAGTATGTATAGTAGCAGGGGTTGTGGATGTAACAATAGTAGGGATGTCATCAGCACTTCTCAATAAGAGTTTTCCACCATTCAAAATAACTCGAAGCTTCTCTCCAACCCATACTCTACAATCTTCAATCTAACTGAAGAAAGAAAACCTGGTGGCCACTGGCGGAGCTACCTTAGGGCAAAAGCAGGCCATGGTCTGCCCAGCATAGGAGCATTTCGCCCATTGATCACCCAAATCAGGATGTAAAACGTCAACCTAAAGATAATTTTCTTCACCTTAGCCTGCCCAGCCTGCCCTGCTTTTTGTTTCAAGCTCCGCCACTGCTCGTGGCTAGAAATTTTACTCCCCTCCACTTCTGGTTCTCTCCTAAGCTTGTTATTGTGCGGTCATGAATATCGAAGACTCTAGATGGTCGGAGTCCACCAGAAGCTTCCAATCTTGTGGATTTAGCTACCTAAAGTCTGTAATGGCCGGAGACCGTCTCAAGATTTACCTTTTGGTTGAGCGTCTACTTTGTGGCAGTCGCTACAATTTGTAATGGTAGGAGATAATCTCAAGATTTTGATTCACTGGTTGACCTTGGAAATCTTTGTCCAAAATCCGAAGGACAAGGATGTCATGCCTTTGGGTCGGTGGGCACTTAGAGCAACTCTAGCATAGTCGCCATATCTATCCAATAGGCATAATAATCGCTGATATGACGATTTTCATCGAAAAGTCCACTCTAGTAGAGTCGCCATCCAGGCCCGAGTCGCCATAATTTATGGAGGCACACCATATCTAGCTCGTGAGGCTTCGTATTTAGAGGATGGTGGCGCTGGTCCAAAGGGTGCACCATCCGCCAACCGCTCATGCAACAGGGAAGTTTTACCTCCTTCATCAGCCTCTAGTGCGGCCCATCTACTCTTCCCGCCAATGGCGCTACCAGCCAGCCGGCCATGACACCGGGAAGCATGCGAATTAATGACAACCATCACGTGCCAACTTTTCTACGCCTATGTAACAACTTTGTAATGGAATGTTATCTTGGATTAGAGATTTACCTCAACCCGGGTGTGTGATTATTGAGTCGACGCAACAAAAAACAACATAAAAGAAATGATATGAAGGTCACATTATGGTGATTCTCTTTTATGAAATAGGCTGGTGCCGACCGGACACGGCAGCCGGTCGGCCTTGCAGTCACCGTCGTCATCTCACCATGGCCAACGTAGCAAGGCCGGTCAGTCTGAGGCAAACCACTCGAAGACAAGGTCCGACAGGAGGAGAATCACGCAGGAGGGAACCACCTCCACCGTCCAAGACGGTCGACGTCAAGACACGACGACAAAAACACACCGAGCCAATGGAACCGAAGGGCGGCAGCAGCGCAGCCACTCGGGGACGTCCTCCACCGCCATCGACTGGTGCCGACTAGACCACTGTTGGGGCAAACAAAACATCCACACCCAAAAGAAAAGAAAGAGAACAATGTCAACAACCGCGGATCAACGAAAATAACAATGACTCGCAACCATTGCGTCCACTACTAGGAAAAGCTTATAGATAGGATTTTAGCAATAGCGCGGGATAAACGGGCAGCACTACTGCTAAGTAGTAATAGCGCGGGGCATCGACATGCGCTACAGCTAGCCATGTAGCAGTAGCGCTGGGTGTTCACCTGGCCCTAGCAGTGGTCCCCTCCAGAGTATTCCCATCACGATCCAAGCACTCTAATTCATCGTGTACCAAGCAGCACCTCCAAGAAGGATAGTGATGACACACTGTTGCCCGAACATTTCCTAGGGTTTTCCCTGATACACTCCGAAGAGTGGGGAGGAGGTACACCCGACACCCTTCATGAAGGAAGGGTGACACTCTCAAGTGTCACTGTGTCGGTGTCAAATGACAAGGATTTATCTCGACCCCCAAACACCACACCCCGGGCGATCACAGGCGCTCCACCAAACATACCAGCCACCAACATACGCCACCACGATCTTGTAGTCACCGTCGTCATCTCACCGTGGCCAACGTAGCAAGGCCGGTCAGTCTGAGGCAAACCACTCGAAGACAAGGTCCGACAGGAGGACAATCATGCAGGAGGGAACCACCTCCACCGTCCAAGACGATCGACCTCAAGACACGACGACGAGAACACACCGAGCCAATGGAACTGAAGGGCGGCAGTAGCGCAGCCACCCGGAGGACGTCCTCCTCCACCATCGGCTAGTGCCGACCGGACACGGCAGCAGAGAAACACCAGGCCAAACATGCCCGGCTGAGCCCCAGGGCTCGTAAAGTCCCTACCGCTGTCCTGCTGCACTAGGCCGCTGCCGCTACCCTCATGAGTAGCCCAAAAGCTCTGTCAGGAAAACAAAAGCCCGTGAAGATCCCATCGCCACGCTGCAGCAATGCGGCGTCAACGCTGTCAACTTCGTCGCGAGCCGTGCCGCAGGCCAATCGGAGGTAACAAGGCAGGCCCGACCTGCCCTAGATCTGCGCCTGCAGTGCTGGAGCGCCACCATTGCCGCCCAACCACCAACGACAGCACCTCCGCTACCAAGACCACCCACGCCGCACCAAGGGAAGCACCGCCACCGCGCCTGGACGCTACCGTTGAGGAGCACGACCTGGACCCGGGCTGTCCCGTGCCACCCGAGCCAGGAGGGGGAAGTCCAGAGGTCCGTCACCACCGGGGTCGCCCGACCAAGGGTCGGCGCGACACACCGGCGATGATGGGAGGGAGGAGGGAAGGGGGGCCTTTATTGCTAAGTTAATAGTTATTGGTGATTCTGTTTTTGTGCATGTCCACGTCGGCCTCTATATCCATATGGAATGCGCTTCATATCACATATGGTGATTCTGGTAGAATTGCTCTTTACTGTCCAACCCTCTCTAGTGAAGATACCCCCTGACTTGAGTTTAATGCAAACAAACAAAAAACTTAGTCACCTTAAACTTGCCTACAATTATTTTCATCGTCTCTATTATATTGTGCTTAGTGCAACAGTAGCTACTTTACTAATTGTTAGTGTTGCTTGGACACTTGGGTTAACTACTCGCCATTGCAATGTGGGCATATATATTCTAGTGAGATTCATGTCGCATGCAACCAAGAAAGTTCATGTCAAGTCGGTGGCGCAAGCTCTCCCAATTTTTACCATGGGTATCTTCTTGCTATCGAAGGGTTTCTGCGATAAGTATGATAAAATGATCCGAGATTTTTGGCGGAGCGATGAGGAGGGACATCGTAAGGTACACTGGATGTCTTGGGAGCGTATCATCCGTCCCAAACGGGCGGGGGCATAGGATTTAGAGATATGCACATCTTCAATCTTGCACTTTTCTACTTCTTGAGCTTGTGTTGGTTTTCCTTGAAGAGGAAAGGGTGATGCAACAAACTAGATAAGTATTTCCCTCGGTTGTTGAGAACCAAGGTATCAATCCAATATGAGGTACAAGCAAGGCCCTTATCTATGCACCTACACAAACAATCAAACACTTGCACCCAACGCTATAAAGGGGTTGTCAATCCCTTCACGGTTACTTGCAAGGATGAGATCTGATAGAGATAGATATAAAAGATTACTAAAAGTAAAAATAAATAAAAGTAAATAAAATTTCAGCAAGTATTTTTGGTTTATAGATCTGAAAATATAATATGGAAAATAGACCTGGGGGCCTAGGTTTCACTAGAGACTTCTCTCTTGAAGGAAAATAATACGGTGGGTGAACAAATTACTGTCGAGCAATTGATAGAAAAGCCATAGTTATGACGATATCCAAGGGAATGATTATGCATATAGGCATCACATCCGTATCAAGTAGACCGAAACGATTCTGCATTTACTACTATTACTCCATAAATCGACTAACTCCTGCCTGCATCTAGAGTATTAAAGTTCATGAAGAACAAAGTAACGCATTAAGTAAGATGACATGATGTAGAGGGATAAACTCAAGCAATATGATGAAAACCCCATCTTTTTATCCTTGATGGCAACAATACAAATACGTGCCTCGCTATCCCTACTTTGTCACTAGGTGAGAACACCGCAAGATTGAACCCAAAACTAAGCACTTCTCCCATTGCAAGAATTACCAATCTAGTTGGCCAAACCAAACCAATAACTCGAAGAGACTTGCAAAGATATGGAATCATGCATATAAGAATTGAGAGGAGATCCAAATAATATTCATAGATAATCTGATCATAAACGCACAATTCATCGGATCTCGACAAACACACCGCAAAAAAGTATTACATCGGATAGATCCCCATGAAGATCATGGAGAACATGGTATTAAAGAACATAGAGAGAGAAGAAGCCATCTAGCTACTAGCTATGGACCCGAAGGTCTGAGGTGAACTACTCACGCATCATCGGAAGGGTAATTGTGTTGATGTAGATGCTCTCCGTGATCGAATCCCCCTCCGACTGATTACCGGAAAAGGCCCCAAGATGGGATCTCACGGGAACAGAGGCTTGCAACAGAGGAAAAGTATTATCATGGCTCTTTGTGGTATTGGGGGAATATTTCTAAATTTATAGGCCGATAATTAGGGTTGGAGGAGCTACGGGGGGCCTGCAAGCCAAGGGGGTGCCCCCCAGGGGGGGCGCGCCCTGGTGGCTTGTGGCCCACCCGTAGGTCTTCTGGCCTCTTCTCCAAGCCTCCTAGGTTCCTTCTGGTCCATGAAAAATAATCGTAGAATTTTATTCCGTTTGGACACCGTTTGATATTCCTTTTCTGCAATACTCAAAAACAAGGAAAAAACAGAAACTAGCACTGGGCACTAGGTTAATATGTTAGTCCTAAAAACAATATAAAATATCATATTAATGCATATAAAACATCCAAAACAGATAATATAATAGTATGGAACAATCAAAAATTATAGATACGTTGGAGACGTATCACACTTCTTGTAAAACAATGTTGGAGACTGTCGCAGACACCAGAGAGTTTGTGTGCGAGAGTGCTCAAATCAAAGTATTACCGGCATGGTAATTTGCTTGATATGATGTTCGCTTCGGACGCTTCACCGGTCTGGAGAGGTATTGAGACAGGGCTAGAACTCCTAAGAAAAGGTGTGATATGGAGAGTTGGGGATGGCCAGAACATCCAAAGAGATCCATGGATCCCACGTAATGAAGGCCTTAAAACAGTGGCTTTCATTAGAAGATCCAGACTTCGTTGGGTGAATCAGCTAATGCTTCCGAACATCAAGGAGTGGAACAAGGAACTGATTAAGGAAATTTTCCATAGCTTCGATGCAGTTGAGATCTGCAAGATTCCCATACCCTCCTCGACAGCGGAGGACCGCCTGGCATGGCACTATGAGAAAACGACATCTTTTCAGTGAGAAGTGCCTACAAATTGGCCGCCTCTATCAGTGGTGAAGTGAGACAGATCCCTCCTAGATCCTCCAGCGAGCCAAATGATAGAAACATATGGGATACCATCTGGAAGTCCAGTGCCCCCCCCCCCCCCCCCCCAAGTCAAGATTTTTGGCTGGCGGGTTGCGTCAAATACCTTGGCTACAAAACAGAACAAATTCAGGCGTACCCTTGAGGTAGACTCCACATGCAATATCTATGGAAATGGTGATGAAACAGAATTCCATGCAATAGTTGAATGTACCAAAAGCAGGGCACTTAGAAGATCGATGAGAAAGGTGTGGGAGCTCCCTGAAGAATTATCTTTCAAGTACACTAGCATGGATTGGCTCCAGTTGCTTCTTAGCACTGTATGTGAGGACATGAGGAGGAGAATTTTATTATCGTTCTGGAGATGTTGGCATCTCCGTGATGATTGTGTTCATAGACTTGGAAAAGAAACAATCCAACAGTCTGTTAGTTACCTAACACGACTAGAGGAAGAAATAACAGATGTCGACCTGCATGCGAGTTCAGAAAAAGGCAAAGAAAAGCTGACCCCGGCGAGTACCATGAAGCTGAGCGAGACAACAAGTGAACCCATACAATGGGATCCTCCGGCTCTAGGAACAGCTAAACTGAACACAGATGCAAGCTTCCAACAAGACAGTGGACGTGGTTGGGCAGGAGCGGTGGCCAGGGATCATTTGGGAAGAGTGTACCTGTTGAGGTGTTGCGGGCTATCTGTCTCGAGCAGTGCGAAAGAAGCTGAAGCCAAAGCCGCGCTGGTTGGCCTGTAGACTCTGGCCAAAATGTACAACGGGCCAGTGTTACTAGAGATGGATTGCAAATCGGTGGTTTATCACCTAAACTCATATCAAACCAGCCTTGCCCCATGCTATGAAGTGTTACAAGACATCAAGGCGACTCTATCTGTCTTCTCCTCTGCCAAAGTTGCCTTTGCTGGGAGGAAAAGCAATGCTTTGGCCCATGAGCTAGCTGCCGAAATAAGACAGAATGGAGAAGCGCTGCAAATTGCAAGAGTCCCTCATAGATTGATACAATTGATGCAGGCCGAGTGGAGTGTGTCTACTTGAGAATCTGTATACTCTTGTATTCTGAAGAAAAAAATCTAGTGATTCAACATCGATCTTGACCAAGTTGTACTTTGCACCCAGCATATCCTAGATTTTGGATATGGGATGACAAGATTTTTTTTATTTTTTTAAGGTTTTATTAAGGTTTGATTTGATTGGATATGGGTAGGGGAAGGCAATGAATTTTTTGATTTACTGAAATTTTGAATGATTTGATTTGATTCGACTGAGTAAATGCAGGATGTGATCTTGCAAAACTATCGATCTCATTTAGATTATTTCAAATTACTATATTTATGTTGGCTTTTATTTTATATGCATTGGTTAAGATTGCTGCAAAATTCAATGAAACAAAAAAGCAAGGGGCGTGCAGTGACGGATTCACCGTTGGGACGAGCTAGGACGGCTGCCCCGGCTCTCCGGCGACGGAGCAGGGTATCTCCCGTGCCTTGCGTCTTTCGGCACAACGCAATGAAGCTCCATCATCATCCACCATCACGGGAAACATTAATTTCTAGGTCCGGTCACTGGAGACGTTGATAGTAATACAGTACTTCTTGAAGCTTGTGTCACCCTACCCATTTTGCTTCCATTCCCCATGCCCCGATCCTTGCAGATGGCATGCTTGCTGATTTCTCATCTCTGATCTCCAACTTGTATCCAACAAAAAATTGTTTCTTTTCTTCTGAGAGAGAACCAAAAGTTGTGTTTGGGTCGTGCCCAGATCTCATTTCCATCCTCCATAGGCCCTAATGGCGCTCCCAGATGAACTCCTCGAGGAGATCTTCCTCCGCCTCTTTGCGGCCACCGACCTCGCGCGCGCCTCCGTGGCCTGCGCCTCCTTCCGCCGCGTCATCGCTGGCCGTCCCTTCCTCCGCCGATTCCGCACCTTTCATGCCTCATCTTGTAATTGGTAGAGATCGGGAGAAGGGGATGAGGGTTTCGGAGAAACGCGAGGTGTACACGCTAAGAGGACTGCTTGTATTAGCTGTAAAGTATTGATAGATAGTTCATCAGAATGCAATAGTGCCATTACAAGTCGAGGGAGCTGGCTTTATAGCTCAGCGTGTGACCACAGAAGGGGAGTAGGGGTGAAAATAGAAAATGAACAGGATAGGCGAGCATCCACGAGCCGTTCTTTTGTCTTGATGACTTCCATCGCTAGCCGTCTGGTAACTGAAGGTGTCGATAGTGATAACTGAATATAAAGCAGCCTAACAATGCCTCCCTCAGAAAACAAACTTGTCCTCAAGGTGTTGGGTGGCTAAACCAGGCCTGGACTATTTTCTTGAAGAAGTCTGGGAAGGTTTTCTTCATGAAATCAACATCTTCCCAAGAAGCATCCTCCGGTGGTAAGTTCTCCCATTGGACGAGCCACTGGACGACGGGCAAGTTGTTGCAAGGAATCTGTCTTGTTTCCAGCACCATGACTGGTTCCATGCGAATCATGCTTTCCGAGCTGATCAGCGGTAGATCTGAACAGGGAACTGCTTGGGGCCCTAAATGTTTCTTGAGCTGGCAGACGTGGAACACGGGGTGAATGCTGGAAGAGTTGGGTAGCAGCAGTTTATAAGCAACATTGCCTACCCGGCTGAGAATGCGGAAGGGGCCGTAGAACTTGCTCTGCAATTTGATATGAGTACGGAGGCCAAATGCATTCAAGCGGTATGGTTGCATTTTGAGATAAATCATGTCTCCAACATCAAGGGTGCGTTCAGATCTCTTTCTGTCAGCGAACTTTTTCATGCGCTCTTGTGCAGTAGCAAGGTTGGTTTTCAGCTGCTGCCACATGGAGTTCTGGTCAGATAAGAATGTGGCAGCTTCAGTAGCCACACTGGCAGGTGGTATGGAAGGGTTGATGTCACGAGGGGGGTAACCATACATAGCTTCAAATGGTGTTTTCTGCAGAGAAGAGTGGAAGGAGGTGTTGTACCAATATTCAACCATTGCTAGGTGTTTATCCCATTTCTTGGGTTCAGAGGAGGCCATGCATCTGAGATAATTTTCAATCCATTGGTTAACACGCTCCGTTTGGCCATTGGATTGTAGGTGATAAGCTGAACTGTACCTTAGTTCAATACCCATAGCAGAAAAGATATCCTTCCATAGATGACTTGTGAATATGGTATCTCTGTTAGAAACAATAGCAAGGGATGGACCATGTAACTTGAGGATGTTATCTATGAATGCCCTTGCAACTTTTTGCATTGTATAGGGGTGTGACAAGGGAATAAAATGGGCAAACTTGGAGAGCCTGTCAACTACCACCAGAATGACATCTTTACCATCAGATTTGGGAAGTCCTTCTATGAAATCCATGCTCACATGTGTACATACCATATCTGGGATGTGTAATGGGTCAAGAAAACCTGGATAAGGACAAGTTTCTCCCTTGTTCTTTTGGCAAACTGGGCAGAGAGATACAAATTTATCTATATCCGTATTCATGCCAGGCCAATAGAAGATCTATTTGAGTCTATGATAAGATGCTTTCATCCCAGAGTGGCCACCTACAGCAGATGAGTGTAGAGCTTGCATCATTTTTTGCCTTAAAAGCAAGTCCTTTCCTACATTGATTTTCCCATTATGTCTGATAATGCCATCATGCAGGGAATTTTTCTTAATAGTCTGGTCAGGTGACAACAGTAGTTGCTCCAAGAGGCTCTGGCAATGAGTATCGTTGGAATATGATTCTTCTACTGCAGTAATCCATTTAGGTGTAACCATAGAGATGGCCATGCAAGAGTGCTTCCGTGAGAGGGCATCAGCCATTAAGTTATCTTTGCCCTTCTTATATTCCGGTCGGAAATGAAACTCAAGTAGCTTCAGCATGAGTTTATCTTGGATGCTATTTGTAAGTTTTTGATCTGTCATAAATTGCAGACTCTGGTGGTCAGTTCTGATGATCAGCTCATTGCCAAAGAAGTAGTGTCTCCATCTTTTCAAAGCCTCAATGATAGCCAGTGCTTCTTTTTCATAAGTTGATAGGGCTCCATTTTTAGGGCATAGGGAGGAGCTATAGTAAGCTAGAGGCCTGCCCTTTGCATCATCACAGCACCTAATCCATTGCCTGATGCATCTGTCTCCAGGACAAAAGGAGTAGAGAAGTCAGGGAGAGCCAAAACAGGGGCTGAGATCATGGCTTGTTTCAGTTGTTGGAAAGCAGCAGTTTGAGCAGCAGTCCAGTGAAAATTGTCATTTTTTAACATATCATGTAAGGGCCTAGCAATACTGCCAAAGTTGTGGACAAATCTCCTGTAATATCCACAAAGGCCTAGGAATCCTCTGAGCTTTGTTGGTCTTGTTAGAACTGGCCAATCAGCAACAGCAGTGATTTTGGCTGGATCAGTTTGAACTCCAGCTCCATAGATGATGTGGCCTAGGTAGTCCACTTGAGGAACAGCAAATACATATTTAGACAGCTTGGCAACTAGCTGATGCGCTTGGAGGAGATCAAGAACAATTCTCAAATGTTCTACATGTTCCTCAGGAGTCTTGTTGAAAATGAGTGTGTCATCGAAGAAAACCAGAATAAACTTCCTTAAGTAAGGTCCAAAAATGATGTTCATCAGTGCTTGAAAGGTGCCAGGGGCATTGCTGAGACCAAATGGCATAACCAGGAACTCATAGTGTCCAAAATATGTCTTGAAAGCAGTTTTAGGTATATCACTTTCATCCATTCTCCCTTGGTGGTATCCTGATCTCAGGTCTAGCTTGGAAAAAAAATTCGCTCCATGTACATCTAGCAGGTCTTCTATAACTAGAATTGGAAATTTGTTTTTAATGGTGGCTACATTCAATTTCCTGTAGTCAATGCACAACCTCCAAGTGCCATCTTTTTTCATAACTAAGATTGCTGGGGAGGAGTATGGGCTCTGACTCTCTCTCATGATTTTGGATTGTAATAGCTAGTCAATCTGTCTTTCCAACTCATTTTTCTGCATATGGGGCACTCTATAGGGTTTAGAGTTTGGGGGATTGGAGTGGGGTTTGAGTGGAATTTTGTGATCACACTCTCTTTTGGGAGCAAGGCCAGAGGGTGCTTTGAAAACTTCAGGGAATTCCTATAGAAGATTTTCAATTTCTGGAGGAATAGGTTATGTTTGTTTGCACTGTAAAGTAGTGTCCTCTGCTAGTTGCAACACAAAACTAGGGGCTCCACTTAGCAACATTCTGTTTACTTCCATGCTATCTATTTTTGTGGCATTAGAGAGTGGTTCACAAGCTGGTATTGTAACTGGAGTTGTTTTGTTGTGAGTGATGATCAGTTGTCTGGGATCATAAGAAAAGGAAACTGGATTGTGTTGGGCCATCCAATCACATCCTAGTACAATGTCATGGCTAGGCAAGTCCAATATTCTGAATTGTTGTGTAAACTGGGTTTGTCCTGCCATAAAATGTGTAGCTGGGATATAGGAACCAGACCATAGTTTACCCCCTCCAGCTACTGACACAGCTCTAGATTTGTCCTTGATGATGGTGCGTGTTGTTTGGAGTGCAAAATGCAAACTCATAAATGTAGAGTTACTTCCTGAATCAACCAGAGCGATTGCGTCCCACAGTAACTGCTATAGACAAGGTATTGACACTGCCTGCTTGTATTGCCTGGAGGGAAATTGTCATACATTGTTCCTCCCCCATTGTTTGTTCTGCTGGACCACCTTCCTCTAATTCTTCTTGTTCTGGTGGGGTCTCTGGTAGTTCTTCCCGTACTAGCATATTGATTGCAGGAGTTTGTTTACATTTGTGCCCATGGAACCAACTATCACCACATCGCCAGCACTTTCCTGGTTCCCTGGCTCGTTGTGTAATAGCTGGAACTTTGAATTCAGTTGGTTTGTCAGGCACAGTTGTGGTGTGTAGAGAGAACACAGAGGTTGTCTTGGAAGTACTAGAAAATTGCTAAAATTGCTTTTTTGTTGGTGCTCCTTGCTCCAGATCAATAGCTAGCCAATAAGCATCAGTTAAGGTAACTGGTCGTGGTGGTCTCAGCTGATATTTGAGTTGAGAACGTAGCCCATTTACATAACACCTGACAAACCAGCTTTCCGAAATGTTTGGGTTGTCCTCTTGCACCTCTGCCATTATTTCCTCAAACTGCTCGGTGTACTCCGAAAGTGTTGAACTGTTCTGTTTCAGAAAATTGAATCTGTCCGTGAGGTCATAAGAACTAGAAGCAGAGAACCTGTGCAGCAACTCAGTGCAGAGTTGATCCCAGCTGGGTTTCTTCTTCAATATGTTGGAACGTCTGAGCCACACATCTGCCTTGCCCACTATGTGCATTTGTGCTAAGTTAACCTTGTATTCAGTGGGTGTGCCTGCCATCTGGAAGAACTTCTCACATTGTCTGATCCAGCCCACTAGGTTAGTGCCATCGAATGAAGGAAAATCCAATCGTGGACCTTTGGTGATCGATTTCAAGAACTGGGTGCGCATTTCCTGCTCATACTGCTTGTAATAATCCTCCCAAGATGTGCACACACATGGCGACTGGAAATTGTGAAAGGCTGGTGTATGTGTTGTGCGAAAAGCTACAGATGGAGTGACGTTACCAGACTGAGCCTCACGCCGAACTTGATCCGGATATCCTGGTGGGGTGGATCGGTTGGAGATCTTGAGGGGTGGTAAGTTGGAGGGCATCTGTAAGGCCATTTGCTTGGTTTTCTCCTGTTCTTCAGCTGGGCGTTTTCGAAGTTCATCAGTGAGAGGTCTGAGGTCTTCCTGCTCCGATGCCTGAGTGGATGATTGCGGTGCGTCCCCTGCAATAGCTTTAGGCTAGGGAACTTGCTGCGCTGGAGAAGGAGCTCGAGTAGGACCAAGGGTTTTGAGAACATCTGCCATGGTCGCCAACTGAGAGTTCAGAGCAGACACCACCTCCTACACGCCAGTTAGAACCCCGGTCATGGCATCTTGCTTGAGGTGAATAGCATGGACGTCCTTGCGCAAATCTTCCATGTTGTCGTGGAGTTCAGCTATTTCTTCTCTGTTCTGCAAGAATTCGCCCTTCATGGCCAGCAGGTCGGCGAGATTGCCCTCGTCAACGCTGGCCTTTGAACGCACCATGTCGAATCCGCGAGATTCAGAGAGGAATTTTACAACCGGGCCTGCCGGAAACCCGATTTGAAATCGCGGATATGCCGCCGCCTACGAGATACGCCGCCGGATTGCAACACCACTCGCCGAGGACCTCGGATTTTATCACTGAAACTTTGGGTTTCAGCAACCAGTCCTGTCCACGAGCTGTTGCCGAACTAGTCTACCATCGCCAGCGCCACCATGCCGCCGCCACCACGCCGGAAGTCACTCCAATTAAGGGAGGGAAGGGTGGTAAAAGAACGCCTCCATCACCGCGCCACCGAGGAGCGGCCTGGCATCTGATACTAATTGTCATGCCCCATCTTGTAATTGGATTGAGATCGGGAGAAGGGGATGAGGGTTTCGGAGGAACAAGAGGTGTACACGCTAAGAGGACTGCTTGTATTAGCTGTAAAGTATTGATAGATAATTCATCAAAATGCAATAATGCCATTACAAGTCGAGGGAGCTGGCTTTATAGCTCAGCGTGTGACCACGGAAGGGGAGCAGGGGTGAAAATAGAAAATGAACAGGATAGGCAAGCATCTGCGAGCCGTTCTTTTGTCTTGATGACTTCCATCGCTAGCCGTCCGATAACTGAAGGTGTGGACAGTGATAACTGAATATAAAGCAGCCTGACAGCACCCTCCACCCCCGCCTCTCCTCGGCATCCTTTGCAACGGCCTCATCCCTACCCAGCCGCCCCACCCTTCCGCCGCCGCTGCGGCCACCTTTGCCGACGCCGACTTGTCCTGCCCCTTTCTCCCCCCCCCCCCCCCCCCCCCGCATCCCCCGACCGCTGGTGTCGCCGTGATGGCCGCGCCCTTTTCTCCCCCCGCCTCCAGGGGGCAGCATGCATGATGCCCGCGATCTGGTCACAGAGTTTGCCGTCTGCGACCCCCTTCACCACCGCTACCTCCTGTTGCCCGCCCTCCCCGACCATCTAGTCGGTCAAGTCCATCTGCCGGACATCGTTCACTGCGAGGCCTTCTTTGCCCCTCCTGGCGACTATGAGGAGGACTCGTCATACACAGACTTCAGAGTCATGTGATTGGTGCGGTGCACAATCAAGCTCGTCCTCTTTGTCTTCTCTTCCTGCGCCGGACAATGGCTCGCTGATACTATCACATTTGACGGGCTTGGTGGATACGCGGCGTCGCACCGCTACTACACCCATGGATGCTTCTGTTGGCAGGTTTATTATGCCGACAAGTTGCTCGTGCTCGATGCACGAATCATGGAGTTCTCCACTATTGACCTCCCACCTCCACCTGGCCCTTGTAGGTGGGACATGGCCATTGTGGAGGCAGGACAAGGAAGGCTTGGGATGCTTACTAGTATCTCTGAGCATATTGGACGTGATGCGTGCGTATATGATCTCTTGTATGATGTACTGTGCAAGGATGAAAATGGCGCTGAGCAGTGGCAATCCAAGTCCGTAATCCCTTTGCCGGTAAATCGTCGCTATGGCATCATGGGTGTAGCTGGTGGATACTTACTCCTGAGGCCCTGTTCGGTTGACAGGGTTATGAAGTGGTTTTGGTAGGGGTTGAGGTGGATTTAATCTTCTACAAGTCAAAACCACCCCAAATCCCCTCCAATCCCCTTGACAAAGGGTGTAACCGAACAAGGCCTAAAAGGGTATCCACGAGAGATTGGGCGAGTGGTTGATTGTTTTTCACTGAATCTCTCAGACATTTCAGATTGAGTGGTTCTGTCAGACTGGTCGCTATGTCAGTACTGGCGACCTGTATGCCGATCTCCCACCGTCCTTGTCCCCGCCAACTATTTGAAGTGGTAAGCTTGCCCTCCATCTTCAATTGCTTTTTTTTTTTGCATGCATATGACATTGCAATTGCAATCTGATGCAACTCGCAAGTGTTAGTTATATGGTAGTGTGTACATTAGCATTCTCTTCTTTGGCAAACGGTCCTGACTCCTGAGTTAACGCTGATGTGACCCTTTATAATACGTACTCAGTCATATTGCTTGTCGGTATTTAGGTGCTATTCTAATGGTTAGTGCATCTGCGAGCAATTCCAAATCTGTGAATTTCAGGATAAGCAAGAAGTATTTGTGTCTCATCTTGTGAGTAGGACTGTCTTCATTCTCAGTGTCACACAGAAACACTACAGAAATAGTAATCAGCATCACAGTATGCACTAGTTAGGCTGGATTTGACTTGAATTGGCTAATTTCCCTCGAGTCTTTTTTTCTCTTGTACATTTAAAACTATATATTATCCCATTTTTAGTTACTTATTGAACCGTTTGCTTCTGCCAGTCCCTTCTTCTCAGCATGGCACGTTCTTCTCCTTGACCATTGATTGCTTTAGTTAGTTTGTTTGTGGTAGGATCCATTCATCAGATTGCATTAAGCACCAAGTGTTACAGCATTAGTAGCAGCAAACACCATTATTTTTTCAAAACATAGTCACTTTGCAGCAATTTTTTTAATTTGTTGGGATGTGCAGCGTGCATCAAGTGTAATGAATTCTCGCTTTTGGCTGATGAAAGTCACAGTTCTCGCTTTTAGTGACACTCCTTTTTGTATCGCATAAAAGTATTCATGAAAAGTTTGTATGATGGTGAGTTAAAATCCTCATTCCCGTTTAGTATGTTTCAGTTGAATACATTCCCTGCTTCGTGTAGAAACAGAGAGGCTTAGAGGCACATGCTTTCTATTCCTCGGTTTGTTTCAGTTTACTCGTACTTCTTTCGAGTTATCGTATATCTCTATAACCAGGGCTGCCAGAGAATAATGCGGATGGCAATTGCGATCATGTTAAGGAGAATGAGTGCAAGAGCATTTTACAACTATTTGCAGCTGATAGATAACGCCTCTTTGAACCATTGAAGAACAAGAGGCAACGGTAAAGGCAGAGAATAATGGATGTCCGACGCGTCTGGCTCCTTTGCCCTGTCGAAGAATTCATATCGGTTCTGCTATTTGTGCAGTGCTAGTGGCTTTGCTTGAACTGAGTGCCAAGTAAGTTTTGCGGCTTTAGTTGTAACGTACCTGGGAATGGAGCAGTTTGCTTTTGCTGATACATATGGTTCTAGTATGTATTTATGGCATTACCCAAAGTCTTGCTAGTGCCGATACCTCCTAGAAAAGCATAGATTGGATGGAGTCCTAAGTAATGTCCTCTCTACCTTAGTTTTTTGTTTTATTTTCTTGCTAAAAGAGGTCCACTGTTAGTTGTAAGTGATGGGTTCGATGCTTAGATCGCTTTTACTAGAAATCTGATGTTTAAATCCAACCCATCCCCTCCTAGAATTCAACACAAAACACAAATACAAATACTTGTCAGTTTTTGCACAACCATCATCAACTTGCTTGCTGAAAAGAACAACACTACAATTCAGACAAGCATCAGCATCAGCACATCTTCTTGCAGGTAAGTGAAATTCAAGTTCGAAACTACGGATGACAGCAATTCTCGTATTCATTCGCTAGTTCAAACATCGCAAATCACAGGTTGCAAGCAGCAAGACGAATGGCAAAGCATGAAGGTCAGCATAGAGGACACGAACAATCACAAGCCATCAGCAGCTGAACATTTAACCAAACACTTGCAGTACTATCATCAGTCACCCACCACACCAGTACGTTGTTGTATATACTAGCATCAGGTTCTTGCAGGCAGGCAAAATTCATTCAGGTAAGTAACCAAACGATGATGATATTACAGTCTACAGAACACAGATTAGCAACAGAGGCACGAACGAGATCGAGGAGAGAACTTATCCGGCGAGCGGGTTGGCGTGGACGGTGACGCGGTTGAGCCGGATCTCGGCGAGGGGGCGGTCGGCGGGGCCGGTGGGGGTCTTCTCCATGAGGTCGAGCACGTCGAAGCCGTGGATGACCTTGGCGAACACGGTGTAGTGGCCGTTGAGGTGGGGCTGCTTGGCGTAGGTGATGAAGAACTGGCTGCCGTTGGTGTTGGGCCCGGAGTTGGCCATGGACAGGGTGCCCCTGGCGCCGTGCTTGAGCGCCTCCCGGAACTCGTCCGCGAACTTGCCGCCCCAGATGGAGGCCCCGCCCTTGCCCGTCCCCGTCGGGTCGCCGCCCTGCACCATGAACCCCTTGATGTTGCGGTGGAACACGGTGCCGTCGTAGTACCCGCTGGCGCACAGGGCCAGGAAGTTCTCCGCCGTCCGCGGCACCTGGTCGCAGTGCACCTCCACCTTGATGTCCCCCAGGTTCGTGTGCAGCGTCACCGACTGCGGCGGGGCAGAAGAATCCAAGGTCAGCGCGAGAGGAGCGGACGGGGGGAGGGGGGAGGCGGGTAGGGGAGGGATCTGGGGCTTGAGTACTTACCATGGCGGCGCGGCGGAGCGGATGTGGCGGCGGCCGGCGGGACGAATCGGCGGCGACGAGGAGCGGGGAAGAGTCTGGAAGCGGAGAGGAAAGGGGGAAGGCGGTCTGCGCGTCTGGGTCTCGTGGGTTTGGGCTGCTGGGCCGCCCACGCTTTATGGGGCCCGGATTTTGGATTACTATGGCGGCATCAAGATTCGAGAATGTATTTTCCCCTCAAATAAAGTCGAGAATGTATTTCGATTCCTAGGAACAGAATTCGAATATTTTTGCAATGATTCAAATGTTTTTCACGTGAGTGATTTAAGATTTGAACGAACGTGAGTAGACTTCGATAATGTGGGGTAGGGGATCATACGGATTTTGACCGGTAAAAAAAATTGACTGAATTTCATCACTGCCATAAAATACATCTCGCTGAGCTCTCCTTGTGGAAAACGTTACCATCGGTAAGAAACAAAACTGACGAATGATACTGCTAGTGAACGAATAAATACTTTTGATGACGCAACACAATACGGTGCGTCGAGATAACACCGTCAAAAACTTCTGCAAGAACCTGAACTCCTCAACACCAACTTATGTTAACAAAATTGCCAAGAGAGAAAGAACCTGAATTCACAAACTGGATATACTTTACAAACAACAAGAACGGAAGAAACTGAATTCATCGACACTAATTTATGTCACCAAAGAACAAAATTGCCGGAAGAGAGAGGAAGAAGGATGACAGGAGTGAACGGGTGAATGAACACGCTGACTTCGACTCAGCCTATCATGAGACGGGCAATTTACCGCATGCAACACCTACGAGATAAGCAGATGAGAATCAACAATTTACAACCTTCCAAGGAGCTGCCGCGCTTGGATTCAACAGGAACAGAGGGGGCATGACCAATATGAACATGATCCCTGTTCTTCGTTCCACCACCGAAGACATGCCACTGCTTCCACCAACTGTCAGTTTCAAAACTCCCCCAATGGTAGATGCCAAGACGGAAATCCGTCTGATCAGAACAGGTCGGGTCAAGGCACTTTTTTTCCCTGTGTGCTCCTGCATTTTTTGCGAAGCACCTGGCGAAGCAGTTATTTTTTGACACCCTACAGGCCCAAAAAGAGTACTTCGGACATCTCAGCGGTTTGATTTGTGGCCATCTGTGACCCTCCTGAGCCTTTCCACCACCACAGGAATATCCTGCTCCCTCAACGTTGTGAAACAGCACCTAAACCATCCAGGCTCAATGCAATGGCAAGATGAACCTGGGGTGACATTGACCTTTGCCTCCTCCAACAGCCTATCCCAAAGCCTGCGTTCCCCTTTCTCACTGTAAGACCGGATGAACTTGCTCATGTCCGCCCAGCAGTAGAATCCTCCGCTGCTCTTGAAGCACTCGATGCCCACCTGTTTCAAAGTATCAACGAGCAAATTGTACGCCTTACGCAGCCTCTCTCGGTTAACTTTCAGGTAATTCGAGATAAACTTCTGGTCCGAAAGCATGGCAACAAGCAGGCGCTGGGTCGGGGTTGACACCGATGAGAATCTAGCAATCTTAGCGGCTGCCTCCACAATGCTTTCGTTATACGAATATATGACTCCAACTCGAAACCCTGCAAGAGATAGATCTTTTGAGAGTCCATAGATTATGTGAACCCTGCCTCTGTCAAAGTCTTCTAGCTCGTTCACAACCTCTGCCACGCTGACAAATTCGCCACTCCCAAATGTTGAACCGGCAAACACTTCATCAGAAATTAAGTGTATGTTCTTCTCTGTAGCAAAGTCCAGAAGATCACTCAGTGTTTGCTTGGGCACAAAGCTTCCTGTAGGGTTGGAAGGATTAGATATGAGAACCCCACGGACCCTTACTCCTCGCTTCTTTGCCTGGTTATAGGCTATTTCTAGAGCAGTGATACTGATGTTAAAGTTGTCGGTGCTACGGCAAGGAACGGGTATCAACTCAATACCAGTTCGCCATTTTATGTCCCTGTCCCATCTGCGGAAATAAAGTCACAAATTCAGGATTTCGCTCTAAACACCAAACATTGATTATAAAACACGCCTGAGATCGAGGAGATAGACATACCCAGGGTAGTATGGTGACGGAACAAGAAATGCATTTCCTGGATCAGCAAGACAGAAGCTCAATATTTCCATTGCAGGCGTTGCACCAGATGTTATCACCATTTGAGATGGATCAAAAGATACTGACTCTTGCATGATTTGCCTCATAAATCCAGCAAGAGCCTGAAAATGAAATCAAACAGTTTATATTGGAAAATTACCCCATGAGGAAAAACAGTTTATATTGGAAAATTACCCCATTAGGAAAAAACAAAAAGGTTAGCCACGGAAACTAGTTTGATTATCTGGTGCCAGAACCAAAATATACTAATAAAGACTTAGAGCTTTTTGTACCAACTTAATGACCATCTAGCTAATATAGGACAAGCAACAACATATTAATGTGAAAAAGAGGGTGGCATCTCAGCATAATTTCTGCATGACGTTTGCCCAAAGGGGCTCATCATTAAATTTATTTTCTGATATATCAGCATGACAGCACGTCTTAAAGTACGCTATCGTTTCGGTATTCATCTTGAAAAATAACTACCAGAAATGAGGTCAAGAGTAAAATAGAAGTATGAGTGTATGACAATGCGGAATGGCTTGGTTAGATTCCTTAACTGATTTGGATAGAAAGCATCCACTAAAAGGCTATAACAAAAGACAGAAAAATAAGCAAAACAAAAAAGGCAGCTCAAATTCTAAAATAGGAGTGGTGTGCTGTTTTAGCAGCATATCATCCAAATTAATCCCCAAGGTCTGATCTATCTAGAAGTATGACTTCAGTTCAGTTTCACACAGTTGACAGCAGCTAAAAAGACACAGGATCATGGAAATGAAAATCTTGAAAATCAACTGTCGTTTCAGGAATGAGCTGATCAAAATGACAATGTCTCGGAAGTCAGTAGTTGACAGATGGCATCATTGCAGCAACAAAACTAAAATTGACAACCAAAAACAAACAGACATGAGATAGTGACACTTTGGCACATATCAGTTAGATACAGATAACATGTATATGGCCACAAAAACTCAAACGGGAAAGGAAGCAAATTACGCAACATCATTTCAACAATCGTACCTCACCCCAGGGCTTAACCACACAAAATTCTGATGGAATTGGTACGATTATTTCTAGGTTCAATAATTGACTGGACACTGTTCTTCGATTGAGCTGATCCAAAACTGTGGCTAACTGCCTAGGCCCACGCAACCAAATCAGAACAGTCGTGCTACTAATGCCAAAGATGGCATAGTTGAAAGACAAAACTAAAGGTATCAAATATATTTATGAATGTGACCCAAACTAATTATATCATACTGCTCCATGGGCACAGACAAGTTTTTGAACCAACGACTGCAAATTGTAGAAAACTTGATGAGAATCAAGTAGTAGAGAATTGTTAAACTGGCTGTTTCTGTCGATGGAATCAGAAAATGTAAGATTCCGGCAGCACTTAATTTTGACATTGGCACAGTTAACAGAACTGGAAGCCTTTTTATGGATGGGATGGAAGGAATGAGAATCAGAATCAGGGGCTGGTTCCGTTAGGCTTACCATCTTCAAGGCAAGTATCCCGTCATATGGCTGGTACGTGGCGAGCCCGCTGATGGTGAGGTCCCTCTCCTCGTCGCCTCCGCCCGGCGTCATCGCCGGCCCCGCGTGCTCCTCCATCCACTCCCTCACCAAATCCAGGGACAGCTGCACAATCATCAGCACCAGCCACGTCAATCTATCTATCTAATGGATGCTGATTTCGCGAACAGAACAGGAATGGTTTCTTCCAGAACAGAACAGAAGAGAAGAGGAATGGGGGGAGGAGAGGCGCTGACGTGGTTCTCGGCGAGGCCGAGCTGGATGACGCCGGCGGGATTGGAGGCGGGGTGGTAGGGGTCGTCGGCGCAGCGGCGGAGGCCGGCGTAGTAGAGGGAGTCCTCGTCCCCGGCGCGCACGACGGCGCCGCGGGCGGAGAGCGCCGGGAGCGCGCGCGGGGACAGCAGGCCCCGCGAGAGGGAGCGGTGGATCGGCGAGAGCGGGCCCGCGGCCGCGGCGCCTGCGGGCGGGGCGGAGGGGGGCGCGGCCGAGGTGGGGGAGCCCGGCGGCGGGCGGTTGCGCTTGATGTAGAGCTGGAGGAAGTAGAAGAGCGCGCAGGGGATGAGGGAGCCGAGGACGAGCCCCCCGCGGCCCTGCACCACCCCCTGCAACGGCACCACGATGCGCATCCCCCCGTCCGCCCTCCGCTGCCGCCGGCCGCCGGCCTTGTCGCCCCCGCCGGGCGGTGATCTCGGGTGCGACTTCTTGTCGGCGCGGTCGCCCTTCCTGCTCATGGACGGCCCGCGCAGCGCCGGCGGTGGCGCCGCTTCGTCTTCGTCGGCGGCGGCGTCGTCCTCGGCGGAGTCGCCCTGCTGCCGCGCATATACGTGCGGGATTGGGTTGGGCTGGCGCGGGCGGGAGGGAGAGGCGGGGGATTCTGGGGTTTGGGAGGGAGAGGGGCCAGCTGGGTGGGGGTGGGGGTGGAGGTGGGTGGCGGAGGAGGGGAGGAGGGGACGCCGGGTTTGGCGTCTTGCCGGTTCTGACGAGACGGCGGCGGCGGTAATTCCGTTGGCCAGAGCGAGGCCGGGCCAAGGACGGCTCGTGGCCCTCGGCGGAGGCTCAGATGCGGCCGAACCGCAAAAGTTACGGCGTGCTCCGGACTCCTCCCTCCGTCACCCGTTTTCCATGTGAGAACGAGAATACTCCTACATACGACCTTCCTTTTTCATTTCGTGACAAGCAATCTCCCCTTTTCCATTTTGTCAGCTGCGTTCAACCACCAACCATAACAGCGCACAATAACAAAAACAAAACCTGCGAGGTTTTTTTTTCTCTCTCTAAAAAAAGGTAGGATTCCTGTCTTCGTCCCGAAGATAATAGTTGCTCGGTTAATTTAGAAAAACCAAACGAAAATCAGATTGCATTGCTGATTATGAAAAAACGGGCAAAGAAAACCCACGCACATCACTCCTAAGAGGGTCTCACCGAGACAATACGCAGACTTCATCGTCATCGCTACCCCCCCCCCTCCCCTAGAAGGCGTCATCGACGTCCCTAAACCCTGAGCAAACGGCTTCGACTCAACCCACATTGTAGAGGCCGTGTGGAGTTATATGAAGATTCGCGCTAGAACTCTGGTCACTTGCGACCCGAAATTGTAGCTTCGACTCTAACAAAGAACTGCTAAGGAGAACCGGTAAATCAGTCATGGCTGGTGGCATAGAAGATCACCGAACAAACCCCCTAGAAGATCACCCGAACGCCGCAGCGACCTCGCCACTGCAGCTTCGACTTCATAGCAACAAACCAGCTGAGGTAATCTCACAGACATGTCGGAGAAGAGTCGGCTACCTCAACCAATGCCGCGACTCTGACATCGCTCCCACATCATCGTTGTCGTTGGAGCCTCGATGCCGACACCATTGCCTTCCATTGAATCCACTCTCCCATGCCAGGCTCCAAAGATGAAGAGCCCAAGGGGGAATACCACACCAAGAGGCCGACATCGTTCACTCGCATAGTGTCAACGGTTTCTCTTGGAGTTGCATCAACGATTGATCTATGTGGGAGGGGAGCGACATCAATGCAACGATGCATACACAAAGGTCAACGACGGCCGCATTCATCGATGGTCGTGGCAGAAAGCCGAGAGATGGTCTTCACTCAACCTCCTAACACAACCTCACTCGCACAACAACACACGTTGGCGCTAGCAAGCCCACCAACTACTGCCACCATCGAACCCGCCCGTCGACGAATAGATACTAAGGTCCGTCGAAGCAATACTACACCTCGCAAAAAACATTGACGACCAAAACTCCAGCATGAGGCGCCATATTCATCAACGGGTGTCCTGGGCGCAATACGACCTGTCGTGCCCTACCGAGCACCATGCCGACAAGGAACAAAAGAGCGATCTTCGAGGCCAAGAAACATCATGGTTTCAAGTTGTGACCCCCTATACTTGTGGGTCATCAGGCCACACCAGCACTAAGTTCAACCCAACTATAAAGTAAATTAAACATTCAAATTTGTAAAAATATTCAAAATAATTAAAGACTCAAAGTAATGACATTATTCAATATAAATAAGGATTCAAAATAATAAATAAGCTAAATATATTTAAAATAATAAAAGACTCAAAGTAATAAAATATTCAAAACGAAAAAGATAAAAAAATAATAATAAACTCAAAGTAATAAAAAGATTCAAGATAATAAAAAGTTGCAAACTAATGAAGACATTCAAAATAATAAAAGACTCAAAGTAATAAAAAGTTTCAAGATAATAAAAAAGTTGCAAACTAATGAAGACATTCAAAATAATAAAAAGATTCAAAACGTAAAAGACTCAAAGTAATGAAAATACAAAAAATAGAAAAAGATAAAAATAATAATAAAAGACTAAAATTAATAAAAAGATATAAAAATAAAAGGCTCAAAGTAATAAAAATATTAAAAGTAAACAAGATACAAAATAATTAAAGACTCAAAGTATAGAAAATTCAAAATTATAAAAACGCTCAAAATAACTAAAAGATTCAAAATAATAATGAAACTAAAAAAACTCAAAGTAATAAAATGATTCAGAAAATGAAAGACTTGAAGTAATAAAACAATTCAAAAAAATTATTCTAAATAATTAAAGACTCGAAATAATAAAAACACTCGAAATAATAAAAATCTTCAAAATCATTAAAACACTCAAAATAATAAAAGGCTCAAAGTAGTAAAAAGATTCAAAAAAATAAAAGACTCAAAGTAATAAAAAAGATTCAAAAGACTACAATATTGATGGCGTACAATAGGATATGCCACGCCAGAAGAAAACCTAATAGTGTTGTCGTGCCAAAATATGGCATGTCACCAAGGTTTCAGTTACCGAAGGAAATTTCGACATTTTGCCCGGTTACCGAGTATTTCGTTGGCCCCCGGTAAACCCTCGTACCGAGCAAAATATACAGAACTTTTTGAATTTAAACGCCCAAGCTGTCATAAAGTACATTAATATCTCAGTTATTTCAAGCCTGGTTGTATTCGCGCATTGGTAGTACTCTATTTCCTGAGTCGAGAGATCACTAGTTTGAGTAACCACACTTGCACCTTTTTTTTCAGAATACGTAAGTACAAAATGTCAAAAATAAAAGGAGTCGAACTTGGGAGCCCTTAGCCCGTCCATAAACTATTTTTCACTGGGCCAGTAGCTCCTTTAAGACAAGTCTAACTTCATGCCCTTTCTATACTATCTTCAAAGGATTTGTATACAAAAATTCATTTATAAATTTCTTTTGAAATATGCTCGGTATTTCTAGATAACCGTGGTAACCACGTTTACTGCACGTCACCACTAAATGACTCATTGAACCAACTATGGTTTCCACAAACAAGTGGTGGTCAATACAACGCCAATACTAAGGCCATAGCTATGACGTATCAAATATGCCGACGCCACTACTATTTGAAAGAAAAATAGTGTTTGTGTTGGTTGAAGATGGGGCGCCACCAATTCAAGTTGTGGCAAGCCATTTCTTTACTAGTGTGACCATCCCCACTCTCGCATTACAGTGGGGGATGACTTCAAGGAGTGGCGGTAGTAAGTCCTCATAATTTTCATTCTGTATGTATGATAAGTGTTATCTCTATACCTGGCCATGGGCCGGGCCGGGCGGGCTTGGGCCGGGCCCTAAAAAGTCCACGGCAAAAAACTAAGGCCCAGGCCCGGCCCAGGCCCTGCCATCGGGCCTACTTTGAAGCCCAAGCCCGGCCCAAGCCCTCAAAAGCCTGTCGGGCTTGGGTCTGTGGGCTGGGCCTCTTCCTTAAAATCCTAATTAACCAAGCCCAAGCCCGGCCCGGCCCTGCTGGTGGGTTCAAAACTCAGGCCCAAGCCCGGCCCACGAGCAAGCGGGCCTAGGCCCTGGATTTTAGGGTCGGGCCTAGGCGGGCCGGCCGGGTCGGGCCTGAGATGGCCACATATACTTATCACAATTGATGAAGTGGTAAATTACCATCTTAGCCTACGGGAGATGCATCATCGGGTTGGAGATCCTAGGTTCTCATCTCTCGAAATGTGCAGTTTTTTTTTGAGAAAGAGGATGGGCCAAACCTCTTGCATCGACGATGTAATGTGTTGGTTATGCGAGTGACACTTCAAACACATTTGAAGTTGATTCAACTTCTGTGTTTTTTTATCTTCAATGGTCTCTTTCATCAAAGGACTGAAAGAATGTCCAGGAATGAAAGAATGACCGTATTGACGATGACTTTTGAAGACCGCGAAGTTATTGAGTGTTCTTTTTATGTCAGTTTGTTTTGGTGTATTTAATGAGTTTACATCACTTTTTAGGCTCCGTTTGGTTTTGTTAAGTTCCGTTGTGACATGCTTATTTATAGTTCATTGTATAGATTAGGCACGAGAAAAGATGAAAAGAGAGCCAACCAAATATTAAAACAGGCAAAAACCGCCTTGGGCAACTAAATTAGCATATTCCCCTGCGATGCAAGGTTCAACCATTGTTGCTTTTACCAGCAGAAAACGATTTTTGGTTGCTTTTAACATTGCAATGGAATACCAAGGTATTTTTTTTGTTAATAAGCAACAAACAAAGTACAAGAATATTTATGTTATTTCTTTGGATCCAAATGTTTTAACACCTTGTGTGATGACATTCATAGCAGTTTTCTTTGGAAACAATTGATGGGCGTTGAGAATGTCATCAAAGTTAGAAATACTCAGCCAAATTCATACTATTTGAAACACTAGAACACTACCCATTTTGATGTGCTTTTGTAAACCAGAAACATTCCAGTTCCAGATATCTGGCAGTAGTGGAGAGTGCTTTTTAGAAAGAGAAATGGGCTTTCATTTCGGTTACAAGAATAGGGTACATGTGATACATATGAAATTACAGTAAAAAATCTACGTAAGAAACATAGCACTCCCTCCGTACAGGTGCATAAAGGGCATCTAAGGAGCCACATCGCAACCTAAATGCGTGAAGATTAGATGAAGAATATTAAACAGAAAACAATATCAATAATGACTTCTATTTCAGTCCGCTTGGAAAATTATGAGGAGTCAACCACTAAGTTAGTTTTTTCATGGGATTAATTGCTAAAGAGCAACATGCAAATCCTATTTAATGCATCAACCAATGAAAATAGCAACATGCAAAATGAATATTGATGATCACGAAAAATAAGGAACTTCTTGCATGTATTGTGATGACTTATACATTTGTAATACTAAATTTTTATTAGATGCCCTATGCATGTGGACGGAGGGAGTGCTCCTTTCATTCCCTTATACAAGGGTTACAAAGTAGTCATTAAATTTTATCTTCATATATGTAAATAATCAGAGTTTATGACCTTGTATAAGAAAATGGAGGGAATAGTTAAAATGTTATGTCGCGGGAAGTGAGGAACGCATCACCGGTGGTTCATGTGCAGAGCGAGGGCCACTGCCTATGCCCGATCGGATCCCTTCCATCTCCTCTACCCTAGAACTCTCAATACTCCAATAGTGATCTAGTAAATTCTCCTCTCCTTCCTCACTCTCCTCTCCTTCTCCGTGCCCTTCCCTTGAGAGTCGCCCAGACACCCCGGCCCAATCTCGAGCCTCGTCCGTCGGCGATGCTGATTGATGGTGTCTAGGCACTAGTAGAAAACAGGGCTTTCGTTACAGCTCGATCTACACATTAGTTCCAGTTGCCTTACAAACCGGGACTAATGTGAGCATTAGTCCCGGTTCGAGTGGCTAGGGCGTCGGTCGGGCATTAGTCCCAGTTCGAGCGGGACCTTTAGTCCCGGTTGGAGACACGAACCGGGACTAAAGGGGTTGGGGCTTTAATCCCGATTCTTATCTCCAACCAGGACTAAAGGCTAGACCTTTAGTCCCGGTTAGAGATACTAACTGGTACTAAAGGGTTTTGAAAGTTTTTTTGTTTTTTCTATTTGTTTTCTGTTTTTAGTTTCTGTTTTAAATTGCTTATATCTTGTAGGATATTTGATGTTTTTGAGTGATTCTTTTTGCATTAGATTCAAAATTTTGTCTAGTTTGTGTTTGTTCAATTAGTTATCAAATTTGAATGGTTTAAATTTGAATTTGTTCAAATTTACTTCAAACCCTAGATTGTGAATAACTTGAGTTTAAAATAGTTTTTAATTTAATTCTTTTTGCTCCTAGGCACATGTTAGATGGTGCATGTCGAACGCACAAAAAGTATGGAGTTGAAATAAGTTTAAAAAATGAAATGTCTTTGTAACAGATGATTTTTCATCCAAAACCCTGATACTTCGAAAGGGATTGTCCAGTTTGTACACGAAGTGCATCTAGTTTTTACCGTAAAACTCTCAACTTTTTAGCACATGCTATGTGGATGAAATAATGATATCATGCAAAGTTTCAACCTTTTCAGATTTCATTTGTAGTGCTTTTCAATTTCAAGGTCGTTTAACTTAAAAATAACGAACGAAGTGGGAAATGGCTGAAAATTGATGATGTGACTTTGAATGGTGCATGTTGAACGCACAAAAACTCTGGAGTTTAAATAAGTTTTAAAAAATGAAATGCCTTTGTAACAGATGAGTTTTCGTCCAAAACCCTGATACTTCGAAAGGGATTATCCAGTTTGTACACGAAGTGCATCTAGTTTTTACGATAAGCCTCTCAACTTTTTAGCATATGCTATGTGGGTGAAATAATGATACCATGCAAAGTTTTAACCTTTTCAGAGTTTATTTGTAGTGCTTTTCAATTGCAGGGTTATTTAGCTCAAAAATATTAATAAATGCATGAAAAATAGCGAATGAAGTGGGAAATGGTTGAAAATTAATGATGTGGCTTTGAATGGTGCATGCTGAACGCACAAAAACTCTGGAGTTTAAATAAGTTTTAAAAAACGAAATGCCTTTGTAACAGATGAGTTTTCGTCCAAAATCCTGATACTTCGAAAGGGATTGTCCAGTTTGTACACGAAGTGCATCTAGTTTTTACCGTAAGTCTCTCAACTTTTTAGCACATGCTGTGTGGGTGAAATAATGATACCATGCCAAGTTTCAACCTTTTTAGAGTTCATTTGTAGTGTTTTTCAATTTCAAGGTCATTTAGCTCAAAAGATTAACAAATGTATGAAAAATAGCGAATGAAGTGGGAAAGGTTTGAAAATTGATAATTGTGGCTTTGGATGGTGCATGTTGAACGCACAAAAAGTCTGAAGTTAAAACAAAATTAAAAAAAGTGTTATGAAAAAGTAAAATGGCTATAGCTTTTGCATACGATGTCGAAAAAAAGTATTATGAAAAATAATTTTTTTAAATAAATGATGTCATATTTGGATTCCTCACGTTTTTTTGATAATAATGGATATATTATTTATTGAATTTCGATTTACAAATTTAAAGATATTAATTATGCCATATTAAATGAATAAATTGCAAAAAATGAATAAATAGTATTATTACTTATTTTATTTTCATTCAAATTCAATATTATTATTAATCATTTATTGTTGTTTATTTTAATATTGTTTGGAATTCAAAAAATTAAATCATGTTACATCAAGACCCAAGGGTTAATAGGATTGATAGCTTACTATTGTCAAGAAAACAACAAGTGCAGACTTGGAAACTAGGGATGATAGAACTCGAAAGTCAAGCGTGCTTGGGTTGGAGAGTGATCAGAGGATGGGTGACCGTCCGGGAAGTTAGACGATTTGGAATGAAGGGTGATTAGAGATTAAATTGTCAAAGAATTCAAAGATTTGAAAATCAGAAAAAAAATTATTTAAAAAAAAACCTTTAGTACCGGTTGGTAACACCAACCGGGACTAAAGGTCCCGCTCTAGAAAGCTGACACGTGGAGCCCCTTTAGTCCCGGTTCGTAGTCCAACCGGGACTAAAAGTGACTAAAAGTGGAGGCCTTTAGTCCCGGTTCTAGAACCGGGACTAAAGGCCCTTACGAACCGGGACTAAAGGCCCGTTTTCTACTAGTGAGGGAGAGGCGCTCGGGAGTTGCTTGTTTATAGTAGGTTAGTTCGAGTTGTCTTATAGATTGGCGCTATGCTATTGGGGTTTCTGCTGCCGGTGCTTGTCGTCCTCGTCTTCTTCTTTGGTTGAAAGGTGACCACTCGGGGCGACGCTGTCCGGCTCCTGTATTTCCTCCTGGCCGCCGAGCCATACGGCAGGCAGTCTAACAAGTTCTTCGTCCTGGTACTCTCACTGTCTACCTCCGGTTGTTCGCCGGCGATGTTGTCCGGCTCCTGTATTTCCTCCTGGCCGCCGAGCCATACGGGAGGCAGTCTAACAAGTTCTTCGTCCTGGTACTCTCACTGTCTACCTCCGGTTGTTCGCCGGCGATGTTGTCCGGCTCCTGTATTTCCTCCTGGCCGCCGAGCCATACGGGAGGCAGTCTAACAAGTTCTTCGTCCTAGTACTCTCACTGTCTACCTCCGGTTGTTCGTCGGCGATGTTGTAGGCATTCCTTCGCCCCAAGTGGTTTCGTCCCCGGCGATGGTGGGATCGGGCCAGGATCGAAGACGGTGGAGAGGAGTCGATCGCTTTTCATTTTTTGTTGTCTAGGGTCCTATGTGCAAAATGTCTAGCCTGGGTTGTAATTTTCTCTTTCTGTTGGGCCTTTATGTAAGATGTTGCATGCTCATCTAATCATACTCCTATAAGTCTAGGCCCCTGGGGCCCTTCTTGTGTTAAAAGAAAAAAAGTAAACGCTTTTACATTGAGAGTAATAAACTGCATGGAGGTCTGATCCGTACGACTGGCATCGTCATGCAGTACACACACCTGCGCGGCTCTTGTTTCCATCGTCAAGCCAAGCCAAACCAAGCCAAGCCAAGCCAAGCCAACACATGATTAATTGGCCTCTGCGACGGACGAAACCAAAGTGGCGCACGAGACCACAACAGGAGATAAATTATGGACGGGCCTGGCCGTTTCCGTGCTGATCCGAGAGCCGTAGCAAACAACGGGCTCGTTTTTAAAAAGAGGAGAGGAGGGATGGCAGTACTACAGATACTTCCGAACCCAGCCACAGGAAAAGAAAGTGGCTCTTCCTTTTTTTTTTTCTTTTCTTCTTTCCCTATTCGCTCTCTTCTTTGGCGACTCTCACGTGCCTCTCCTCCCGGCCGGTGCCTCACCTGCGACGCGACCGAACGGAATCGACACGCGCTTTTTTTTCTCCCATGCGACGATACGTTTTGTCTTGAGATGAAGTGGAAGACGGACGGACGTGTCCATGCCATGCATGCATGTCGGCAGCCCTTTCGCACCCGCAACGCGTCCGTCGCAAGCGAGCATACCACCTTTTCCTCTTAAACCATGAGCGAGGAGTGCGTGCACGGTGGTGGTGGGAAGGCTCGAGGCGACGACGGAATCCCACTGTGCTGAGCAAGGAGCGTCGAGCTTTTTGTCCGGAGGATGAGCGCGCGCGTGGCCACGCAACTTGGATGTCTTTTTTGGTTGCCGGAGGAGGAACACCGGCCCCGAATCTATATATGATCCATCCACCGGGACGCAGCAGATTTCTCTAGGCCTTTCTTTGCTCTCCTAATGGAAGGAACCTGGCATGGCATGCTCGCGATGATTGGATTGCCGTCTTGTCCGTATCCTGTTCCGACCGCATACTTGTAGGGGATAGACCGTTGGTCTGGTCTATGGCCAGATGGACAGAGACAGTATGGGCAAGCAGATCTGGTGACTGCTTTGGTCTGCCAACTGCACAAGTGCATCTTTGTTGGACGGAAGAGACAGTCACCCAGATTCTGTTTACAGGAGTTACTTAATACTCACTTTTTTTCTATTTTTTTAGATGTTCCATTACAAATTACACACATAATAAAATAAATAACATCTACACTCTAAAATATGTTTACATATATTCATGTGTAATCGTAGTGAAATCTGTAAAAAGACTTATATTTAGAAAGGAAGGAAGTACTAGTTATTTGTACTAGTACATTGATGAACATCACTGTCAATGCGTGGGACGAGGGCAGGCTCAACCGCGGCTAGTGAAGCGTCACCTAACCTCAACAAATGTGGCTAACGAGGTCATCTTCCCAACCCTGATCGCCATGAATTGATACTCTTACGTGCACCCTCAATGACTTCAGAAACACCACTGGCCTCCACATTAACTCATGCAAGTCATCGGTGGCGCTAGTTAGATGCGATGTCATAAACCTTTCAGTGGTTCTACATAGTTTCGGTGGATCGGTAGTGCAATTTGCCATCAAGTACCTAGGGCTCCCCATCACGTTATCTCGCGCTAAGACTCGTACACCTTCAGTTCATCTTAGACCGGATTAGGGTTAGATTAGCTTGGATGGAATGGTAGACTCCTGCCATTGCTAGTAGGAGAGTCCTGGTGTGAAGCATCCTCGGTGACATGCCCATGTTTGTTCTCTTGGTTCTGAAAGTTCCGGCAAAACTTCTCAAAGACATCGACAAGTGCAGACGGCGGTTTCCATGGATGAAGGAGGTGGAACTCACATGAGGGAGCTGCAAGGTGAATTGGCCGGCTATGTGTACACCCACATCAAGGGGGGGGGGGCTGGCATCCTTGATCAACACGGTTTTAGCCGAGCCCTCATGCTGCGATGGCTCCGGATCGCTTGGAAATACCCAGGCAGGCCATGGGTGGGCACGACACCACCATGTGATGATGACGCCGGGGCTTTGTTTGCATGATGACTACGGTGCCCATTGGCGATGGCGAGACGGCTGTGTTTTGGCACTCCTCATGGCTGGAAGCTGCAACACTCGCCAATCCTACCCGGCAATCTACGAGCATTCCTTGAGGAAAAAACATGACCATCATAGAGGCCTTGCACGACGCAGCCTGGATAAAAGATCCTGCCATGGCAATGTTCGGCCGCTGCTGCCAGAGTTCCTCCGCATGAACCGTCAGATCAACACCACGACAATCACAGTCACAAGGAATGAACAAGACTCAATCAAGTGGAACCAAGAGCCCAAAGGAGAGTACACCGCCAATTCTGCCTACAACATGCAATTCCACGGAAGACATGGATCTGATTTCGACAACATCATCTGGAGGACATGGGTGTCGGGGAAGATCAAGATGTTCTCCCGGATCCTACTGCAAAATCTGCTATGGTGCGACGACGGATTGCAGAGACGGGGATGGAACAACTACTACTTTTGCCAACTATGCATCCGAAACTTGGAGACAACCCAACAATTCTTGTGGACATGCCCGGTGGCCAACGAGGTCTCGGGCCGACTATGCCAATGGAGGGCTGTCAGAAGCTTGCTCCAAGGGAAGCATGGGATCATCAACAATCATTGGAGATTGCAAGAACCATCTGTGAGGAGACTAAATCAGCCGGAAGAAATGGCACAAAAACGATTCTCGTATTAGCTTGTTAGGAAATATGGCAGGAGAGAAACAATTGCACGCTTGAAAAGAAGTTTCCATGAGCCTCACACATCTTATGAGAGATTATAAACTCCATTGAGTTGTGGAGACTTGCAGGAGCAAAATGCCTAGAGAGCCCTTTTAGAGCATCTACAACCGGACATAGCAAACATGAACCCATAAATGCACGTGGACGTGCCCGGTTAATGACCAGACGTGTCCCCTATTTATCCATTCGCACAACCATATTTCTCATTTTCTTCTTCATATGTTCGGTCACTTGCACGTGATTGATGAAAAGGAAGAGAAAGAAAGAAAATAATGAATAAATAAAAGGAAGAGGTGGTCCGGGATGGGGCCGTGTCCTACGTGGCGGACTGATCGGGCACGGCTGGGCGCGTCCGCGAGCCCTCATATTCTTCCTATATTTGAGATGGATACGAGGGTTCGTCGACAACCCAGACATATAGAATTGATGTGAATGGTCCGATTGGCTCATTTTTTTCTTCTCTCTTCTGTTCGGTCACTGACCAGACGTGTACACGAGCATATGAGAGATCGTTTGAGAGGCTAGTGCTCTTAGAGAGCCACTGCGAGGAATTAACCTAGGTTTTTGTCCGGCCGGCAAACTGTGTTCCTGCCATGGCCTTAGCTTTTGCCTATTGTTCTTTTTTATTTCCTTTGGTCCTAGGACCCCCACAACTTTTGTTTCCCATTGCTTCCTGCTAATGCAAATGAGATAGCCAGCAATCTGCTGGACCTTTTCACACACACACGCAAAATCGTCAGCTAAACGTATTGTCTAATAACTATTGGTACTTATACTTAACCAATTAAGAGCATTTCTAGCAGACCCCGCATCCCGCCCTGATCTGCAAAATAACCGCCAAAATGCGGGTCGACGCGGAAAAACCTGCCCGATCAAAAACCGCATAAGCATTCGACCCGTAATTTTTTTTACGGGGTGCGACAAAAGATCTCCTCCGACCTCTAGATTCATGGGATGGGAGGACGACCCGAGCTTGACCCCTATCCGCAGCGAGATTTGGCGGGAGGGACATTTTCGCGCGGCCGTTCCCGCTCCCCACACCCTCCGCCACCATTGCCCCGCCACCTCCCGCTCCGGTGCAACTTCCCCGTCAGTCCTTCGCCGCCATGGATGACTCCCTGTTGTCATCCATCATCGTCGAGGAAGCGCATGCTCAATCCCCTCGAGCGGATCTCGTCGCCGGCCATGTTAGCCCGGTCATCGCCCAAGGCACCACTGCGCCTGCCGGAGATGTTTTCTCTACTCCATATGGTGCCAATGTCGATGATTTCGGTGCGGGAGTTGGAACAAGCGCCGGAGGTGGATTCGGTGGTGGCGATGAACTTCAAGATGGACTCGATGCCACGGAGTGAAGATCGACCAAGATGATGCCGGACGTGGTCGTCACTTTTGTAAGACCCTCTTTTGCGTTTGTCCTACTCAACTGAAGCTTTTATTTGCGCGTAAACTGTGTTATGTTGTTTGAATTTGAACTTATTTGTCGGAACCTATGTCAAATTCGAGAATTGGGCGTCTTCGGTTTGCGGGTCAACCTGGCGGTGCCCGAGCAGACCCCGCAAAGTCGATCCGTAAAAAAACATATTCCGCGAATATACTTTTATACGGGTCCATTTGGGGGTCTGCATCTGCAGCCGTCGGCGCCGGCTCGCAAATTCCGTTTTCCGTGAACTGCAAACGCGTTTTGCGGGCCGGCGGGATGAGGGGTCTGCTAGAGTTGTTCTAATCAATGGTGTCAGTGTGTAGACCGTACTACACCTGACCTTGCTGCCCCTTTCCAGCCGCAATCAACCAATGCAGCACTTCAGACTACTCATAATGGGAGTAACATAGTAACATAGATGACACCTAAACAAAAGATATGATGTGACACCTAATTAATGAGAAGTTATTTTAACATAACACATTTTAAGGCATGATGAATCTATAAGCTAATAAATAAAATCATCAATGTTACTATCCATCGTGAAGGTAGTAACTTAGACTAATAACATATGTAACTTTATGTTACTTGCCATTACAACTAGTCTCAAGGCTGTCTCTAGATCCCGGTAGGCCTGGCCGAAAGGCGGGACAGCGGCGGCAGTACGCCCTTGTCATTTGCCGGTCCGAAAAGAGATCTTGGAGCATAGCAGGGGCGCTCTCCCCCGTCGTCCGCGTGCGGCCGGCGCTGGCGGGGATCAGCTGCACAAGGGACCGTGGTCCACCGAGCGCCCGATCACACGCGACGCGAACGATCGATCGAGCCGGCGGCATGTGGCTTCGGCTCTTGTCTCCGGCTTCGCGTTATCGGTACGGGGCTCCCACCCGGACATGCACGCTTGTGGCTGTCCGTGACGATGCATATTCCTTTTCTCTTTTATTAGGGTCATGATGATGGATGATGGATGATGGAATCTGGGTCATATGACCCAGGGTTGCCTTGTTATTCTCGTCTCCGTAAGCTGTTTTTCCAACCATACATACACAGAGGTCACTGCCGTCGGATCACTACCAGAATACAGTAGCCTCGAATTCCATCGGCATAGACCTATGCCGACGGCCCCCGTCGGCGTAGCACAGGTTGCCGTCGGCATAGATGCTATGCCGACGGTGTCCGTACATTGATACCGATGGTCCCGGCCGTCGGCATAGCTCCATGACAAACGACGTCCCGTAGTGCTGCCGTCAAGAGCGTTGCATCGCCGGCCGCCACGTGTCGCACTATGCCGACGGCCCGACCGTCGGCATAGACTGCCACATGGTGGCCGGCGATGGTCCCTGGTGGCATACCTATGCCGACGGCCGGGCTGTCGGCATAGGTCCTAAACTACGCCGTCGGCATACCCTGACACGTGGCTGCCGCTGGTAGTTCCTGGGCGTACCTACACCATCGGCTCAGGCCGTCGGCATAGGCTAAAAAGCTATGCCGACGGCCTAGCCGTCGGCATAGCTTGCCACGTGGCAGCCACCGGTAACTCGCACGTTCTCTATGCCGACGGCTTAGCCGTTGGCGTAGTTTTGTGCTGTTTTTTTTCCCGTTTCCTATAAATTCATTTCAATTCAAAATATCATGGTATATACAATGAAAAATAAATGCACAACAACACCATCAAGAGCATCATAAATATAAGTAGCGTAAACAAACGAACGTCATCAACACCACCACCATCAGATCCTCACAACCAACAACATAAGGAGCTCCGAAATATAAGTAGCGAAATATAAGTCATCTAAGAAGCGTAAAAAGAGCACAAGTCATCTAAGGAGCGCTAGTACGTCCACCTCCAAGGTCGTCAACGCCAAGTCCGCCAAAGTCCAGGTCTTCACTGCTAGCGGCAGCGCTACCGCCTCGGTGGATTGGAGTGACCCGGGATTGATGTGAACACCGCCACCACCACCAACGGATGATCCACCGGTTCCCTGAATGTTTGAAAAGACGTGTTGAGTGAATGATATTGTGTTGAATAAACAGTAAGCGGTGGTTGAATAATTTGGGGATGTACTAACCATCGTTGCCCCCGGTTGTTGTGCTAGAAATTCCTCAAAGGTAAGTAGCACTGGTTGTGGTCCTGCAGCTGGTGGTGCTGGTTCCATTTCAGGAATCGTGCCGTTCCTCATGCTCTCAAACACGAGTTGCATGTTAATTGACAAAGCAAACACCAATGTCAAAAGAAATGAAGGTGTCTATATGGAAATGAAATGAAAGGGGCTAAACTAATCGTCATCATGCGAGTGTTGTGGTCCTGAACGGCTGCAACTCTCGCGCTCCACGCCATGGTCTACTGTCGTGTGTACTCCATGTAGGCCTACAACATGACGTGATGGAACTCATTAAACATCTCAATGCGAAAAATAAAATGAGCAATGAAGATAAGAGGGAAAAATACTTACAGAGTGCCGCTCGGCTAGGAGATTTTTTGTTTCCCATGCAACGTTCCCCAACATGAACCAACTTCTTCGACCGCCTGTGGGAGGCTTCATGTTTAGACGTGGTCTATCACAAATTCTCTGTTGATCGACTCTAGCTTTAAGGTTATCCATCGTCTTATCAGGAATGTTGAGGATCGTGCGGAAAAGGGACTCTGCGACATTCTTTTCGGTGTGCATCACATCAATGTTGTAAGGAAGTTTGAGGTCCTTGAAATAGGGAAGCTTCGAGAAGGGGTAATGTGAGTCCAGTTGTGCGTCTCACCATATCCCTCGAAGCGTTTTCCTTTGCCTTTGCCTTTGACTTTAGGCTTGAGAGCTTTTAGCTGAGCAAGAACATCTGCCCCCAAAAATGTTGGAATCTCGGTTACTTCATGGACAACCTGACCTTTCGTGAAGTTCTTCTTGTCTTCCCTGTCTGGATGGTCTGGAGGGAGGAACTGTCGATGCAGGTCAAAGGCTGAATACTTGCCACCCTTCTGCAGCCAAATCAAACGCAGAGCCTGCATGCACACTGGGCATGGCATCTTCCCACTTGTACACCATCCGCAGAATAGAGCATAGCCGGGAAAGTCATGCATGCAATACATCAACCAAACTTTCATCAAGATTTTTTTTGCAGATGTCGGTCATATGTCAACCTTGGGAAGTACCAAGAATGGTGCAAATCATCCACTAACGGATGCATAAACACTGCCAAATTCTTCCCTGGGTATTCAGGCCCTGGAATAATCAGCGACAAGAACATGGTGTTGCCTTGCATTAGGACACCTGGAGGGAGATTGAGCGGAATAACAAACATGGGCCAGCAGCTGTATGGATTGGTCGACATACCATATGGATTGACCCCATCACCTGTTATTGCAACTCTGACATTCCCAGCCTTTGCTGCTTTCTCGGGGTATTCTTCATCGAACGACTTCCATGCTTCACCTTCTGATGGATGTACGATTTTATTTGGATGATACCTTTTACCTTCCTTGTACCACTTCATCATTTTGGCAGACTCCTTCGTGATGAAAAGGCGTTGTAGTCTTTGTATGAAATCGAGATACCGAAGAACCTTGGCGGGGATCGTTAGCTTCCTTTCCTCACCATCCTCACCGACCACCTCAAGGTACCGAGACGAACCACACTCCCTACAGTACTTGTCATCCGCATACTCATGCCTAAACAAAGGGCAATTCTTCGGACAAACATGTATTTTCTTATAATCCATAGAGAGTGCCTTCATGATTTTCTTTGTAGCGTACATGCTTTTCGACAGTTGATGACCCTCGGGAAGGCTATTAGCCCATACTCCCAGGAATGCTTCAAAGCATTTTTGGCTATAGCCGTACTCAGCCTTGACTATAATAAGTTGCGAGATGGCATCCAACTGAGATATTTTGGCACCCTCATAAAGAGGTTTCTTCGACGAGGCCAAGACCTCCATGAAGGCCTTTGCGATTGCCTCCGGCTCCTCCAGTTCATTCTTTGAAGGTGTCGCATTTGTCGTTTCTACAACAATGACATCATCTAGCATGTCCCTGACCCCGTCGTCTTCATAACCATCGATACGTTGTCGCATAACCTCCTCTCTGCCACGGTCATGCTCAGCTAAGTTTATCGGTGGCATGTCAAAGTTTGCCATATATCCGTGCGTGCGAAGATGGTCAGTCATGTCCTTCTGATTTTTATGGTGACGGCTGCCACATCTCGCACATGGGCATGGTAGGATAATTCTCATTAGACTACGAAATATATCCTTCAAATACACATCGGTTTTCGCGATCCACTCTCATGTTACTCGATTCCGACGGATAAAACCACTATACATCCACTGATTATCTGCCATCCTCTATTTTATTGGGAGCCACACAAAAAAATTAAGGATTGATTTGAATTAGTCACATCAAATTTTTATTTTCTTCTACGGTGAATCCAACAACATCTCTAATAGGTAAAGATGGGTCCTAATCCCATCCGAGGATGTCTAGATTGAGTAAGTTCTCCATGCTCTACCCCGTTCCGAGACAAAATTTCGGCAGCACCTCCCCGCTGTTCTCTAGATACACGTCTCGGCAAATAGCCGAGAGAATGTGCTCGGGAGAACTACGGGGAGGCGCCACCAAAATCTTGTCTCGGAACGGGGTAGGGCATGGAGAACGTACCCAATCTACACATCCTCGAGCTGTCCGTGGAAAACGCTGGACAATCCAAAAGAGTTGCGGTGATAAATATGCAATTGAATGCATATTTATCGATGCAACCCTTTGGAACGGGAGACGCCTAGGTTACGGGACTTGACGTGAAAAGAAAATCTAGTGACATAAAAAAAGCAGACGAGGAAGTGGTGGATTTGTAGCTCATCCTCGGCTGTAGAGGAAGTAGTCGAACAACAGAGGACGATCGGGGACCAACAGCTCTGACGTCGACGATCACTCCAGGGAGATGCAACACCACAAAGCCTGTAAATTCCAACAAGTGAAAAAAATAGGTCATCACATCTCGTATAGCAATCTTTGATGACAAAATGATAGCATCCATCCATCCAAAAAACCACTCATCAGAGACAACCGGTTCCGACGAGGGTCACTCCGGGGAGACCCGACACAACATAGAATGCTAATTCCATCGTGAGAAAAGTATATATGACCACGTCACACACAACATTGACACTTCAAACTTGGACAAAAATCATACTGATAATGACATCCACTGATAAAATATTTGACGAACATTCCATCCATCCATCCTTTCGGTCATAAATATGCAATGTTAGATCATCCATCCATCTATCACAGATCCATCTAACAAAATTCCATCCATCCATCTATCACAAATCCATCTACCAAATTCATCAATCCATCCATCTATCACAAATCCATCTAACAAAACTTACCAACATTCATCAATCCATCCATCTACCAATATTCATCAATCCATCTAACAAACTTCACCCATGCATCCATGCAGATACCAAACATAAACATAATGCAAAAAAATGAAAAAAAGCTCACCGGGAACGTTTTGGGCGCCGGTGCAGCGCGCGTGCAGGGAGGCCTCTGAGGAAGGGTGGACGGGGGCCGGGGCCGCCGCTGCAGGGCGTCGGCGAAGGGGGGCTCCAAGCCCCGACTGGCCCGGCAAGGGCCGATGCCCGAGCAGGGGAGGGAAGGCGCGGGGTCAGGACGGCGTGTATGAGCAGGGGCGGTGCAGGGCGGCGGCACTGCGATGTCGAGGTGGAGGTGGGGTTAGGGGGCCGGAGAGGGTGGTGGTGGCGGCGCCGCGATGTCGAGGTGGCGGGGCTAGGACATGGGCGGCGGCGGCGCTATGGCGGGGCGGCGACACGTGAGGGGGTGGAGCTGGGGCGGTGCAGGGCGGGGCTGGGGCGATGCGGGGCTGGGGCGGCGGCGCTAGGGCGGGGCGGCGGCGTTGGGGGAGGGGATGAGTGGAGGAGGGAGCGCCCGACCGGATAAGGGGGAGGGTCTATGCCGACAGTTATGCCGTCGACATATCTTCGGGCCCCCTATGGTGGGGCGGATCGATGACGTGGCAGGGGGTCTATGCCGATGGTTATGCCGCCGGCAACTCTTTGGGCCCCCCACGGTGGTGCAGATCGATGACGTGGCAAGGGGGTATGCCGACGGCTTAACCGTCGGCGTATCTACGTTCAATTTTTTTAATAATTTTTTTATATATACTTTTTCCTTAAAAAAATTCATTAATTAAATTGTGTCTTATCTATACCTGGAGGCATAGCTACCCCCCAAGTACACCGTCCCGTCTAACCGTGCCACAGTTGACCGGCGGATCTAGGCCTTTGACTTTCGTCGGATGGGGTTTGACTGATGGATCTTTTCACCCGGTTGTGATAGTCCAGCCCATAGGCACACTTCCGATCAAGGTCCGGCCCCAACACACCGCAAGATTCCCTCCGTGTCTGCCCGACGTGGCCGTTTCCCCCCTTCGTGAGACGGCGACAACGACGTCCGTGAGGGGGGGGGGTCACACTACGGAGCCGCGTGCCGGGTGCTTGCACGTGCCACCATGCTTCCAGACCTATAAGACGGCCCAACGCAAGACATGGTGGCGTAGCTACCCCCCCAAGTACACCATCCCGTCTAACCCTATCACAGTTGACCGGCAGATCTACGCCTTTGACTTTCACCACACGGGGTTTGATCGATGGACCTTTTCACCTGGTTGTCATAGGCCAGTCAATAGCTACACCCCCGAACACGGTCCGGCCCCAATCCACCACAAGATTCCCTTTGTGTTTGCCTGATGTGGCCGTTTCCCCTCCGTGAGACAGCATCAGCGACGTCTGTGAGGGGGGTCACACCACGGAGGCACGTGTCGGGGTGCTTGCACCCGCCACCACGCTTCTAGACGTGTAAGAGGGCCTAGCGCAAGACCTGGAGGCATAGCTACCCCCCAAGTACACCGTCCCGTCTAACCATGCCACAGTTGACCGGCGGATCTAGGCCTTTGACTTTCGCCGGACGGGGTTTGACTGATGGATCTTTTCACCTGGTTGTGATAGTCCAGCCCATAGGCACACTTCCGAGCAAGGTCCGGCCCCAACACACCGCAAGATTCTCTCCGTGTCTGCTAGACGTGGCCGTTTCCCCCTTCGTGCGACGACGGCAACAACGTCCGTGAGGGGGGGGGGGTCACACTACGGAGCCGCGTGCCGGGTGCTTGCACCTGCCACCACGCTTCCAGACCTATAAGATGGCCAAGCGCAAGACCTGGTGGCGTAGCTACCCCCCAAGTACATCGTCCAGTCTAACCCTATCACAGTTGATCGATGGATCTACGCCTTTGACCTTCACCGGACGGGGTTTGACCGATGGACCTTTTCACCTAGTTGTCATAGGCCAGCCAATAGCTACACCCCCAAACACGGTCCGGCCCCAATCCACCACAAGATTCCCTTTGTGTTTGCCCGATGTGGCCGTTTCCCCTCCGTGAGACGGCATTAGCGATGTCTGTGAGGGGGGTCACACCACGGAGGCGGGTGTCGGGTGCTTGCACCTGCCACCACGCTTCCAGACGTGTAAGGGGGCCTAGCGCAAGACCTGGAGGCATAGCTACCCCCCTCCCAAGTACACCGTCCCGTCTAACCGTGCCACAATTGACCGGCGGATCTAGGCCTTTGACTTTCGCCGGACGGGGTTTGACTGATGGATCTTTTCACCTGGTTGTGATAGTCCAGCCCAATGGCACACTTCCGAGCAAGGTCCGGCCCCAACACACCGCAAGATTCTCTCCGTGTCTGCCAGACGTGGTCGTTTCCCCCCTCCGTGCGATGGCGGCAGCAACGTCCATGAGGGGGGGGTCACACTACGGAGCCGCGTGCCTGGTGCTTGCACGTGCCACCACGTTTCCAGACCTATAAGACGGCCCAGCGCAAGACCTGGTGGCTTAGCTACCCCCAAAGTACACCGTCCCGTCTAACCCTATCATAGTTGACCGCCGAATCTACACCTTTGACTTTTACCAGACGTGGTTTGACCGATGGACGTTTTCACCTGGTTGTGATAGTCCAGACAATAGCTACACCCCCGAACACGGTTCGGGCCCAACCCACCGCAATATTCCCTTTGTGTTTGCCCGATGTGGCCGTTTCCCCACTTCGTGCGACGACGACAGCGATGTCCGTGAGGGGGGTCACACCCAAGAGCTGCGTGCCGGGTGCTTGCACCTGCCACCACGCTTCTAGATGTGTAAGATGGCCAGCGCAAGATCTAGCGGCATAGGTACCCCCCAGGTACACCGTCCCGTCCAATCCTGACACAGTTGACTGGTGGATCTAGGCCTTTGACTTTCGTTGGGCGGGGTTTGACCAATGGACCTTTTCACCTGGTTGTGATAGGCCAGCCCATAGCTACACTCCCGAACAAGGTCCGGGCCCAACCCAAGACCCCCCAAGTACATCGTCCCGTCTAACCATGGCATAGTTGACCGACGGATCTAGCACTTTCAAGATGCTTATAAAAACATATAGAACTTGTCAAACTAATTGTAATTATCAATTGTTTGTGATTTTAATAAAGTATAGGAACCTATATGCAAAATAACATGTGGTCACATTACTAACATACCCGAAAACAAATACAAACTACATATATATAATATATGAAAAATTCAACACAAATCTATATATAATTTATTATGTATGTTTATGTTTAGCTAAGGCACATTTAAGTTAATCAAATTTTAATTTAGAAAAAAACTAAAATACAAAAATAAGTAAAAAAAAGATAAAACAAAGCTATGCCGACGGCAAAGCCGTCTGCATAGATTTGCCACGAATCGACCGGCAGGCCTTGGATCGATGACATGGCACGGGTCGCGGATCGGTGACGTGGACCATACCTATGCCGATGGCCTTGCCGTCGGCATAGCTATGCCGACGACCGCCGTCAGGGCCGTCGGCATAGGTATGACGACGTCAGACCACCATCCCACTGGTCGGCTACGTCACCTCTAAGCCGACGGCCCGCATATACCGACGGCCTGGGTCGGCATAAAACAAGGTATGTCGACGACTTTTATACGCCTACGGTCCCCGTAGGCGTAAGGCTCACTTTGCCGACGACTTTTCTACGCCTACGGCATTTCGCCAGCCATCGGCATACAAGGATCTATGCCGACGATGGCCGTCGGCGTAGATTAGGCCGTCGGTGTAAGCAGTTATTCTGGTAGTGGATGTTGGATAGGCGAGACCGACGAAGAGCAACCAACCCAGATTACGGCAGTGGCGTCACTCCTGCTAATTAAGGGTTCCCAATCTGAATCTAGCAGGCGCCAGCGTGAGGCCTGTAGCTCAGCCCTGCTGGTAAATGGTACTCCCTCCGTTTCAAAATGTAGTGCGTCCTTGGTTGTTCAATTTGGTTGGTTCAACTGAATGTAGTATATTACTCAATTTCATTATAAACTTCATAAGGAGCTAAATGAATAAATCTACACTCTAAATTATGTCTATATATCTTTGTATGTAGTTTATAATAAATTCTTTAAAAGATCTTAGAGCAACTCTAACACGCCGACCCATTTCGTCCGCCCGTGTCCGTTTGGCTCGTCGCGGACAGAAAAGATGGCCCAACGCGCCGACCCTAATGGACGTGTGTCCGTTTTTTGTCCACCCGCGACCCATTCGCGACCCAAATTTGGGCCGCATTTGCGTCGGCGCGGACACGAGACGGACGCACGCGTCGCCCGCCCTTCTCCCCCTGGCCCGCTTGTCTGGAGCACATCACCACAATTTCCCCCAAAAAACCGAAAAACCTCCCGCCACCGCCCGTGTGTGCGGCATGGACGACGACCTCGACGTCGCCGCCAGGCTAGCCTCCCTCGCCTTTGTCGATCCCGTCTCCAGCAAAGGCCGTGGCGTTCGCAAGGCCCTGGTGGCGGCCAAGAAGAAGAAGGCGTCGCTGATGGAGGAGCAGCATAACGCGTGTTGCGCCGTCAAGTCGGCCAAGAGGAAAGCGCGCCGGCATGAGCAGGAAGCCTGAACGGAGTCAGCGACCGGGTCGGCCCTCCTGATGGCCGCGGACAAAGAGTCCGCCACTGCGCACTAAACCGATCTCGTCTGCGAGGCCACGAGGCAGGCACTGGTTCTCCTAGGGTTAAACCCTGTGCAACACTCCACCATCGCTGTCGCTGTCACCGCTGCCATCACCGGCTCGTCGCGCTTGCCATACCCGATTTTGGACTCGCCGTGCTTGTCGACCGTGCCGGTGCGGGTGCGTCCTTGCTACCCCGACCAGCCGCAAGCTTCCCGTTTGTCCAACTCTTCGGGATCGGGTTCGCCGGAGGTCAGCGTCGTCGCGCTTGCCACGCCAGCACCCATCGACATCGACCTCAACACCACGCCTGTGGGTGGTGGATCGTCCTCCGATGGCTCGTGGAAACGCCAGCGCGAGCTCCCAGCCGACGCCATGTCGCACGCCCGCAACCTGTTCGAGGCAATGCCGACGGCCGAGGACGAGGCCAAGAGCTTGTTCATGGAGGGCCTCATCTACCACGGTGTTGGGGGCATGTCCTTCGACCCCGACGAGACATAAAGCCAGGATGGCCGAGCCCCCTATATGCCATACGACCTCGACGATGACACGTTAGACCCATTGATGGAAGACCAAGTCGGCTTGGGCTCTTTCTCGCTCGAGCATGAGTTCCCCGAGGACTACGGCATCGACGAGGAGGACGATGAGATAGACGTTGATGGGGAACCGTTGTTCAATGAGCCTGAGGTCGTCACCCAAGCCAACGCAAAGAAGAATAGGAAGAGCAAGCGGACCAAGGCGCACTCAAAGGATGAGGACACACTCCTTTGCCAATGTTGGAGGGACGTTGGACAAGACCCCAAGATTGGCGTCGAGCAAAAGGCTTCGGCTTTTTGGCTGCGAGTTCATCGAGAGTTCCACGAGAGGAAGAAGTTCAAGTCCTATCAATTTGAGAGCAAGCGTGGATGGGTTTCGCTCGGCAAGCGTTGGAGGGTGATCCAACAAGAGTGCAACAAGTTTTGCCCCACCCTTGATAGCATCGAGGCCCGTCCCGTGAGCGGAATTGGCATGAAGGATATGGTATGCCGACATGCTTGCTCATACATGCACACATGCTTGCCGAAATGCTTGCTCATACATGCACGCATGCTTGCCGAAATGTTTGCACACATGCTTGCCGAAATGCTTGCTTGTCATTGTTGTCTTTTGTGCAACTTATTAGGTCTTCCAAGCTTTGGACGCCTTCAAGGCCCAACATGGCGGCAAGAACTTCACTCTCTCCCATTGTTGGGTGATCATCAATGAAGAGGAGAAGTTCAAGGAGCAATATGCCGCCATTCGTGCTCGTGGAGGGAAGGAGGTCGTGGAAGAGCTTGGTGAGGGAGAGAAGCCGCGGCCACGGGGGAAAAGCAACTCCAAGAAAGAGGACAAGCACGAGGCCGCGTCCTTTGCATTGCAAGCTGCTTTGCAAGGCATGATCACCGGCAAGGACTCAAGAGAGGAGAAGCGTCGACAAGACAAAGACGAGCAAGTCCGTGCGTTCTTGGAGATACAAGAGAAGAAGCTCGCGTTAGAGACGGAAAAGCAAACGAAGATGCTCACCATCGAGGAACTCAAGGCTGCTACCAATGCGAGAGAGGTCCGGCTAGCTGCCATGAAGCAAGGGCCCGAGATCTTGATGGTGGACTTGACCACGGTGTCCCCAAGGAAGTGACATTGGTTCGAGAAGATGCATGCCGACATGCTCATCGACATCGACTAGTGATCTATGACCGAGAGCGCCATGTGATTTTTTGTATGCTGGCATGTGTGCTGGCATGACCCACGGCCTAGCTGGCATGGTAGACTTCAGTCTCACTTTTTGTGTGCTGACATGTGTTTGCCGGCCGTTGGTTTGCGCGCCCAGCGAACTATGTGTTCCTTTTGGAGGCTGGCATGTGTTTGCCGGCCGCTGGCATGTAGCCGGCACGAACAACTCTGCCTGGGATGGCATGGCCGCTGGCTTGATCGATGGCCGCGTATCCTTTTTATTTGAAAACTGAAAATTGCGGACGAAAAATTATTGGGCGCGTTGGGCGACTGACCGACCCATTTAAAAAAAGGAACGGACATGTCAATCCAAACGGACAAAAAACAAACAAATCGTGCGTCCGTTTGGAACGGACGGGTTGTAGTTGCTCTTATATTTAGAAATGGAGGAAGTAAATAATAACTATGCGCCAGTACGTGCATAATGGATGAACCAGTCCGACGTCGGATGTGCGCCGGTACAGTGCACCGCACGCACCAGCTAGCGGGCGGACGGACGGTCACAAATTGGAGGGCAGGAGAGCATCGGAGCGGCGCGTGTTCGTCCTTGCCTGCCGGTCCGTCCGACGCTGCTGTCGTGCACCGGAGTACGTGCCGCCGTGGTGCGGTGGGATCCCAGCTCGCGCACGGCCGCGTACGAGTACGACCGGTCTATCACGGCCGCACGGACCACCGGACTGGACCAGCCTACCTGTACCTGGCTACCTGCGTGTGGCTGGCTTCACCCCTTGTCCGGTTGTCCCCCTTAGTTATCCACCTGGATGGTTGCGCATGCGTGTGGCCTCCCTCCGATCTCCACGCGCCGTGCGCACCCATTCTCATTTTTTATATTTTCATTCTCATTTTTCACAACAAATGTTCACTTTCTTAACACCCGTCGAACATTCTTTACACGACTCGGACATTTTTAGATACGGTTTGCACAACTTTTTTTATACAACTCTAACAGTTTTAGATATACGTTGAACTCCCCTAAAAAAAATACATTGAACATTTTTTCATACATATGTTTACCATTTTATTACTAAAATAGACGTCAAACATTTGTAAAATGCACATCTACTACTATTTTAATACACGATAAACGTTTCTCTAAAACAAATTATGAAACAATTTCTTTGAAATGTGCAAACATTTGTTAGGTGTTAGGATTTTTAATGCAAGAGCAGTTTTTGTACATTACAAACATTATTTTAAGATTGTGCGGATATTTTAAAATTTTTCTTTAGTACTTTCATGTTTTAGTGAAGCATATCTTTAAATGTATGGATTTTTTAATGTCATGATCAATTTATTGAATGGTATGATTTTTTTATAAAATTATAAAAATAAATGTTTTCCCTTTGATGAACTTTTAACAAAAATCATGGACGCGTTTCTTAAATATGTGAACATTTTATTAATGTGACGAACATTTATTTGAATTGTACGCACATTCTATAAAAAATATGATCACATATTATATATACTGCATCAATATTTCTTATATGTGAGGATAAGTTTATAAAAAATTATGTAAAGCAAATTTACTGAAGTCCTTTTACAGGGGTTAATCATCACTTACACCACTAATCAGTACAACATGATATTGGCACCATTTACACGGGTTAATCATCACTTACAAAGTGTCTTTTTTGATGCTGCATTCTTATCAAATGAGAAGGACGAGTCATACAGTTGGTTATTTCAGACCTTCCTAAGAGCAATGGGAGGGGTAGCACCTAGACTCATCATAGCCGATGAAGCCACTAGCATCAAGAATGGTATTGACAAAGTCCTTCCAACCACTATGCATAGGTTGTGCATGTGGCATATAATGGAAAAGGTGCCTGAAAAAGTTGGACCTTTGATTAGAGAAGATTCTGAATTTTGGGCCAGGTGGAACTCATGTGTTTGGGGTTCAGAAACTCCTAGTGAGTTTGAATAACAATGGACTTCCATCATGCAGATTTTGGATTGGAGGGAAACGAATGGTTAGCTAAGAGGTTTACCATTAGAGATACATGGATACCAGCCTACTTTATGGATATATCTCTTGCAGGCATGCTCCGAACCACATCAAGGTCAGAAAGTACAAATTCTTTTTTCAACCGTTTCATTCACCGTAGGCTCGCTTTTGTTGAGTTCTGGCTTAGGTTCGACACAACTTTAGAATGCCAATGCGAGGAAGAATTAATGGCAGACAACAAAAGCATGCATACCACCCCACAACTATTTACACCATGGACAATGGAGAAACAAGGTAGTGAGGTATGCACATATGAGGTGTTCGAGAAATTTCAGCTCCAAGTTATTGCTGCTAGAGATAACTGTTGTGTTCAGGCTATTACACAAGGTGTGGGGGTAAAAAATGTGACCTTAAGAGGTCGATCTGGTAAGGTTAGGGACGTCTACTATGACACTACAACCATGATAGCAAATTGTTCGTGTAAGTTATTTGAGTCACTCGGCATTCCATGTCGACATATTATCCAAGTGTTGAGGATTGAAAACCTAAATGAGCTTCCCAACTATTACATTATGAAAATATGGCAGAAACGGTGCAAAAGGTAAAAAAATGCCAATCGATTTCTTATTGTAATTCCAAATAATAGGACTAACAATATTTTTCCCTTTGCAGGGAGAATGTTTATGATGAACTGGGGAACCTATTAGAAGAAAAGCCCAAGGATTCACTAGATGCAGCCACGAGAAAGAAGATTTCGGTTGTACGTGATAAGATGGAAGAGCTAGTTCAAAAGGTGAAGCACTCAAATGAAGGCATGGACTTCTTAACATCAAGTTTGTTGAGCATTGAGGCGCCTTTGGACCAAATGGTCCCTGCAGCTACCCAGAACACTAGGCAAGAGGAATATGAGGCTTTTATTGGTTGTAATATTCCTACTGAAGTTCATATACATCCACCGACTGATGTTCGTACTGTGGGAAGATGCAAAAAAATAAAGAGTGAAAAGGAGATCAATGGGGGTGATCGGAACAAGAAGCAGAAAGAAGCGAAGGTCAAGGCTGCACGCTTGTGCAAGACATGCAAACAAATGGTGTTTCATGATAGTCGCAATTGTCCAAGCAAAACTAGTCAAGAGAAAAGGAGCTTGATTGCGGAAGATCTGCAACCAAATGGTTCTTCCTGATATAAAAAGCTGTCTATGTTATATGATTTATACTTTGATGTACTGAAGTCACATAATGGATGATAATTTGTGTTTTGTCGAGACAAAGTTTACTTGATTTCTCAGAAGTTTTGATGCTTGTCAAATTGTTACAGAATATTGAACATATGTATCCACTTCATGTTTTTTTTATCAAGTATGGAAGCATGATGGCATTTCTGGTCTCTATGTAACTTGAGAGGCTGTGTAGTGGCAAGCTATGCATTTTTATTGCCCCTTCATATCTACTAGATGGTTAAATATGATGCTGAAGTTCAGGATTTTAAATGTTGACCCTGCTTGCTGTTGCACCAATATTTTTCCCGAGACCAGCATCATACATGAATGCACAATGCAGTTTTTATTTGTTAGACATGATCAACCAAGAACTGGAGTAAATGTTCAAGAAACTTTTCATGGTGTCGTGTCGCTTATATGTTTGATCTCAAAATTGAACAAAGACATTGCAGGCCACTTCTCATAGTTTAGAACCTTTATGAACATACTTGCTTCGACCACATAACTCAGAAAGTCACTTGATTTTATGGATGTCCAGGGAAACTTTTCATAGTGACTTGTTGCTTATGGCATTGAGCTTAAAACTGAACAAGGCTGTTGCAAACCACTTCCTTTAAGTCAAAAGGTTTACTGACCAATCCATGTTTTGCCCACATGAAGTCACTCATTTTCGCACTGCATAACTGAACTAGTCACTCATTTTTTTGCAACTAGTAAACGTGCACGTGCAATGCACGTGTCGACAAACGAATAAATTGTTATCGTACATATTTTATATAAAGATTTCTTACTCGACTTCCAAGCTAACACTAATGTGTACAAATTATTTTTTGGTACGTTACCAAATAACAAATGTCATTAATCCAAATTTGCTTTGCACCAGGAACCGGGTAGGGAAGCAGGAATATGATCATAGTGCAAGTATCCATAAATTTTGATTCACGCTTGTTAGACATGACACAACATTAACACTAAGGGATATGCTATTTCGCGGTGCTTTACATTTTATATATTAGTGTTAGCTTGGAAGCCTTGTGACCATGAGGTCACGGGTTCAAGTCCTGGAAACAGCCTCTTGCAGAAATGCAGGGAAAGGCTGCGTACTATAGACCCAAAGTGGTCGGACCCTTCCCCGGACCCTGCGCAAGCGGGAGCTACATGCACCGGGCTGCCCTTTTTATTCAGCTGCTGAAAATTAAAATAACAATAGTTATGGACATAGGGTCAAAGTTTCATTGAGGAACTGGGCAGTGAGCAGAGAAACCATAACAATGAGATAATCATCCTAAGTACTGATCCTATAAATGAAGAAATATTGAGACAATGTACATGAAACTATTAACAGAGGGCAGTGGGCATTTACTTCTTTCCACATGTCCCAAGTGACAAGCAAGAAAAGCAAAGAAATAGCATTCCTCATATGACCACGCCAAAGAGCATCACCGCCCATCAGGCATGGACCTTGCGGATGCCTCCCCAGCTCACAATATTCAATTCTAGTGTGTCAACCAATAAAGTGGAACCACTCACCTTTCCTCTAAGCTAAATAAAATTGATCTCTGCATAGACAATCTGTTCACTTCCAATAACAACTTATCTACAAAAAATAGCTCTCCCTGAACCTGCCAAAGCAACAATTAACAATAGCTATAAAAGAAACTCACTCACAAATAGCTACTATAAGGCTATCCAGGAAACAAGAAGGGCAACAAAAACTTGAAAAATAAAATGATTCCATCAATACCCTCTTCTCTTTACATGTGAATCCTGATTATAGCAGAAGCAGAAGAATATTGATACCTTGTCAGCAATATAAAACAGAGCTAACTGCTCGAGCTTCTGAATTAAAGGATCAAAGGCCAATGCATGTTTTGATTACAATATGAAATACACATATTCAAAACCATACGCCGGAGCAAGATTTTAAGAGATAAGATATCTGACTAAAACAATAACCAGGAAGGCATCAAAATAAAGAGATAAATAAAAGCAGAATATGTCAAGTTGGCAGCTGTGTCCTCGACCATTATGAAAGAGAACACCTGTGTCTTGTCCGAAAAACAAATCCAGAGACTCAACTGTATGTCCAACTATCATATATCGCCAGAGCCAAATAAACAAAAAATGAAGTGATCTATTTTATCATTTTTATTGTCAATTTGTCATGTAGACGTCAGTAATAAGTTAACAGATGAGAGACAAATCCTATATATTAATGCATTATCAACTTGAATTTCTGCTGCTCAGTTTAACAAGTACAGTCTAATATCAGAGGGTAACCCATATAAGAATGCTTACCTCCTCTCGTGTCCTTGCTGATGTGTTTGGCATTCCGAAAATCTTCCTCCAGCCACATTTCCTTTACTTGTGAAATAATCATGCTGCACAAAGAAACACCAAGTTATGCAATCATTCTAAGATCACCTCAAATCTGGATCTGATCACCAATTTAAAAAAGAAAAGCATCATATTCCAAACATTTAATCCATCAAACTGTAATAAGCAGTACGCAGGAGACATGTGGTGCCACAATCTTAGCATATACGGTGTCAGCAGTTGTGGAATCTGGGGGGGAACGGGACAGGTTGCGTCGTGCGTGGAACGGCGGACGGCGGTGCGTTGGCGTGTAGGGCTGGCAGCAGAGCGGAGGAGCAGTGGCCAGCGACAGGTGCGTAGGAGCAGCCAATGCTAGAGAGGGCGAGGTGGAGAGCGTGGGGCGCCGCGGAGAGGGATTTTCCTAGCTCAAAAAACAGGTAATCCCACATACTTTAATCAGTTAGGAGGTTCCTTCATATTATCCATGGCTCCATGTCCATGATTTAAAACTCAATGATTGAAATGAGCATTTTTCTGACCATGACTGATGTAGTCATCTTTGTAGCATCTGGCAAACTCTTTTTGTATTCCTCTGCATGCATATCATCACCATAAAACGTAGCCCTTCACCCTGTCAATCTGAAGTCTAAGAGTGTATTGTGAAAACAAACTAAGAATTCAGACCAAATAGCTTAATTATCTCACTCAAGTCTTTCCTTGGATGGCACCAATGATTTTTATTTCACTTGCCCGTCCACTTACAATGTTGCATGCCTGTATCAGCCAAAAAAGTTTCAGAGATGCTCCTAACAAGACGGGGAAATCTAAACATGCAACTCAACTGGTAGCAGTCAGCAGCACTGGAACCATTGTTTTGATCACGAAAGATTGAATTAACAAAATCAGTTTGCTGGTTTGTGCTTTCTACACTACCAACTGCAGTATATTTGGCACACAAGTTCTTACCTGTAGTCTGGAGAGCTAACATGCATTGATTTCTGCTATCCTTGCACTTGAGCTCACTCTCCCTCCGGCCCTCGTCAAATTCTGCACCGCCGTCTTGGAATTGCCCTTGTTCGGAGAAGCCACCATCGTCGTATAACAACTACACCGGATTCTTGGAGGCCATCCCGTGGGAGAAAGCGGGGATGCTGGAAGACATTTGGAGGGGCACCGCAGCCGGCAAAGGATGCGCTGCTCGAGATCCTATTGTCGGCTTCGCCGCCGGCGATACGGGTAGATGTCGGAGCCGGATGACGGGGAGGCGCCGGTGCAGCGGTGGCGGTTGAGATGCGGGGGGCCGGCGGCGACGGCGCGGTGGGGCGGTCGACGGGGGGCCGACGGGTGCGGGCGTGCGTGAGCGGCCGGCGGGGGTGCCCGCGACGGGGCGGTCGGCGGGAGAAGGCGAGTGCGGGCGTGCGGGAGCGGACGGCGGACTGCAGGAGTGCGGGAGTCGTACGCGTGCAGAGCGGTTGATAGAGGCGCGTGGGAAGGGACGAAGCGGGGATTATCGTTTTCGTTAGTGAGTCATTTTTCGTTAACGGAGTATTTCAGCCATAGATTATGTGATCAGATGGTTTAGATTGTAAGTTCGATTAACCCTCTCTTCCTTTTATAGGGGTAGTAGATAGATAGATAGATAGCAGCAAATGTACTTTTTTGCCAAATACCAAGCAAACTGACAGGAATTGCATTAATATGACTATATGAGCCAGAATTGCACTAGTACACAACCTGTTACAGTTTACAGCTTCAGGATATAAGTAGACTGACATGCTACAGGATATAAGCATTTCACTACTACATATGCGGCGTGTGTGCATCTCTACAGGCTACAGGCTATGAGCAAAGCAATTAAGCATGTCACTGATACATATGCTACAGTCTACAACAGCTTCCTACGGACGGCAGACTAGAACTTCAGGATTGTCATGGTTGTAGGAAGCCGTCTAGGGGTTGTTGGCGCCTCATCTTAGAAGAGTCGTCCCCGTCGCCCAACCATTAAATTTGCCATGGGTTCGTCGTCGAGATGGCCGCCGGATCTTCGTTGCCGTCGCTGGTCGCCATTGCCACCGCTACTTGGTTGCCGTCGCCGCCAGAGGACTTTATGAGAGCCGTCCAGGCCAAGGTTGCTGTCGTACAAGGCCTTCGGGTTGGGATTTAGGTTTTGGAGCAACGATGTGCATGATTTGGCAAGAGAGCATGACAGGATTTTGGGGAGGACGAAACGAGTTGGGGGCCTCGGTTGCAAAGGAAATTGTTGTTATGTGCGAAAGCGGGCGACTAATTGTAAATGTTCGTTCTGCTGCACGCGGGGCGCATGATTCATAGTGAATGGCTGAGATCGCAGGGATACATGGATACACAGCAGACACCGGATTCACGAGATATGTTGCCCTTATCTTATCTGTATGCCGCACATTCAGTCTCCGGGAAATAAACAGCTTTGCAGGCGCTAGGAGCGCCATTGCGCGTGGAACCGTTTCTTCCCGTATTGGAGGTCGGTGCTGGCTTGCCGGTCTCCCGTCTAAGGTGCATCCCGGCCATGCCTGGAAGATATCGGCCTGGGTATGTCTAAATGTTACTCCCTCCGTTTCATAATGTAATGCGTTCTCGGTTTTTGAATTTAAAGTTTGATCATGAATTTGACCAACGAGACCGATTACGCCGGAACAAAAATTATATCATTGTATTCGTATTTAATGGTATAATTTTTGCTCACGCCGTAATCGGTCTTCGTGATTAAATTTATGATCAAACTTAAATTTTTCGAAAGACGTGAGCGCACTACATTTGCTTGTTCCGGTTCTGGAAGGTGGCAATGCCTGCTCGCCGTTGGAAAGGACTCCGCCGGCCACGAGCGTGCATCGGTCCAGGAGGCTGTATTTTTTTTTAGGGGAGCAGGCTGTTTGGTAGTGTTGCAGTCATGGTCTTGAAGGTGTTGAAGAATGCATGATGAGAAGAAGAAATGTGCTCGGGCAGTTGGCCGCCTCGACTTAGTTAATTACCGGGTGCAAAGTTGTCCAGGTATGCACATGACGCGATGCAAACACCAAACATTTTTTGGGCTACGTACATTTTTTTGGCCACGTACCAAGTATTTTGCCAAGTGCTCTCTTAGTTTAGCTGGCTCTACAATTGGTTGTACCGGGAAAATCAAGATCTTGTTGCGGAGCATGCCATAGCACACAAATGTTATGTGCCGCCCTTAGCGACTGCCACTGGTGAATCACGCACAGGGCGCTGTAACTGGGCCGGCCTAGTAGCGCTGGGGAAGGGGGGGTCCGCTGGTTTTCTCTGGAGGTTCATACCTGTGTTTTACTGTTTCGGAAGCTGCTTTTTTTTTCGGTTTTTCGTTTCGTTTTTTATATCATTTCTTTGATTTATTTTTCTTCATTCTTCTTATTACTTCTCCATTTTTCTGCTATTTTATAATATTATAAATTCCGAGCATTTTTAAATGTGTGTATTTTTAAAAATTTTATTTTCTATTTTCTTTTAGAATTCATGAAATTTGGTCTCAAATTCGTGAATATTTTTCAAAATTTTCAAAATTTATAAATTCATCTATTTTCTAATTTATGAATATTTTTTATTCATTAAATATTTGAACTCGAGAACATTTTTCAAATTTGTATTTTTTGTATTCTTGAACATTTTTAGTTCATATTTTCAATTCACAAGTAATGTTTTTGAAATTCATGCAATTTTTTGAATACATGAACATATTTTAAGTCCGTGATTTTTTTCGAACTTCGTGATTTTTTTTGAATTATTAAACATTTTTAGTTAACAAACTTTGTTTGAATTCATAAACATTTTTAAAATTCGCATCGAGTTTTTGAACAGTTTCTTAATATTTCATGACTGTGTTGGAATTTTTTTCGAATGTAAAACTTTTTTGATTATGTGAAAAAATTGGGATACATCAGGACTTTCCAAATTCATAAATATTTTTTTGAATTTCACCAAAAAAATTGAGTCTTTGACTTATTTTTTTATTTTTTTATCAACTTTTCTTGAACGCACTTTCACATTTCCAATTGTTTGTAATGTTTCCGAGTCAGTGAACATTTTTTGGGTTCATGAACATTTTTTAAATTGACCAACATTTTGTGACTGTGTTTTTTTGAAAATTCATGTTTTTTCAAGAAAAAATATGAACTTTTTAGAGAGTTCTTTGAATATAAATAAAATGTTGTAGGAAAGAGCTACAGAGAAACCAATGTAGAAAAGTGCAAAACAAAACGACCGAGTGCTGCAGAATGGGAGTTGTTGTTTTCTAACAAGAAAAACGGAGGTGGGGCATCCCACAATGATCCGGCCCACGATTGGAGCTACGTGAGCAAGCGAGCAGAGTCATATGGCTCACAATGAGTGATACATATCAGCTCTGACATGGGCCCATGGGTCGAATCAAATCCTCAAAAAGGAAAATAGAAACTTGGCAAGGGTCGTTTCTCGAAGAACACATAAGAGGGAGTAGCTGGGCCGAGCTCCTGGGTTCTATTCCGGGTTCTCATGAAACATGGATATTTTACACTAGGAAAGTTGTACCTCAAAACGTTTCGCCATTCAACACGGTCCCCTAAACATTCGCGGACCAGGGCATATGCATGTCCCCGCCAAACCAGAATCAACCTTGGTGGACTTTGTGGGAGTTCGAACATCATGTGAAAGTCCGCTTGGCCCACTCTCAGTTGTACCACATGTTATCACATGCCATGTGCTTTGCACTATAGATTTGATGGGCCCACCTATTTTTTCGGATTTGATGCCTATTTGAGAGATATGGTTGGATAACCAACTCATTTATCCTGTTCGTGGTCCGGATCATGTGTCTATTTTGACTTATGAGGGATAGCGTTAGAGATCCCTGTATTCTTAATATGGGAGAGTTCCCCCCTAAGCAAGTTGGAAGGATGGCTAGCTCTGCGGTTCCGTAGTCGGGAGGTATTACGCATCACATGAGATCTACCATAGTTGTTTTTGAACATAACATGTTTTTCTTGTTCAAATTGACCCGTAAAAATGTCGCAGTATCTAGGAGCAGAGGATGGAAGCCGGAGCTAACTGGTAGACAATACCCGATGAGATGTCGCCAACCTCAGCTCGTGTCTCACCTATGAAGCTTCTCCTATAAAGAGACGTTGGGGAGGTTTTAGTTCTGCCATGTTCTTGTTTTAATCACGCGTCACATTTTTCAGCTAGCATGTGTAAACCAAGCCTACAGTACCTTTATCCATCCACAAGTAACTTGTGTAAACTATGGGTGTGAGTAGAACTCAGTTGATCGAGACTTACCAAAGTCTCAGTCGAGTGACGTCAACGTAGTTGTGATGCTACAAGCGGCACAACTGGATGCTACAACCAGTTTTGGATGAAATGTTGCAAATAGTGGTGGCAAATGTTGCGAGGCGGACTACGAGGAACGCCAACAGGTGGTCATGGTGGAAGACTCGTTGTGAACGATGAAGGCAAACATTGTGACCGTTGAAACGACACTCTCCAACCGGCAAAACCGATGCTGCCACAGTGGGACGGCGTGCTACAAGCGGTGGGACGATATGCTGTAAGGGTGATGCTGAGTTCAACATGAATCTCTATGCAATGATACAATGGCTACACAGTCAAGTAAGTTTTAGCAATACCGATACAATATGTGTACGCATCGCATCTTTGTCATGTTCAGAGCGTGCCCAAAACCTGCAAGAAAGAATTCATGCGCATGTCCAAACATTGTTGTCACCGTTGGTCATATTCGTGATTTTTTCACTCTTTGGTTGCTTGTTTATGACTTCCACCTTGGAAGCATGGGAGTGATGGGGTCTACTCGGCGGCTACCGCGTACAAGGCTCAGTTCCTTGGTTTGACTCTCTCATCCATGAACCGCATGGTTGGGAAGCCCCCCTCCCCCCACACAAAAAAGGTTAAATTATTCGCTTGGTTAACTCTACAAGACTGTATTTGGACGACCGACCAGTTGGAGAGGCATGGTTGTGCAAATTGTGGCCTTTGCCAACTATGTAAGAGAGAACAAGAAAGGGGGCCTCACCTCTTCTTCTGGTGTACCAACGCTTATGCTATGAAGATCTATCATTGAGAAGATTGGGCTAACTCATGTCAACTTCTCCAAGTGGCATCTTGATGAATTTGTCAACGAGTGATGGGACAAACGAACTGATAACCGGAGCCCAAATTGACATGCCATGGCCTCTTTCACCATGCTCATCTCATTGACCATTTGGAACAAACGGAATGCTAGAGTGTTTCGTCAAAATTTACACCACCGTAGGTTCTCCTTGCATCCATTCTTGAAGAAGCAAAGCTACCGCCCGAGCCACATTAGCTAGGTGCTGGTAGCTTCCATGTATTTGCAGGGGTTTGATGTGTTGTGCCCCCAGCTGAACTATTTGGTACCTTGTTGCACTTTTTTTCCTTGTTTTTTTTGAACCTTAAAACGTTTATGTTGTCCGATATTGATGATGTTGCTTTATAATATATAAAGTCGGGGAAAACCTTTTTCGTCAAGAAGCAAAGCCATGTGTTATTGCCTGCGCAAAAGAACTTGAGACGTTCTATGCCGTTTGTGGATTGCGAGGGATGTTGTGTAAAACTCTAAACTTTATTCCTTTTTTATTTGATGGACGAGGCAAATTTTATGTATCCATTTCGAAAAATAAAAACAAGGGAGCTAGAGAGAGACCGCCATGATGGCAGTGCGAGCTAGGGTGGGCTTGTTTGTCGGCGTGCGCGTACGGCGTATCCAGCCCATTAACTAGCGGAGGGGAGCATACATATACACCACCTACGACCTACCAGCACGCCACTGACCGACCGACCGTCGGAGCAGCGAATTTACGCCGGCGTCGCCGTCGCCTCCATAATACCAGTCACTCGAGCGCAACCAGCCGTGGATGCGTATCCATCGGTGCGTCCTTGCACGCAAGGAGTGGTGCAGCGCCGCGTCCTGTTTGTGTGTGGCCGTCGTCGTCACGCGCGCGACACGTCCAATAAATACCCCGTCCGGCGATCGCAGGGGAGCCCGGCCGGCCGTAACAGTTTGAGGCAGGCGGCGCAGGCACGCGGGCGTACGTATGTATACGTACTACGTCCTCGTGCCAGTGCCACTGCGTCGTACGTACGTCGAGGAGTAAATCCAGTATCTCAAATCAAATCATGGCGCCGCCACGGACCCAACTTAACATATAGCAATCTTCCGGGAGCCCTAGACGATTAGGGTTTCGCGGAAACTGACGGCGACCGTTGACGGGATCGACGGGGCGCACCAGGGTTCGTCGGCCAGAGATGGCTTCAGCCTCCGGCCATGGCGGCGGAAGGGGAACGGGGGCTCTATACCCAAGTCCGCGAGGGCGCGCCTCGAGGAACAGCTCGGGAAACTCGACATATCGGAAGAAGAGGCGACGTCGTTGGTACTAGACGATCGCGTTGAAGGGACGCCGAAAAAGTGGATGGTGGCGGGGAAGGTCCTCAATCGCAATATTCTGCACATCCAAACCATATCCAGTGCCCTTCGGCCCGCATGGGGAAACCCAAAGGGTATGATCTTCCACGGTGTAGGAGAAAACACTTTCGTTGCGGAGTTTGCTACGCAGAGGGATCGAGATCCCGTGTGGGATGGATCGCCTTGGCATATCAATAAACACAAAGTGATTTTGTCTGGATTTGACGAGTGCATGTGTCTGTCAGAGCTCAAATTTGACAAGTTGCAAGTCTGGGCACAGGTAGTAAACCTCCCCTTCAATTTGCTAGGTGAGGAGTGGGGTAATGCTATAGCCAAACAGATTGATAAACATGCTACTTCTATCCACTTCTATCATGGTGGTGGCTACTTGCGTGCCCGAGTTACATTGGATGTGGCCAAGCCGTTGAGGAGATGGATCCTTATTGAATCAGCAAGGAGGGGGAGAACTGACCCGTATGACATCCAATATGAAAACATCCCCCACTTTTGTTTTTCGTGTGGCCGATTGGGCCACTCTGATCTTCACTGCCCGAACCCCGGCACCAGGGATGACCATGGCGATCTGCCATTTGGCAAGGGGTTGAGGCCACCGAAGGAGAAGAAGCGGACGACGTCAAGAGAGAGTTCCACCAAGACACAATAGACCAAATCTAGCAAGACGGAGACGAGGAATTCTAGCTTGGCAGCAAGGGGTCGAGGTAACCTCTCCAATGAAACGCAATTCTACACCTAAAAGGAAGGGAGGGCCGCCTGCACAAGAGTATCTCAGGGTTGAGCTACCATTGCTAACGAACCAGGCTCATGGCTCGGATGGGGGCGTCTTGGCTGACACTACCCTAGTTGATAAGATTACAGAGGACGAAGATGATGGCACAACGAGAGAATCAAAGAAGAAGAAGCCAACTCCACCCAGTTCAGAATCATCGGCAGCGGATGCGGGTCAGTCCCGCCCATCCCAATGATTGACATAAGCTGGAACTGGTGGGGGCTTGGGAACCCCGAGGCAGTTCGCAAGCTTCGCAGTGTTGTGAAGCAAGAAGGTCCTGTTCTCCTCTTTGTCGCTGAGACGAAGATTGGAGGGAAACGTGTTGAGAGTTTGAAACAAACCCTGGGTTTTGTTGGAAGCTTTGCGGTGGACAGTGATGGCCTAAGCGGTGGGCTAGGCTTATTCTGGTCTAAAGATGTTTTAGTTGAGCTAAAAAACTACATTACCGGGCACATAGATGTTGTGGTGCGAAAGGATTCTCCGGATTCGGTGGAGTGGAGATTCACTGGATTTTAGGGAGCACCAAGAGCACAAGATAGACGTCACAGTTGGCGTTTCTTCGGACGTTACATGACATACCACATACGGCCTGCCTTTGTATGGGAGACTTCAACGAAACCTTGTATGCCGAGGAACACTTTAGTCGAGTGGCACGGCCAGAGTGGCAGATGAGGGCATTGAGAGAAGTCACAGATGACTGTGCTCTCCAGGACTTGGGTTGGACCGACGTTCCTACACTTGGGATAACCGCCAGTGGGGAGATGCAAATGTTAAAGCTCATCTTGGTCGATCATTTGCCAATGAAGAATTCAGACAAATGTATGAATACATAAGAGTACGGCATGTTTGTGCGATGGAGTCTGATCATTGCTTTGTAGTTTCTGAATTTTGCCATCATGCGCTCGCAAACAACTCTTATGTACCAAAACCCTTTTGATATGAGAATGTATGGCAACCTTATAGCGACTATGAGCAGCTGGTGACGGATACTTGGCGTAATCAAGCCCGGGCGCCAGGCTTGCACATCATACTAGACTCCTTAGGTGCATTGCAATGTCAACTTATACCATGGGGGGCACGTGAATTTGGCTACCTTTCAAGGACAGTCAGACAGTTCAGGAAACGTCTGTCTAGACTGAGGGAGCAGTCCATCGGTCAGGGTCCGTCCGAGGAGAAGAAAATAACCATGACAAAACCCCGAGAGGCACTCCGATTGGAAGAGATATGGATGAAGCAACAATCTCGCGTTCCCTTGCTAAGGGAAGGGGATCGCAACACGACCTATTTCCAAGCACAAGCGAAGCAACAGAAGCGAATCAACAGAATTGCTAATCTTCACAGATCTGATGGTTCCACTTGTGCAAATGGTGATGAGGACAAAGAGGAGGTACAAGCGTTTTACCAAGCTCTTTATACGTCTCAAGGTCACAACAACATGGAGGAGCTGTTATCACATGTACCAGTTCGGGTTACCCTGGAGATGAATCAACTCTTGGAGAGGTCGTTTGAGGCTACAGAGATCTACAAGGCCTTATTCCAAATGGCACCATCCAAAGCGCCGGGTGTCAATTGATTTGCAGCAGGCTTCTTTCAGCGCCATTGGAAGTTACTTCAACATGAGGTCGTTCCGGCGGTGCTTGATTTTCTAAATGGTGGCGAGCTACCAGCGAGATTAAACGATACATTGATAACCCTCATTCCCAAGGTACGTCAACCACAAAATATCACACAATATCGTCCTATCACACTTTGTCAGGTGCTCTATAAACTTGTTGTCAAGGCACTTACAAATCGCTTGAGACCTTGCATGGATGATATAATTAGGGAAGAACAAAGTGCCTTTGTTCCGGGTCGTTTGATCACAAATAACATACTAGTTGCATTTGAAAGTGTTCACACCATGAAAAGAAGGAAGAAAGGAAAGAATTTCTCTTGTGCAATCAAGTTGGACATGATGAAAGTGTTGGAAATATGCCCTAAAGGCAATAACAAAATGGTTATTATTGTATTTCCTTGTTCATGATAATTGTCTATTGTTCATGCTATAATTGTGTTAACCAGAAACCGTAATACATGTGTGAATACATAGACCAGAACATGTCCCTAGTGAGCCTCTAGTTGGATAGATCGTTGATCAATAGATGGTCAGGGTTTCATGACCATGGACATTGGATGTCGTTGATAACGGGATCACATCATTAGGAGAATGATGTGATGGACAAGACCCAATCCTAAGCATAGCACACGATCGTGTAGTTCGTCTGCTAAAGCTTTTCCATGTCAAGTATCATTTCCTTAGACCATGAGATTGTGCAACTCCCGGATACCGTAGGAATACTTTGGGTGTGCCAAACGTCACAACGTAACTGGGTGGCTACAAAGGTACACTACAGGTATCTCCGAAAGTGTCTGTTGGGTTGGCACGAATCGAGACTGGGATTTGTCACTCCATGTGACGGAGAGGTATCTCTGGGCCCACTCAGTAAGACATCATCATAATGAGCTCAAAGTGACTAAGGAGTTAGCCACGGGATGATGTGGTACGGAACGAGTAAAGAGACTTGCCCACCGGAATGGGATGATGTGGTACGGGATGATGTTGTTTGGAGTCCTGGATGAGATCCCGGACATCACGAGGAGTTCTGGAATGGTCCGAAGACAAAGATTGATATATAGGAAGTGAGGATTTGCCCACCGGAAGTGTTTCGGGAATTACCGGTAACGTACCGGGACCACCGGAAGGGTTCCGAGGACCACCAAGTGGGGCCACCAGCCCCAGAGGGGTGCGTGGGCCGAGAGTGGAAGGGACCAGCCCCAGAGTGGGCTAGTGCGCCCTCCACCCTGGCCCAAGGCACAGGAAAGGTGGGAGGGAGGGGAAACCCTAGGTCCAGATGGGCCTAAGGCCCACCTAGGGCTGCACCCTTCTCTCCCCCTCTCTGGCCGGCGGCCAGATCCCATCTCGGGCTGCCGCCACCCCTAGGGTGGGAAACCTAGGGGCTGCGTCCTCCCCTCCCCTCCTCCTATATATAGTGGGGGTTTTGGAGGCTGCCAACACATGACACGAGTTCTCTCTCTCTCTCTGGCAGCCCCATCCTTCCTTCTCCTTCTCCTCCGTAGTGCTTGGTGAAGCTTTGTCGGAGTGCCACGCAGCTCCACCGTCACCACGCCGTCGTGCTGCCAGAGCTCTTCTCCAACCTCTCCTTCCTCCTTGCTGGATCAAGGTGTAGGAGACGTCACCGGGCTATACATGTGTTGAACGCGGAGGCGCCGTTGTTCAGCGCTAAGATCGGAGTCCACCGCGATCTGAATCGCTACGAGTACGACTCTACTAACCGTGTTCTTGTAACGCTTCCACTTAGCGGTATGAATATGCAATCTCTCCCCACTCGTTGCTGGTTTCCCCATAGATAGATCTTGGTGATCGTAGGATTTTTTTAATTTACTAGTACGTCTCCCAACAGTGGTATCAGAGCTAGGTCTATGCACGAGTAGAACACAAAGTTGTTGTGGGTGTCGATCTTGTTAATTTGCTTACCACTACTAGTCTTATCTTGATTCTATGGTATTGTGGGATGAAGCGGCCTGGACTAACTTTACACGTACACTTACGTGAGACCGGTTCCACCGCCTGACATGCACTTGTTGCATAAGGTGGCTAGCGGGTGTCTGTCTCTCCCTCCTTAGTCGGATTGGATTTGATGAAAAGGGTCCTTATGAAGGGTAAATAGCAATTGGCATACCACGTTGTGATTTTGGCGTAGGTAAGAAACATTCTTGCTAGAAACCTACAGCAGCCACATAAAAACTTGCAACTACAAATTAGAGGACGTCTAACTTGTTTTTGCAGCATATGCCTTGTGATGTGATATGGCCAAAGGATGTGATGTGATGCATTGTGATGTATGAGATTGATCATGTTCTTGTAATAGGATTCACGATTTGCATGTTGATGAGTATGACAACCGGCAGGAGCCATAGGAGTTGTCTTATTTTATTGTATGACCTGCGTGTCAATCATAAATGCCATGTAATTACTTTACTTTATTGCTAAACGTTAGCCATAGTAGTAGAAGTAATAGTTGGCGAGACAACTTCATGAAGACACGATGATGGAGATCATGGTGTCGTGCCAGTGATAGTGATGATCATGGTGCCTCGAAGATGGAGAACAAAGGAGCAAGATGATATTGGCCATATGATGTCACTATATTGATTGCATGTGATGTTTATCATGTTTACATCTTATTTGCTTAGAACGACGGTAGTAAATAAGATGATCTCTCAATAAAATTTCAAGAAAGGTGTTCACCCTAACTGTGCACCGTTGCTAAGGATCGTTGTTCCGAAGCACCACGTAATGATCGGGTGTGATAGGTTCTAACGTTCGCATACAACAGGTGTAAGCCAGATTTACACACGCAAAACACTTAGGTTGACTTGACGGTCCTAGCATGTACAGACATGGCCTCGGAACACGGAAGGCTGAAAGGTCGAACATGAGTCGTATAGAAGATACGATCAACATGGAGATGTTCACCATGGATGACTAGTTCGTCTCACGTGATGATCGGACACGGGCTAGTTGACATGGATCATCTATCACTTGGATGACTAGAGTGATGTCTATCTAAGTGAGAGTTCATTAAATAATTTGATTATGTGAACTTAAATATCATGAACTTAGTCTAAAATTGTCTTTACAATCTATATTGTAGATCCAATGTCCAACGCTAATGTCACCCTCAACTTCAACGCGTTCCTAGAGAAAACCAAGCTGAAAGATGATGGAAGCAACTATGCAGACTGGGTCCGTAGCTTGAGGATCATCCTCATAGCTTCCAAAAGATTGTATGTCCTTGATGCACCGCTAGGTGACCCACCCATTTTCCTAGCGGATCAAGACGTTACGAACTCTTGGTAGTCACGCTACGATGATTACTCCCTTGTTCAGCGCGGCATGCTTTACAGTTTAGAACCGGGGCTCCGAAAGCGTTTTGAGCAACATGGAGCATATGGGATGTTCCAAGAGCTGAAACTGGTTTTCCAAGCTCATGCCCGGGTTGAGAGATATGACATCTCCGACAAGTACTTCAGCTGTAAGATGGAGGAGAATAGTTTTGTCAGTGAGCACATACTCAAAATGTCTGGGTTGCACAACCGCTTGACTCAGCTGGGAGTTAATCTCCCGGATGACTCGGTCATTGACAGAATCATCCAGTCGCTTTCACCTAGCTACAAAAGCTTTGTGATGAACTACAACATGCAGGGTATGGAGAAGTCCATTCCTGAGTTGTACTCGATGCTGAAATTAGCGGAGGTCGAGATCAAAAAGGAGCATCAAGTGTTGATGGTGAATAAGACCACTAGTTTCAAGAAAGGCAAGGGTAAGAAAAACTTCAAGAAGGAAGGCAAAGCTGTTGCCACGCCCGGTAAGCAAGTTGCCAGGAAGAAGAGCAAGAATGGACCCAAGCCCGAGACAGAGTGCTTTTGTTGCAAGGGTACCGGTCACTGGAAGCGGAATTGTCCCAAGTACTTAGCGGATAAGAAGGCCGACAACATTAAAGGTATATGTGATATACTTGTTATTGATGTGTACCTAACCAGCGCTCGTAGTAACTCCTGGGTATTTGATACCGGTGCAGTTGCCCACATTTGTAACTCCAAGGAGGAGCTGCGGAATAAGCGGAGGCTGGCAAAAGATGAGGTGACGATGCGCGTCGAGAATGGTTCCAAGGTCGATGTGATCGCCGTCGGCATGCTACCTCTACATCTACCTTCGGGATTAGTTTTAAACCTTAATAATTGTAATTTAGTACCAGCTTTGAGCATGAAGATTGTATCTGGATCTCGCTTGATGCGAGATGGCTACTCATTTAAATCTGAGAATAATGGTTGTTCTATTTATATGAGAGAAATGTTTTATGGTCATGCCCCGCTGGTCAATGGTTTATTTTTGATGAATCTCGAACGTGATGTTACACATGTCCATAGTGTGAGTACCAAAAAGTGTAAGGTTGATAACGATAGTCCCACTTACATGTGGCACTGCCGCCTTGGTCATATTGGTGTCAAACGCATGAAGAAGCTCCATGCTGATGGACTTTTGGAGTCTCTGATTTCGAAACATTTGACATGTGCGAACCATGCCTCATGGGAAAGATGACCAAGACTCCGTTCTCTGGAACAATGGAGAGAGCAACTAACTTGTTGGAAATAATACATACCGATGTATGCGGTCCAATGAGTGTCAAGGCTCACGGTGGCTACCGTTATGTTCTCACCCTCACTGATGACTTGAGCAGATATGGGTATGTCTACTTAATGAAACACAAGTCTGAAATCTTTGAAAGGTTCAAGGAATTTTAGCGCGAGGCCGAGAATCAACGTGATAGGAAAATAAAGTGCCTACGATCTGATCGCGGCGGAGAATATTTAAGTCATGAGTTTGGCACGCACCTAAGGAAATGTGGAATCGTTTCACAACTCACGCCGCCTAGCACACCTCAGTGAAATGGTGTGTCTGAACGTCGTAATCGCACTCTATTGGATATGGTGCGATCTATGATGTCTCTTACGGACTTACCGCTATCATTTTGGGGATATGCATTAGAGACTGCCGCATTCACTTTAAATAGGGCACCATCAATGTCCGTTGAGACGACACCGTATGAATTATGGTTTGGAAAGAAACCTAAGTTGTCATTTATAAAAGTTTGGGGATGCGATGCTTATGTGAAGAAACTTCAACCTGGGAAGCTCGAACCCAAAGTAGAAATGTGCATCTTCATAGGATATCCCAAACAGACTATTGGGTATACCTTCTACCTCAGATCCGAAGGCAAAGTCTTTGTTGCCAAGAATGGATCCTTTATCGAGAAAGAGTTTCTCTCGAAGGAAGTAAGTGGGAGGAAAATAGAACTTGATGAGGTAATTGTACATCCACTCGAACCGGAGAGTAGCACAACACAGGAAATTGATTCTGTGGAGCCTACACCGGCTGGAGAGGAAGTTAATGATGATGATCATGAAACTTCAGATCAAGTTACTATTAAATGTCGAAGGTCCAGTAGGACACGTTCCACACCAGAGTGGTACGGCAACCCTGTCTTGGAGATCATGTTGTTGGACAATGGTGAACCTTCAAACTATGAAGAAGCAATGGCAGGCCCGGATTCCAACAAATGGCTTGAAGCCATGAAATCCGAGATAGGATCCATGTATGATAACAAAGTGTGGACTTTGGTGGACTTGCTTGATGATAAGCGAGCCATTGAAAATAAATGGATCTTTAAGAAGAAGACTGACGCGGATGGTAATGTGACCATCTATAAGGCTCAACTTGTTGCCAAGGGTTATCGACAAGTTTAAGGAGTTGACTACGATGAGACTTTCTCACCGTAGCGATGCTGAAGTCTGTCCGAATCATGTTAGCAATTGCCGCATTTTATGATTATGAGATCTGGCAAATGGACGTCAAAACGACATTCCTTGATGGCTTCCTTAAGGAAGAACTGTATATGATGCAGCTAGAAGGTTTTGTCGATCCTAAAGATGCTAACAAGGCATGCAAGCTCCAAAGCTCCATCTATGGGCTGGTGCAAGCATCTCGGAGTTGGAACATTCACTTTAATGAGGTGATTAAAGAGTTTGGGTTTATACAGGTTTATGGAGAACCCTGTATTTACAAGAAAGTGAGTGGGAGCTCTGTAGCATTTCTCATATTATATGTGGATGACATAATGATAATGGGAAATGATATAGAACTTTTGGAAAGTGTAAAGGCCTACTTGAATAAATGTTTTTCAATGAAGGACCTTGGAGAAGTTGCTTACATATTAGGTATTAAGATCTATAGAGATAGATTGAAATGCCTCATAGGTCTTACACAAAGCACATACCTTGAAAAGATATTGAAGAATTTCAATATGGATCAGTCCAAGAAGAGGTTCTTGCCTGTGTTACAGGGTGTGAGATTGAGTACGACTCAATTCCCGACCATGGCAAAGGAGAGAGAAGAGTGAGTGTCATCCCCTATGCTTCAGCCATAGGCTCTATTATGTATGCCATGCTGTGTACCAGACCTGATGTGAACCTTGCCATAAGTTTGGTAGGAAGGTACCAAAGTGATCCCGGAGCGAAACATTGGACAGCGGTCAAGAATATCCTGAAGTACCTGAAAAGGACAAAGGACATGTTTCTCGTATATGGAGGTGCCAAAGAGCTCGTCGTAAAGGGTTCCGTCGATGCTAGCTTCGACACGGATCCGGACGACTCCAAGTCGCAAACTGGATATGTGTATATTTTGAACGGAGGGGCAGTCAGCTGGTGCAACACCAAGCAAAGCGTCGTGGTGGCATCTACATGTGAAGCGGAGTACATAGTTGCTTCGGAAGCAGCAAAGGAAGGAGTCTGGATGAAGGAGTTCATCACCGACCTAGGAGTGATTCCAAATGCGTCGGGCCTGATGACTCTATTTTGTGATAACACTGGAGCTATTGCCCTTGCCAAGGAGACCAGGTTTCACAAGAAGACAAGACACATCAAGCGCCGCTTCAATTCCATCCGTGATTACATTCAGGAGGGAGATATAGATATTTGTAAAGTGCATACGGATCTGAATGTCGCAGATCCGTTGACTAAACATCTCTCACGAGCAAAACATGATCAACACTAGAATGCCATGGGTATTCGATTCATCACATTGTAACTAGATTATTGACTCTAGTGCAAGTGGGAGACTGTTGGAAATATGCCCTAGAGGCAATAATAAAATGGTTATTATTGTATTTCCTTGTTTATGATAATTGTCTATTGTTCATGCTATAATTGTGTTAACCGGAAACCGTAATACATGTGTGAATACATAGACCACAACATGTCCCCAGTGAGCCTCTAGTTGGCTAGCTCGTTGATTAATAGATGGTCATGGTTTCATGACCATGGACATTGGATGTCGTTGATAATGGGATCACATCATTAGGAGAATGATGTGATGGACAAGACCCAATCCTAAGTATAGCACAAGATCGTGTAGTTCGTCTGCTAAAGCTTTTCTAATGTCAAGTATCATTTCCTTAGACCATGAGATTGTGCAACTCCCGAATACCTTAGGAATACTTTGGGTGTGCCAAACGTCACAACATAATTGGGTAGCTATAAAGGTGCACTCTAGGTATCTCCGAAAGTGTCTGTTGGGTTGGCACGAGTCGAGACTGGGATTTGTCACTCCGTGTGACGGAGAGGTATCTCTGGGCCCACTCGGTAATACATCATCATAATAAGCTCAATGTGACTAAGGAGTTAGTCACGAGATCATGTGTTATGGAACGAGTAAAGAGACTTGCTGGTAACGAGATTGAACAAGGTATAGGGATACCGACGATCGAATCTCGGGCAAGTAACGTACCGATGGACAAAGGGAATTGTATACGAGATTGATTGAATCCTCGACATCGTGGTTCATCCGATGAGATCATTGTGGAACATGTGGGAGCCAATATGGGTATCCAGATCCTGCTATTGGTTATTGACCAGAGAGGTGCCTCGGTCATGTCTGCATGGTTCCTGAACCCGTAGAGTCTACATACTTAAGGTTTGATGATGCTATGGTTATATGGGAATAGTGTACGTGGTTACCAAAGGTTTTTCGTAGTCCCGGATGAGATCCCGGACATCACGAGGAGTTCCGTAATTGTCTGGAGGTAAAGATTCATATATAGGAAGTGAGGATTTGGTCACCAAAAGTGTTTCGGGCATCACCGGTAATGTACCGGGACCACCAAAAGGGTTGCACATCATACTGGACTCCTTAGGTGCATTGCAATGTCAACTTATACCATGGGGGGCACGTGAATTTGGCTACCTTTCAAGGACAGTCAGACAGCTGAGGAAACGTCTGTCTAGACTGAGGGAGCAGTCCATCGGTCAGGGTCCGTCCGAGGAGAAGAAAAGAACTATGACAAAACTCTGAGAGGCACTCCGATTGGAAGAGATATGGATGAAGCAACGATCTCGCGTTCCCTTGCTAAGGGAAGGGGATCGCAACACGGCCTATTTCCAAGCACAAGCGAAGCAACGGAAGCGAATCAACAGAATTGCTAATCTTCACAGATCTGATGGTTCCACTTGTGCAAATGGTGATGAGGACAAAGAGGAGGTACATGCGTTTTACCAAGCTCTTTATACGTCTCAAGGTCACAACAACATGGAGGAGCTGTTATCACATGTGCTAGTTCGGGTTACCCCGGAGATGAATCAACTCTTGGAGAGGTCGTTTGAGGCTGCAGAGATCCACAAGGCCTTATTCCAAATGGCAACATCCAAAGCGCCGGGTGTCGATTGATTTACAGCAGGCTTCTTTCAGCGCCATTGGAAGTTACTTCAACATGAGGTCGTTCCGGTGGTGCTTGATTTTCTGAATGGTGGTGAGCTACCGGCGAGATTAAACGATACTTTGATAACCCTCATTCCCAAGGTACGTCAACCACAAAATATCACACAATATTGTCCTATCACACTGTGTTAGGTGCTCTATAAACTTGTTGTCAAGGCACTTACAAATCGCTTGAGACCTTGCATGGATGATATAATCAGGGAAGAACAAAGTGCCTTTGTTCCGGGTTGTTTGATCACAGATAACGTACTAGTTGCATTTGAAAGTGTTCACACCATGAAAAGAAGGAAGAAAGTAAATAATTTCTCTTGTGCAATCAAGTTGGACATGATGAAAGTGTTGGAAATATGCCCTAAAGGCAATAATAAAATGGTTATTATTATATTTCCTTGTTCATGATAATTGTCTATTGTTCATGCTATAATTGTGTTAACCGGAAACCATAATACATGTGTGAATAAATAGACCACAACATGTCCCTAGTGAGCCTCTAGTTGGCTAGCTTGTTGAGCAATAGATGGTCACGGTTTCATGACCATGGACATTGGATGTCGTTGATAACGGGATCACATCGTTAGGAGAATGATGTGATGGACAAGACCCAATCCTAAGCATAGCACAAGATCGTGTAGTTCGTCTGCTAAAGCTTTTCCAATGTCAAGTATCATTTCCTTAGACCATGAGATTGTGCAACTCTCGGATACCGTAGGAATACTTTGGGTGTGCGAAACATCACAACGTAACTGGTTGGCTATAAAGGTACACTACAGGTATCTCCGAAAGTGTCTGTTGGGTTGGCACGAATTGAGACTGGGATTTGTCACTCCGTGTGACGGAGAGGTATCTCTGGCCCACTCGGTAAGACATCATCATAATGAGCTCAAAGTGACTAAGGAGTTAGCCACGGGATGATGTGTTACGGAACGAGTAAAGAGTCTTGCCGATAACGAGATTGAACAAGGTATAGGGATACTGACGATCGAATCTCGGGCAAGTATCATACCGGTAGACAAAGGGAATTGTATATGGGATTGATTGAATCCCCGACATCGTGTTTCATCCAATGAGATCATCGTGGAGCATGTGGGAGCCAACATGGGTATCCAGATCCCGCTGTTGGTTATTGACCGAAGAGGTGTCTCGGTCATGTCTACGTGTCTCCCAAACCCGTGGGGTCTACACACTTAAGGTTCGATGACGCTAGGGTTATAGGGAAATAGTGTATGTGGTTACCGAAGGTTGTTTGGAGTCCCGGATGAGATCCCGGATGTCACGAGGAGTTCCGGAATGGTCCAGAGAGAAAGATTGATATATAGGAAGTGAGGATTTGGCCATCGGAAGTGTTTTGGGAATTACCGATAACGTACCGGGACCACCGGAAGGGTTCCGGGGGACCACCAAGTGGGGCCACCAGCCCCAGAGGGTTGCGTGAGCCGAGAGTGGAAGGGACCAGCCCCAGAGTGGGCTGGTGCGCCCTCCACCCTGGTCCAAGGTGCAGGAAAGGTGGGAGGGAGGGGAACCCCTAGGTCCAGATGGGCCTAAGGCCCACCTAGGGCTGCACCCTCCTCTCCCCCTCTCTGGCCGGCGGCCAGATCCCATCTGGGGCTGCCGCCACCCCTAGGGTGGGAACACTAGGGGTTGTGCCCTCTCCTCCCCTCCTCCTATTTATAGTGGGAGTTTTGGAGGCTGCCAACACACGACACGAGTTCTCTCTCTCTCTCTCGGGCAGCCCCATCCTTCCTTCTCCTCCTCCTCCGTAGTGCTTGGTGAAGCTCTGTCGAAGTGCCACGCAGCTCCACCGTCACCACGCCGTCGTGCTATCGGAGCTCTACCCCAACCTTTCCTTCCTCCTTGCTGGATCAAGGTGTAGGAGACGTCACCGGGCTGTACGTGTGTTGAACGCGGAGGCGCCGTTGTTTGGCGCTAAGATCGGAGTCCACCGTAATGTGAATCGCTACGAGTACGACTCCACCAACCGTGTTCTTGTAACGCTTTCGCTTAGCGATCATCAAAGGTATGAAGATGCAATCTCTCCCCACTCGTTGCTGGTTTCTCCATAGATAGGTACTGGTGATCGTAGGAAATTTTTTGATTTACTACTACGTCTCCCAACAAGAAGCGTATGATCGGGTAGAATTATGAAGTGGGTAACTTCAGTTCGCTACTTTGTTCGTGTAATGGAGATCTGTTACCATATTTCACCCCATCTAGAGGCTTTCCGCAAGGTGATCCAGTGTCACCATACCTATTCTTATTATGTGTCGAGGGTTTTTCTTCTCTCCTGAAGTTTTTTGGCAATGTTGATCGTGGAATCCGTGCTAACTTCAGAGCCCCGTGGGTGAATCTTCTTCTATTCGCCGATGACAGTCTCATTTTCATCAGTGCGAATACAGACAGTGCTAGTAGATTGAATGAAATTCTTTGGATCTATGGCGAGGCCTCAGGTCAGTGTGTGAACAGAAGTAAAAGCTCCATATATTTTTCTCCTAACACACCTACGACACTAAGGCAACATCTGAAGCAGCTTATGAATGTGCATGTTGAAGCATTTTTAGAGTGCTACCTTGGCCTCCCCACAGCGGTTGGTCATGTTACCAGTGGCACCTTTGATCACGTTGTGGAAAGAACCAGAGGTCATATGAGTGTGGATGGTCGGAAAGACTATTTGCATGTGCAGGTAGAGAAACTCTTCTAAAATCTATTGTGCAGGCTATTCCGATTTTTAGTATGAGTTGCTTCCTCCCGACGAAGAAAGTATGCAAAAACTTAACTCAAGCATGGCCAAATTCTGGTGGGGGAGCTCACTGGATAGAAAGTCTCTTCATTGGATTGCTTGGGACAAGCTAGCTACACCAAAAATTAAGGGTGGGATGGGATTCCCTGACCTAAGACAGTACAACTTGGCACTCCTAGGGAAGCATGGGTGGAGATTGATGACATGTCCTAATTCCTTGTGTGCCAGAGTTCTGAAAAGCAGATATTTTCATGATTCAGACTTCATGCACGCTACGATACCGAAGTCTGCTTCAGCCACATGGAGAGCGATCATTGCCAGCTGTGATGCACTCAATGTGGGATTGGTGAAAAGGGTTGTTGATGGAGCATCCATCTCGGTTTGGGAGGACAAATGGATACCATCTACAGTGACAAATGTTGCCAATATTCAAACCGGCTAACACACATGTTCAGAGAGTTAGTGACTTGATTGATACAGCCAACTGGACATGGAACGGGGACCTTGTGCGAGATACCTTCATTATACCTGATGCCGAAGCTATATTGAACATTCCAATTCGGCGTGGTGCAGGTGAGGATTTTATTGCTTGGGCGCATGAGACTTCAGGAACATACTCTGTCAAATCGGCTTATTGTGCTCTCGTGAATCAAAAAGAGCGTGCAACTCTAGAGGAAGGGCGGGTAACGGGACCATCAACTACCGAACAACATATGTGGAGTTCTCTCTGGAAACTCAAGGTTGTGCCCAAGGTAAGGGTCTTTTGGTGGCGAGTCATTAGAGGCATAATCCCTGATGAATGCACCCTAAAGTGGAGACACATATAGGAAGTAAGTACGTGCAAGATTTGCCTGGCAATGGAGGAAGATCTCATGCATGCACTAATCCATTATTCTCATGCCCATCCGAAGCTTGACTTTTGTTTGAAGTTTATCTCCCCCGGCTCCATCCAGACACTTGGGCAAGAGATATCTTATGTGAGCAGCGGTTCTCGGAGAAAGACCGCACCACAATCATCATTGTTATGTGGTCCATCTGGATGTCACGCAATAGGTGGATACATGATGGAGTGAAGATCGACCTGGCTAGTTCGGTGAGACGAACCAGAGAAGATCTAGCGCTGCTAGAACTTCCTAGGCAGCATACTGCCTTGCTACCAGGCTATGGCTAGCGACCACCCGATGAAAATAACTTCAAGATCAACACGGATGCCTTGATCAACTCTGTTGACGGCATAGCGGTCATTGGAGGTGTAGCCAGATCGAGTTCAACCTTCTTGGGAGCTTGGTGCAAGCCATACATGGGGGTCTTGGACCCACTGATCGCAGAAGTCCAAGACATGAAGGAGGGCATGATTTTTGCCAGACTGAGAGGCTTCACGGAGGTGACCCTGGAGACTGACTGTCTAGAGGCAGTTAACCTATGGAACAATCGCTACGACGATCGCTCGATTGTAGCACCTATCTCCGCAGAAATTAGAGAGTTTTATCTTAATTTTTTATCTTTTATAATTCAGCATGTAATAAGAGCGGCAAAAGGTCCTGCACATCTTTGTGCTAAGCGTGCTAGTACGCTTAATGTGACTGAGAGCTGGCTCGAGACGACTCCTAGCTTCCTGATCAGCAGCATGTTGGTTGACTGTTCGACAAATGCCTTTGTTGAATAAAGCTCTCTGAAGTTCCCGCAAAAAAAGAGTAAATCCAGTATAGGAAACTCATGTACTTGTACTCATCGTACCAAAGCCTCTTTGATTGATTCCACGACCACGTGAGACGATGGATCCTATGGTGTGTTTGGTTACTTTCTGGCCATGGACTGGTTGAAATGAGAAAAAGAATCAAGCTGAACAGGGTGTGGTTAAAAAAACAAGGTAAAAAACGACGTGTTAGATAGTTTGGTTGCCTGCATATGTAGTTACTGCATTTGATATGTACTGCATTATGAAAGCAATTTTTATCCGGTGTTTGGTTGCGTGCATGCATTGTAATTAGAAGTTAACAACAACATTTGAACACAGATATTACAGTAGAACGCACATGGGCTTCGGAGGCCATAGACGAAATGACTACGTTAGAGGAAATCACGGGCACATCTACTGGTCGGTGCTGGCGGTAGCCGTCGTCTCTGTCAACAAGGCCGGGCACAAGGACGGCACAATGACGTGCGCGGTGTAGCCAATGATGTGTGCGTTCTTGAGGCGGAACAAGGCTTGGTGGAAGTCGATGATCGCATCATGGGTGTGGCGGAGGAGGATGCCGTGGTTGTCGCCGACGACACAGAAGGGGATGCGTCCGGGGAAGGAGAGGACGACAGGGAGGGCGCGGCGCATGGCAGGGTCAGAGAGGCTTCTACGATGAAGCCATAGCCGTTGACTAGCACACCGCAAGGGTGGGTCACAACCGCCGCCGACTGCCCCGCCGCAACGGCTGGCCACGACAGCCACAAAGGAGGGCTTCTTAAATGAAACCTTCGACGCCCGGGCCCGGCAAGTGGGATCGAGGGCTAGGTCCAAGTCAACCAAGTCCTCCTCGATCATTGGCTCCGACGAGTTTGGCTTCAGCCACTCCACCTTCTAGTTAGTTTTTGCAGGCCCATAGTGACCCCCTCGCTTCGTGTCATCCATACTCCATAGCCTCGGCGGCTAGATGAACCACATCGACAGCAACACAGTCTCATTTAATTGTAAGCTTGGGGGAGATTCACGGGCACTTTGTATCTTTATCTTTTCTACATTATTTTTCCGCAAAATTAGGATATAGGCTTTTATTTTTAATAAGGTCGAACTATCATTTTGTCCTTTTGAATAAGGAATGATCCTTTCTAGTGAGTATATGCATATATTAATGTGTGAGATCATTGTTGTTTATTTGAGAACATACTTGATGATTGTTGTGATCTAAATAGCAGCACATAATTACTTACATGATGATTATAAGTATTCCACATCGTAGTTGTTAATTTTTTTGAAAGGAGAAGAACTAACTATATATGCTAGCTCATTGAGGGGTTCAAGACATGTTAGGGCAAGCAAATAAATTAATCCTCTCCAAAAATTCAGAAGTGCTTTTGGAAATTAAATCTTTCCAAGATTCATGGATGGCTTGCATATCTTGCAAAAGGCGGAACGAGCCTTCGACATGACTCAATGATAAGAGACTAAGTCATTTAAAGAATAAAATATCTCGTTAAGAAAAAAAGGAAAATAATAATTGCTTGCCCGGTTGGAACAATAATGAAGTAGAACATGAAGTTCTTATCCTTCGACAACAAAACTAAGTAACAGAGTATGGATGCCTACATGATCATTAACGTGGGGAGTATGAGATATCACTTGTCACAAATCTTTTATCATAAAGAATTCCTCTAAAAAGTGACGGACTCATGCCTTTTTCATATATGTATCTCATAAACACAAGGTTGACCTTGTTCTTTAAAAGCCACAGTATTTGCACGAGGACGAGCAAGATATAAGCTCGGAGGACTTGATGAGTCCAATTTATGTGACAATTTTACTGATTATTTTGTACATAGTAGGCTTTGTCAAATTTTACGTGCCCCTGCGTTTCTTTTTGTTGATAATCCCTCAGGTGACTACTTTTGGACCAATTGTCATTCAATGGAGAAAAATTCTGAGAAATGCTAATGGAATCACATATTGAAAGTGATAACCACCTTTCATATAGGAATCAAGCAAGATGGCCAAAGAAATGGGCTTCATCGCTCTTGCAGACCAAACGACGGCGTTTCATACGCTCACGAGCGCCCGTATGAGCGGTCGTACGGCGCGCCGTTGCCACCGCTAGATCAACTATTTTCATCCACGTCGAATCAGATCATGGATCAGATGCCCGGAGACACCAAAAACTCATCCAGAAGGCCGAACCCTAGCCTTCAGAGTTCATCCAAACGAGGGATTAACAAGGAGAAGAGGGAGATTCCAATCACAGCGTAGAGGAGGAAAACATCATTGCCACCGTCATCATCATCATTGACCACTCCATCATCATCATAATCCAGATCCTTATCATCTGCAACATCAAGAACCCTAGTGGATCCCTTGGTGTATCATTTGAATCATTCATCCATGTATGCCATTACCATTGCTATGATGTTTGTTGTTCCCATGTTTGATTAGACCCCTAGTTCTCGGGGATATGGATGAACCTTGGTACGTTTATGATTTGAAACATTATGTGGATATGTTGAATGATTAGTTTTAATAACTTCATGAATGATGTGAAGGATGGCCATTCAACATTTGTGCCTTATGGCCACAAAGTATATCACTGCCATTGTAGAGGTAATTCGAGGTTATAGTAAAAGTGTATTGCCCTAACCTTTACAATTGACTAGAGGATTACGATTAACCATTAGAGAGGCTGCGTCCATGGGGGTATGCCTTAGTTATCATGAAATATAACCCTTTGGGGGATACTATGATGGTGGCGTGTTGGCACGAAGTCTAGCACGAATAGAACATGTACTATACCCGGCTTCGCCTAGCATAATCATCAACAATGACTCAAGTATTTGTTCCAGACTCTATGAGAATGCCTTTTTATTCTACTGTTTCACCCATAACTACAATCATGTGCGCTTGTAGGCCATCAAAGGCCACGAGTCGTGAGCCCAGCTCCTGGTGGGTGTAGCGCCACAGCAGGGCACGAACAGAGGAGGCAGTGGGACGACGACTGACGACACAGCGAGGTGGGAGCCGATCGAGGATGAGGTGGATCTGTCGCGCAGGAGGTGGGGTTGATGGGATCTAACGATTTTTGGTGGTGGTGAGACTTGGTGGTGACGGGAAGGAAGGCCGAAGGCAGATCTTGAAGCGAGCCAAGGCGATGGGCTTCGTTCACTGTGAAGGAGCTGAGGGAGAGGGGTAAGAGAGAGAGGGAGATCGACACAGTTAAGGATAGGTGATTATGTGGAAACACGTCCCCTCCGAGCCACACGCGTGCGCTCGAAAGCATCGCTCACGACTGGCTCGCTGGAAACTGTCGATTCGGCCGTTCCGAGCGACCCAGACTTGACACCCTGGATTGATGCTACAATGATCATTGCAATCAAGCTACAGTAAAAGGAGGATTAAGCTAATCGATTTTGCTCATCCAAGTATGATCACTGTTGGAATCAACCCTCAATTGAAATTCCTATGTAATTCAAACATTTGAAAAGTGAAACTAAAAGTTTTGCAAATGAGTAAATAGAAATCATGCTTAGGTTGCAAATATTCCCTAAGCTATTCTGAAATTGGAACCAACATTCTATCATATGATTAAGTGCCTCAAATCTATTCTAACACTGCCCGGTTTTATTTACTAAATGCCCTTTTTGATTTCTCAGAAATATCCAATAATTTCAAAATGCCCCAAACATGTTATGGCAATGCTAATTAATGCATGGTAATTGTTGGACCCAGCCCCTTATTTTTACAAGGCGGAAACGTTATTAAAATTAAAAAAACAGAAAAGTAGAAAAGAAAATAAACAAAATCTAGGCAAAAGGCCCCCCTCCCCCTGGGCCGAGGCCCAGTCTGGCCCACCCATTCGGCCCATCTAACCCCCCCGGGGGCAACCCTAGCCCCACCCCATCGCCCCACTCACCCCCGCCTACTCCCTCTCCACCCCCCTGATTGGATCAGGGAGCCAGACGCGTGCTCCCATGCCGCCGCCTCGCCAGGCCGCGCCGATGCCCCACCCCGACGCCACCGCACATCCCCGCAACCTTGCCCCTCCCCAAGGGACCTCCTTGCCGCCGCCCCTACCTCGTGCACACTGCCGCCGCCGCTCCTCCTCCTCTCTGGCTCCTGCCCTCACTCCTTCCTCCCCCTCTCCGGCCGCTCGCCGTGCCCCGGGCGCCCGCACTCGCCATGCTCACCGCTCCCCGCCGCGTGCCCCGATCGTGCCGCTGCAACCCCCTGCAAATGCCCCTCCGCACGGACTCGCTGGACTCCCCGCCACCCCTGGCCCTACGTCGCCCATCGCCCGCCGTCGCGGTGCACTCGTCCCCTGTTGGCGCCCTGGCCGCCATCACCGGCCTAACCACCACCACCGGCCGCCGATGGCCTTGAGGCCTCTGCCTAGACCCCCCGTTCCCAATTTGGTATGTGGGGTTTGACCCCCACTAACCCCACTGACAGAGGGGCCCATGCCCCCAAATAACGTTTTAAAATAATGGAATCAATACAAATGAATAATTAAAAATAAATAAATAGGTAATTAATTAATTAACATAACAAGAGTAATTAGATTAATTAAGCAATGTGTTAACTTATCACTAGATGACAAGTGGGCCCAGCCCAATTAGGCTAGCTAAATGGATTAATTAACACTCGTATTTAAATAAATCTAAGCAGAGAATGATAGCTGGGTCCCACCCTCCTAATTAATTTCATTAATGTTTGTTAAACTATAATTAGCTCTGTGACAATGATAGTGGGGCCCACTGGTCAGGTTTGACCAGTCAACCCCATAGTTGACTGCTGATGTCAGCATGACATGACATCATGTTGATGTCATAAAAGCATTTATTGAATTAAATTAAATCTATTTAATTTCTGAATATTAATAAAAACTTTAAAATTTAATATAAAATAAACCGCTAGTTAGATGAAAATAGTTTATATATGAAAGTTGATCAGAAAAATCCCATGAATCCGAATATGCAGTTCATTCGTCTATCACGTGCTCCTATCATAACGAACATGGAAATTTTCCATTGGATTTGTGTGTCCGGTAAAAGACAAAGACCCGGGAAATATCGTCAGATATTCTTCTAATCCGTCTGTGACGTGTAGTACTGTGTTAGTTCATGCCTAGGTCTGCATATTGCAATGGCATGCATCGTGTTGCATCTGTCTGCTTTATATTTATTGTTTCTCCCCCCTCTTCTTACCGGTAGACCCCGAGACTGACGTTGCTGTTGGGTATGGCTACACAGATGACGGTCAGGCCTTAGCATCAGAGCAGCAAGGCAAGCACCCCCCTAGATCATACTGATATCGCCTATTCTTTCTTCCTTATGCTTGGAATAGATTTTGCTACTGTTATAGTTAGCTCCTATTCTGATGCATAGTTTGTTCTGGATAAACTCCTAGTGTACCTAGCGCTTTAATAAACTTCTTAGCATACGTTTATTAGTGTCCCATGTGACCCCTTGGTTTCTTTTGCCCCGCTTTAATTATCAGTTACACGATCATGATGATCGACGAGCCAGGCCCGTCACAGCACCGCACACCCCCTTAGTTGTATGACTCTACAGAACTACTATCGAGTACCGAGGGTGACACCTCGTGAAGTACTCATGATGTTAGCTATGTAGTGTAGCTAGTCTGTCGTGGTAAACAAATGGTGATACCTCTCGGCCACTCCTGATGTCGGCTCTGTCGTGCACCCCCCTCCTGATGTGGGAGCCCCGAGGGTGATTCCTCTAAGTCCACCTTGACGGTTACATCGGGCGGAAACCATTGAGGGTGATTCCTCAGGTCCTGCCTTGATGTCTTATACACACGGATACTATGACTTGGTTCCAGAAAGATGTTGGTGATGGGTCGGCCCTGAGAGGTGCCCACGGTTTTATGACGACGAGGCGTGGCCGGGCAGGTGAGGCCCTTGCCACAAGACCTCGAGACGGGGCAACGGGGCCGCACATTGTGGGTCGCGCTCGTCATCACACTTAATAAAATGCTAAGGGTTTAGGTATTTGATCTGAGTTGGTCGTTTGACCTTTTTCGCACTAAACCTTCACATGGGATAAGTTATGGGTACTCAGCGTCGTTGTATCAGCCGAAGCTCTTCGGACATCAGCAATGGAGCGGCACGAGCCCGAGTGGTCCGCGACGACATTGTTCTTGTATAAGAGGTTCTAGGACTGACCTCGTCCGCCCACGCATCATGCGGAAGTGCAAAGGGTGAGTGGGCCAATGACCCCTGTGTCGGTGTCAAAACCGGCAGATCTCGGGTAGGGGGTCCCGAACTGTGAGACTAGAGTTGACGGTAACAGAAGACAAAGGGGACACAAATTTACCCAGGTTCGGGCCCTCCTATGGAGGTAATACCCTATGTCCTGCTTGGTTGTATGATGATATGGGGGGTTACATAGTTGATCTACCTCGAGATCAAATAACTAACCCTAGAGGAGTTGTTCTGTCCCTACACCCTAAAACCCTACGGCTTATATAGACGTCGAGGATGCCTAAGGTTTACACATGGTCGGTTACATGCCGAAGAGATAAACATGCTCAAAGGACGTGGATGTCGCCTAGAGGGGGGGGGTGAATAGTCGCTTTAAAATAATTACGGTTTAGGCTTGAACAAATACGGAATAAAACTATCGTTTAGTTAGTCAAGCACAAAACCTAAAACAACTAGGCTCACCTATGTGCACCAACAACTTATGCTAAGCAAGATAGACAACTAAGTGATAGCAAGATATATAACAAGAAACAATATGGCTATCACAGAGTAAAGTGCATAAGTAAAGGGTCTCGGGTAAGAGATAACTGAGGCATGCGGGGACGGCGATGTATCCCGAAGTTCACACCCTTGCGGATGCTAATCTCCGTTCGGAGCGGTGTAGAGGCACAATTCCCCCCAAGAAGCCACTAGGTACACCGTAATCTCCTCACGCCCTCGCACAATGCAAGATGTCGTGATTCTACTAAGGGACCCTTGAGGGTGGTCACCGAACCCGTACAAACAAGTTTGTGGCAATCTCCACAACTGAATTGGAGGCTCCCAACGACACCAAGAAGCTTCACCATAATGGATTGTGGCTCCGAGGTGACCTCAAATGCCTGGGGAAATCTCCACAACCTAATTGGAGACCCGAAAGCTTGCCTGGAGCTTTGCACCACAATGATTGAGCTCCGAGGCACCACCAACCGTATAGGGCGCTAAAGCACCCAAGAGGAACAAGCTCTAGGGTGCTCAAACACCCAAGAGTAATAAGCTTCTCAACTTATCACTTCCACGTATCACCGTGGAGACTCAAACCTATGCACCAAATCCAATGGCAAGGTCACACGGAGTGCCCAAGTCCTTCTATCCCAAATACCACCAAAGCAACTAATGCTAGGGAGGAAAATGAGAGGAAGAACGAAGAAGAACACGAAGAACTCCAAGATCTAGATCCAAGGGGTTAGCCTCACTTAGATGAGAAAGTGATTGGTGGAAATGTGGATCTAAGTCTCCTCTCTCTTTTCCCTCAAGAACTAGGAAGAATCATTGGAGGGATTGAGAGGTAGCAAGCTTGAAGAAGGTCAACAATGGGGGGCAAACTCGAGCTCAAAGGATAAGGTTCAATGGGGAAGAAGACCCCCTTTTATAGGTGGGGAAAAATCCAACCGTTATTCTCACAGCCCGCACAGAGCGGTACTACCGCTCCAAGGAGCGGTACTACCGCAAAGGGTAGCGGTACTACTGCTTGCGAGCGGTACTAAAAAAATACATCCGTGCCTACCACCGGTGGACAAAACACGAGATTTTGGTAAGGAGCGGTAGTACCGCTCTTGGAGTCGCGGTAGTACCGCTCCAAAGCGGTAGTAAAAAATTACATCCGCTCTAGCCGCGGTAGTACCACTGCAGCCTTTTAAGAACACCAAAACTGCCACAACTTTTGCAAACGGACTACGAATTCAACGAAACAAAGTTTGTTGGAAAGCTAACGACATGGGATAAAACAATCCTCATTGAAATATCAATAAGAATAAAATGATAAAAGGCCCATAAGAAAATGGTGAGAACCCTTCCTCGAATAAGACCGGTAAAACCTCCAACACCGGAAATGCAATAGATGAAGCATATGAAATCCGTTTTCGATGTACTAGAGCTTGTCACGAAGAAAACCAGAAGCTCATGAACCCACATAGAGAAAATCCAACCAAGAACCAAGAAAGATGATGATGCCAAGAATGCAATGGTTTGAGCTCTCAACGAACGATATGATCAAGCTACTCACTTGAGAGCCCCCCTTGATAGTACGACAATCGATCCTATCACCCGGTCTCTCAACTACCGGCATGAGACCGGTAAAATAGAAAACCCTATCAAGGTCAAACCTTAGCCTTGTGCATAATCCACTTGAGCTAGATGATGACAATCTTGACTTCCTCAAGATGGGCCACCTTTCTTGATTGTGTTGGCTTGATGAAGGTTAGATGATTGCTCCCCCATACTCCACTATGGGTGAGCCACTCTTAAGCACATCTTCACAAGTCCATTGTCACCACAATGAAATTATTTGGTGTTGTTTTAGTACGAACTCTTGATTAGATCGATCGGAAAGAATAGCTTGTGTTATTTTAGTACGAACTCTAGGATAGATAGAAAGGAAAGAATAGCTTTGAGGTGGTTTCATACCCTACAAACAATTTCTTCTTTTGTTCTCTTCTAGATAGGAACTTTGGAGTGATTCTTCATTGCACGTTGAGGGATGGTTATATGATACAACTATGTTAGCATTGTTGAGAGATTGCACTAGCAAAAGTACGGACCCTGGGCCTCATTTTCAATCATTGCGATATCGTTTGTGCTCACTTTTGTTATTTGCTACCTTGATTTTATTTATTTATTTAGATTATAAAAATATATTTCTACCATCCATATTACACTTTGCCGAACTAGCTGCACCTATACAATTTGCCATTGTATTGGGTGTGTTGGGGACACAAGAGATTTCTTGTATTTGGTTGCAGGGTCGTTTGAGAGAGACCATCTTCATCCTACACCTCTCAAGGATTGATAAACCTTAGGTCATCCACTTGAGGGAAAATTGCTACTGTCCTACAAAACTCTATGCTTGGAGGCCCAACACGTGTCTACAAGAATAAAGTTGCGTAGTAGACATCAGGCACCACCAACCGTCCAGGGTGCCAAAGCACCCAAGAGGAACAAGCTCTAGGGTGCTCAAACACCCAAGAGTAATAAGCTTCTCAACTTCTCACTTCCATGTATCACTGTGGAGAACTCAAACCTATTTACCAAATCCAATGGCAAGGGCACACGGAGTACCCAAGTCCTTCTCTCCCAAATACCACCAAATCAACTATTGCTAGGGAGGAAAATGAGAGGAATAATGAAGAAGAACACGAAGAACTCCAAGATCTAGATCCAAGGGGTTCCCCTCACTTAGAGGAGAAAGCGATTGGTGGAAATGTGGATCTAGATCTCCTCTCTCTTTTCTCTCAAGAACTAGGACGAATCATTGAAGGGATTGAGAGTTAGCAAGGTCGAAGAAGGTCAACAATGGGGGGAAAACTCGAGCTCAAATGATAAGGTTCAATGGGCAAGAAGACCCCCTTTTATAGGTGGGGAAAAATCCAACTGTTATGTTCACAGCCCGCACAAAGCGGTACTACCGTTCCAAGGAGAGGTACTACCGCAAAGGGTAGCGGTACTACTGCTTGCGAGTGGTACTAAAAAAATACATCTGTGCCTACCACCGGTGGACAAAACATGAGATTTTGGTCTAGAGCGATAGTAGCGCTCTTGGAGCCACGGTAGTACCGCTCTGGAGAGGTAGTAAAAAATTACATCCGCTCTAGCCGCGGTAGTACCGCTGCAGCCTTTTAAGAACACCAAAACTACCACAACTTTTGCAAACGGACTACGAATTCAACGAAACAAAGTTTGTTGGAAAGCTAAAGACATGGGCTAACACAATCCTCATTGAAATATCAATAATAAGAAAATGATAAAAGGCCCATAAGAAAATGGTGAGAACCCTTCCACGAATAAGACTGGTAAAACCTCCAACACCAGAAACGCAATAGATGAAGCATATGAAATCCGTTTTTGATGTACTAGAGCTTGTCACGATGAAAAACACAAGCTCAAGAAACCACATATAGAAAATCTAACAAAGAACCAAGAAAGATGATGATGCCAAGAATGCAATGGTTTGAGCTCTCAACGAACGATATGATCAAGCTACTCACTTGAGAGCCCCCCTTGATAGTACGGCAATCGATCCTATAACCCGGTCTATCAACTGCCACCATGAGACCGGTAAAATAGAAAACCCTATCAAGGTCAAACCTTAGCCTTGCGCATAATCCATTTGAGCTAGATGATGACAATCTTGACTTCCTCAAGATGGGCCACCTTTCTTGATTGTGTTGGCTTGATGAAGGTTAGATGATTGCTCCCCCATACTCCACTATGGGTGAGCCACTCTTCAGCACATCTTCACGAGTTCATTGTTACCACAATGAGCGGTGAGCCTCAAGCATGATCTCTCCGTGATGCTTCACTTGAGCTTGCACATCGCAACCTTGATGATGATCTCCACTTGATGTCATCTTCCATGGGATGTATGGGATTTGCCTCTTGATGCAAGCCCATGGAAATATACCTAACCCCACAAAAAACTCTCACGTAGACCATGGGTTAGTACACAAAGCGTAATGGACAATGCTTACCACACCATGGGATCACTTGATCCCTCTCGGTACATCTTGTACGATTTGTCTGTTGATAAACTTGATTCACATTTTGACTTAGTCTTGATCAACCTTGTATCGTAGCTTCTCTATTCATAAAGATAATGTCTTGAAGGTAAACATGAATGCTTACACAATCTTCTTCTTCAAGACATGCTTGCAATAAGCTTAGCTCCCACATGACCAATCTTTGGATAAACCTTGAATACCACCTTGGTCACCATATAAACTCCTTGAAACCAACAGATAGACTTCAAGAAGTACCCATGGACAGATCCTTAGAATATAACTCAAGGCAATCATTAGTCCATAGGGATTGTCATAAATTACAAAAAATCACACATGGAGAAATGTGCTCTTACACATGCCTGTTTGCTACATCAAACGTGGAGTGCAAGTCGTGCTTCCCGAAGCTTCCAGCTTGGAGACTCGGCCTTCAAATATTCCGGTGTTCGGTAAGTAGCCCATATAGTCTGGCCGATAAGAATAGGTCGGCTTCGTGAGGACCCATTAATCCAGAACTCCCTCAGTAGCCCCCAAAGTTGCCTCCAACGCGAACGGTCTTTAGCTTCAATTGCTTCACGAACAAAGTCTTCGGCTCGCGAGGCAAATTCCTTTCGCCGAACAGAGTTCGGCCTCCGATGACAAACAGCTTCCGAATAGCGGCACGTCCGACTATGAAATAAGTTGGCTTTGAAGGACAAATATTAGGGAGGAAAAGATAACGTTCCCTAACAACCTCTCAGACGAAAGGTCACGGCCCACCACGACTGCTAGGCCAATTATAGGAACTCGATGCGCGGTTCGAGCCCATTCCATCAACATGATCTATCAACGCATAGATCGTGCTTCGTTTCACACGGGATATGTTTAATCATGCATGCGCAACTATGCACACGTCTCGGGAAGTGGAGGGATTCGCGACACGGCGGAGGGGGCTGAAACGATAAACCTCATAAAAGGGGAAGAAACCCCCCCCCCCCACGGCTATTCACGCTCTCCCTCTGCTTCCGCTGCCTTCCATTCCTCTCAGCCTCCGACGCCCAGATCCAAATCTTCCGCCTCCCCCTTCCGAGCTCAGCAATGGCGGGCTCCAGCTCCAACGGCAAGTGGGATGCCTCTATAGTGACCAATGAGGACATCCAGGACCTCAAGAAAGCTGGATACCTCCCCGCCGACATCCCTCACCGCGTGGCGGAGGAGGGCCAAGTGATCCCCACCCCAAGCTAGGCGAAAGGGTGGTGTTCACCCCCACTCCATCAGGGGGTTGAGCTTTCCCCTCCACCCCTTTGTCAGGGGGTTGATGTTCTTCTACGGTCTCGACTTCCACAACCTCCCGCCGAACTCCATCATGCACATCTTGGCGTTCATCCTTGTTTGCGAGGCCTTCCTGCGCATCGAGCCACACTTCGGGATTTGGCTTCACGTGTTCAACATCAAGCCCAAGTGCGTCGGCGGCAAGCACGAAGATTGTGGCGGGGCCGTCATCGGCAAGCTCACCCACGTTGGGTGGCCATCGGGCACCCATATTGACACCATCAAGGGGTGGCAAAAGGAGTGGTTCTACATCACCGAACCGCAAGAAGAAAGTCAGCATCCCTCCACCGCATTCAGACCCGGTCCCCCCATCAGACTGGCTTCATGGCTCGAAAAGGGCCTTGTCTGGGGACCGGGCAAGGAGGTGAGCGACCTGCAGAAGCGCATCCGCTCCATGGTCGAGGAGGGCACACTACGAGGAAAAAGCTTATAGACAGTCGCTTACTAGTAGCGCACTATATTGCCACGCGCTACTGCTATTTACTAGTAGCGTGCTATATTAACCCGCACTACTAGTAAATATTACTGGTAGTGCGTGGCAAAATTACTCGCTACTAGTAAATATCTCCCACCATGCCCTGCAAACAAACCATAGTAGTAGCGTGGGTTTTAAAAACTGCGCTACTACTATGTTGATAGCTGTAGTGCAGGTGAGACGCCCGCGCTAATAGTATACTCCCGAACCACCCACCCCGGATCAACCCCGTGCCACCAACCGTCCCACTCCATCCACCACGTTTTTCCCAAAAAAGAAAAAGGAAATCCACCCCCGATCCAAATCCCCTCCACCGTCGGCCTCTCTTCTACCTCCTTTCCTCTCCTAAACTACTCGCCGCCGGCGAGTACTAGCACCAAAAGGGATAGATGCTCCCTCCCCCTCCTCCTCTCGCACCCCCACCACCGCACGTAGGGGCGGTCGTGCGACGCGCCAGTCGCCCTTCTTCCGCGACCTCGCCCTCCCCCCCATCCTGTCCCAGCGTAGCGGCTCTCGCTTCACGTCCGCCGCGGCCATTGCCCTGCCCTCCGCCACGCCGCCCCTCTTCACGTAGGTCAATCATGGCCCATGTCTGCGTCGTCGTCGCAGGTGAGTCTTCCACACACAGATATTGTGCAAGTTTCCAATGGAAGCTCGCGCGCGCAGCTGGAATGGCACCTGACTTGTCCACTGAGATTTGTTTGTTCGATACTACGATGACCTCTGAACCCAACTGAAACTTCGTCCGTACCAGACACTGCATGCCATAGCAGCCATGTTGTGATTAGTACAGAGGAACTAATTATCCATATCCATATATAGATCGGCATCATTACTGAATTCTGTGCGTAGCTTGTTAGTCGAGTCTTTGCCATGTACAGAGGAACTAATTAAGTTTGTTTCTCGAATGTCTGATGCCTAACAACGTAGGTCGCTCATCACTAACACTTTAAGGTGTTGGCGTTGTTCCTGGGCACGCCCTTCATGGTGGCATGCCACCGGTGGCACAACGGGCATTGTGGTGTTGCCATAGACGTTCCAGCTGTCGATGATGTCACTGGAGGCAGGTAGCAGCTTGACTCGGAAGAGGATAACGTTAGTGCACAACACAACATCACTGCAGCCCAAGTGGATTGGTGGGACGCCCACGTGTCGGTGCCCCGGATGCTAGCGTAGGTGTTGGGGATATAACCCCATGGTAAGACCCGCCCAGGAGGGGCCGGGTCATACCTGGCGGCTCGTTAGTGTATGGGCAGGAAGAGGAAGAATGGGCTGCACGGTGGCTCACCAGATGGGCTATGACGGAGGCCTAGAGTCAGGAAGAAGATGCAAGACCTAGGCGCATAAGCCGCCCGAAGACAGCCTGCCAGAGTTGGCTAGGCGGCTTAGACACAGAATCAGATACGTTGTAAGAGTCGGTATGAGACTTGTGTAACCCGTGGTCTTGACCTCCTATATAAAGGCGAGACCCGGGGATGGTTTAGACAGGATCGAACAAATCGAGAGCTAGGTCAAGCGAATACGCTCCCTTGTAATCGATACTCCAATCAATACACACAAAGCAGGACGTAGGCTTTTACCTCATCTCGAGGGGCCGAACCTTGGTAAATCTGTGTCTTTCGTCCCGTCCAACCCCTTTGAATCCACCGCCTTAGCGATGGCCTCGAATCTAAGTCTTCGGACATCCGCCGTGACAAAACCATGAAAGGTGGTGCCCACCATGGGGCCAGCACGCAATGGTGTTGAGTTCTCAAAGGGCTTTCTCTTAGGAATCAAAGGATAGGCTGTCGGCTTGATGACCAAGAGCCGCTGTGGCAAGCTCTACATTGACGACTCAGGATGGGGGCTGAAGCTAGCTTAGTCAAGTACGGCTATCGGGTTCCCATTGGCAAGATGCACGTGTTCATCGGCAAGCTAGATGGATCTACACCCAGGTCGGACATCTGCACCAACATTATCGAGCCGGCCCGGTGCGCAATACTCGCTCGTGTCCAGCCCGGCCGGAAGAGCGTCTTTGTTGGCTTCACACAAGACAACGGTGATTCCTTATTGGCAGAGACCTTGGCTTTCTTAGATGAAGGATCTTCTTGCGAGGATGGGGAATCGATCTATCAAATTCATGACAGCGGGTTAAGGGGCTATGCCAATGGTTACAGTATTCCGGAGCCTTATGACCCGCCGAGCCGATCTGTCGTGTTCATCGCAGGCCTGGTGCCGGCTTCCAATGGTGCAACGTCTGGAGCGGCGGCTGGAGCGGCTCCCCCTGATGCGGAGCCTCCTAAGGCACCGACACATGCTCTACTGGAGCTCATGGAGGAGCTGGCGGCTCTGATGGCCATGGAGGTGATGGCTAAGTATCAAGCAGAGCGTAACGCTGAGATCAACCGGATCAAGGGACAAATGGCTCAGGCCCAGGAGCATATTAAAGCGATGCAAGCCCAGAAGAATGCTGAGTCGGAACGATTAAGGGTGGAGGCTCTCTGCTTTGATCTGGACCAGCGGGCCTCGGAGGCGGTTCAGCATAGAAGGACTCAAGTCGGATTACCGATTCAACCTCGAAATCTTTTCAATACTCCGGGGGCCGGGCCAAGTACGCCACCAGTGGTGACCCGGGTGGTAGAGGCGCTGCGGCAGTTAGACCCGCTGCGGAGGAGCAGACCTTTGTCGCGGCACATTGTGCTGCCGCCTGGTCATTACTCAGATCCGGTTAAAAATATGATAGCAGCGACTGCTAAGCTTGACTCTCTCCCTTTGGCCGAAGGACTGCTGTTTGCTGAAGAGGCAAGGAACACGGTTAGCCTGTTGCAAACAGCGGTGGCTCAGCAAGAAAGGGACACGCACAGCCGGAGTCAGGTGCACTCCACGCCGGTTCATAGCCGTAACTACAATCAGCGGATTGAGTCGCCCACGGTCTCCAACAGTGAGCAGAGGCAAATCCCGCCCAACAACAACCCGCGTGAGATGGATATTCAGGGGGCTGTGGATAGGGGCCGGGCTCAGCGAGGGTCGGCAACGGTGACATATTACCCGGAGGTCCCTGAGCCGGCACCAGCAACACCCGTCGACGTCTCAGCTAGGGGATTTGGTGTGCAGTGGATCTGAGGAGTGTGCGCCTGCCCAAGGACTTTAAAGGGCCACAGAAGGTGCCTAATTACACGAGGATCTGCCCCCAGAGGCTTGGATTGAAAGCTATGAGCTTGCTATGGAGATGATGTAGGTCAACGAAGCAGTCTGTGCGAAATACTTCATCATGATGTTGGAAGGACCGGCCCGCACTTAGTTAAAGAGGTTACCACCGAATAGCATCACATCATGGGCCAAGTTGAAAGCACGGTTCATTAAGAACTTCAATGGAACTTGCAAGCAGCTGATGACGATTGTGGATCTGGATCTTTGTGCACAAAAGGAGGGTGAGTCGGCCCATCATTGGGTGCGGGGGTCTCGACGGTGTTCCACTCATTTGAGAATATTTTGGCGTCTCAGGCAGTTCTGATATTGGAAAGGAACTATCGTTTTTTGCCCCTGAAGCAGAAGCTCGGGCGGTTGAAGCGTTATTGTCAGGATATGAGTAAGCTCATGATGGCTCTCACCAAGTACGCGGATTCATATACCACCAAAGACCTAGACTCCGATGACGAGAAGTCAGGACAGGGTAATAAGGGCGGCAATGGTAAGAACCAACAGGGAGGTGCTGGTAACGGCAGCCAAGGCAAGCGGAAGAACCCGGATGGCGGGGCAGAATTTGTGGCGAACACCAATGCACAACCATCCGGGAACAGTTGCCCTAGGGGCAACATGAACTTTAGGCTGCCATTCGACAGGAATAGGGCACCTGTAGCCCCCACGCCTTACACCTTAGAAGAGGCACTAAACAGACCTTGCCCGGCGCACAGCCAGTCGGACAGGGAGGCCACCCACACTTGCAAGGATTGCAGTGTTATGCGCTCGTTTTGAGAGCAAAGCCTTTGTCAAAATCATAACAATAGTAACAGCCCGTCAGGTGGGTCAGGACCGGGTGGCTCAAGTGTCGGTTTCGGTGCAGGCGGGTCAGGTTCAGGTCATCCAGGCCAAAGCAATCAGAATCAAGGAAACCAAGGAAGTCATCAGCAGCAGAGCAATGGTGGTCAGCAACAGAATAACCACTCAAGTTATCAGAGCAACCCGAAGCAACTTAGTGGAGGGCAATATCACGTCTTCACTACGAACCTGGATAAGCGGGATCAGAAGCTGCACAAGAGGGCGGTCAATGCGGCCATGTCGTCTCTCCCGCGATATTTAAAATGGTCAGAGTACCCGATTACGTGGAGCCGGGAGGATCACCCGCCATGGGTCAACAATCCGGGTCACTTAGCTCTGGTAGTTGCTCCTCAGGTTGGAGGATACAAATTCACGAAAGTACTCATGGATGGTAGTAGCAGTATCAACATCCTATACTACGACACCTTCTAGCAGATGGAGTTAACCGACAAGGCTCTTAAGCCGTCATCGACCGTTTTCCATAGAGTGGTGCCAGGCAAGTCGGCTTACCTAGTAGGAAAAATTGCTTTGGAAGTGGCGTTTGGAGATGAGTATAACTACAGGGTGGAGACCTTGTGGTTTGAGGTGGTAAAGATTAAGAGCCCATATCATGCTCTGCTTGGCCGGCCGGCTTTCTCAAAGTTTATGGCCATGCCCTGTTATCTTTATCTGCAGCTCAAGATGTCGGCTCTCAACGGAACAATCACGGTCCATGGTTATCGTAAAGTAGCCATCGAGTGCGAGGAAGGAGACGCGGCTTATGCGGAATCAAGTTGCGCAGAAGCAGAGCTTAAGTTTTATAAGGATAACGTTGACCTGACAGATATGACTCCATTAAAGAAACCCAGTACTGAGTTTGAGCTGCCTTTGAAGTTTGCGGCTGATGACACGAAGCTGGTGGATTTTACCCCACGCGATTCATCCAAGCAGTTCACTATTGGAGCCAACATGGATCCCGCATAGGAAAGCGTGCTCATCGAATTCATCCGTGAGAATCGGGACATCTTTGCATGGAAGCCATCTGACATGCCAGGTGTACCGAGAGAGTTCACTGAGCACCACCTTAATGTGGATCCTAATTTTAAGCCGATTAAGCAATTCCTTCGTCGTTTCAATGAGGAGTGGCGTAAAGCAATTGGAGAAGAGGTAGCCCGGTTCTTGTAGTAGGGTTCATCGTGGAGGTATTTCACCCGGAGTGGTTAGCCAACCCTGTGCTGGTACTCAAGAAGAATGGCACATGGCGTATGTGTATAGACTACACGGATCTTAACAAAGCTTGTCAAGTTGACCCATTTGCTCTCCCCCGTATCGACCAGATTATTGATGCAACGGAGGATTGTGAGAGTTTATGTTTCCTGGATGCCTATTCAGGCTATCATCAGATCAAGATGGCAATTAAAGACCAAGATAAGACCTCATTCATCACACCTTTTGGAGCTTTCTGCTATGTGTCCATGCCGTTCGGACTCAAGAGTGCACAGGCGACTTACCAATGTTGTGTACAAAATTGTCTTCACGGTCAGATTGGACGTAATGTTCATGCCTATGTGGACGATATTGTGGTCAAGTAAAGGAAGAAGGAGACGTTGTTGGATGACCTGAAGGAAACGTTTGATAACTTACGGGTCTATAAGATGATGCTTAACCCGGCTAAATATGTTTTTGGAGTTCCTGCAGGTAAGCTTCTGGGTTTTTTGCTTTCAGAGCAAGGTACCGAAGCCAACCCGGACAAGATAAAGGCCATCACATCACTAGCCAAGCCGGCGAGCGTCAATGATGTACAACGCTTGCCGGGTCGTATTGCCGCTTTAAGCCGCTTCATCAGCCGCCTGGGCAAGAAGGCTATTCCTCTGTACCAGATGATGAAAAATACGGATGACTTTGTGTGGAGTAAGGCTGCATATGAAGCTCTTGAAACGCTTTAAAAGTAGTTGGTTGAGCCACCGATCTTAGCCGCTCCGGCTAAGAAGGAACCCCTGATCCTTTATGTAGCGGCTAATAATCGGGCGATCAGTGCTGCGATTGTGGTGGAGCGTAAAGAGGCAGGGAAAGAGTATCCGGTTCAGAGGTCGGTCTATTATGTCAGTGAGGTGCTTATCCAATCAAAGCAAAGATACCCACACTGGCAAAAGCTAATATATGGGGTGTTCATGGTGAATCGTAAGCTGGAGCATTATTTCCTTGGACATCAGATCACAGTGGTTAGCTCTGCTCCGTTGGGAGACATAATACAAAATCGAGAAGCCACTGGTAGAATTGCTAAGTGGGCGATGGATCTTGGGCCTCTAAATTTGAAGTATGCACCTCGCACAATCGTGAAGTCTCAGACATTGGTGGATTTCATAAATGACTGGATGGAGTGTCAGTTGCCGGAGGAAAAGCCGGACAATACGTACTGGACGATTCACTTTGACAGGTCCAGACAGTTGGAGGGCTCAAGGGCTAGAGTTGTCTTAACCTCTCCCAAAGGTGATAAGTTTTGTTATGTATTAAGGCTGATGTTTCCTTGCACAAACAATGCAGATGAGTACGAAGCTTTGCTTCACAGGCTTCGTGTGGCCAAGGAGATGAACTTGAGCTGGGTTAGGTGCCTTGGCGACTCTGATCTTGTGGCACAGTAGGTGTCAGGCATGTGGGGTTCCAAGGACCTGCGGATGGCGGCTTATCGGCAAGAGGTAGATATCGTCGCTGGTCATTTCAAGGGTTATCAGGTAGACCATATCGATCTTCGCAAGAACGAGGCGGCGGATGCATTGTCAAGGCTGCGCTCTCAGTGTAAGCCGGTGCCACCGAATGTTTTATTGGATGTAATTTATCATCCGTCTGTTAAGCTACAGTCGGAAGAGGATCCGGCTGTACCTGACCCGGAGGGGCAACTAGTGGCGGCTTTACACGCTATTCCAGACTAGACGTTGCCATATCTGGCATACCTGACCCGGGGCGAGTTGCCTGAAGATGAGACTCTGACGTGGTAGATCGTGAGGCGTTCTAAATCCATGACCATCATCGGATGGGAATTACACAAGTGCAGCGTTACTGGCGTCTTCCATCATTGTGTTTCACTGGAGGAAGGCAAGGAAATCTTATATGAAATACATGCTGGTGATTGCGGACATCACGCCAGGTCAAAATCTTTAGTGGCCAAGGCCTTCCGACATGGCTTCTTCTGGTTGACGGCTCATCAGGATGCGGAGGATCTGGTTGCTAAGTGCGACGGGTGCCAGAAGTTTGAAAGACGTGCTCATGTGCCGGCTCAAGAATTATGGATGATACCGATCACTTGGCCATTTGCAGTCCGGGGGATTGACATGGTTGGACCTTTCAAGTGGTCTAAGGATAAAAAGACCCACCTTTTGGTGGCAGTAGACAAGTTCACCAAGTGGGTTGAAGCTGAGCCGGTCAGTAAGTGTGATGCAGCCACGACAATTCAGTTTGTCAAGAAATTGATCTACCGGTTTGGATATCCCCATAGCATCATTATAGATAATGACATAAATTTGTCCAAGGGGGCTATGAAGGTATTCTGCGGAAGCGAGCACATCCGTCTTGATGTTTCGGCTCTTGCTCATCCACAGTCCAACGGTCAGACAGAATGGGCAAATCAGGAAGTCCTGAGAGGTATCAAGCCCCGGCTCATGGTTCCTTTGTAGAGAATGCCGGCTTGTTGGGTGGAAGAACTATCGTTCGTCCTTTGGAGCATCAATACTACGCCTAACAAGTCGACGGGTTACACCCCTTTCTTCATGGTTTACGGTGCGGAGGCCGTGTTACCAAGCGACATACGTCATGATTCACCACGTGTGGCGGCTTATGTGGAAACTGACAATGAGGCGGTGCGTCAGGATGCATTGGATGCGCTGGATGAAGCACACGATCTTGCAGCGGCTCGATCGACGATTTATCAACAGGACCTGCGCCGATACCATAGCCGTAGGGTCAAGACCCGTACGTTCCAAGAAGGCGACTTGGTATTACATTTGATTTAAGATCAGACAGATGCGCACAAGTTATCACCACCATGGGAAGGACCTTTCGCGGTTAGCAGGAATCTGAACAATGGGTCTTATTATCTCATCGATGTGCAAGAGGAATCATGTACCTTCGGGCAGGAAACTCAACGGCCGTGGAACATCACTCATCTATGGCCTTACTATACTTGAGTCATCGACTCTTACTTTTGTACATACATATTTTCTTGTATTTATACTCGTATAATAAAGTTGGCATCCCTGCAAGACGGGGCCTCTGCCATTTTTTCTCTGTGGCATTACAGATTTGTGCAAAGATGAACACCTCTATGTGGTCACTTGGGGGCTTCCAACCCACCGGGTTTAGCTTGCTCACCCTTTTGGTCGGCTCTTCAGCCAAAATAGCACCATCGTGCGACGACTTACAAGATGGCGACTTACAAGACGGCGGACCATGGGATGATGGCATGCAAGATGGCGAGAGGCTTAAGGTCACCCAAGAGGGCGAGCCGCCACGTTGCGAGTCGTTCAAACATGGGTGCATCGCCTTATGGACGAAGGTTTTCCAGGTCACCCAAGAGGATGAGCCGCCATGTTGCGAGCCATTCAAACATGGGCGCACCATTTTATTGGTGAAGGGTTTAACGTCACTCAAGAGGATGAGCCGCCATGTTGTGAGTCGTTCAAACATGGGTGCCTTACCTTATCGATGAAAGATCTCAAGTCGCTCAAGAGGGCGAGCCGCCATGATGCAAGTCGTTCAAACATGGGTGTCAAGTCGCTCAAGAGGGCGAGCCACCATGATGCAAGCCGTTCAAACATGGGTGCCAAACCGCTCAAGCAGACAAGCCACCATGATACGAGCCGTTCAAACATGGGTGCCATGGGAGCCAAAGAGGATTAGCCACCAGGATGCGAGCCGTTCAAATATAGGTACCATGAGGCAAGATGGGTCGTGGACCAGAGCAAGGCGCTAGAGTGGGTGAAGGCCGTCCCCCACTCTTGGTAGAGTCGTACATGCCTGTATGTTGCTGCCGCTCGTGCAGGGGTGCAACAAGCTGTCAACTCACCCCCTCCAAGGGCCTCATACAGCGGCGAGGGAAGCTCTCTCTCATCTGCTACGTACTCTTCGCCAAGTGGCCCGTCGTACTCTTAACAAGTGACGTTGTTTAAGGTTCAAACGACGGATTTATGTGACGTGAGAAGTAGCTTATGGGCCCCGGGGCACTCACTCCATTATAAATTCTGGTCTGTTGCGCCCTTAGCAGTTAATCTCGCCTAGAGACCCTGAGCCGTGCAAGATTGGCGGTCACTCTCATCAGAGACCCCGCACTGTTAAGTGGTTCAAAGCAACAGTTCCCCCTCAAAAGGGATAGAATATGAGTTTTCGAAAAACAAAAACAAGCGAAACGCAAGACCATCATACATTACATCATGCATTGCATCATACACATTGCATCATATATTGCATCATAGTTGCATCATACATTGCATTCATATCATAAGTGTGGCCAGAGCAAGATGAAAGATGAAGCAAGGTTATACTGAAGATCTCCGGGTTATGCTTTTCTCAAAGCCGCCCAGGTAAACATGGCAGATTGTTTTGTTTGGTTTTTGCAGAATTTATCCTTAAAAGATGAGCCGCTGATTAAGGCATAAGCAGATTGCATAGTATATTACAGGGCTCTCTAAGAGCACAAAAGACGAAAGGCTTATCAGTTTTGCACTTGTTCTGGCTCAGTCGTCTGGGTTACAATCACTCAAAGACAAGGAATTTAATTGGTTGGCGGGTCATCCTGCGTCGGGTCTTCGGGCTCTTCGATCTGAAAAAGATCCACATCCCAGTTGCAGTTTTGTAAGGCTTCGAATTGGGCATCATCGAAAAGTGGAGATGGATCAACATGAGGGGCGAAGAGCGGCTTACGACGTGCAGGGACCAAGTCTCTACCTTCAAAGGTAAGGTAGTGCAGCCGTTGGTTGTTTTCGTCATAAGCCGCCTGGTATGGAACCAGGTCCGTCTCATCAACCAATATGCAGGCAAGCCGCTGGGAGGCCTTAATGCACTTGGCATAATCAGCTTCCGTGAAGTCGGAGTCGTCATTGTTCTTGGAAGAGAAGTCGTTCATCATCTCTTCAGCAGTTAATTCCGGAGCGAAGGCAAGGGACCGGCTCAGTGCAGCTATAGCTCCTCTTTTGGCGGCTGATCGCCTTATTTCCTCCACCTGTTTGGGCAAACTTGATAAGACCTCTAGGATGCCCTTCATAAATTTGGGAACTTACTTGGCCGTCATCATAGCCTTGATGGTGCAAAGGGGCCCACTATACAGTTGCTTTGTTAAAGTGTAGACTGCTTTAAACTTCATCAGACTATAAAAAGATAGCTGACAACTGTTGGGAGACGTAGTAGTAAATCAAAAATTTTCCTACGCGTTCACCAAGATCCATCTATGGAGAAACCAGCAACGAGCAAGGGGAGAGTGGATCTTCATACCTTTGAAGATCGCTAAGCGGAAGCGTTACAAGAACGCGGTTGATGGAGTCGTACTCGCAGCGATTCAGATCGCGGTAGATCCGATCAAGTGCCGAACGGACGGCACCTCCGCGTTCAACACACGTGCAGCCCGGTGACGTCTCCAACACCTTGATCCAGCAAGGAGGAAGGAGAGGTTGGGGAAGGGCTCCAACAGCAGCACGACGGCGTGGTGGTGGTGGAGTAGCAAGGTAATCCGACAGGGCTTCGCCTAAGCGCTGCGGAGGAGGAAGAAGAGAGGTAGGGCTTCGCCGTGAGAGAGAGAGATCAAATCTTGTCTCAAAACATCCAAAACCTCAAGTATATATAGGAGGAGGGACGTGGAGGGCTGGCTTGGCCTCTACTCCAAAGAGGAGATGGCCGGCCGAATTAAAGGGAGAGTCCACCTCCCACAAGGGAGGTGGATCTCCTCCTTTTAAATCCTTTTTGCCTTATCTCCTTATCTCCAGCCACATGGGCCTTTAGCAAAAGTCTTGCCCAGCCCAATAAGGGCTGGCACACTTTATCTAACAGCCCATGTGGTCCTTTGGTCGTCACACCCCTCCCGGGGGTCCTCCGGCACCCTCCCGGCACTCCCGGTACACTACCGATGAGCCCGAAAACTTTCCGGTGACCAAAACTGGACTTCCTATATATCAATCTTTACCTCCGGACCATTCCGGAGCTCCTCGTGACGTCCGGGATCTCATCCGGGACTCCGAACAACCTTCGGTAATCACGTATACCTTTTCCCTATAACCCTAGCGTCATCGAACCTTAAGTGTGTAGACCCTACGGGTTCGGGAGACACGTAGACATGACCGAGACACCTCTCCGGCCAATAACCAACAGTGGGATCTGGATACCCATGTTGGCTCCCACGTACTCCACGATGATCTCATCGGATGAACCACGATGTCAGGGATTCAATCAATCCCGTATACAATTCCCTTTGTCTATCGGTATGGTACTTGCCCGAGATTCGATCGTCGGTATCCCCATACCTTGTTCAATCTCGTTACCGGCAAGTCTCTTTACTCGTTCCATAATACATCATCCCGTGACTAACTCCTTAGTCACATTGAGCTCATAATGATGATGTCTTACCGAGTGGGCCCAGAGATACCTCTCCGTCACACGGAGTGACAAATCCCAGTCTCGATTCGTGTCAACCCAACAGACACTTTCGGAGATACCCGTAGCGTACCTTTATAGCCACCCAGTTACGTTGTGACGTTTGGCACACCCAAAGTATTCCTACGGTATCCGGGAGTTACACAATCTCATGGTCTAAGGAAATGACACTTGACATTGAAAAGCTTTAGCAAACGAACTACACGATCTTTGTGCTATGCTTAGGATTGGGTCTTGTCCATCACATCATTCTCCTAATGATGTGATCCCGTTATCAACGACATCCAATGTCCATGGCCATGAAACCGTGACCATCTATTGATCAACGAGCTAGCCAACTAGAGGCTTACTAGGGACATGTTGTGGTCTATGTATTCACACATGTATTATGGTTTCCGGTTAACACAATTATAGCATGAACAATAGACAATTATCATGAACAAGGAAATACAATAATAACCATTTTATTATTGCCTCTAGGGCATATTTCCAACAGTCTCCCACTTGCACTAGAGTCAATAATCTAGTTCACATCACCATGTGATTAACACTTACATCACCATGTGATCATATCATCATGTGATTAACACCCAATAAGTTCTGGGGTTTGTTCATGTCCTGCTCGTGAAAGAGGTTTTAGTCAACGGGTCTGCGACATTCAGATCCGTGTGTACCTTACAAACTTTCCATGTCATATTTGTAGATACTGCTCCCACGCTCCACTTGGAGCTATTCCAAATGGCTACTCCACTATACGTAGCTGGATTTCTACTAAGAGTCATCCGGATTGGCTTTAAAGCTTGCATCATCGTAACACTTTACGATGAACTCTTTATCACCTCCATAATCGAGAAATATTTCCTTAGTTCTCAAGTTACTAAGGCTAACTTTGACCGCTGTCCAGTGATCCACTCTTGGATTACTCTTGTACCCCTTGACAGACTCATGGCAAGGCACACACAGGAGCGGTACACAGCATGGCATACTATATAGAGCCTATGGCTAAAGCATAGGAGATGACACTCATCTCTTCTTTATCTTCTGCCGTGGTCGGGTATTGAGTCTTACTCAATTTCACACCTTACAATACAGTCAAGAACTCCTTCTTTGACCCATCTATTTTGAACTCCTTCAAAAACTTGTCAAGGTATGTCTTCGTCGAAAAAACTTATCAAGCGAATAGATCTATCCCTATAGATCTTGATGCTCAATAAAATAGTAGCTTTATCTGGGGTCTTCCTTTGAAAAAAACTTTTCAAACAACCCTTCATGCTCTTCCAGAAATTCTACATCATTTCCGATCAATAATATGTCAACTACATATTCTTATAAGAAATTCTATAGTGCTCCCACTCACTTTCTTGCAAATACAAGTTTCTCATAAACTTTGTATAAACTTAAACACTTTGATCACCTCATCAAAGCATATATTCCAACTCCGAGATTCTTGCTCCAGTCCATAGAAGGATCGCTGGAGTTTGCATATTATTAGCATCCTTAGGATTGACAAAACCTTCTGGTTGTATCACATACAACTCTTCCTCATAGAAACCATTACGGAAACCTTGTTTTGTCATCCATCTGCCAGATTTCATAATCGAAAAATGCAGCAACTGCTAACAAAATTTTAATAGACTTTTAGCATCGCTACAGATGAGACAATCTCATTGCAGTCAACTCCTTGAACTTGGCGGAAACTTCTTTGCGACAAGTCGAGCTTTATAAACGGTGACATTTCACCATTAGCGTCTATGTTTATCTCAAAGGTCCATTTGTACTTAATGACCCGCCATTCAACAGGCAAGTCTACCAAAGTCCATACTTGGTTTTCATACATGGATCCTTTCTCGGATTTCATGGCTCCTAGCCATTTGTTGGAATCCGGGCCCACCATCGCTTCTCCATAGTTCGTAGGTTCATCGTTGTCCAACAACATGATTTCCAAGACAGGGTTGTCGTACTACTCAGGAGCAGTACGCGTCCTTGTCGACCTACGAGGTTCGATAGTGACTTGATCCGAAGCTTCATGATCATCATCATTAACTTCCTTTTCAACTGAGTAGGCTCTACAGAAACATCTTTCTGTGTTGCGCTATTCTCTGGTTGAAGCAAAGGTTCAACAACCTCATCAAGTTCTATCTTCCTCCCACTCAATTCTTTCGAGAGAAACTCTTTCTCAAGAAAGGACCCGTTCTTAGCAACAAACACCTTTTGCGCTTGGATCTGAGATAGAAGGTATACCCAATGTCTCATTAGGGTATTCTATGAAGATGCATTTGTCTGCTTTGGGTTCGAGCTCGCTAGGTGAAAAACCCATTTTCACATAAGCGTCGCAGCCCCAAACGTTAAGAAATGACAGCTTAGGCTTCTGTCAAACCATAATTCTCACGGTGTCATCTCAACAGACTTAGATGGTGCCCTGTTAAAGTGAATGGATTTGTCTTTAATGCATAACCCCATAACGATAGTGGTAAAACGATAAGAGACATCATAGTACTCACTATATCCAATAGAGCACGACTACGACGTTCGAACACACCATCACACTATGGTGTTCCAGGAGGCGTGAGCTGTGAAACAATTTCCACATTGTCTAAAATTGCATACCAAACTCGTAACTTAGATATTCACCTCCATGATCATATCATAGACATTTATCTTCTTGTCACGATGATCTTTAACTTCACTCTGAAACTCCTTGAACCTTTCAAACATTTCAGATTCGTGTTTCATTAAGTAAATATCCCCATATTTACTCAAATCATCAGTGAAGGTAAAGAAAAACAACGATATCCACTGTGTGTTTCAACACTCATTGGACCACATACATCAACATGTATTAATTCCAACAAGCCACTTGCCCGCTCCATCATATTGGATGACGTGGTCTCAGTCATCTTGCCCAAGAGGCATGGCTCGCATGTCTCAACCGATTCGAAATCGAGTGAGTCAAAAATCCATCATCATGGAGTTTCTTCATGCGATTTATACCAATATGACATTTAGCGGCAGTGCCACAAGTATGTGGTACTATCATTATTAACTTTATATCTTTTGGTACCAACGTTATGAACATGTGTACTACTACGATCATGATTCGATAAACCATTCCGAGTGGGTGTATGACCATTGAAGGCATTATCCATGTAAATAGAATAACCATTATTCTCTAACTTATATGAATAACCGTATTGCACTAATCATGATCTAATCACGTTCATGCTCAACGCAAACACCAAATAACATTTATTTAGGTTTATCACAAATCCTGAAGGTAGAGAGAGCGTGCGATGGTGATCACATCAATCTTGGAAATACTTCCAACACACATCGTCACCTTTCACCTAGCTAGTCTCCATTTACTCCGTAGCTTTTATTTCGAGTTGCTAACACTTAGCAACCGAACCGGTATCCAATACCCAGGTGCTACTAGGAGTACCAGCAAGGTGCACATCACTAACACGTATATCAAATATACCTCCATTGACATTACCAGCCTTCTTATCTACCAAGCATCTAGGGTTTTTCCGCTTCAGCGAACATTCTCCTCATAACAGAAGCACTTAGTCTCGGGTTCGGGCTCAACCTTGGGTTTCTTCACTAGAGCAACAACTGGCTTGCCATTCCTGAAGTTTTCCCTTCTTGCCCTTGCCCCTTTTGAAACTAGTGGTTTAACTTAACCATCAACACTTGATGCTCCTTCTTGGTTTCTACCTTCGTGTTGTCAAACATCACGAACAACTCAGGGATCATCTTATCCATCCCTGGCATGTTATAGTTCATCACGAAGCTCTAGTAGCTTGGTGGCAGTGACTTGGAGAACTGCATTAATCACTATCTCATCTGGAAGATTAACTCCCACTTGATTCAAGTGATTGTAGCACCCAGACAATCTGAGCACGCGCTCACCGATTAAGCTATTCTCCTTTATCTTGCAGACAAAGAATCTTGTTGGAGGTCTCATACCTCTCAACATAGGCACGAGCCTGAGATCACAATATCAGCTCCTAGAACATCTCATATGTTCCGTGACGTTCAAAACGTTTTGGAGCCTCAATTCTAAGCCGCAATGCATGACGCATTGAACTATCACGTAGTCACCAAAAAGTGCCTTTCATATGTTCACAACATCTACAGACAACACTTGAGGGAGTGGTGCAGTTAGCGGTACATCAAAAACATAAGCTTTCTGTGCAGCAATGAGGACAATCCTCAGATCACGGACCCTGTCCGCATTATTGCTACCATCAACTTTCAACTTACTTTTCTCTAGGATTGTATCAATAAAACTGTGGAGCTACAGCGCGAGCTATCTATGACATAATTTGCAAGGACATTTTTTAGACTAAGTTCATGATAATTAAGTTCATTTAATCAAATTATTAATGAACTCCCACTTAGATAGACATCTCTCTAGTCTTCCAAGTGATACATGATCCATGTCAACTACCCCGTGTCCGATCATCACGTGAGACGGACTAGTCATCCATGGTGAACATCTCTATGTTGATCGTATCTTCTATACGACTCATGTTCGACCTTTCGGTCTTCCGTGTTCCGAGGCCATGTCTCTACATGCTAGGCTCGTCAAGTCAACCTAAGTGTTTCGCGTGTGTAAATCTGGCTTACACCCGTTGTATGCGAACGTTAGAACCTATCACACCCGATCATCACGTGGTGCTTCGGAACAACGATCCTTAGCAACGGTGCACAGTTAGGGTGAACACTTCTCTTGAAATTTTATTGAGAGATCATCTTATTTACTACCGTCGTTCTAAGCAAATAAGATGTAAACATGATAAACATCACATGCAATCAATATAGTGACATGATATGGCCAATATCATTTTGCTCCTATGATCTCCATCTTCGGGGCACCATGATCATCACTGTCACCGGCACGACACCATGATCTCCATCATCATGATCTCCATCATTGTGTCTTCATGAAGTTGTCTCGCCAACTATTACTTCTACTACTATGGCTAACGCTTAGCAATAAAGTAAAGTAATTACATGGCGTTTATGATTGACACGCAGGTCATACAATAATATAAGACAACTCCTATGGCTCCTGCCGGTTGTCATAGTCATCGACATGCAAGTCGTGAACCCTATTACAAGAACATGATCAATCTCATACATCACAATGCATCACATCACATCCTTTTGGCCATATCACATCACACGGCATATGCTGCAAAAACAAGTTAGACGTCCTCTAATTTGTAGTTGCAAGTTTTTACGTGGTTGCTATAGGTTTCTAGCAAGAACGTTTCTTACCTACGTCAAAACCACAACGTGATATGCCAATTGCTATTTACCCTTCATAAGGACCCTTTTCATCGAATCCAATCCGACTAAGGTGGGAGAGACAGACACCCGCTAGCCACCTTATGCAACTAGTGCATGTCAGGCGGTGGAACCGGTCTCACGTAAGCGTACGTGTAAGGTTGGTCCGGGCCGCTTCATCCCACAATACCGTCGAATCAAGATAAGACTAGTAACGGCAAGCATATTAACAAAATCGACGCCCACAACTACTTTGTGTTCTACTCGTGCATAGATTCTACGCATAGACCTAGCTCATGATGCCACTGTTGGGAGACGTAGTAGTAAATCAAAAATTTTCCTACGCGTTCACCAAGATCCATCTATGGAGAAACCAGCAACGAGCAAGGGGAGAGTGGATCTTCATACCTTTGAAGATCGCTAAGCGGAAGCGTTACAAGAAAGCGGTTGATGGAGTCGTACTCGCAGCGATTCAGATCGCGGTAGATCCGATCAAGTGCCGAACGGACGGCACCTCCGCGTTCAACACACGTGCAGCCCGGTGACGTCTCCAACACCTTGATCCAGCAAGGAGGAAGGAGAGGTTGGGGAAGGGCTCCAACAGCAGCACGACGGCGTGGTGGTGGTGGAGTAGCAAGGTAATCCGACAGGGCTTCGCCTAAGCGCTGCGGAGGAGGAAGAAGAGAGGTAGGGCTTCGCCGTGAGAGAGAGAGATCAAATCCTGTCTCAAAACATCCAAAACCTCAAGTATATATAGGAGGAGGGACGTGGAGGGCTGGCTTGGCCTCTACTCCAAAGAGGAGATGGCCGGCCGAATTAAAGGGAGAGTCCACCTCCCACAAGGGAGGTGGATCTCCTCCTTTTAAATCCTTTTTGCCTTATCTCCTTATCTCCAGCCACATGGGCCTTTAGCAAAAGTCTTGCCCAGCCCAATAAGGGCTGGCACACTTTATCTAACAGCCCATGTGGTCCTTTGGTCGTCACACCCCTCCCGGGGGTCCTCCGGCACCCTCCCGGCACTCCCGGTACACTACCGATGAGCCCGAAAACTTTCCGGTGACCAAAACTGGACTTCCTATATATCAATCTTTACCTCCGGACCATTCCGGAGCTCCTCGTGACGTCCGGGATCTCATCCGGGACTCCGAACAACCTTCGGTAATCACGTATACCTTTTCCCTATAACCCTAGCGTCATCGAACCTTAAGTGTGTAGACCCTACGGGTTCGGGAGACACGTAGACATGACCGAGACACCTCTCCGGCCAATAACCAACAGCGGGATCTGGATACCCATGTTGGCTCCCACGTACTCCACGATGATCTCATCGGATGAACCACGATGTCAGGGATTCAATCAATCCCGTATACAATTCCCTTTGTCTATCGGTATGGTACTTGCCCGAGATTCGATCGTCGGTATCCCCATACCTTGTTCAATCTCGTTACCGGCAAGTCTCTTTACTCGTTCCATAATACATCATCCCGTGACTAACTCCTTAGTCACATTGAGCTCATAATGATGATGTCTTACCGAGTGGGCCCAGAGATACCTCTCCGTCACACGGAGTGACAAATCCCAGTCTCGATTCGTGTCAACCCAACAGACACTTTCGGAGATACCCGTAGCGTACCTTTATAGCCACCCAGTTACGTTGTGACGTTTGGCACACCCAAAGTATTCCTACGGTATCCGGGAGTTACACAATCTCATGGTCTAAGGAAATGACACTTGACATTGAAAAGCTTTAGCAAACGAACTACACGATCTTTGTGCTATGCTTAGGATTGGGTCTTGTCCATCACATCATTCTCCTAATGATGTGATCCCGTTATCAACGACATCCAATGTCCATGGCCATGAAACCGTGACCATCTATTGATCCACGAGCTAGCCAACTAGAGGCTTACTAGGGACATGTTGTGGTCTATGTATTCACACATGTATTATGGTTTCCGGTTAACACAATTATAGCATGAACAATAGACAATTATCATGAACAAGGAAATACAATAATAACCATTTTATTATTGCCTCTAGGGCATATTTCCAACAACAACTCCTTTCACCTGCAAGGAAAAGTCGAAGGTATAAGCCTCCCGGCGGATGTGCATTTAAATAACAATAATTCTGAGCCATATGCACTTACCAAAGATAGCAGCAGTCATCTTCGAGATGTGATCCTTGAGGGTTTTCAGCTCCGCTGATGCAAGATTGAGCCGTTCCTCGGCATCGCTCGCAGGCTTCTCCAGGGCGGCTTGCTTTGTTTCGGTAGTCTTCTTATATGCAACGAATTCAGCTTGGAGTTTCTCAAACTCTTCAACAACCGCCAGCAACTTCTCTTCTGTTATGGCCCGGGCGGTCTGTTGGGCTGACAGGTTTTCCCTCAAGTCGGCCCGCTCAGACTCGGCAGTATTCAATGCTTCCTGCATTTCACAAGTGAAAGGTTATCAATGTTAAGTCGCTAGGATGAAATAACTCTTATAAAGTCCCAAGCACATTGCAAGCAATATACTTGGCACTTGGGGGATAATGTTTGTGTTTTCATTTTCAAGTCCGTGATGAAAGTTTCGGCTCATCATTCTCATAATGCTCCGGACTTGGGGGCTACACCCGGAGAAACTTCTTACATGTGAGAGATCCGGGTCATCATTATCATAATTCTCCGGACTTGGGGGCTACAATTGGATCTATAACTTAGTACCGGCTTATATGCAATTTAACCCAGTACTTGGGGGTCACAGGTTAAAGCTCTATATAACCGAATTGAAGGTTTGGAAGACCCGGTCTATTATTTGCAATACTAATCCGGTTCTTGAGGGATAAGTACGGGTATAAGAGAGAGAGATAAGATGGAGGATAGCTCATATTTCTTCTTCATCAAACCAACAAGCTTGCTCTCCATATTGCGACTAGCAGACGACTGGTTCAGATAGCCAGCGTGTAAGTCGTCTGCAGTCATCTTCTCCAAGACAGGAAATTCGAAGTCAAGCTTCTCGGGGGAGTAAGTAGCGACTTTAGTGGAATGCTTTGTCACAGTATGTTGTGTGGGAGATTGATAACCCGTCCCAGTGATGATAACATCAGGGAGAGGCGAGTCTTTAGTGGAAGGATTGGTTGACTGAGGATCAGCCATGGGGTTATCAGAAGCCGCCGAATGATGACCCGCCAACTCTGAGGGCGGGGGAGTTTGCTCAGGCGCTTCTTTGGTAGCTTAAGAAGGTTTAATAGGAGAGTGGGATGACTCAGCAATATCCGGTTGTTGAGCAGTTGGAGCAACGGTAGACCCGCCGGTTTTTCTGCGTGTGGCTTGCGTCCTAAAAAAGCAAGGAATCGGCACATCGTATAGAGGTGATACAGGTAATATATACATGGCACAGGTGAAAACTTACTCTGGGTTGACCTTCATGGGTGGAAGTTTGGAGGCAGTTGAGTCGCTAGAGGAAGGAGGGGACTCCTACAAAATCTAATCAATAAGGTACAGTGAGAAGACAACATTGCAGAAATATAAGACGGATATTGGGTTCATGTTAAGTACCTCAGCAGGACATTTTCGTGGCACCGGGGCGTTAGGTAAGCCGGTCATGAGGTCCCCAGAGCCGGTACTCCGGGTCTGACATCGAGAGTCGTGCTATTGTTTTTCAAGGAAAATTTGGGATCTAAGTAAGCGAGAGGGTGCGAAAAAGGAACTTTTCGGATGACCCGCCGTATCTTCGGTTGGGGGAAGTTTTCTGAGTCAGAAGAAAGTAAAGTTACCTCAGGGGCGTTGGCGTGGCTCATTTCTGTCTCCTCCTGAGTAAAATCATTGTCCGTAAGTTGTATAAAAAGACAGCCAAGGGAATCAGGTTCTACCTCTGAGTCGTCAAGCTCAAGCAAGTTTTGAGCCGACGTCTTTGGTTTGCGGCCACGGGTGTTACCCCCCTGAGACTTCTTCTTCGTAGGAGGAGTATATTTTTTCTTCCAGAAGCTAGAGTTAGCCTAAAAGCAAGAGCCGCCAAAAGATATTAAGGCTGCTACATATATATAGTTAAGATGGAGGTAAAAGAGATTCAAAAGCCGTCCTTACATCTAGGGTTGGGTTTGCGGCGCGGAAAGGCTTTAACCCGATTGTACGGCAAACCTCTTGGGGCTCACGGGTAAGTTCCTTGATAGCAGAAATAATGTTCTCTTCTGTCAGAGAGGTGTGATTGAAGCAGAGGGGATCATTTGCATCACCCGTATACTCACACATAAGCCGGTCATGCCGGCTCAGTGGTAAGGTCTTCCAAGAGATCCAACAGCGGGTTAAGTCAATTCATGTCAAACCGTTCGCCAAAAGGGCTCTGATCCTGGCAAAAGCCGAAGCATACTTTGCTCATGTTGTGGCAGACATCCGGTCTGGAAGTTCAGTTGAGGTGCAGAATCGGGTAGGACAATAACCCGGCAGTGGATGTTCTCCCTCTAGAGAGGTGTCTCTACAATAGAACAAAGTTCTGTTCCAATCCTTGGGATGACTTGGCATTCGAACAACTGGAAAAACCATATATCTTCTTCTTTGGATGGTGACTCCGCTGAGCTCCAAGCTTGGGCCAGCCGCCACTTCCGTTTGGCGGTTGACGTAGAAAAAGTCACGGAAAAGATCAACTGACGGCTCTTCTTGTAAGTAAACTTCACAAAGGACTTGGAAGTTGCACAAGTTGGAGACGGAGTTAGGGGCAATGTCCTGAGGATGCAATTTAAAGAAATGGAGGACATCTCCGAAGAACTTAGATCCGGGCGGGCTGAAAACCATGTATGAGGTGGTCAAGAAAGATAACAATTTCACCCTCTTGTGGGATGGGTTTCTTCTCCGAACCCGGAATCCGCCAATGAATAACATTCTGAGCCGGCAAGGTTCCCGCATCTACAAAATCCTATAGGAACTGTTCGGAGACCCTAGAGCCGACCCAGTTACAAGAAGAAGACGCTCGAGACATGATGGCGGGTCAAGGTTGTGAAAAGTGGTAGTATGCGACAAGTCAGAAAGTAACTAGACAAACCAAGACGACTGATGAAATTAAATACTGTGATGCTAAGCTACCGGTATAGTTTATTGGAAGAGCCAGAAGTTTGGTGGCGGGTTAAGTGGACAAGGCCATGATGCAAAAAATTGATAAGGACATACAAACAGGTTTTGCATAATAAACTGAAACTCCAAGATCTACAAGCAAGGAAAAATCAGTTTTTATTCAACCCTAGCGGGGAACTAAGGAAGAACAAGCAGTCTAGCGCAAGGAGAGGAAACAAGTATAGATCTAGGTTGGGCTACTATTGATTTTGCATGAGTGGCCGCAATGGATAAGCAAACATCGCAAGATCTAAAGGGTGGTTCGACATTTGGCATTATGAGGAAGAACATAAACGCTAATGGGGTCCAATGAACTCGACAGGGTTCAAGTGCTAAGCTATAGATCTAAGGGAGGATGAAGAACATACCTTAAGGAGGCGGCGAACACATGTGAAAGTTTGGAAACATTCAGGTTGATGCAGCGGCCAAGTTTCGTCGAGGGCGATGAGGCTCCACCAGCGCGACGGAGCTCGAGAGTGTTGGCGTCGAGAGGAGGAAGAAGAAGTGATGGCGACGGAGAAAATGAGACAGACCCCTCGCGGTCCTATTTAAGGGGATGGAAGGCCAAACGGGCACGCGGGAATCAAGGCGAAGAATAATAACCAATCGAGACGGACTCCTCGATCTTTGGGCTGACTGTTTAATGACAGGATCTGCGGCATGCGTCATGGAATCTTTTCGAAGTAAATAAAGGTGACGTCAGGAAGGGTTATGTGTTTTTCCCTTTGAGGTGACAAGGGCTTGAGACTTGCCGCTGGATAAAAAGTTGAGATTGACATGAGCAAGCTCAAATCAATCTGGGGCCCAATGTTGGGGATATAACCCCGTGGTAAGACCCGCCCAGGAGGGGTCGGGTCATACCTGGCGGCTCGTTAGTGTATGGGCAGGAAGAGGAAGATTGGGCTGCACGGTGGCTCACCAGATGGGCTGTGACGGAGGCCCAGAGTCAGGAAGAAGATGCAAGACCCAGGCGTGTAAGCCGCCCAGAGACAGCCTGCCAGAGTCGGCTAGGCGGCTTAGAGACAGAGTCAGATACGTTGTAAGAGTCGGTATGAGACTTGTGTAACCCATGGTGTTGACCTCCTATATAAAGGCGAGACCCAGGGATGACTTAGAAAGGATCCAACAAATCGAGAGCTAGGTCAAGCGAATACGCTCCCTTGTAATCGATACTCCAATCAATACACACAAAGCAGGATGTAGGCTTTTACCTCAGCTCGAGGGGGCAAACCTGGGTAAATCCGTGTCTTTCGTCCCGTCCAACCCCTTTGAGTCCACCGCCTTAGCGATGGCCTCGAATCTAAGTCTTCAGACATCTGCCATGACAAAACCACGACAATAGGTGACGTTGGAAACTAAGATGGTCTTCTTTTACTTGTTTTTTGAAGAAACTATAGCCTCCACATGTGCATGGTAGACTCAGTTCTGCAAGTAGGTAGTATCTTGATTTCTGCTAGACATGTAGCCATGGAGCTGGAAAAAATTGCTGCTTTGCATAGGTTCATGGCCCTGCCATGTGCTTGCTCCTGTCTATGTCCATGAGCAACAACAAAATCAATCATTTAGTAGCATATCAGTCTTAGACCTTAGTACTTGTCCTAGTAACTGGATATACCAGACTGTATAGTGCTAGTGCACTTTCATTTTTGTTAAGTCTATACACCCTGCCCGAGAAAGTAGTAGCCATCACTTACCTTTTTGTTGCGTGCCTTATATAGGATAAATTGGTTTATTGATGTAGAGTCTGGGCTACTTCATAATCTGTTTTCAACATTAGTTAGTACTACTAGATAAGTAGTAATTCTTAACATCTTTGTAGCTTGCAAAAACCATATAGCAAGTAATTCTGAACATCTTTGTACCTTACAAGAACATACTTGAAATCAGTTGACACATGACCCCCACGGCGGAGCTACTACCCAGGGTAGTCTAGGCAAATATCTTTGCCTTAAATTTCACTTTGAGCTTGTTTTGTGTCCAATTTGATTGATTGTAGGCATGTATCCAGTTTGATTCACTCACAGTTTTCGTGCCTTAAATTTCAATCAATGGTACTAGTGTACCTTAAGAAAGGATTATATAACAGGAAGGTAGAAGAATGTCATTGCCATGTTGTGCTTAATGAAAATAACCTTCATTCTGGTTATATATTGTTTCTAACTATCTTCGTTTGCATAATGTGTTTTCTACCATTATATCCTGCTAGTTACTAATTCTTGATTTATCTATGGTTTTATGTTTTATAGGTCATCTTTATGTCGATCTACTTACTACAGATGATAACTTGGCAATCAATCATCTACGTGATCTCCATCAAGTGTGGTATTTAGAGACCCAATATTTTACTTTTGGATTTTGGTTGTATTTGTTGAACACCAAGTAATGTATATCTACTAGTATTCTAGTGAGCTCTTGCATAGTTAAGTTATACATTTTCTTTTCGTACATCGAATCTGCCACACCAAAAAATTATTCCTGCCTCCACCACTGCTGACAACAAGCTTGTTTGAATTGAGAGTATTCTATGGGAGCTCAGTCAGTTATCCTTGATCTTTGGACTGTCATATTTTACATAATCATGTTATTGTTTGAAGTGGGCATCGAATAGTTGAGTCTTATTGCCTTTTTAGTGTGTTTATATTTGAAAGGGGGACAGGGCAACATGTTGCACTCCTGCTTTTGTTAGAGAACTATATTTTATTGTTATCCATGCTATGGTCCAAACTCCTTTTTATTTTGCTCATATGATATTTCTCATCTTTTTTCTGTCCTAATGCCTCATGTACTTACAGTAGAAATGTTCTAAATTTAGTGCTTCCGTAACATGGCCAGGGCAATGGATAAAATCTAGATGCTAAGTTGACTTTTTTCCTGGGGATTTGCTTATCATGAAGATGCATGCAACGATGCAGAGGGAGCAAATCATTTCTAGAGATAGGATGCCACCGTTTGGTGTTTTTATGCATTTTGGTTTGCTTGTAAATCTGTTTGCACTAGCTGCAAATAAGTGACTTGGCAAGAAGTGTAGGTGTTTTAATTGAAGGCATGAAAAGCCATGTCAATTATGTATGCTCTTACTGGATGTGCTCTAATGCTGGTTTATTATAAATCTTGTATTTGTAATGATGTGTACCGGCTTATTACAAATCTTTGTTTGTTGTAGTTGTTGGAAATGTAAACATAAAATGGAATTGGTTCGTTTTTTTTATTTCCTAATAAGTTAGTAGTAGCATGGGTAGGGAACTAGGCGCTACTAGTATATAGGATACTAGTAGCATTGGTAGCTCACCCACGCTACTACTATTTCATTAGTAGTAGCGCGTGTACGTTATAGCAGTAGAGTGTTTATTATTGTATTTCCTTGTTCATGATAATCGTTTATTATCCACCGATGTGATATCAGACGGGGAAACTGTTGGAAATATGCCCTAGAGGCAATAAATAAAGTGTTTATTATTGTATTTCCTTGTTCATGATAATCGTTTATTATCCATGATATAATTGTATTAATTGGAAACCGGGATACATGTGTGGGTACATAGACAAACACAATGTCCCTAGTATGCCTCTAGTGAACTAGCTCGTTGATCGAAAGATGGTTAAGGTTTCCTAGCCATGGACATGAGATGTCATTTGATAACGGGATCACATCATTAGGAGAATGATGTGATGGACAAGACCCAAACTACAAACGTAGCTTATGATCGTGTCAGTTTATTGCTACTATTTTCTGCATGTCAAGTATATGTTCCTATGACCATGAGATCATGCAACTCACAGATATCGGAGGAGTACTTTGTGTGTATCAAACGTCACAACGTAACTGGGTGACTACAAAGGTGCTCTACAGGTGTCTCTGAGGGTGTCTGTTGAGTTGGCATGGATCAAGACTGGGATTTGTTACTCCGTGTGACGGAGAGGTATCTCAGGGCCCACTCGGTAATACAACATCACAATAAGCCTTGCAAGCAATGTGACTAAGTTTTATTTACGGGATCTTGTATTACGGAACGAGTAAAGAGACTTTCCAATAACGAGGTTGAACTAGGTATGGAGATACCAACGATCGAATCTCGGGCAAGTAGCATACCGAAGAACAAAGGGAACATCATACGGGATTAACTGAATCCTTGACATAGAGGTTCGAACGATAAAGATCTTCGTAGAATATGTAGGAACCAATGTGTACATCCAGGTCCAGCCATTGGTTATTGACCGTAGAGGTGTCTCGGTCATGTCTACATAATTCTTGAACCCGCAGGGTCTGCACACTTAAGGTTTGGTGACGTTTCGGTAGTATAGAGTTGTGTATGGTGATGACCGAAGTTTGTTCGGAGTCCCAGATGAGATCCCGGATGTCACGAGGAGATCCGGAATGGTCCGGAGGTAAAGATTCATATATAGGAAGTCCTGTTTTGGTCACCGAAAAAGTTCCGGGCTTATCGGTAGGGTATCGGGAGTGCCGGTAGTGTACCGGGAGACCTCCAGGAGGGGTATTTCGACCCAAGAGGCTTCATGGGCTGTGGGAAAGTAATAACCAGCCCTCAGTGGGCTGGTGGAACAACCACAATAGGCCCATGTGTCTGGAAGAAAGAAACCCAAAGGAAAAGGTGGAAAAAAGGCAAAAAGGAGGAATCCTAGTCCTACTAGGAGTGGAGGAGGAGAGTCCTCCTCCACGTCCCACTTTGGCCGAAGCCTCCAAGGCTTGGAGGCAAGGCTGCCTCTCCTCCTCCCTTCCTCCTATATATACTAGTGGATTTCTAGGGTTTTGCACTAGTTTTTTCAGCCACGTGCAACCCTAATCTCTAGTGCATAGTTTCTCCTCTAGATTGGTTTTCTGCAGTGCTTAGGCGAAGCCCTGCTGGAATTGCTCCACCATCATCGCCGGAGCGCCATCAGGCTGCCGGATAATTCTTCTTCCTCTCCACTCCCTCTTGCTGGATCAAGACGGTGGAGATCGTCATCAAGTTGTACGGGTGCTGAGTGCGGAGGTGCCGTCCGTTCGGTGCTAGATCGGAAGGATCGAGATCAAGTTCGTGAGACGGATCATGATCAAGTTCATGGGACGGATCGTGATCGGATCGTGGGACAGATCGTGATTGGATCGTAGGACGCACGGCGATTTGGATCGCGAAGACATTCGACTACACCAACCGCGTTTCTTAACGCTTCCCGCTTAGCGATCTACAAGGGTATGTAGATCCACTCTCCCTCTCGTAGATGCTCATCACCATGGATAGATCTGCGTGTTAGTAGGAAATTTTTTGTTTCCCATGCAACGTTCCCCAACAGAAACTCTGCCCCCAAACTGGCGGAGAGCGGGGATGCCTCGCATCCCACCACTCCAAGTGCCTTGAGGGACGCCATGGAGGTGCCGTCCGAGCACACTCCTATGGAGGCGGACACCGGTGGCGAGGGAGACCTTACCATGGCCGAGGCAAATGCCTCGGCCATTGAAGACCGGGGGCCGACACCCCTCCTAGGCACTGAGGAGGCCAGACGAGCGGGTGCTCAGTCCCCTCCGAGAACATCTTCGGAGCACACTATGCCTCCGGAGGCACCGGTTCAATCCCTGGTACGTGATTGGAGTATCTGATCATCACTGGCACCACTGACCAATAGGTGGTCGGTCATGGAGGAGGCTCTATCGAGCGCCTCCATCCCCGAAGATCACTGCACCCTTATGGGTGCGGTATTGCAGAGCATCCAGTCCGTTTACAACGGACTGAAGGAGGCCTTCAAAGGTCTCCTTACAGGTCTTCAAGTAAGTCACCTGATACTCTTATTAGCAAAGTTTTTATTTTATTTCTATTATATACATGGCAGCCCCCGATCTCTAGGTGAGGTGAAAAAATTCACCTAGGGGTCACTCCTGTATCCGATATCGGACTAGATACACTTTAAGTATCTAACATGTTAGGATAACTCCTAATAAGGTCCTGCATATGATCGGTTTGACTAATAATTTGGGAATTGAGAACCCATGTAATATATCAACTGTATGTGTAATGCGGCTTTGTCATCGGCGGCGGCTATAAATGGCGCCGAGTTGGACGAGCTAAATTGGAAGCTTAAGCGCTTCGAAGACGAAGTTGAGGCCTTAACCGAAGATTCGATGAGGCCCAAGGTACGTTAAAACAGAATCCGAATACCTTTGTATGAACTCCATTATCCGAATACTATCAATGCAGCTTTTTCACATTGGACAATGTACGCGCAGCCTCAGCGAAAGAGATGGGGAGGCTCAAGGCCGAGCTCTAACGCGGGAAGGAAGAAACGGCCGTCGAGAGGGTGGCTGCTAAAGAGACTATTGTCGCCCTCTCCGCCATGCAAGCCACCAGTGGCAAGCATGAGACTTGCGTGGCGGAGGTCCAGCAGGAGCTCAAGGACGCCAGTGATAAATGTGAGGCCTTGGAGCAGACGAATAAGGCGAGCTCCGCTAAACTGTCCACTTTAACAACCGAACTCCAGAAGGAGTGGGTGGATAGACGGTTCTGCGAGGATTAAGTGCGCCAAGCCAAAGACATAACAGATGGTAAGTCGTACTCACTAAAGTGCGTATTCGGGGATAGCAAATTCGCATTTCTTACCAAGGTGTGGTGATCCTCGGGCGCATCCCCCGATCTCCAGAAGAGCGTGGCGGACGCCGATCAGTTGTTCACCTCGCGGGGAGAAGGAGACGAAGCTCGGCTATTCTGGGAACAATTTGGAGCCCCGAGCGTCCTCCTCTTCTAGTGGAGCAGCTGAAACAGCTGATGGAGCTGCACCACATGGCGGAGCCGGCCATGAAGGACCTCTGTATCCGCTTATGGCTCTGCGAGCCGCTGCCAGGCAGCTACTTTGCCCTAGTGTAGAGGTTGATTGCTGCTTTGCCCGCCTCGACACCGTCAAGCGCTCCTCCTCCATCGAGGGAGTCTGAATGGCGCTTGTAAGAGCAAAGGTGCAGTAGCCGGGGATAGATCCGATGAAGGTAGCCACCGCCCCGCCGCCTCCCAGGAAGGAGCATAGACGCCCCGAGATATACTTTGATGGAGTGATGGAGAGTGCTCTGGTGATAGCGTCCCAGTGTCCGGTTGATCATTTATTTGAATGAACAGTAACGTGTACGAAGACTTGTCCAACCTTTTGATGATATTAGTATTTGTTCTTATATGGTTTTGCATTCCTTTATAACTCCTATGTGGTTTTTTAATACTGAAATATGCGAGTCGTCGGCTTCAACCCCCATGTAGATACTACATGGGGTGTCTATGTCAATGCGCTATGTCCCTTAGCCGAATTATCGGAACCCGAAGGCGGTACAGTGCGGCAGACTAGGCAATCAGACTATAGTTCTTTATTTCTTTCACTTAGCCATAGGGGCGCGAAAAGGACTACAGGAATCGTACAATTAGCCACCGAAGTGTTGTGATGTTCGACCGAACCGTGGCCAAAGCCGATATCACAATGTTTGCACAAAGGGCAAGTTCCTCGTATAACACAAAATAACCGCTTACGAGGATTGAAGTATAATACTTCCAGCTCGGGTTCACAGACCGAATCTCACATACTATGATAGTCCGTTTTCGGCTTCCTCCCCTGAGGTGCTTGACCAGACTATCCGAAAGCACAATCGCAGGGGTGCTCCCTTTGCCCTTTTAGCCGAACGAGCAGAACGTAAAGGGGCAAGCACAGGAGCCGGGCAACCCAACTATTGACCCAAGACATAGTTCGGAATTGATGCATATAAAGCAAACACTGATGTTGCTTGAAGCTACGTTGGTATTTCCCCAAAGAGGAAGGGATGATGCAGCACAACGGCGGTAGGTATTTCCCTCAGATATGAAACCAAGGTTATTGAACCCGTAGGAGAACCAAGGAACACAACGTAAACAGCCCCTGCACACAAATAACAAATACTTGCAACCCGATGTGTTAAAGGGGTTGTCAATCCCTTCCAGGGTACGGCGCCAAAAAGGCATGTGGCCAGGAGACTATCTTGACTTGATCCTCCCCGGCAACGGCGCCAGAAATTGGCATGGAGATGGGAGAAAGATTTGTAGTAATTTGATAGATAGATCGCAAATAAAATAAATAGAAATAAAATGCAGCAAGGTATTTTTGTATTTTTGGTTTAATAGATCTGAAAATAAATGCAAGAGAAAAGTAGATCGCAAAGGCAAATATATGAGAAGAAAGACCCGGGGGTCGTAGGTTTCACTAGTGGCTTCAATCGAGAAAAAATAGCAAACGGTGGGTGAACAAATTACTGTTGGCCAACTGATAGAACTTAAAATACTCATGACGATACCCAGTCAATGATCATTACATAGGCATCATGTCGAAGATTAGTAGACCGACTCTTGCCTGCATCTACTACTATTACTCCACACATCGACCGCTATCCAGCATGCATCTAGTGTATTAAGTTCATGGAAAAACGGAGTAATGCAATAAGAACGATGACATGATGTAGACAAGATCTATCTATGTAAAGATAGACGCCATCATTTTATCCTTAGTAGCAACGATACATATGTGTTGTTTCCCTTTTTGTCACTGGGATCAAGCACCGTAAGATCGAACCCACTACAAAGCACCTCTTCCCATTGCAAGATAAATAGATCAAGTTGGCCAAAAAAACAAATATCAGAGAAGAAATATGAGGCTATAAGCAATCATGCATATAAGAGATCAAAGAAACTCAAATAACTTTCATGGATATAAAAAGATAGATCTGATCATAATCTCAAAGTTCATCGATCCCAACAAACACACCGCAAAAGAGTTACATCATATGGATCTCCAAGAGATCATTGTATTGAGAATCCAGCGAGAGAGAGAAAGCCATCTAGCTACTAACTACGGACTCGAAGGTCTACAAAGAACTACTCACGCATCATCGGAGAGGCACCAATGGAGGTGTTGAACCCCATTCGAGATGGTGTCTAGATTGGATCTGGTAGTTTTGGACTCTACGATGGCTAGATGAATATTTCGTCTGTCTCCCAGGGTTTCTGGAATACTTATTTCTGAAATCCATGTGCAAACATAGGAGTGATACCGACTGAGGGGATCCCCAGTTTACCAAAAATGCTACTCCCTCCAAATTGTGCCAGGCTTCCATCAAGGCAAGCGCTGTTATTTATTAGATTAACGTCACAAAAATGCTTGTAGCACCCAGCTAAAACGATATATTTTAGGCCTCAATCTTGTTATTTTGTACTGTATGTTTGTTGGGCCATCATTAGTTAATTCTACTTATGCAACTTTTTCTTCCCATGCTAATCATCGTGGTAACTCAGCAAACAGCTGTGGCCTTTGCGACTTTGTATGCCTGTATTGGTTCTGAAACTGGTATTTATAGAGCAAAGAGGCAGTTCGAGGGGCACCCGAGGTGGGCACAACCCACCAGGGCACGCCTGGGCCTCCTGGCGTGCCCTGGTGGGTTGTGCCCCATTCGGGGCACCCCCCCAGGCGCAGCTAGAGCCCGTTGTGTTCCTTCTGGCCCATAAAAAATCATCGTGAAGTTTCGTGGCATTTGGACTTCGTCTGGTATTGATTTTATGCGATGTAAAAAACATGGAAAAAACAGCAATTGGCACTTGGCACTATGTCAATAGGTTAGTACCAAAAAAGATATAAAATGACTATAAAATGATTATAAAACATCCAAGATTGATAATATAACAACATGGAAAAAATCAAAAATTATAGATACGTTGGAGACGTATCAAACACCAAGACGTTGAACGCATGATAGAATGTACATAAGGCGATTTGTTTTTAAACTCGAGCACCCGGTTGATTAGCCGGTTGCCACGCATCATACCGAATAGGTCCACGAGAAGAGGGATAGAGGGAAAATATGCGCCAAAAAAGGACTGATGAGGCAAACTTGTGCCACACAATTTACATTTTTCTCAACAACTCTTATAGGTCGAATTGCCGAAGCAACTGTTTATAGGTATGTGAAAGAAATAAACATATACAGGAGTTGTTGTACTAGGGGTCTTCGATTGATAACCCAATGTCCACGATATACCTCGTTGCTAGTTAACTCCTGCTCTTAGATGCACCTTGATGGGTGCTATTGTTCGGCGAACGGATCTTGCAAACAAGGTCTTTAGAGGCCGCCGAATTGTAGGTGAGATTTACGCCATATCCAGGTTCTTTAGGAGCACCTGCATTTTGTCCGAAGGCACGTTAATGGTAGAGGTTCGGGCCAGCCGAACACCCATCTTTATTTCCCCACCGCTACCCATGGAATTTTAAGTGCGAAGTTGTGCCTCCTTGGCATGTAGTTTAGTAGTCGTAGGGTTGTGCGGTGGGGGGAGAGTCCCTATTGAAGGGAGGAGGAAGGATCTGAGTTTTTGGTCTGAAGCCGAACTCGATTCCCATCTTTGTGTGCCTTTATGGCGGATGTCGTAACTTGCCGATCTTCTTTGTAGCTGAATTCGGCCGCCAGGGCCAATGCGTGTTCCTCAGTTCTAAGGGAGCGCTCTGTATTGCCATTAATAGTAATGACCACCTTGGGGCCCGACATCTTGAGCTTGAGGTATGCATAGTGTGGGACTGTGTTGAAACGAGTGAACGATGTCCGACCAAGCAGCGTGTGATAGCCGCTGTGGAAGGGGATAATGTCGAAGATTAAGTCTTGGCTGCGAAAATTATCGGGCGAGCGAAACACAACTTCTAGGGTTATAGAACCCGTACTTCGGGCCTCAACACATGGGATCACTCCTTTGAAGGTAGTGCTATTGGGTTTGATCCATGACGGATCTATGCCCATCTTTTTCACCGTATCTGAGTAAATCGGGTTAAGGCTACTTCCTCCGTCCATTAGGACTTTTGTGAGGTGATACCCATCTATAATGGGGTCTAGGACGAGGGCCGCCGAACCCCCGTGACGGATACTGGTTGGGTGATTGCGCCGATCAAAGGTGATCGGGTATGCAGACCATGGGTTGTACTTCAGGGCTACGGGTTCCATAGCACAGACCTCCCAAAGGGCGCGCTTCCTCTCCTTCTTAGGTATGTGGGTGGCGTATATCATATTCACCGTTTTGACTTCGGGAGGAATTTTCTTCTGTCTGCTACCAATTGGACACCGAGGCTCATCCTCATCCTCGCTAAGAGAGCTTTTGCCTTGGTCCTCGCGTGGTATCTTGCCGGCCTGTTTAAACACCCAGCAATTGTGGTGTGTGTGGTTGGCGGGCTTCTCCGGAGTCCCATGGATTTGGCAAGGCCTTTCCATGATCTTCTCTAGCTAGGTGGGTCCGTCGCGATTGCCTTTAGGAGGCTTCTTCCGCTGCCCAGGTCGGGAGTTGGGGAATCCGGCGTTTACAGTCGTGTCATCGGCATCGTATTATTGTGTCGGCACTTATTCTTATTGCGCTTTGGTTTTCCGTTGCCATCCCGGGCTTCAGAGGCTACGGGATCTTCAGAATTGTGGTTGTGTCTTGCCAGCTAATTGTCTTCGCCCACGCAAAAGCGGGTCATGAGGGAAGTAAGGGCGGACATGGTCCGAGGTTTATACTGGCCAAGCTGGTGGGCCAGCCATTCGTCCCAAATATTGTGCCAGAAGGAGGCTATGGCCACAGCATCCGGACAGTCGACAATTTGGTTCTTCTTAGTCAAGAACAGATTCTAGAATTGCCGAGAAGACTTGCCGGGCTTCTGGACGACGTTGCTGAGATCGGAAGAGTACGGCAGGTGGACATAGGGTCCCTGGAAGTTAGAGCGGAACGCATCTTCCAGGTCTTCCAAGCATCCAATGGAGTTTTTAGGAAGGCTATTTAACCAGTGTCGAGCTGGCCCCTTAATCTTAAGAGGTAGATATTTGATGGCATGGAGATCGTCTCCTCGCGCCATGTGGATATAGAGGAGGAAGTCCTCAATCCATACGGTTGGGTTAGTAGTCCCATCATACTGTTCTATATTCACGGGTTTAAACCCCTTGGGGAATTGATGCTGCATTACCTCATCTGTGAAGCATAGGGGGTGAGAGGTGCCTTTGAACCGTGCTATGTCGCGCCTGTATTCGGCGTCTGTGTGGACCCGGTTGCATTCTCGGACTCTGTTGTTTTGGTCGAACCATGGTCTGTACCCGCCCCGTCTATCGGGTGAGTACTCTCTGGATCCGTAGATGGATCTTGTACGGCCTGCTCTGTGATCCAGGTCATCTCGCAGGTCGAACCTGTCATTAGGCTCTAATGGCTCCTTACCCCGTCTTCGGGGCATTGTTGGTATATAACTGGTGTAGTCAGCCGTCTTGTCCCGCCTGCGAGGGGGGCGGTCTGGCTTGTCGTATGGATTACGGTTCGGAGACGGAGTATCAGTGAGTTCGTCATCGAATTGCGGCAGCAGCCTTCTCCGTGGGTAGCTTTTGGGCTGGTCCGACAAACCGGTTCCGTATACTTCCTCAGCCGAGAGGACTTTTGTCCATCGATCATTGAGGTCATCCAGTTCGGCTTTGAGTTGCTATTCTTTAGCTTTCAAGCCGCGAGCAGTTGCTATGAGCCACTGCCTGATTTGTTCCTGATCTTCGAGGTTATCATGGATGTACAAGTCATCGGCCTCAGGTATATCTTCCTCGACGGGGGGAGGTAATTACCGTCTTCAGAGTCATTGACGTTATCGGGGTTGTTTTGGTCCTCAGGCCCTTCTGGACCCTCTAACGGGTGTTCGGGGATATAGGGATTGCCATGGTCAGCAAGGGTATTACCGTCCCTGTTGCAGATAATAGCTTTCCTTCCCTTGTTCCCTTTGGACCGCTTATGCGGTTTCCGGCGCCTTGACAGCGCATCGCCCGACTTGTCGCCATCGTTGTTACGCGTATTGTCGCTGTTAGTGGCAGGAGTATCTACCATGTAGACATCATATGTGGAAGTGGCGGCCCACCTCCCGGTGTTAACGTGGGTGGGAGCACGGTCCTCTTCATCCATGTATTCTGCCTCCTCGGAGATATAGTCCAGCATGTCGGTTAAATCTTCAACAGTGGCTATCAAGTGGGTGGTGGGTGGGTCGAAAAATTCGTCCTGACCCGCACCGTAACCAAACTAAGCATAGATCAGGGCTGGATCGTCGGTGATCTTCATTGACGAGATCCGATCTAGGGCCTTGTCTATCGCTGAGGGACCTATAGGATCCAGCTGTTTGGAATTTGTGGAGTTAACCTCCAAGGCGTCCAGACATGGGGAGTTTTCGGCAAGAACACGTGTCCGGGCATCTAGCTCAATGGCTGAACCAGGATAGGAGATTGGCCCATCCCCATGGGTGACCCCATTGGCATGTTCGAAGAAGGGGCTCGAGGTTAAAGCCTCAGAGTCCTCGGGTGCTACACGCGAAGCTGCGAGCCCAGTTAACGAAAAGTCACCCTGAGAGTCTACGAAGAACTCTAAGTTTCCGAATCTGACCTCTCGATCAGGGACGTAGCTCTCAACACGGCCTAGATGGCCGGTGGGATCAGCCTACAGCACAATGCTGCCGAAGATGAAGATCTGTCCAGGGACAAAAGTGTCCATGTTGCGGACCTCCTCATTTATGACAAGGCGAGACGTTGATTCCATCTTGCCCATAGAGGGACTCTCAATGAAAGCACAAATGTTGGTGTCAAAACCGGTGGATCTCGGGTAGGGGGTCCCGAACTGTGAGACTGGAGTCGATAGTAACAAGAAACAAAGGGGACACAGATTTACCCAGGTTCGGGCCCTCCTATGGAGGTAATACCCTACGTCCTACTTGGTTATATTGATGATATGGGGGGGGTTACAGAGTTGATCTACCTCGAGATTGAATAGCTAACCCTAGATGAGTTGTTCTGTCCCTAGACCCTAGAACCCTCCGGCTTATATAGACGCCGAGGATGCCTAGGGTTTACACATGGTCGGTTACATGCCGAGGAGATAAACATGCCTATTTTCTACATCAAACGTGGAGTGCAAGCCGTGCTTCCCGAAGCTTCCATCTTGGAGGCTGGGCCTTCAAATATTCCCGTGTTCGGTAAGTAGCCCATATAGTCCAGCCCATAAGAATACGCCAGCTTCCTGAGGACCCCTTAATCCAGGACTCCCTCACCTTGTGGACTTAGGATTTAGGCCGGCGGGCTGGCCTCTCTATTGAGCCTAGGTAGGGCGACGATATGTTGATATCCCGAGGCCGGACATGACATAGGAAAGTGTGTCCAGCCGGAGGTGATCAAGCGTGTTGGAAATATGGTGCACCCCTGCAGGGATGAATTCAACTATTCGAATAGTTGTGTCCACTGTAACAGGACGACTTGCACTTGTACCTTGATCTACTAGAACAATAATTGTTACTTCAAATTGAAATGAATGTTGGCTCTGTTGGAAATATGCCCTAGAGGCAATAATAAAGTGATTATTATATTTCCTTGTTCATGATAATTGTCTATTGTTCATGCTATAATTGTATTAACCGGAAACCATAATACATGTGTGAATACATAGACCACAACATGTCCCTAGTGAGCCTCTAGTTGGCTAGCTCGTTGATCAATAGATGTTCACAGTTTCATGACCATGGACATTGGATGTTGTTGATAACGGGATCACATCATTAGGAGAATGATGTGATGGACAAGACCCAATCCTAAGCATAGCACAAGATCGTGTAGTTCGTCTGCTAAAGCTTTTCTAATGTCAAGTATCATTTCCTTAGACCATGAGATTGTGTAACTCCCGGATACCATAGGAATACTTTGGGTGTGCCAAAAGTCACAACGTAACTGGGTGGCTATAAAGGTGCACTACAGGTATCTCTGAAAGTGTCTGTTGGGTTGGCACGAATCGAGACTGGGATTTGTCACTCCGTGTGACGGAGAAGTATCTCTGGGCCCACTCGGTAATACATCATCATAATGAGCTCAATGTGACTAAGGAGTTAGTCATGGGATTGTGTGTTACGGGACGAGTAAAGAGACTTGTCGGTAACAAGATTGAACAAGGTATAGGGATACCGACGATCGAATCTCGGGCAAGTAACATACCAATGGACAAAGGGAATTGTATACGGGATTGATTGAATCCCCAACATCATGGTTCATCCGATGAGATTATCGTGGAACATGTGGGAGATAATATGGGTATCCAGATCCCGCTATTGGTTATTGACCAGAGAGGTGTCTCGGTCATCTCTTCATGGTTCCCGAACCTGTAGGGTCTACACACTTAAGGTTCGATGACGCTAGGGTTATATGGGAATAGTGTATGTGGTTACCGAAGGTTGTTCCGAGTCCCGGATGAGATCCTGGACGTAACGAGGAGTTCCGGAATGGTCCGGAGGTAAATATTCATATATAGGAAGTGAGGATTTGGTCACCGGAAGTGTTTCGAGAATCACCGGTAATGTACTGGGACCACCAGAAGGGTTTCGGGGGTCCACCGGGAGGGGCCCTGGCCCCGGAAGGCTACATGGGCCAAGAGTGGGAGGGAACCAGCCCCTAGGTGGGCTGGTGCGCCTCCCACCTCAGCCCAAGGCACAACAAAGGGTGGAGGGGGCCAAACCCTAGGCGTGAAGGGGCCCTAGGCCCACCCTAGGGCGCCGCCCCTCCTCCCCACCTTGGCCGCCGGCCCTCCGGGCCATCTAGAGTTGCCGCCACCCCTAGGGAGGGAACCCTAGGGGTGCGCACCCTCCTCCCTCTCCTCCTATGTATAGTGGAGGGTTTTGGGGTTGTGGACACGCAACTCTCTCTCTCTCTCTCTCTCTCGGCGCAGCCCTACCTCTCCACCTCCTCGTCCTTCGTAGTGCTTGGCGAAGCCCTGTCGGAGTACCGCGCTACTCCACCACCACCACGCTGTCATGCTGCTGTTGGAGTTGTCTTCCCCAAACCTCTCCCTCCTCCTTGCTGGATCAAGGCGCGGGAGACGTCACCGGGCTGCACGTGTGTTGAACGTGGAGGCGCCGTTGTTCGGTGCTTAGATCGGAATCGACTGATTTCTGAATTGCTGCGAGTACGACTCCACTTTGCGATATTCAAAGGTACGAAGATGCACTCCCCCCCCCCACTTGTTGCTGGTTTCTCCATAGATTGATCTTGGTGATGCGTAGGAAAATTTTGATTTACTACTACGATCCCCAACAGTGGCATCATGAGCTAGGTCTATGCGTAGATTCTATGCATGAGTAGAACACAAGTAGTTGTGGGCGATGATTTGGTCAATTTGCTTGCCGTTACTAGTCTTATCTTGATTTGACGGCATTGTGGGATGAAGCGACACGGACCAACTTTACACGTCCGCTTACGTGAGACTGGTTCCACCGCCAGACATGCACTCATTGCATAAGGTGGCTAGCGGGTGTCTGTCTCTCCCACTTTAGTGGGATCGGATTCGATGAAGAGGGTCCTTATGAAAGGTAAATAGCAATTGGCATATCACCATTGTGGCTCTTACGTAGGTAACAAACGTTCTTGCTAGAAACCCACAGCATCCACGTAAAACTTGCAACAACAATTAGAGGACGTCTAACTTGTTTTTGCAGGGTATGCCATGTGATGTGATATGGCCAAAAGGATGTGATGAAATATATATGATGTATGAGATTGATCATGTTCTTGTAATAGGAATCACGACTTGCATGTCGATGAGTATGACAACCGGCAGGAGCCATAGGAGTTGTCTTAATTTATTGTATGACCTGCGTGTCAATCAAAAAACGCCATGTAATTACTTTACTTTATTGCTAACCGTTAGCCATAGTAGTAGAAGTAATAGTTGGCGAGACAACTTCAGTAAGACACAATGATGGAGATCATGATGATGGAGATCATGGTGTCATGCCGGTGACAATGATGATCATGGTGCCCAGAAGATGGAGATTAAAGGAGCAAGATGATATTGGCCATATCATGTCACTATATGATTGCATGTGATGTTTATCATGTTCTACATCTTATTTGCTTAGAACGACGGTAGCTTAAATAAGATGATCTCTCACTAAAATTTCAAGAAGTGTGTTCCCCCTAACTGTGCACCGTTGCTAAGGTTCGTTGTTCCTAAGCACCATGTGATGATCGGGTGTGATAGGTTCTAATGTTCGCATACAACGGGTGTAAGCCAGATTTACACACGCAATACACTTAGGTTGACTTGACGAGCCTAGCATGTACAGACATGGCCTCGGAACACGGGAGACTGAAAGGTCCAACATGAGTCGTATAGAAGATACGATCAACATGGAGATGTTCACCATTGATGACTAGTCCGTCTCACGTGATGATCGGACACGGGCTAGTTGACGTGGATCATGTGTCACTTGGATAACTAGAGAGATGTCTATCTAAGTGGGAGTTCATTAAATAATTTGATTATGTGAACTTAATTATCATGAACTTAGTCTAAAATGTCTTTACAATCTATCTTGTAGATCCAATGGCCCATGCTAATGTTGCCCTCAACTTCAACGCGTTCCAAGAGAAAACCAAGCTGAAAGACGATGGAAGCAACTATACGGACTTGGTCCGTAACTTGAGGATCATCCTCATAGCTTCCAAGAAATTATATGTCCTCGATGCACCACTAGGTGACGTACCCGTTTTCCCAGCAACTAAAGACGTTATGAACGCCTGGCAGTCATGTAGTGATGATTACTCCCTGGTTCAGTGCGACATGCTTTACAGCTTAGAACCGGGGCTCCAAAAGCATTTTGAACAACAAGGAGCATATGAGATGTTCCAAGAGCTAAGAATGGTTTTCCAAGATCATGCCCGAGTCGAGAGATATGAAATCTCTGACAAGTTCTTCAGTTGTAAGATGGAGGAAAATAGTTCTGTCAGCGAGCACATACTCAAAATGTCTGGGTTGCACAACCGCTTGTCTCAGCCGGGAGTTAATCTTCCAGATGACTCAGTTATTGACAGAATCCTCCAGTCGCTTCCACCTAGATACAAGAGCTTTGTGATGAATTACAATATGCAAGGGATGGGGAGGTCCATTCCTGAGTTATATTCGATGCTGAAATCAGCGGAGGTGGAAATCAAAAAGGAACATCAAGTGTTGATGGTGAACAAGACCACTAGTTTCAAGAAAGGCAAGGGTAAGAAGAACTTCAAGAAGGACGGCAAAGCAGTTGTCGCGCTCGATAAGCAAGTTGTCGGGAAGAAGAACAAGAATGGACCCAAGCCTGAGACTAAGTGCTTTTATTGCAAGGGTATCGGTCACTAGAAGCGGAACTGCCCCAAGTACTTAGCGGATAAGAAGGCCGGCAACGTTAAAGGTATATGTGATATACTTGTTATTGATGTGTACCTTACCAGCGCCCGTAGTAGCTCTTGGGTATTTGATACCGGTGTTGTTGCTCACATTTGTAACTCCAAGCAGGAGCTGCGGAATAAGCGGAGACTGGCGAAGGACAAGGTGACGATGCGCGTCGGGAATGGTTCCAAGGTCGATGTGATCGCCATCGGCACGCTATCTCTACATCTACCTTCGGGATTAGTTTTAAACCTCAATAATTGTTATTTAGTGCCAGCTTTGACCATGAACATTGTATCTGGATCTCGCTTGATGCAAGATGGCTACTCATTTAAATATGAGAATAATGGTTGTTCTATTTGTTGGGGAACGTTGCATGGGAAACAAAAAAATTCCTACGCACACGCAAGATCTATCCATGGTGATGAGCATCTACGAGAGGAAGAGTGGATCTATGTACCCTTGTAGATCGCTAAGCGGGAAGCATTAAGAAATGTAGTTGGTGTAGTCGAACGTCTTCGTGATCCAAATCGCCGAGCGTCCCATGACCCAATCACAATCCGTCCCGATCAAGCACCGAACGGACGGCACCTCCGCGTTCAGCACACGTGCAGCTTGATGACGATCTCTGCCTTCTTGATCCAGCAAGAGTGAGTGGAGAGGTAGACGAGTTCTCCGGCAGCATGACGGTGCCGCGGTGATGGTGGTGAAGCAATTACGATAGGGCTTCGCCTAAGCACTGCAAAAAACCGATCTAGAGGAGAAACTATGCACTAGAGGAACGGGTAGCACGTGGCTGAAAATCAAGTGCAAAAACCCTAAAACCTCTAGTATATATAAGAGGAAGAGAGGAGGAGACTTGGCGCAAGGGCCAAGCCCTCTAGGCTTCGGTCGAAGTGGGAGGAGAGGAGGAATCCTCCTCCAATCCTAGTAGGACTAGGACTCCTCCTTATTTTGGCCTTTTTTCCTTTTTCAAACTTTTTCTCTTTGGGATTTTCTTCCCACGCGCATGGGACTTGTGTAGGACTTCCACCAGCCCACTAAGGGCTGGTATTCACTCTCCCACAGCCCATGTAGCCTCTTGGGTCGAAATACCCCTCCTGATGGTCTCCCGTACACTACCGGCACTCCCGGTACACTACCGATGAGCCCGAAACTTTTCCGGCGACCAAAATAGGACTTCCTATATATCAATCTTTACCTCCGGACCATTAAGGAGCTCCTCGTGACGTCCGGGATCTCATCCGGAACTCTGAACAATTTTTGGTCACCACCATGCCTAACTCTATACTACCGAAACGTCACCAAACCTTAAGTGTGCAGATCATGTGGGTTCGAGAACTATGTAGACATGACCGAGACACCTCTACGGTCAATAACCAATAGCGGGACCTGGATGACCATATTGGTTCCTTCATATTCTAAGAAGATCTTTATCGGTCGAACCTCTGTGTATTCAGTTAATCCTGTATGATGTTCCCTTTGTTCTTCGGTATGTTACTTGCTCGAGATTCGATAGTCGGTATCTACATACCTAGTTCAACCTCATTACCGGCAAGTCTGTTTACTCGTTCCGTAACACAAGATCCCATGACTAACACTTAGTCACATTGCTTGCAAGGCTTATTGTGATGTTGTATTACCGAGTGGGCCCTGAGATACCTCTCCGTCACACGGAGTAACAAATCCCAGTCTTGATCCATGTCAACCCAATAGACACCCTCGGAGATACCTATAGAGCACCTTTATAGTCACCCAGTTACGTTGCGATGTTTGATACACACAAGGCACTCCTCCGGTGTCCATGAGTTGCATGATCTCATGGTCGTAGCAACATATACTTGACATGCAGAAAACAGTAGCAATAAACTGACACGATCATATGCTACGTTTGTAGTTTGGGTCTTGTCCATCACATCATTCTCCTAATGAGGTGATCCCGTTATCAAATGACATCACATGTCAATGGCTAGGAAACCTTGACCATCTTTGATCAACGAGCTAGTTCACTAGAGGCATACAAGGGACAAAGTGTTGTCTATTTATCCACACATGTAATGTGTTTCCAATCAATACAATTATAGCATGGATAATAAACAATTATCATGAACAAGGAAATATAATAATAAACACTTTATTTATTGCCTCTAGGGCATATTTCCAACAGTCTCCCACTTGCACTAGAGTCAATAATCTAGTTCACATCACTATGTGATTTACATTGTAATGAATCGAACACCCATGCAGTTCTGGTGTTGATCATGTTTAGCCCTTGGAAGAGGTTTAGTCAACGGGTCTGCAACATTCAGATCCGTGTGCACTTTGCAAATATTTATGTCCTTCTCCATGATGTAATTGCAGATGGAGTTGAAGTGTCGCTTTATGTGTCTGGTCCTCTTGTGAAACCTTGGTTCCTTGGCCAGAGCAATGGCACTAGTGTTGTCACAGAACAGAGTCATTGGATTTAGTGCACAGGGCACTACTCCAAGATCTGTCATGAACTACTTCATCAAGACACCTTCCTTCGCCGCCTCAAAGGCTGCGATGTACTCCGCTTCGCATCTAGAATCGGCTACCACGCTTTGCTTGGAACTACACCAGCTTACCGCTCCCCCGTTGAGAATAAATACGTATCCGGTTTGCGACATAGAGTCATCCGGATCAGTGTCAAAGCTTGCATCGACGTAACCCTTTACGACGAGCTCTTCATCACCTCCATAAACGAGAAACATCTCCTTAGTCCTGTTCAGGTACTTAAGGATATTCTTGACCGCTGCCCAGTGCTCCATTCCAGGATCACTTTGAAACCTTCCGGACATACTTATGGCAAGGCTGACATCGGGTCTTGTGTAGAGCATTGCATACATGATAAGGCCTATGGATGAAGCATAGGGGATGACACTCATCTTTCTCTATCTTCTGCAGTCACTAGGCATTGAGTCTTACTCAACTTCACACCTTGTAATACAGGCAAGAATCCCTTCTTGGACTGATCCATTTTGAACTTCTTCAAAACTTTATCAAGGTATGTGCTCTGTGAAAGTGCTATCAAGCGTCTCGATCTATCTCTATAGATCTTAATGCCTAATATGAAAGCAGCTTCTCCTAGGTCCTTCATTGAAAAACTCTTGTTCGAATATTCCTTCATGCTTTCTAGCATTTCTATATTGTTTCCAATCAGCAATATGTCATCCACATATAATATTAGAAACGCTATAGAGCTCCCACTCACTTTCTTGTAAATACAAGCTTCTCCATAAACTTGTATAAACTCAAACGCTTTGATCACCTCATCAAAGCACTTATTCCAACTCCGAGATGCTTGCACCAGCCCATAAATGGATCGCTGGAGTTTGCAAACTTAGTCAGCATTCTCTGGATCGACAAAACCTTCTGGTTGCATCATATACAACTCTTCCTCAAGGAAACCGTTGAGGAACGTTGTTTTGACATCCATCTGCCAAATTTCATAGTCGAAATAAGCAGCTATTGCCAACATGATTCTGACAGACTTAAGCATCGCTACGGGTGAGAATGTCTCATCGTAGTCAACTCCTTGAACTTGTGAAAAAACCTTTGCCATAAGTCGAGCTTTATAGACGGTGACATTACCGTCCGCGTCCGTCTTCTTCTTAAAGATCCATTTGTTCTGAATGGCCTTTCGCCCTTCAGGTAATACTTCCAAAGTCCATACTTTGTTTTCATACATGGATCCCATCTCGGATTTCATGTCCTCTAACCATTTCTTGGAATCCGGGCCCATCACTGCTCCTCCATAGCTCGTAGGTTCATTGTTGTCCAACAACATGACCTCCAAGACGGGGTTGCCGTACCACTCAAGAGCAGTACGTGCCCTTGTCGACCTATGAGGTTCAATAGTAACTTGATACGAAGCTTCATGATCATCATCATTAACTTCCTCTTCAACCATCGTAGGTTCCACAGAAACATCTTTCTGCGTTGCGCTACTTTCTGGTTGAAGTAAATGTTCAATAACCTCATCAAGCTCAATTTTCCTCCCACTCAATTCTTTCGAGAGAAGCTCTTTCTCAAGAAATGTTCTGTTCTTAGCGACAAACACTTTGCCTTTGGATCTGAGATAAAGGTATACCCGACTGTCTCTTGCGGGTATCCTATGAAGACGCATTTCTCCGCTTTGGGTTCCAGCTTTTCAGGCTGAAGCTTTTTGACATAAGCATCACATCCCCAACTTTAAGAACCGACAACTTTGGCCTCTTGCCAAACCATAGTTCATATGGCGTCGTCTCGACGGATTTTGATGGTGCCCTATTTAAAGTGAATGCAGCTATCTCTAATGCATAACCCCAAAACGATAGTGGCAAATCAGCAAGAGACATCATAGAACGCACCATATCTAATAAGGTTCGATTACGACGTTCGGACACACCATTACGATGTGGTGTTCCAGGCGGTGTCAACTATGAAACAATTCCACACTGTCTTAAGTGACTGCCAAACTCATAACTCAGATATTCACCTCCTCGATCAGATCGCGGGAATTTAATCTTCTTGTTACGATAATTCTCAACTTCACTCTGAAATTGCTTGAACTTTTCAAACGTTTTAGACTTGTGTTTCATTAAGTAAATACACCCATGTATACTTAAGTCATCAGTGAAGGTGAGAAAATAACGATATCCACCTGTAACATTCATTGGACCGCATTTAGGAGATATGCCCTAGAGGCAATAATAAATGTTATTGATTATCTCCCTGTTCATAATTAGGTTTATGTTCCATGTTATAACTGCTATGGTTCTCGAGTCTACAATAACCACGAGGCTTGAAGGAAGACTCATATGCACGTGTGGAATAATAAATGGTAAATTGTATTCCTAGTCTGGCCTCTAAGACTGGCTCAAGTATTGCATGATGATCTTGTTTTCCTGATGATGGGCATGGCTATGCCGGCAATTTTGAGGGCACAATGTTAGCAAAACATTTGTGTTGAATCGACCCGAATTGATGTTTATGCTATGAGATACATTCGTCATAAGTTAATGGTTAATAACACAGAGAACTTAATATTTGCATAATTCCTTAGACCATGAGAGTATCGAGTTTCTTCATGCTTGCTTCATGAACTTTGGGGTTTGTTAAACGTCATCCGTAAATGGGTGGCTATTACGGCGGCTTACGGGTTCATGGAAAAGTATGTCAAGTAACTTGATAGCTCAAGATTGGGATTTGCTCCTCCGACGATGGAGAGATATCTCTGGGCCCTCTCGGTGTTACGGCATCCATCATCGTCTGGCCAGACCCTTTGTGATTTGATCACGGGGATGCCAGAACACGGGAACGAGAAAAGAGAACAATACCGGTAACGAGGTAACTGGCATAGTGGACAAGTTGTTGATCCATGGGGATGCCAACATGTCTCACCTCGGGTATTTGTAACATATCGCGAACCAACAGGAATAGCACACGACAACTGGAGGTTCACTCGAATATTTATTCGTGTGGGTATAGGGATCGATATGGGTGTCCACGGCTCCGATGTTGATCATTGATCGGAAGGGGTTCCGGGTCATGTATATGCTTCACCGAACCTATAGGGTCACACGCTTAAGGGTGATCTATCTGCTGAATACTAGACAAGGAGTCTGAGAGAAAGTCACTGAAATAGTTTCGGTGATGACGGAAGAGTTCCACAGAGAGAACACCCAAAGAGTTTCGGTGAAACCGAAAAGTTGTTTCAGAATATATTATTAGGTCAAAATGGTTTCGGCACTCGCCTGGAAATTCTTAGAGGGTCTCAGAATTGGTCTGCGAACTTCTGGGATTTTTCTGGAGAAAAAACCCGGAAATTTTCAGGAGCCGCCGGAACTGCTGTTGTTGCTTTTTGCTGATAAAAACTACCATACCGGAAATGTTTCGGCATGAGCCCAGAATAATTTTAGAGGGTACTAGAAATGTTCTGGGACCGTCCAGGATTTTTTCAGAAGAAACGATCGCGGGAAAACATCTTGTCCCGGCGTGAGGGGACAAGATCCCACGAATCGGGGGTTGCATGTTTGGTGGCTTTTTGTCTAGGGAGCATGCATGTTTCATGGAGACATGTTGGAGGCTTGTTGGGGGGCCCCCATGGGGGGGCAAGGTTGTGGCCGGCCCAAGTGGTGTCCCCTTGGTGGCCCACTTGTGTTACCTTTTCACCTTACATGTGGGACATGTTGCATGGGTGTTTTTGGTATTTTCCTCCACCACCCCACCCCTTGCCTTGGCCTATAAAAGGAGCAGATATGGCTGCCATTCTTCTCACCCCTTTCTCTCATACACATGCCATGCATTATCTGGCTTCTTATCTCCCACCCACGAAAAGAGTTCCATAGAGCTCAAAGGCTGTCTGGGTTCCGGTGGGAACTAGTTCTGGACGGCGAAGCCCTGCCGGATAGATGACACCGTATGTGTGTAACTCTGTAGAGAGATTGTAGTTTTGGTCTTAGTTTGAGAGTGCCTCCCATAGGGTTGTCCGTGTGACCGTCCGAGTTTTGGAGGTCCTCCCGAAGGGTTGTCTGAGTGACAGTCCAAGTTTCGGAGGTCCTCCCGAAGGGCTGTCCACGACACCATCCGGGGGACTGTCCGACCGCCTCCCGGAGGGCTGTCCGCGGGGCAGATGAGGGTTACATCCTCGCGGTTGGGAGGTTGTAAAATCCTAGCTGCGAGGATCTGCACCGCCGATCATCATCGACTCTACTTCCGCTGCGCTATGAGCCGGTAACGAAATGATCAAACCTTGTATGTAGTCTCCATCGTGGTCCTGGGCTGGTGCGTAGGTCGAATTTTTTTGTTTTCTGCTGCGTTACCTAACAGTGGCATCAAGAGCCGTGCTATGCGTAGATGAAGGTTACGATCTAGAATACATGGAGATGTATGGGTATTGCATAATATAATTTTGGAGTAGATGAGATCTATTGCTGAAAATTATTTATGCAGGTAGCAGATGAAATCTGTTACCGGATGTTCATGTTGCTTCCCCTGAATTTGCATAGTCCTGGTCTTGACGGCATGGTGGAATCTCACAAAGTTCTGGCAATCCGCGATCCTTTCATGCTGCTCCTGAGTATGTTGATTGACAGATCAACGAAGTGCTAATAGTTCTTTGGGTTTCACCATAGTTAAAGAAAGATGGATGTTTCGTAGACGGAAGGGCAATGCAGATATGATTTGCACGAGGGTCATGCGTATGACGAAGTTTAGTATGGGGCTCGAGATTTTATTATCTCGTGTTTCATACACCCCGCAATGTTAATCTAGCGACTTGGATTATCATGCTTGATGATGGACGTTGGTAGCTTCGGTTTGTTTCGAAACCTTAGAAGCCACGTAAAACAAGTTTTTGCATGAACCGATTAGAGGCATCTAACTTGGTTTTGTAGGATGGTTTGGATGTGCATATCATGTGGTATAGCGATGCTCATATTAATTTAATTATGTATGAGATGACTATATGATGTAAATAACATGACCTGTGTGTCATGATTCGGCATGATGGCTAGAGCCATATGATTGCACTTTAATGACCTGTGTGTCAACCTTCACTTATTTTATTAGCTATAGAGATATCAATATTACCTAGTGCATCAACAAAGTGGTGGCAATCTTCGCGAAGGTGAACACCGACGTGAATGCCGAAGACGAAGAAATGAAAGACTTCTCCGTCAGAAAGGGCTATACCATATCATGGTATTATGAATTGCCTGAGATGTTTATCCCTTATGATGCACCCTTCTTGATTGCGCGGTAGTCGCTTTTTATTAGGGTGATCTCTCACAAAATATCAAGTAGTTAGTGTTCTCCCAAGTGTAGCACCGTCACGGCACCTATCTTTTCGGGGTACGCCGTGTCACACGGGTACGAACGATTAGAGAAGTGTGAGGCGGGTGAGTTGAGACCTTGCAGCGAGATCACTTGGTTGTCTTGATTTTCGGGCATGACCGTCATGAGCTTGGAACACACGCATCGAAAGATGAACAAGAGTCACATAGAGATGTGATTGGCAAGTTGGCCTACCGGTTGAGATTTTTGTCATCAGTGGTGTTACACCAATGGCGAACAATTTAAATGCGGGTCTTGTATCACACACAATCAATTATGAGAGATATTGATTTGAGTGGGAGCGCACTATAGAATTAATTCTTTTAATTCTCGGTGCGATTAATTGTGAACTTTGTCTAAGTGTAGATTGCATAATAGTTGTAGGATAATGGCTCGCGTTTCCACCTTCCCTATTAAAATAACTTAGACTATTGTTCAAGATAATGAGTTTAGTTAATCAAATTACTAAAGCTCCCACTCAAATTGACATACCTCACGTCATTTGAGTGTCACATGATCCCAATTCACCAACTCAAGTCTGATCATCACGTGAGTTGAGGTGGTTTCAATGGTGAACATCATCATGTTGATCATATCTACTATATGACTCATGTTTGACCTTTCGGTCTCTTGTGTTCCGAGGCCATGTCTGTACATGCTAGGCTCGTCAATTTTAACCCAAGTGTTCTACATGTGCAGCACTGGCTTGCACCCATTGTATGTGAACGTAGAGTCTATCACACCCGATCATCACGTGGTGTCTCGACACGACGAACTTTCGCAACGGTGCACACTCGGGGAGAACACAATTCATCTTGAAATTTGAGTGAGGGATAACCTTATAATGCTACCGTTGTCCTAAGCAAAACAAGGTGCATATAAGGATTAACATCACATGCAAATCATAAGTGACATGATATGGCCATGAACTTGTGCTTTTTATCTCCATCTTGAAAGCACCGGCATGATCTCCATCGTCACTGGCACGACACCATGATATCCATCATCTTGATCTCCATCAATGTGTCGCCATCGGGTTTTTCATGCCCATCATGCTTCTACTACTATTGCTACCATTTAGCGATAAATTAAAGCATTACATAGCGCTTAATGATTGACACGCGGGTCATACAATAATTAAAGACAACCCTATGGCTCCTGCCGGTTGCGTACTCATCGACATGCAAGTCGTGATATTCTATACAACACATGATCATCTCATACATCACATATATCACATCATGTAATTGGTCATATCACATCACAACATACCCTGCAAAAACAAGTTAGACGTCCTCTAATTGTTGTTGCATGTTTTACGTGGCTGCTACGGGTATCTAGCAAGAACAATTCTCACCTACACATAAACCACAATGGTGATACATGAGTTGCTTTTCAACCTTCTCAAGGACCGCCTTTGTCGAATCCGATCCAACTAAAGTACGAGAAAAAGGCACCCGCCAGCCATCTTTGTGCAACGAGGTTACACGTCAGTCGATGGAACCGGTCTCTCGTAAGCGTACGAGTAGGGTTGGTTCGGGACGCTTCATCCCACAATACCGCTGAACCAAAACACGACCAAGGGAGGAACCAATCTAAGCATCAATGCCCACAAACTCTTTGTGTTCTACTTGGGATCTCATCTACACATAGAGCTAGCTCATGATGCCACTGTTGGGGAACGTTGCATGGGAAACAAAAAAATTCCTACGCACATGCAAGATCCATCCATGGTGATGAGCATCTATGAGAGGGAGAGTGGATCTACGTACCATTGTAGATTGCTAAGCGGGAAGCATTAAGAAATGTGGTTGGTGTAGTCGACGGTCTTTGCGATCCAAATCGCCGAGCGTCCCACGATCCAATCACGATCTGTCCCGATCAAGCACCGAACGGACGACACCTCCGCGTTCAGCACACGTGCAGCTTGATGACGATCTTCGCCTTCTTGATCCGGCAAGAGGGAGTGGAGAGGTAGAAGAGTTCTCCGACAGCGTGATGGCACCGCGGTGATGGTGGTGAAGCAATCCCGACAGGGCTTCGCCTAAGCACTGTAGAAAACCGATCTAGAGGAGAAACTATGCCTTAGAGGAACGGGTAGCACGTGGCTGAAAATCAAGTGCAAAAACCCTAAAACTGTTGGAAATATGCCCTAGAGGCAATAATAAATTAGTTATTATCATATTTCCTTGTTCGCGATAATCGTTTATTATCCATGCTATAATTGTATTGATCGGAGACTTAGATGCATGTGTGGATACATAGACAAAACCATGTCCTTAGTATGCCTCTAATAGACTAGCTCGTTGATCAAAGATGGTTAAGGTTTCCTAGCCATGGACATGAGATGTCATTTGATAACGGGATCACATCATTAGGAGAATGGTGTGATGGACAAGACCAAAACTACAAACGTAGCATATGATCGTGTCAGTTTATTGCTACTGTTTTCTGCATGTCAAGTATATGTTCCTATGACCATGAGATCATGCAACTCACTGACACCGGAGGAGTGCCTTGTGTGTATCAAACGTCGTAACGTAACTGGGTGACTATAAAGGTACTCTACAGGTATCTCCAAGGGTGTCTGTTGAGTTGGCATGGATCAAGACTGGATTTGTTACTCCGTGTGACGGAGAGGTATCTCAGGGCCCACTCGGTAATACAACATCACAACAAGCCTTGCAAGCAATGTGACTAAGTGTTAGTCACGGGATCTTGTATTACGGAACGAGTAAAGAGACTTGCCGGTAACGAGGTTGAACTAGGTATGGAGATACCGACGATTGAATCTCGGGCAAGTAACATATCGAAGAACAAAGGGAACATCATACGGGATTAACTGAATCCTTGACATAGAGGTTCGACCGATAAAGATCTTCGTAGAATATGTAGGAACCAATATGGGCATCCAGGTCCCGCTATTGGTTATTGACCGTAGAGGTGTCTCGGTCATGTCTACATAGTTCTTGAACCCGCAGGGTCTCCACACTTAAGGTTTTGTGACGTTTCGGTAGTATAGAGTTATGCATGGTGGTGACCGAAGGTTGTTTGGAGTCTCGGATGAGATTCCGGACGTCACGAGGAGCTCCGGAATGGTCTGGAGGTAAAGATTCATATATAGGAAGTCCTATTTTGGATGCCGGAAAAGTTTCGGGCTCATCGGTAGTGTACCGGGAGTGCCGGTAGTGTACCGGGGGACCATCGGGAGAGGTATTTCGACCCAAGAGGCTACATGGTCTGTGGGAGGATGGAAACCAACCCTTATTGGGCTGGTGGAAGTCCTCTAAGAGGCCCATGCGGCTAGAGTTGAACGAGAAAGAAAAAACGCAAGGTGGAAATAGATTCCAAGTAGGAAAGGAGGAATCCTAGTCCTACTAGGATTGGAGGAGGATTCCTCCTCTCCTCCTTGCGCAAGGGAAGCCTTGTGCGCCAGCCCTCCTCCTCCCTCCCTCTTATATATACTGGTGGTATTGGATGTTTTGCACTTGTTTTTATGGCCACGTGCTACCCGTTCCACTGGTGCTCCTCAAGATCGGATTTCCGCAGTGCTTAGGCGAAGCCCTGCCGGAATTGCTCCACCACCATCGCCAGAGCGCCGTCATGCTGCCGGTGAACTCTTCCTCCTCTCCACTTCCTCTTGCTAGATCAAGACGGCGGAGATCGTCATCAAGCTGTACGTGTGTTGTACGCGGAGGTGCCGTCCGTTCGGCGCTAGACCGGAAGGACCATGATCAACATCGCGAGACGGATCGTGATGAGTTCGCGGGACGGATCGTGATGAGTTTGCGAGACGGATCGTGATGAGTTCAAGAGACGGATTGTGATGAGATTGCGGGGCGTATTGTGATGAGTTCACGAGACGGATCGTGATGTGTTTGCGGGACGGATAGTAATTGGATCGCGGGACGGATTGTGACGAGATCCCGGGACGCTCGGCGATTTGGATCCCGAAGATGTTCGATTACACCAACCGCGTTTCATAACGCTTCCCGCTTAGCGATGTACAAGGGTACGTAGATCCACTCTCCCTCTCGTAGATGCTCATCACCATGGATAGATCTTGCATTTGCGTAGGAAACTTTTTGTTTCCCATGCGACGTTCCCCAACAGTGGCATCATGAGCTAGGTCTATGTGTAGATGAGATCTCGAGTAGAATACAAAGGGTTTGTGGGCGTTGATGCTTAGATTGCTGTTGGAAATATGCCCTAGAGGCAATAATAAAATGGTTATTATTGTATTTCCTAGTTCATGATAATTGTCTATTATTCATGCTACAATTGTGTTAACCAGAAACCGTAATACATGTGTGAATACATAGACCATCACATGTCCCTAGTGAGCCTCTAGTTGGCTAGCTCGTTGATCAATAGATGGTCACGGTTTCATGACCATGGACATTGGATGTCGTTGATAACGGGATCACATCATTAGGAGAATGATGTGATGGACAAGACCCAATCCTAAGCATAGCACAAGATCGTGTAGTTCGTTTGCTAAAGCTTTTCAATGTCAAGTATCATTTCCTTAGACCATGAGATTGTGTAACTTCCGGATACCGTAGGAATGCTTTGGGTGTGCCAAACGTCACAACGTAACTGGGTGGCTATAAAGGTACGCTACGGGTATCTCCGAAAGTGTCTGTTGGGTTGACACGAATCAAGACTGGGATTTGTCACTCCGTGTGACGGAGAGGTATCTCTGGGCCCACTCGGTAAGACATCATCATAATGAGCTCAATGTGACTAAGGAGTTAGCCACGGGATGATGTGTTACGGAACGAGTAAAGAGACTTGCCGGTAACGAGATTGAACAAGGTATGGCGATACCGACGATCGAATCTCGGGCAAGTACCGTACCGATAGACAAAGGGAATTGTATACGGGATTGATTGAATCCCTGACATCGTGGTTCATCCGATGAGATCATCGTGGAGTACGTGGGAGCCAACATGGGTATCCAGATCCCGCTGTTGGTTATTGGCCGGAGAGGTGTCTCGGTCATGTCTACGTGTCTCCCGAACCCGTAGGGTCTACACACTTAAGGTTCGATGACGCTAGGGTTATAGGGAAAAGGTATACGTGATTACCGAAGGTTGTTCGGAGTCCCGTATGAGATCCCGGACGTCACGAGGAGCTCCGGAATGGTCCGGAGGTAAAGATTGATATATAGGAAGTCCAGTTTTGGTCACCGGAAAGTTTTCGGGCTCATCGGTAGTGTACCGGGAGTGCCGGGAGGGTGCCGGAGGACCCCCGGGAGGGGTGTGACGACCAAAGGACCACATGGGCTGTTAGATAAAGTGTGCCAGCCCTTATTGGGCTGGGAAAGACTTTTGCTAAAGGCCCATGCGGCTGGAGATAAGGAGATAAGGCAAAAAGGATTTAAAAGGAGGAGATCCACCTCCCTTGTGGGAGGTGGACTCTCCCTTTAATTCAGCCGGCCATCTCCTCTTTGGAGTAGAGGCCAAGCCAGCCCTCCACGTCCCTCCTCCTATATATACTTGAGGTTTTGGATGTTTTGAGACAGGATTTGATCTCTCTCTCTCACGGCGAAGCCCTACCTCTCTTCTTCCTCCTCCGCAGCGCTTAGGCGAAGCCCTGTCGGAATACCTTGCTACTCCACCACCACCATGCTGTCGTGCTGCTGTTGGAGCCCTTCCCCAACCTCTCCTTCCTCCTTGCTGGATCAAGGTGTTGGAGACGTCACCGGGCTGCACGTGTGTTGAACGCGGAGGTGCCGTCCGTTCGGCACTTGATCGGATCTACCGCGATCTGAATCGCTGCGAGTACGACTCCATCAACCGCGTTCTTGTAACGCTTCCGCTTAGCGATCTTCAAAGGTATGAAGATGCAATCTCTCCCCTCTCGTTGCTGGTTTCTCCATAGATAGATCTTGGTGAACGTAGGAAAATTTTGATTTACTACTACGTCTCCCAACAGTGGCATCATGAGCTAGGTCTATGCGTAGAATCTATGCACGAGTAGAACACAAAGCAGTTGTGGGCGTCGAGTTTGTTAATTTTCTTGCCGCTACTAGTCTTATCTTGATTCGGCGGTATTGTGGGATGAAGCGGCCCGGACCAACTTTACACGTACGCTTACGTGAGACCGGTTCCACCGCCTGACATGCACTAGATGCATAAGGTGGCTAGCGGGTGTCTGTCTCTCCTACCTTAGTCGGATCGGATTCGATGAAAAGGGTCCTTATGAAGGGTAAATAGCAATTGGCAAATCACGTTGTGGTGTTGACGTAGGTAAGAAACGTTCTTGCTAGTAACCTATAGCAGCCACGTAAAAAACTTGCAACTAAAAATTAGAGGACGTCTAACTTGTTTTTGCAGCATGTGCCTTGTGATGTGATATGGCCAAAGGATGTGATGTGATGCATTGTGATGTATGAATTGATCATGTTCTTGTAATAGGATTCACGACTTGCATGTCGATGATTATGACAACCGGCAGGAGCCATAGGAGTTGTCTTATTTATTGTATGACCTGCGTGTCAATCATAAACGCCATGTAATTACTTTACTTTATTGCTAAGCGTTAGCCATAGTAGTAGAAGTAATAGTTGGCGAGACAACTTCATGAAGACACAATGATGGAGATCATGATGATGGAGATCATGGTGTCGTGCCGGTGACAGTGATGATCATGGTGCCCCGAAGATGGAGATCATAGGAGCAAAATGATATTGGCCATATCATGTCACTATATTGATTGCATGTGATGTTTATCATGTTTACATCTTATTTGCTTAGAACGACGGTAGTAAATAAGATGATCTCTCAATAAAATTTCAAGAGAAGTGTTCACCCTAACTGTGCACCGTTGCTAAGGATCGTTGTTCCGAAGCACCACGTGATGATCGGGTGTGATAGGTTCTAACGTTCGCATACAACGGGTGTAAGCCAGATTTACACACGCGAAACACTTAGGTTGACTTGACGAGCCTAGCATGTACAGACATGGCCTCGGAACATGGAAGACCGAAAGGTCGAACATGAGTCGTATAGAAGATACGATCAACATGAAGATGTTCACCATGGATGACTAGTCCGTCTCACGTGATGATCGGACACGGGCTAGTTGACATGGATCATGTATCACTTGGAAGACTAGAGAGATGTCTGTCTAAGTGGGAGTTCATTAATTTGATTAAGTGAACTTAATTATCATGAACTTAGTCTAAAATTGTCTTTACAATCTATGATGTAGATCCAATGGCCAACGCGAATGTCACCCTCAATTTCAACGCGTTCCTAGAGAAAACCAAGCTGAAAGATGATGGAAGCAACTATGCGGACTGGGTCCGTAGCTTGAGGATCATCCTCATAGCTTCCAAGAGATTGTATGTCCTAGATGCACCGCTAGGTGACGCACCCGTTCTCCCAGCGGAACAAGATGTTATGAACACTTGGCAATCACGCTGCGATGATTACTCCCTTGTTCAATGCGGCATGCTTTACAGTCTAGAACCGGGGCTCCAAAAGCGTTTTGAGCAACACGGAGCATATGAGATGTTCCAGGAGCTGAAACTGGTTTTTCAAGCTCATGCCCGGGTCGAGAGATATGATGTCTCCGACAAGTTCTTCAGCTGTAAGATGGAGGAGCATAGTTCTGTCAGTGAGCACATCCTCAAGATGTCTGGGCTACACAGCCGCTTGACTCAGCTGGGGGTTAATATCCCGGATGACTCGGTCATTGACAGAATCCTCCAGTCGCTTCCACCTAGCTTCAAGAGCTTTGTGATGAACTACAACATGCAAGGTATGGAGAAGTCCATTCCTGAGTTGTACTCGATGCTGAAATCAGCGGAGGTCGAGATCAAAAAGGAGCATCAAGTGTTGATGGTGAATAAGACCACTAGTTTCAAGAAAGGCAAGGGTAAGAAGAACTTCAAGAAGGACGGCAAAGCTGTTACCGCGCCCGGTAAGCAAGTTGCCGGGAAGAAGAAGAAAAATGGACCCAAGCCTGAGACTGAGTGCTTTTATTGCAAGGGTACCGGTCACTGGAAGCGGAACTGCCCCAAGTATTTAGCGGATAAGAAGGACGGCAACATTAAAGGTATATGTGATATACTTGTTATTGATGTGTACTTGACCAGCGCTCGTAGTAGCTCCTGGGTATTTGATACCGGTGCAGTTGCTCACATTTGTAACTCCAAGCAGGAGCTGCGGAATAAGCGGAGGCTGGCCAAGGATGAGGTGACGATGCGTGTCGGGAATGGTTCCAAGGTCGATGTGATCGCCGTCGGCACGTTACCTCTACATCTACCTTCGGGATTAGTTTTAAACCTTAATAATTGTTATTTAGTACCAGCTTTGAGCATGAACATTGTATCTGGATCTCGCTTGATGCGAGATGGCTACTCATTTAAATCCGAGAATAATGGTTGTTCTATTTATGTGAGAGAAATGTTTTATGCTCATGCCCCGCTGGTCAATGGTTTATTTTTGATGAATCTCGAACGTGATGTTACACATGTCCATAGTGTGAGTACCAAAAAGTGTAAAGTTGATAACGATAGTCCCACTTACATGTGGCACTGCCGTCTTGGCCATATTGGTGTCAAACGCATGAAGAAGCTCCATGCTGATGGAATTTTGGAGTCACTTGATTTCGAATCATTTGACACATGCGAACCATGCCTCATGGGCAAGATGACCAAGACTCCGTTCTCCGGAACAATGGAGCGAGCAACTGACTTGTTGGAAATAATACATACCGATGTATGCGGCCCAATGAGCGTCGAGGCTCGCGGTGGCTACCGTTATGTTCTCACCCTCACTGATGACTTGAGTAGATATGGTTATGTCTACTTAATGAAACACAAGTCTGAAACTTTTGAAAGGTTCAAGGAATTTCAGAGTGAGGTCGAGAATCAACGTGACAGGAAAATAAAATGCCTACGATCTGATCGTGGCGGAGAATATTTAAGTCACGAGTTTGGCACGCACCTTAGGAAATGTGGAATTGTTTCACAACTCACGCCGCCCGGCACACCCCAGCGAAATGGTGTGTCTGAACGTCGTAATCGCACTCTATTGGATATGGTGCGATCTATGATGTCTCTTACCGACTTACCGCTATCATTTTGGGGATATGCATTAGAGACTGCCGCATTCACTTTAAATAGGGCACCGTCTAAATCCGTTGAGACGACACCGTATGAATTGTGGTTTGGAAAGAAACCTAAGCTGTCGTTTCTAAAAGTTTGGGGATGCGATGCTTATGTGAAGAAACTTCAACCTGAGAAGCTCGAACCCAAAGCGGAAAAGTGCGTCTTCATAGGATATCCCAAGGAGACTATTGGGTATACCTTCTACCTACGATCCGAAGGCAAAGTCTTTGTTGCCAAGAATGGATCCTTTCTCGAGAAAGAGTTTCTCTCGAAAGAAGTAAGTGGGAGGAAAATAGAACTTGATGAGGAAATTGTACCTCCACTCGAACCGGAGAGTAGCGCAGCACAGGAAGTTGTTTCTGTGGAGCCTACACCGGCTAGAGAGGAAGTTAATGATGATGATCATGAAACTTCAGATCAAGTTGCTATTCGAAGGTCCACCAGGACACGTTCCGCACCAGTGTGGTACGGCAATCCTGTCCTAGAGATCATGTTGTTGGACAACGGTGAACCTTCGAACTATGAAGAAGCGATGACGGGCCCGGATTCCAACAAATGGCTTGAGGCCATGAAATCCGAGATAGGATCCATGTATGAGAACAAAGTATGGACTTTGGTGGACTTGCCTAATGATAAGCGAGCCATTGAAAACAAATGGATCTTTAAGAAGAAGACTGACGCGGACGGTAATGTCACCGCCTATAAAGCTCGGCTTGTCGCTAAGGGTTATCGACAAGTTCAAGGAGTTGACTACGATGAGACTTTCTCACCCGTAGCGATGCTAAAGTCAGTCCGAATCATGTTAGCAGTTGCCGCATTTTATGATTATGAGATCTGGCAAATGGACGTCAAAACGGCATTCCTTAATGGCTTCCTCAAGGAAGAACTGTATATGATGCAGCCGGAAGGTTTTGTCGATCCTAAAGATGCTAACAAGGTATGCAAGCTCCAGCGCTCCATCTATGGGCTGGTGCAAGCATCTCGGAGTTGGAACATTCGCTTTAATGAGGTGATTAAAGCGTTTGGGTTTGTACAGGTTTATGGAGAACCTTGTATTTACAAGAAAGTGAGTGGGAGCTCTATAGCATTTCTTATAGTGTATGTTGATGACATGCTGATAATGGGAAATAATATAGAACTCTTGGAAAGTATCAAGGCCTACTTGAATAAGTGTTTTTCAATGAAGGACCTTGGAGAAGCTGCTTACATATTAGGTATTAAGATCTATAGAGATAGATCGAAACGCCTCATTGGTCTTTCACAAAGCACATACCTTGAAAAGATATTGAAGAAGTTCAATATGCATCAGTCCAAGAAGGGGTTCTTGCCTGTGTTGCAAGGTGTGAGATTGAGTACGACTCAATGCCCGACCACGGCAAAGGATAGAGAAGAGATGAGTGTCATCCCCTATGCTTCAGCCATAGGCTCTATCATGTATGCCATGCTGTGTACCAGACCTGATGTGAACCTTGCCATAAGTTTGGTAGGGAGGTACCAAAGTGATCCCGGAGCGGAACACTGGACAGCGGTCAAGAATATCCTGAAGTACCTGAAAAGGACAAAGGACATGTTTCTCATATATGGAGGTGCCGAAGAGCTCGTCGTAAAGGGTTACGTCGACGCTAGCTTCGACACAGATCCGGACGACTCTAAGTCGCAAACCGGATACGTGTATATTTTGAATGGAGGGGCAGTCAGCTGGAGTAGCAGCAAGCAAAGCGTCGTGGCGGCATCTACATGTGAAGCGGAGTACATAGCTGCTTCGGAAGCAGCAAAGGAGGGAGTCTGGATGAAGGAGCTCATCACCGACCTAGGAGTGATTCCAAATGCGTCGGGCCCGATGACTCTACTCTGTGACAACACTGGAGCTATTGCCCTTGCGAAGGAGTCCAGGTTTCACAAGAAGACAAGACACATCAAGCGCCGCTTCAACTCCATCCGTGATTACATTCAGGAGGGAGACATAGATATTTGTAAAGTGCATACGGATCTGAATGTCGCAGATCCGTTGACTAAACCTCTCTCACGAGCAAAACATGATCAACACCAGAACGCTATGGGTGTTCGATTCATCACAATGTAACTAGATTATTGACTCTAGTGCAAGTGGGAGACTGTTGGAAATATGCCCTAGAGGCAATAATAAAATGGTTATTATTGTATTTCCTAGTTCATGATAATTGTCTATTATTCATGCTACAATTGTGTTAACCAGAAACCGTAATACATGTGTGAATACATAGACCATCACATGTCCCTAGTGAGCCTCTAGTTGGCTAGCTCGTTGATCAATAGATGGTCACGGTTTCATGACCATGGACATTGGATGTCGTTGATAACGGGATCACATCATTAGGAGAATGATGTGATGGACAAGACCCAATCCTAAGCATAGCACAAGATCGTGTAGTTCGTTTGCTAAAGCTTTTCAATGTCAAGTATCATTTCCTTAGACCATGAGATTGTGTAACTTCCGGATACCGTAGGAATGCTTTGGGTGTGCCAAACGTCACAACGTAACTGGGTGGCTATAAAGGTACGCTACGGGTATCTCCGAAAGTGTCTGTTGGGTTGACACGAATCAAGACTGGGATTTGTCACTCCGTGTGACGGAGAGGTATCTCTGGGCCCACTCGGTAAGACATCATCATAATGAGCTCAATGTGACTAAGGAGTTAGCCACGGGATGATGTGTTACGGAACGAGTAAAGAGACTTGCCGGTAACGAGATTGAACAAGGTATGGCGATACCGACGATCGAATCTCGGGCAAGTACCATACCGATAGACAAAGGGAATTGTATACGGGATTGATTGAATCCCTGACATCGTGGTTCATCCGATGAGATCATCGTGGAGTACGTGGGAGCCAACATGGGTATCCAGATCCCGCTGTTGGTTATTGGCCGGAGAGGTGTCTCGGTCATGTCTACGTGTCTCCCGAACCCGTAGGGTCTACACACTTAAGGTTCGATGACGCTAGGGTTATAGGGAAAAGGTATACGTGATTACCGAAGGTTGTTCGGAGTCCCGTATGAGATCCCGGACGTCACGAGGAGCTCCGGAATGGTCCGGAGGTAAAGATTGATATATAGGAAGTCCAGTTTTGGTCACCGGAAAGTTTTCGGGCTCATCGGTAGTGTACCGGGAGTGCCGGGAGGGTGCCGGAGGACCCCCGGGAGGGGTGTGACGACCAAAGGACCACATGGGCTGTTAGATAAAGTGTGCCAGCCCTTATTGGGCTGGGCAAGACTTTTGCTAAAGGCCCATGCGGCTGGAGATAAGGAGATAAGGCAAAAAGGATTTAAAAGGAGGAGATCCACCTCCCTTGTGGGAGGTGGACTCTCCCTTTAATTCAGCCGGCCATCTCCTCTTTGGAGTAGAGGCCAAGCCAGCCCTCCACGTCCCTCCTCCTATATATACTTGAGGTTTTGGATGTTTTGAGACAGGATTTGATCTCTCTCTCTCACGGCGAAGCCCTACCTCTCTTCTTCCTCCTCCGCAGCGCTTAGGCGAAGCCCTATCGGAATACCTTGCTACTCCACCACCACCACGCTGTCGTGCTGCTGTTGGAGCCCTTCCCCAACCTCTCCTTCCTCCTTGCTGGATCAAGGTGTTGGAGACGTCACCGGGCTGCACGTGTGTTGAACGCGGAGGTGCCGTCCGTTCGGCACTTGATCGGATCTACCGCGATCTGAATCGCTGCGAGTACGACTCCATCAACCGCGTTCTTGTAACGCTTCCGCTTAGCGATCTTCAAAGGTATGAAGATGCAATCTCTCCCCTCTCATTGCTGGTTTCTCCATAGATAGATCTTGGTGAACGTAGGAAAATTTTGATTTACTACTACGTCTCCCAACAATTGCTTCCTCCCATGGTCGGATTTTGGTTCAGCGGTATTGTGAGATGAAGCAGCCCGGACCAACATTACTCGTACGCTTACGAGAGACCGGTTCCCTCGACCGCAACTTGTTGCATAGATGGCTTGCGGGAACCAGTTTCTCTCACTTTAGTTGGATCGGATTCGACAAAGGCGGTCCTTGAGAAGGTTGAAAAGCAACTAGTGTATCACCGTTTTGGTTTTGCGTATATGAGAATTGTTCTTGCTAGATACCCTTAGCAGCCACGTAAAACATACAACAACAATTAGAGGACGTCTAACTTGTTTTTGCAGGGAATGTTGTGATGTGATATGGCCAATCACATGATGTGATATTTGTGATGTATGAGATGATCATGTGATGTATAGATTATAACGACTTGCATGTCGATGAGTACAGCAACCGGCAGGAGCCATAGGGTTGTCTTTAATTATTGTATGACTTGCGTGTCAATCATTAAGTGCTATGTAATGCTTTACTTTATCGCTAAACGGTAGCAATAGTAGTAGAAGCATGGTGGCCGCGACAACTCCGATGGCGACACGTTGATGGAGATCAAGATGATGGAGATCAAGATGATGGAGATCATGGTGTCATGCCAGTGACGATGGAGATCATGCCGGTGCTTTCATGATGGAGATCAAAAGCACAAGTTCATGGCCATATCATGTCACTTATGATTTGCATGTGATGTTAATCCTATTATGCACCTTGTTTTGCTTAGGACGACTGTAGCATTATAAGGTGATCCCTCACTTAATTTCAAGATAAATTGTGTTCTCCCCGAGTGTGCACCATTGCGAAAGTTCTTTGTGTCGAGACACCACGTGATGATCGGGTGTGATAGACTCTACGTTCACATACAACGGGTGCAAGCCAGTGTTGCACATGCAGAACACTCGGGTTAAACTTGACGAGCCTAGCATGTACAGATATGGCCTCAGAACACAAGAGACCGAAAGGTCAAACATGAGTCATATAGAAGATATGATCAACATGATGATGTTCACCATTGTAACCACCTCAACTCACATGATGATCGGACTTGAGTTGGTGAATTTGGATCATGTATCACTCGAATGACTAGAGGGTTGTCAATTTGAGTGGGAGTTCTTAAGTAATATGGTTAATTGAACTCATTATCATGAACATAGTCAGTAGTGTCTTTGCAAACTTTGTTGTAGATTACTAGCTCACGTTGTAGCTCCCTTGAATTTTTATATGTTCCTAGAGAAATAGAGTTGAAAGATGATGGTAGCAATATCTTGGACTGGCTCCGTGATCTGAGGATTGTCCTCATTGCTGCACAGAAGGCTTATGTCCTTAATGCACCGCTCGGTGTGCCAACCCCTCTAGCGTTGTTTGTAGATGTTGTGAACATCTGACAGGCACGTTCTGATAACTACTTGATAGTTTAGTGCATCATGCATTACGGCTTAGAATTGAGGCTCCGAAACGTTTTGAACGTCACAAAACATATAAGATGTTCTAAGAGCTGAAATTAGGATCTCAGGCTTATGCCCGTGTTGCGAGATATGAGATCTCCAACAAGATTCTTTGCTTGGAAGATGAAGGAGAATAGCTCAATCGTTGAGCATGTGCTCAGATTGTCTGGATGCTACAATCGCTTGAATCGAGTGGGGTTTGATCTTCCAGATAAGATAGTGATTGATATAGTTCTCCAAGTCACTGTCACTAAAGCTACTAGAACTTGGTGATGAACTATAAAACGCCAGGGATAGAAATAATGATCCCTAAGCTGTTCGCGATGTTTGACACCGCAAAGGTAGAAATCAAGAAGGAGCATCAAGTGTTGATGGTTAGTAAACCCACTAGTTTCGAGAAGGGCAGGGACAAGGAGGGAATTCATGGATAGCAAGTCAGTTGCTGCTCCAGTGAAGCAACCCAAAGTTGAACCTAAACCCGAGACTAAGTGCTTCGAATATGAGGAGAGCGGTCACTAAAGCGGAACAACCCTAGATACTTGGTAGATAAGAAGGCTGGCAACGTCGATAGAAGTATATTTGATATACGTGTTAATGATGTGTACCTTGCGAGTACTCCTAGTAGCACCTGGGTATTGGATACCGGTTCGGTTGCTAAATGTTAGTAACTCGAAATAAAAGCTATGGAATAAACGGAGAACTAGCTAAGGGTGAGGTGACGATTTATGTTGGAAATGTTTATAAGGTTGATGTGATCAACATCGCACACTCTCTCTACCTTCGGGATTAGTGACAAACCTAAATAAATGTTATTTGGTGTTTTGCGCTGAGCATGAACGTGATTAGCTCGTGTTTAATGCAACACGGTTATTCATTTAAGTTAGAGAATAATGGTTATTCTGTTTACATGAATAATACCTTCAATGGTCATGCACCCAGTAAGAATGGTTTGTTGAATCTTGATCGTAGTAATACACATGTTCATAACATTGATGCCAAAAGATACAAAGTTAATAATGATAGTACTGTTGGGGAACGTCGCATGGGAAACAAAAATTTTCCTACGCACATGCAAACCTATCCATGGTGATGAGCATCTACGAGAGGGAGAGTGGATCTACGTACCCTTGTAGATCGCTAAGCGGGAAGCGTTAAAAAACGCGGTTGGTGTAGTCGAACATCTTTGCGATCCAAATCGCCGAGCGTCCCGCGATCTCATCACGATCCGTCCCGTGATCCAATCACGATCCATCCCGCGAACACATCATGATCCGTCCCGCGAGCTCATCACGATCTGTCTCATGATCTTGATCACGATCTGTCCCGCGAACTCATCACGATCCGTTCCGTGATCACATCACGAACCGTCTCGCGATCTCGATCACGGTCCTTCCGATCTAGCGCCGAACGGACGGCACCTCCGCGTTCAGCACACGTGCAGCTTGATGACAATCTCCACCATCTTGATCCAGCAAGAGGAGGTGGAGAGGAGAGAGAGTTCACCAGCAGCGTGACGGCGCTCCGGCGATGGTGGTGGAGCAATTCCGGCAGGGCTTCGCCTAAGCGCTGCAGAAAACCGCTCTAGAGGACCACCGGTGAAACGGGTAGCACGTGGCTGTAAACTGTGTCCAAACAGCACCCAATCCACCAGTATATAAAGGAGGGAGAGAGAGGAGGGATGGCGCAAGGAAAAACTCCAATAGGAGTCAGCCAAACTAGAGGGGGAGGAGTCCTACTCCTCCTCCACTCCTAGTAGGAGTAGGACTCTTCCTTTTTAGCCTTTTTTCCACCTTTTCCTTTAGGACTTTTGCCTCCTGTGCCATGGGCCTTGGTGTGGCTGTTTTTCCAGCCCACTAAGGGCTGGTTATTATTCTACCACAGACCATGGACCTCTTGGGGTCGAAATACCCCTCCCGGAGGTCCCCCGGTACACTACCGGCACTCCCGGTACACTACCGATGAGCCCGAAACTTTTCCGGCGACCAAACTGGGACTTCCTATATATGAATCTTTACCTCCGGACCATTCCGGAGCTCCTCGTGACGTCCGGGATCTCATCCAGGACTCCTAACAACCTTCGGTCACCACCATACATAACTCTACACTACCGAAATGTCACCAAACCTTAAGTGTGCAGACCCTACGGGTTCGAGAACTATGTAGACATGACCGAGACACCTCTACGGTCAATAACCAATGGCGGGACCTGGACGTCCACATTGGTTCCTACATATTCTATGAAGATCTTTATCGGTCGAACCTCTATGTCAAGGATTCAGTTAATCCCGTATAACGTTCCCTTTGTTCTTCAGTATGTTACTTGCCCGAGATTCGATCGTCGGTATCTCCATACCTAGTTCAACCTCGTTATTGGCAAGTCTCTTTACTCGTTCCATAATACAAGATCCCGTGACTAACACTTAGCCACATTGTTTGCAAGGCTTGTTGTGATGTTGTATTACCGAATGGGCCCTGAGATACCTCTCCGTCACACGGAGTAACAAATCCCAGTCTCAATCCCTGCCAACTCAACAGACACCATCGGAGATACCTGTAGAGCACCTTTATAGTCACCCAGTTACGTTGCAACGTTTGATACACACAAGGCACTCCTCCGATATCCATGAGTTGCATGATCTCATGGTCATAGGAACATATACTTGACATGCAGAAAACAATAGCAATAAACTGAGACGATCATATGCTATGTTTGTAGTTTGGGTCTTATCCATCACATCATTCTCCTAATGATGTGATCCCGTTATCAAATGACATCTCATTTCCATGGCTAGGAAACCTTAACCATCCTTTGATCAACGAGCTAGTCCATTAGAGGCATACTAGGGACATGGTTTTGTCTATGTGTCCACACATGCATTTAAGTCTCCAATCAATACAATTATAGCATGGATAATAAACGATTTTAATGAACAAGGAAATATGATAATAACTAATTTATTATTGCCTCTAGGGCATATTTCCAACAGTCTCCCACTTGCACTAGAGTCAATAATCTAGTTCACATCACCATGTGATTCGCATTGTTATGAATCTAACACCCAATGAGTTCTGGCGCTCGATCATGCTTTGCATGTGAGAGAGGTCTTATAGTCAACGGGTCTGCGATATTCAGATCCATGTGTACTTTGCAAATCTCTATGTCAAACCGTAAACACTGCTACCACTCTCCACTTGGTACTATTTCCAAATGGCTGCTCCACTATACGTATCCAGATTGCTACTACTAGTCATCCGGATAGGTGTTAAAGCTTGCATCGACGTAACTCTTTACGACGAACTCTTTATCACCTGCATAATCAAGAAACATTTCCTTAGTCCTCTGGTTACTAAGAATAATTCCGACCGCTGTCCAGTGATCCACTCCTGGACCACTCTTGTACCCCTTGACAGACTCATGGCAAGGCACACACAGGTGCGGTACACAGCATGGCACAATATAGAGCCTATGGCTAAGGCATAGGGGACGACGTTCGTCCTTTCTCTTTCTTCTGCCGTTGTCGAGGTTTGAGTCTCACTCAACTTCACACCTTACAAATCAGACAAGAACTATTTCTCTGGCTGATCCATTTTGAACTCTTTCAAAATCTTGTCAAGGTATGCACTCATTGAAAGTCTCATCAAGCATCTTGATCTATCTCTATAGATTTTGATGCTCAACAATTAGGTAGCTTTATCCAGGTCTTCCTTTGAAAAACACTTTTCAAACAACCTTTTATGCCTTCCAGAAATTCTACATTATTTCCGATCAACAATATGTCAACCACATATACTTATCAGAAACTCTATAGTGCTCCCACTCACTTTATTGCGAATACAAGTTTCTCGTAAACTTTGTATAAACTACAAAAACTTTGATCACCTCATCAAAGTGTATATTCCAACTCCGAGATGCTTGCTTCAGTCCATAGAAGGATCACTGAAGCTTGCTCATCTTTTAGCATCCTTAGGACTGACAAAACCTTCTGGTTGTATCACATACAACCTTTCCTTAAGTCAACCATTAAGGAAACGATGTTTTGACATCCATCTGCCAGATTTCATAATTAAAAATGTAGCAACTGCTAACATAATTCCAACAGACTTTTAGCATCTCTATGAGTGAGAAAGCCTCATCGCAGTCAACTCCTTGAACTTGTCACAAACAACTTTGTAACAAGTCAAGCTTTACAAATGGTGACATTCACCATCAGTGTCTGTCTTCATTCTAAAGGTCCATTTGTACTCAATGACCTGCCGTCTAACGAGCAAGTCTACCAAAGTCTATACTTGGTTTTCATACATGGATCCTATCTCGGATTTCATGGCCTCTAACAATTTGTCGGAATCCGGGCCCATCATCGCTTCTCCATAGCTCGTAGGTTCATCGTTGTCCAACAACATGATCTCCAAGACAGAGTTGTCGTACCACTTAGGAGCAGTACACATCCTTGTCGACCTACGAAGTTCGATAGTAACTTGATCCTAAAGCTTCATGATCATCATAATTAACTTCCTCTTTAACTAACGTAGGCTTCACAGTAACATCTTTCTGCGTTGCGCTACTCTCTGGTTGAACAAAGGTTTAACAACCTCATCAAGTTCTATCTTCCTCCCACTCTATTCTTTCGAGAGAAACATTTCCTCGAGAAAGGATCCGTTTAAGCAACAAACACTTTGCACTAGGATCTGAGATTGAAGGTTCACCCAACTGATCTTAGGGTATTCTATGAAGATGCATTTGTCCGCCTTGGGTTCGACCTCATTAGGTGAAAACATTTTCCACACAAGTGTCACAGCCCCAAATATTAAGAAATGACATCTTAGGTTTCTATCAAACCATAATTCACACGGTGTCATCTCAACGGATGTAGATGATGCCCTATTTAAAGTGAATGTAGTTGTCTCTAATGCATAACCCTAAAAATTATAGTAGTAAAACGATAAGAGACATCACAGTATGCACTATATCAATAGAGCATGACTATGATGTTCGGACACACCATCACACCATGGTGTTCCAGGTGGCGTTAGTTGTGAAACAAATTTCACATTGTCTTAAGTTGTATGCCAAACTCGTAACTCAGATATTCACCTCCACGATCATATCGCGGTCATTTTCATCTTCTTGTCACGATGATCTTTAAACTTCACTCTGAATTTGCTTGAACCTTTCAAACGATTCAGACTTGTGTTTTATTAAGTAAATATACACTATATCTACTCAAATCATCAGTGAAGGTAAGAAAATAACGATATCCACTGCACGCTACAAGACTCACTAGATTGCATACATCAACATGTATCATTTCCAATTAATCACTTGCCCGCTCCATCCAACGGGGTCCTTTAGTCATCTTGCCCAAGAGGCATGGTTCGCATGTCTCAACCGATTCGAAATCGAATGAGTCCAAATATCCATCAACATGGAGTTTCTACATGCGCTTTATACCAATATGACATTTAGCGGCAGTGCCACAAGTATGTGGTACTATCATTATTAACTTTGTATCTTTTGACATCAATGTTATGAACATGTGCTAAGATCAAGATTTCAACAAACCATTCTCACTGGGTGCATGACCATTGAAGGTATTATTCATGTAAATAGAATAACCATTATTCTCTAACTTAAATGAATAACCATATTGCAATAAACATGATGTAATCATGTCCATGCTCAACGCAAAACACCAAATAACATTTATTTAGGTTCGTCACTAATCCTGAAGGTAGAGAGAGCGTGCGATGTTGATCACATCAACCTTGGAAACACTTCCAACACATATCGTCACCTCACCCTTAGCTAGTTCTCCGTTTATTCCGTAGCTTTTATTTCGAGTTACTAACATTCAGCAACCGAACCGGTATCCAATACCCAGGTGCTACTAAGAGTACTAGCAAGGTACACATTAATAACTCGTATATCAAATATACTTCTATCAATGTTGCCAGCCTTCTTATCTACCAAGTATCTAGGGTTGTTCCGCTTCAGCGACCGCTCACCTCAAAACAGAAGCACTTAGTCTCGTGTTTGAGTTCAACTTTGGGTTGCTTCACTGGAGCAGCAACTGACTTGCTATCCATGAAGTTTCCCTCCTTGCTCTTGCCCTTCTCGAAACTAGTGGTTTGATTAACCATCAACACTTGACGCTCCTTCTTGATTTCTACCTTCGCGGTGTCAAACATCGCGAACAGCTCAGGGATCAACATTTCTTTCCCTGGCATTTTATAGTTCATCACCAAGTTCTAGTAGCTCAGTGTCACTGACTTGGAGAACTACATCAATCACTATCTTATCTGGAAGATCAACTCCCACTCGATTCAAGCGATTGTAGTACCCAGACAGTCTGAGCACATGCTCAACGATTGAGCTATTCTCTTTCATCTTGCAGGCAAAGAATCTTGTTGGAGATCCTATATCTCGCAACTTGGGCACGAGCCTGAGATCACAATCTCAGCTCTTAGAACATCTCATATGTTCCGTGACGTACAAAACGTTTCGGAGCCTCAATTCTAAGCCGTAATGCATGACGCACTAAACTATCAAGTGGTCATCGAAACGTGCCTGTCAGATATTCACAACATCTACAGACGACGCTAGATGGGGTGGCGCACCGAGCGGTGCATTAAGGACATAAGACTTCTGTGCAGCAATGAGGACAATCCTCAGATCACGGACCCAGTCCGCAATTTTGCTACCAACATCTTTCAATTCTAGTTCTCTAGGAACATATAAAAATACAAGGGAGCTACAGCGCGAGCAAGTAATCTACAACATAATTTGCAAATACACTTTCACTATGTTCATGATAATGAGTTCAATTAATCATATTATTTAAGAACTCCCACTCAAATTGACATCCCTCCGATCATTCGAGTGATACATGATCCAAATTCACCAACTCAAGTCCGATCATCACGTGAGTTGAGGTGGCTACAATGGTGAACATCATCATGTTGATCATATCTACTATATGACTCATGTTCGACCTTTCGGTCTCTTGTGTTCCGAGGCCATGTCTGTACATGCTAGGCTCGTCAAGTTTAACCCGAGTGTTCTGCATGTGCAACACTGGCTTGCACCCGTTGTATGTGAACGTAGAGTCTATCACACCCGATCATCACGTGGTGTCTCAACACGACGAACTTTCGCAACGGTGCACACTCGGGGAGAAGCACAATTTATCTTGAAATTAAGTGAGGGATCACCTTATAATGCTACCGTCGTCCTAAGCAAAACAAGGTGCATAAAAAGGATTAACATCACATGCAAATCATAAGTGACATGATATGGCCATGAACTTGTGCTTTTGATCTCCATCTAGAAAGCACCGGCATGATCTCCATCGTCACCGGCATGACACCATGATCTCCATCATCTTGATCTCCCTCAACGTGTCGCCATCGGGGTTGTCACGCCCTGCATGCTTCTACTACTATTGCTACCGTTTAGCGATAAAGTAAAGCATTACATATCACTTAATGATTGACACGCAGGTCATACAATAATTAAAGACAACCCTATGGCTCCTGCCGGTTGCCGTATTCATCGACATGCAAGTCATGATAATCTATACATCACATGATCATCTCATACATCACATATATCACATCATGTAATTGGCCATATCATATCACAACATACCCTGCAAAAACAAGTTAGACGTCCTCTAATTGTTGTTGCATGTTTTACGTGGCTGCTACGGGTATCTAGCAAGAACAATTCTCACCTACGCATAAACCACAACAGTGAGACACTAGTTTGCTTTTCAACCTTCTCAAGGACCGCCTTTGTCGAATCCGATCCAACTAAAGTGAGAGAAACTGTTACCCGCAAGCCATCTAGGCAACAAGTTGCGTCGAGGGAACCGGTCTCTCGTAAGCGTACGAGTAATGTTGGTCCGGGCCGCTTTATCTCACAATCCTGTTGAACCAAAATACGACCAAGGGAGGAAGCAATCTAAGCATCAACGCCCACAAACCTTTTGTGTTCTACTCGAGATCTCATCGAACCATCAATCTAGCTCATGATGCCACTGTTGGGGAACGTCGCATGGGAAACAAAAAATTTCCTACGCACACGCAAACCTATCCATGGTGATGAGCATCTACGAGAGGGAGAGTGGATCTACGTACCCTTGTAGATCGCTAAGCGGGAAGCGTTAAGAAATGCGGTTGGTGTAGTCGAACATCTTCGCGATCCAAATCGCCGAGCGTCCCGCGATCTCATCACGATCCGTCCCGTGATCCAATCATGATCCATCCTGCGAACACATCATGATCCGTCCCGCGAGCTCATCACGATCCGTCTCACGATCTTGATCACGATCTTGTTGGGGAACGTCGCATGGGAAACAAAATTTTCCTACGCACACGCAAACCTATCCATGGTGATGAGCATCTACGAGAGGGAGAGTGGATCTACGTACCCTTGTAGATCGCTAAGCGGGAAGCGTTAAGAAACGCGGTTGGTGTAGTCGAACTTCTTCGCGATCCAAATCGCCGAGCGTCCCGCGATCCAATCACGAACCGTCCCGTGAACACATCATGATCCGTCCCGTGAACTCATCACGATCCGTCTCACGATCTTGATCACGATCTGTCCCGCGAACTCATCACGATCCGTTCCGTGATCACATCATGAACCGTCTCACGATCTCGATCACGGTCCTTCCGATCTAGCGCCGAACGGACGGCACCTCCGCGTTCAGCACACGTGCAGCTTGATGACGATCTCCACCATCTTGATCCAGCAAGAGGAGGTGGAGAGGAGAGAGAGTTCACCGGCAGCGTGACGGCGCTCCGGTGATGGTGGTGGAGTGATTCCGGCAGGGCTTCGCCTAAGCGCTGCGGAAAACCGATCTAGAGGAGAAACTGTGCACCGGTGAAACGGGTAGCACGTGGCCGGAAATTCTGTCCAAAAACCACCCAATCCACTAGTATATATAGGAGGAGAGGAGAGGAGAGGCAGCCAAGGCCTTTGGGTCGGCCGAAATAGGAGGTGGGAGCAATCCTACTTCACCTCCAATCCTAGTTGGAGTAGGATTGCCTCCTATTGGCTGATTTTCCACTTTTTGCTTTAGGACTTTCTCTCCTGCGCCATGGGCCTTTGTGGCTGTTTTCCCAGCCCAATAAGGGCTGGTTATTATTCTCCCACAGCCCATGGACCTCTTGGGGTCGAAGTACCCCTCCCGAAGGTCTCCCGGTACACTACCGGCACTCCTGGTACACTACCGGCACTCCCGGTACACTACCGATGAGCCCGAAACTTTTCCGGAAACCAAACTGGGACTTCCTATATATGAATCTTTACCTCCGGACCATTCCGGAGCTCCTCGTGACGTCCGGGATCTCATCCGGGACTCCGAACAACCTTCGGTCACCACCATACATAACTCTACACTACCGAAACGTCACCGAACCTTAAGTGTGCAGACCCTGCGGGTTCGAGAACTATGTAGACATGACCGAGACACCTCTACGGTCAATAACCAATGGCGGGACCTGGACGTCCACATTGGTTCCTACATATTCTACGAAGATCTTTATCGGTCGAACCTCTATGTCAAGGATTCAGTTAATCCCGTATAACGTCCCCTTTGTTCTTCGGTATGTTACTTGCCCGAGATTCGATCGTCGGTATCTCCATACCTAGTCAACCTCGTTACTGGCAAGTCTCTTTACTCGTTTCGTAATACAAGATCCCGTGACTAACACTTAGCCACATTGCTTGCAAGGCTTGTTGTGATGTTGTATTACCGAGTGGGCCCTGAGATACCTCTCCGTCACACGGAGTAACAAATCCCAGTCTCGATCCATGCCAACTCAACAAACACCATCGGAGATACCTGTAGAGCACCTTTATAGTCACCCAGTTACGTTGCGACGTTTGATACACACAAGGCACTCCTCCGATATCCGTGAGTTGCATGATCTCATGGTCATAGGAACATATACTTGACATGCAGAAAACAGTAGCAATAAACTGACACGATCATATGCTATGTTTGTAGTTTGGGTCTTATCCATCACATCATTCTCCTAATGATGTGATCCCGTTATCAAATGACATCTCATGTCCATGGCTAGGAAACCTTAACCATCCTTTGATCAACGAGCTAGTCCATTAGAGGCATACTAGGGACATGGTTTTGTCTATGTATCCACACATGCATTTAAGTCTCCGATCAATACAGTTATAGCATGGATAATAAACGATTATCATGAACAAGGAAATATGATAATAACTAATTTATTATTGCCTCTAGGGCATATTTCCAACAGTCTCCCACTTGCACTAGAGTCAATAATCTAGTTCACATCACCATGTGATTCGCATTGTTATGAATCTAACACCCAATGAGTTTTGGGGCTCGATCATGCTTTGCATGTGAGAGAGGTCTTATAGTCAACGGGTCTGCGATATTCAGATCCGTGTGTACTTTGCAAATCTCTATGTCAAACCGTAATCACTGCTACCACACTCCACTTGGTACTATTTCCAAATGGCTGCTCCACTATACGTATCCAGATTGCTACTACTAGTCATCCGGATAGGTGTTAAAGCTTGCATCGACGTAACTCTTTACGACGAACTCTTTATCACCTCCATAATCAAGAAACATTTCCTTAGTCCTCTGGTTACTAAGGATAATTCCGACCGCTGTCCAGTGATCCACTCCTGGACCACTCTTGTACCCCTTGACAGACTCGTGGCAAGGCACACATAGGTGCGGTACACAGCATGGCATAATATAGAGCCTATGGCTAAGGCATAGGGGACGACATTCATCCTTTCTCTTTCTTCTGCCGTTGTCGAGCTTTGAGTCTCACTCAACTTCACACCTTACAAATCAGACGAGAACTATTTCTCTGGCTGATCCATTTTGAACTCTTTCAAAATCTTGTCAAGGTATGCACTCATTGAAAGTCTCATCAAGCATCTTGATCTATCTCTATAGATTTTGATGCTCAACAATTAGGTAGCTTTATCCAGGTCTTCCTTAGAAAAACACTTTTCAAACAACCTTTTATGCCTTCCAGAAATTCTACATTATTTCCGATCAACAATATGTCAACCACATATACTTATCAGAAACTCTATAGTGCTCCCACTCACTTTATTGCAAATACAAGTTTCTCGTAAACTTTGTATAAACATCAAAAACTTTGATCACCTCATCAAAGTGTATATTCCAACTCCGAGATGCTTGCTTCAGTCCATGGAAGGATCACCAAAGCTTGCACACCTTTTAGCATCCTTAGGACTGACAAAACCTTCTGGTTGTATCACATACAACCTTTCCTCAAGTAAACCGTTAAGGAAATGATGTTTTGACATCCATCTGTCAGATTTCATAATTGAAAACGCAGCAACTGCTAACATAATTCCAACAGACTTTAGCACCACTACGAGTGAGAAAATCTCATCGTAGTCAACTCCTTGAACTTGTCACAAACAACTTTGCAACAAGTCGAGCTTTACAAATGGTGATATTTACCATCAGCGTCTGTCTTCATTTTTAAAGATCCATTTGTACTCAACGACCTGCCGTCCAACGAGCAAGTCTACCAAAGTCTATACTTGGTTTTCATACATGGATCCTATCTCGGATTTCATGGTCTCATCCATTTGTCGGAATCCGGGCCCATCATCGCTTCTCCATAGCTCGTAGGTTCATCGCTGTCCAACAACATGACCTTTAAGACAGGGTTGTTGTACCACTCAAGAGCAGTACACGTCCTTGTCGACCTACGAGGTTCGATAGTAACTTGATCCGAAGCTTCATGATCATCATCATTAACTTCTTTCTTCAACTAACATAGGCTTCACAGAAACAACTTTCTGCGCTGCGCTACTCTGATTGAAACAAGGTTCAATAACCTCATCAAGTTCTATCTTCCTCCCACTCAATTCTTTCGAGGGAAACCTTTTCTCAGGAAAGGATCCATTCCAGCAACAAACACTTTGCACTCGGATCTGAGATAGAAGGTATACCCAACTGTTCTTGGCGTATTCTATGAAGATGCATTTGTCCGCTTTGGGTTTGAGCTCATTAGGTGAAAACATTTTCCACACAAGCTTCGCAGCCCCAAACATCAAGAAATGACAGCTTTAGGTTTCTATCAAACCATAATTCACACGGTGTCATCTCAACGGATTTAGATGGTGCCCTATTTTAAAGTGAATGCGGTTGTCTCTAATGCATAACCCTAAAACGATAGTATTAAAACGATAAGAGACATCATAGTATGTGCTATATCAAATAAGGCACGACTACGACGTTCGGACACACCATCACACTATGGTGTTCCAGGTGGCGTGAGTTGTGAAACAACTTTCACATTGTCTAAATTTGTATGCCAAACTCGTAACCCAGATATTCACCTCCACGATCATATCGCAGAAATTTTTATCTTCTTGTCACGATGATCTTTAAACTTCACTCTGAACTTTGCTTTGAACCTTTCAAACAATTCAGACTTGTGTTTCATTAAGTAAATATACACTATATCTACTCAAATCATCAGTGAAGGTAAGAAAACAATGATATTCACTGCAAGCTATAAACACTCATTGGATCGTATACATCAACATGCATTGTTTCCAATAAGTCACTTGCCCGTTTCATCAAGCCAGAAAACGGGGTTTAGTCATCTTACCAAAAGGCATGGTCCGCATGTCTCAACCGATTCAAAATCGAATGAGTCCAAAGATCCATCAACATGGAGTTTCTTCATGCGCTTTATACCAATATGACATTTAGCGGCAGTGCCACAAGTATGTGGTACTATCATTATTAACTTTGCATCTTTTGGCATCATTGTTATGAACATGTGTATTACTATGATCAAGATTCAATGAACCACACTTACTAGGTGCATGACCATTGAAGGTATTTATTCATGTAAGCAGAATAACCATAATTCTCTAACTTGAATGAATAACCGTGTTGCAATAAACATGATCTAATCACGTTCATGCTTCAATGCAAAACACCAAATAAAATTTAGGTTCGTCACTAATCCCGAAGGTAGAGAGAGCGTGCGATGTTTGATCATATCAACCTTGGAAACATTTCCAACACACATCGTCACCTCACACTTAGCTAGTTCTCCATTTATTCCGTAGCTTTTATTTCGAGCAACCGAACCGGTATCCAATACCCAGGTGCTACTAGGAGTACTAGCAAGGTACACATCAATAACATGCATATCAAATATACTTCTGTCGACTTAGCCAGCCTTCTTATCTACCATGTATCCAGGGTTGTTCCGCTTCAGTGACCGTTCTCCTCATAATGGAAGCACTCAGTCTCGGGTTTAGGTTCAACTTTGGGCTGCTTCACTGGAGCAGCAACTGACTTGCCATCCATGAAGTTTCCCTACTTGCCCTTGCCCTTCTCGAAACTAGTGGTTTTTACTAACCATCAACACTTTGATGCTCCTTTTTGACTTCTACCTTCGCGGTGTCAAAACATCGCGAGAAGCTCAGGAATCATTTCTATCCCTGGCAATTTATAGTTCATCACCAAGTTCTAGTAGCTTAGTGATAGTGACTTGGAGAACTATATCAATCACTATCTTATCTGGAAGATCAACTCCCACTCGATTCAAGCGATTGTGGCACCTAGACAATCTAAGCACATGCTCAACTATTGAGCTATTCTCTTTCGTCTTGCAAGCAAAGAATCTTTGTTTGAGATCTCATATCTCATAACACGGGCACGAGCCTGAGATCACAATCTCAGCTCTTAGAACATCTCATATGTTCCGTGACGTTCAAAACGTCTTGGAGCCTCAATTCTAAGTCGTAATGCATGACGCACTAAACTATCAAGTAGTCATCAGAACGTGCCTGTCAGATGTTCACAACATCTACAGACGACGCTAGAGGGGGTGGCGTACCGAACGGTGCATTAAGGACATAAGCCTTCTGTGCAGCAATGAGAACAATCCTCATATCACGGACCCAGTCCGCAATATTGCTACCATCATCTTTCAACTCTATTTCTCTAGGAACATATAAAAACACACGGGAGCTACTGTGCGAGCTAGTAATCTACAACATAATTTGCAAAGACACTACTGACTATGTTCATGATAATGAGTTCAATTAATCATATTACTTAAGAACTCCCACTCAAATTGACATCCCTCAGGTCATCTGAGTGTCACATGATCCAAATTCACCAACTCGAGTCCGATCATCACGTGAGTTGAGGTGGCTTCAATGGTGAACATCATTATGTTGATCATATCTACTATATGACTCATGCTCGACCTTTCGGTCTCTTGTGTTCCGAGGCCATGTCTGTACATGCTAGGCTCGTCAAGTTTAACCCGAGTGTTCCGCATGTGCAAATCTGTCTTGCACCCGTTGTATGTGAACGTAGAGTCTATCACACCCGATCATCACGTGGTGTCTCAACACGACGAACTTTCGCAACGGTGCACACTTGGGGAGAACACAATTTATCTTGAAATTAAGTGAGGGATCACCTTATAATGCTACCGTCGTCCTAAGCAAAACAAGGTGCATAAAAGGATTAACATCTCATGCAATTCATAAGTGACATGATATGGCCATCAACTTGTGTTTAAGATCTCCATCTTCGAAACACCGGCATGATCTCCATCGTCACCGGCACGACACCATGATCTCCATCAACGTGTCGCCATCGGGGTTGTCACGCCCTGCATGCTTCTACTACTATTGCTACCGTAGCGATAAAGTAAAGCATTACATAGCGCTTTAATGATTGACACGCAGGTCATACAATAATTAAAGACAACCCTATGGCTCCTGCCGGTTGCCGTAATCACCGACATGCAAGTCGTGATAATCTATACATCACATGATCATCTCATACATCACATATATTTCATCATGTAATTGGCCATATCATATCACAACATACCCTGCAAAAACAAGTTAGACGTCCTCTAATTGTTGTTGCATGTTTTACGTGGCTGCTACGGGTATCTAGCAAGAACAATTCTCACCTACGCAAAACCACAACGGTGATACACTAGTTTGCTTTTCAACCTTCTCAAGGACCGCCTTTGTCGGATCCGATCCAACTAGAGTAAGAGAAACTGTCACCCGCAAGCCAGCTAAGCAACAAGTTGCATCGCGGGAACCGGTCTCTCGTAAGCGTACGAGTAATGTTGGTCCGGGCCGCTTCATCTCACAATACCGCTGAACCAAAATCCGACCAAGGGAGGAAGCAATCTAAGCATCAACACCCACAAACCTTTTGTGTTCTACTCGAGATCTCATCGAACCATCAACCTAGCTCATGATGCCACTGTTGGGGAACGTCGCATGGGAAACAAAATTTTCCTACGCACACGCAAACCTATCCATGGTGATGAGCATCTACGAGAGGGAGAGTGGATCTACGTACCCTTGTAGATCGCTAAGCGGGAAGCGTTAAGAAACGCGGTTGGTGTAGTCGAACTTCTTCGCGATCCAAATCGCCGAGCGTCCCGCGATCCAATCACGAACCGTCCCGTGAACACATCATGATCCGTCCCGTGAACTCATCACGATCCGTCTCACGATCTTGATCACGATCTGTCCCGCGAACTCATCACGATCCGTTCCGTGATCACATCACGAACCGTCTCGCGATCTCGATCACGGTCCTTCCGATCTAGCGCCGAACGGACGGCACCTCCGCGTTCAGCACACGTGCAGCTTGATGACGATCTCCACCATCTTGATCCAGCAAGAGGAGGTGGAGAGGAGAGAGAGTTCACCGGCAGCGTGACGGCGCTCCGGTGATGGTGGTGGAGTGATTCCGGCAGGGCTTCGCCTAAGCGCTGCGGAAAACCGATCTAGAGGAGAAACTGTGCACCGGTGAAACGGGTAGCACGCGGCCGGAAATTCTGTCCAAAAACCACCCAATCCACTAGTATATATAGGAGGAGAGGAGAGGAGAGGCAGCCAAGGCCTTTGGGTCGGCCGAAATAGGAGGTGGGAGCAATCCTACTTCACCTCCAATCCTAGTTGGAGTAGGATTGCCTCCTATTGGCTGATTTTCCACTTTTTGCTTTAGGACTTTCTCTCCTGCGCCATGGGCCTTTGTGGCTGTTTTCCCAGCCCAATAAGGGCTGGTTATTATTCTCCCACAGCCCATGGACCTCTTGGGGTCGAAGTACCCCTCCCGAAGGTCTCCCGGTACACTACCGGCACTCCTGGTACACTACCGGCACTCCCGGTACACTACCGATGAGCCCGAAACTTTTCCGGAAACCAAACTGGGACTTCCTATATATGAATCTTTACCTCCGGACCATTCCGGAGCTCCTCGTGACGTCCGGGATCTCATCCGGGACTCCGAACAACCTTCGGTCACCACCATACATAACTCTACACTACCGAAACGTCACCGAACCTTAAGTGTGCAGACCCTGCGGGTTCGAGAACTATGTAGACATGACCGAGACACCTCTACGGTCAATAACCAATGGCGGGACCTGGACGTCCACATTGGTTCCTACATATTCTACGAAGATCTTTATCGGTCGAACCTCTATGTCAAGGATTCAGTTAATCCCGTATAACGTCCCCTTTGTTCTTCGGTATGTTACTTGCCCGAGATTCGATCGTCGGTATCTCCATACCTAGTTCAACCTCGTTACTGGCAAGTCTCTTTACTCGTTTCGTAATACAAGATCCCGTGACTAACACTTAGCCACATTGCTTGCAAGGCTTGTTGTGATGTTGTATTACCGAGTGGGCCCTGAGATACCTCTCCGTCACACGGAGTAACAAATCCCAGTCTCGATCCATGCCAACTCAACAAACACCATCGGAGATACCTGTAGAGCACCTTTATAGTCACCCAGTTACGTTGCGACGTTTGATACACACAAGGCACTCCTCCGATATCCGTGAGTTGCATGATCTCATGGTCATAGGAACATATACTTGACATGCAGAAAACAGTAGCAATAAACTGACACGATCATATGCTATGTTTGTAGTTTGGGTCTTATCCATCACATCATTCTCCTAATGATGTGATCCCGTTATCAAATGACATCTCATGTCCATGGCTAGGAAACCTTAACCATCCTTTGATCAACGAGCTAGTCCATTAGAGGCATACTAGGGACATGGTTTTGTCTATGTATCCACACATGCATTTAAGTCTCCGATCAATACAGTTATAGCATGGATAATAAACGATTATCATGAACAAGGAAATATGATAATAACTAATTTATTATTGCCTCTAGGGCATATTTCCAACAGATCTGTCCCGCGAACTCATCACGATCCATTCCATGATCACATCACGAACCGTCTCGCGATCTCGATCACGGTCCTTCCGATCTAGCGCCGAACGGACGGCACCTCCGCGTTCACACACGTGCAGCTTGATGACAATATCCACCATCTTGATCCAGCAAGAGGAGGTGGAGAGGAGAGAGAGTTCACCAGCAGCGTGACGGCGCTCCGGCGATGGTGGTGGAGCAATTCCGGTAGGGCTTCGCCTAAGCGCTGCAGAAAACCGATCTAGAGGAGCACCGGTGAAACGGGTAGCACGTGGCCGTAAACTGTGTCAATACAGCACCCAATCCACCAGTATATAAAGGAGGGAGAGAGAGGAGGGTTGGCGCAAGGAAAAACTCCAATAGGAGTGGGCCAAACTAGAGGGGGAGGAGTCCTACTCCTCCTCCACTCCTAGTAGGAGTAGGACTCTTCCTTTTTAGCCTTTTTTCCACCTTTTCCTTTAGGACTTTTGCCTCCTGCGCCATGGGCCTTGGTGTGGCTGTTTCCCCTATGCCTTAGCCATAAGCTCTGTATAGTATGCCATGTTGTGTACCACACCTGCGTGTGCCTTGCCATGAGTCCGTCAAGGGGTACAAGAGTGATCCAGGAGTGGATCACTGGACAACGGTCAAGATTATCCTTAGTAACTAAAAGACTAAGGAGATGTTTCTCGATTATGAAGGTGATAAAGAGTTCGTCGTAAAGAGTTACATCGATGCAAGCTTTAACACCAATCCGGATGACCCGTAGTAGCAATCTGGATACACATAGTGGAGCAGCCATTTGGAATAGTGCCAAGTGGAGTGTGGTAGCAGTGTTTACAGTTTGACATAGAGATTTGCAAAGTACAGACGGATCTGAATGTCGCGGACCCGTTGACTATAAGACCTCTCTCACATGCAAAGCATGATCGAGCCCCAGAACTCATTGGGTGTTAGATTCATAACAATGCGAATCACATGGTGATGTGAACTAGATTATTGACTCTAGTGCAAGTGGGAGACTGTTGGAAATATGCCCTAGAGGCAATAATAAAATAGTTATTATCATATTTCCTTGTTCATGATAATCGTTTATTATCCATGTTATAATTGTATTGATCGGAGACTTAGATGCATGTGTGGATACATAGACAAAACCATGTCCCTAGTATGCCTCTAATAGACTAGCTCGTTGATCAAAGATGGTTAAGGTTTCCTAGCCATGGACATGAGATGTCATTTGATAACGGGATCACATCATTAGGAGAATGGTGTGATGGACAAGACCCAAACTACAAACGTAGCATATGATCGTGTCAGTTTATTGCTACTGTTTTCTGCATGTCAAGTATATGTTCCTATGACCATGAGATCATGCAACTCACTGACACCGAAGGAGTGCCTTGTGTGTATCAAACATCGTAACGTAACTGGGTGACTATAAAGGTACTCTACAGGTATCTCCGAGGGTGTTTGTTGAGTTGGCATGGATCAAGACTGGGATTTGTTACTCCGTGTGACGGAGAGGTATCTCAGGGCCCACTCGGTAATATAACATCACAACAAGCCTTGCAAGCAATGTGACTAAGTGTTAGTCATGGGATCTTGTATTACGGAATGAGTAAAGAGACTTGCCGGTAATGAGGTTGAACTAGGTATGGAGATACCGACGATCGAATCTCGGGCAAGTAACATACCGAAGAACAAAGGGAACATCATACGGGATTAACTGAATCCTTGACATAGAGGTTCAACCGATAAAGATCTTCGTAGAATATGTAGGAACCAATATGGGCATCCAGGTCCCGCTATTGGTTATTGACCGTAGAGGTGTCTCGGTCATGTCTACATAGTTCTCGAACCCGCAGGGTCTGCACACTTAAGGTTTGGTGACGTTTCGGTAGTATAGAGTTATGCATGGTGGTGACCGAAGGTTTTTCGGAGTCCTGGATGAGATCCCGTACGTCACTAGGATATCCGTAATGGTCTGGAGGTAAAGATTCATATATAGGAAGTCCAATTTTGGTCGCCGGAAAAGTTTCGGGCTCATCGGTAGTGTGCCGGGAGTGCCGGGAGTGTACCGGGGGACCATCGGGAGAGGTATTTCGACCCAAGAGGCTACATGGGCTGTGGGAGGGTGGAAACCAGCCCTTAGTGGGCTGGTGGAAGTCCTCTAAGAGGCCCATGCGGCTGGAGTTGAAAGAGAAAGAAAAAAACGCAAGGTGAAAATAGATTCCAAGTAGGAAAGGAGGAATCCTAGTCCTACTAGGATTGGAGGAGGATTCCTCCTCTCCTCCTTGCGCAAGGGCAGCCTTGTGCGCCAGCCCTCCTCCTCCCTCCCTCTTATATATACTGGTGGTATTGGGTGTTTTGCACTTGATTTTACAGCCACGTGCTACCCGTTCCACCGGTGCTCCTCTAGATCGGATTTCTGCAATGCTTAGGTGAAGCCCTGCCGGAATTGCTCCACCACCATTGCCGGAGCACGTCACGCTGCCGGTGAACACTTCCTCCTCTCCACTTCCTCTTGCTGTTTCAAGACGGTGGAGATCGTCATCAAGCTGTACGTGTGCTGAACGCGGAGGTGCCGTCCGTTTGGCGCTAGATCGGAAGGACCGTGATCAAGATCGCGAGACGGATCGTGATGAGTTCGCGGGACGAATCATGATGAGTTTGCGAGACAGATAGTTATGAGTTCACGAGACGGATCGTGATGAGATCGCGGGACGGATCGTGATGAGTTCGCGAGACGGATCGTGATGTGTTCGTGGGACGGATCGTGATTGGATCGCGGCACGGATCGTGATGAGATCGCGGGATGCTCGGTGATTTGGATCGTGTAGATGTTCGACTACACCAACCGCGTTTCTTAACGCTTCCCGCTTAGCGATCTACAAGGGTACGTAGATCCACTCTCCCTCTCGTAGATGCTCATCACCATGGATAGATCTTGTGTGTGCATAGGAAAAATTTTGTTTCCCATGCGACGTTCCCCAACAAAAACCTCTAGTATATATAAGAGGAAGAGAGGAGGAGACTTGGTGCAAGGGCCAAGCCCTCTAGGCTTCGGCTAAAGTGGGAGGAGAGGAGGAATCCTCCTCCAATCCTAGTAGGACTAGGACTCCTTATTTTGGCCTTTTTGCCTTTTTCCACCTTTTTCTCTTTGGGATTTTCTTCCCAACCGCATGGGCCTTGTGTGGGACTTCCACCAGCCCACTAATGGCTGGTATTCACTCTCCCACAGCCCATGTAGCCTCTTGGGTCGAAATACCCCTCCCGATGGTCTCCCGGTACACTACCAATGAGCCCGAAACTTTTTCGGCGACCAAAATAGGACTTCCTATATATCAATATTTACCTTCGGACCATTACGGAGCTCCTCGTGACGTCCGGGATCTCATCCGGGACTCCGAACAACCTTCGGTCAGCACCATGCATAACTCTATACTATCGAAACGTCACGAAACCTTAAGTGTGCAGACCCTGCGGGTTCGAGAACTATGTAGACATGACCGAGACACCTCTATGGTCAATAACCAATAGCGGGACCTAGATGCCATATTGGTTCCTACATATTCTACGAAGATCTTTATCGGTCGAACCTCTGTGTTAAGGATTTAGTTAATCCCTTATGATGTTCCCTTTGTTCTTCGGTATCTTACTTGCCCGAGATTCAATCGTTGATATCTCCATACCTAGTTCAACCTTGTTACCGACAAGTCTCTTTACTCGTACCGTAACACGAGATCCCATGACTAACACTTAGTCACATTGCTTGCAATGCTAATTGTGATGTTGTATTACCGAGTGGGCCCTGAGATACCTCTCTATCACAAGGAGTAACAAATCCCAGTCTTGATCCATGCCAACCCAATAGACACCCTCGGAGATACCTGTAGAGCACCTTTATAGTCACCCAGTTACGTTGCGATGTTTGATACACACAAGGCACTCCTCCGGTGTCCATGAGTTGCATGATCTCATGGTCATAGGAACATATACTTGACATGCAGAAAATAGTAGCAATAAACTGACATGATCATATGCTACGCTTGTAGTTTGGGTCATGTCCATCATATCATTCTCCTAATGATGTGACCCAGTTATCAAATGACATCACATGTCAATGGCTAGGAAACCTTGACCATCTTTGATCAACGAGCTAGTTCACTAGAGGCATACTAGGGACAAAGTGTTGTCTATTTATCCACACATGTAATGTGTTTCCAATTAATACAATTATAGCATGGATAATAAACAATTATCATGAACAAGGAAATATAATAATAAACACTTTATTTATTGCCTCTGGGGCATATTTCCAACACTATTTATATGAGAGAAATGTTTTATGGTCATGCCCCGCTGGTCAATGGTTTATTTTTGATGAATCTCGAACGTGATGTTACACATGTTCATAGTGTGAGTACCAAAAGATGTAAGGTTGATAACGATAGTCCCACTTACATGTGGCTCTGCCGCCTTGGTCATATTGGTGTCAAACGCATGAAGAAACTCCATGCTGATGGACTTTTGGAGTCTCTTGATTTTCAATAATTTGACACGTGCGAACCATGCCTCATGGGAAAGATGACTAAGACTCCGTCCTCCGGAACAATGGAGCGAGCAACTGACTTGTTGGAGATAATACATACCAATGTATGCGGTCCAATGAGCGTTGAGGCTCGTGGTGGCTACCGTTATGTTCTCACCCTCACTGATGACTTAAGCAGATATGGGTATGTCTACTTAATGAAACACAAGTCTGAAACCTTTGAAAAGTTCAAGGAATTTCAGAGTGAGGTAGAGAATCAACATGACAGGAAAATAAAGTGCCTACGATCTGATCGTGGCGGAGAATATTTGAGTCATGAGTTTGGCACGCACCTAAGGAAATGTGGATTTTTTCACAACTCATGCCGCCTGGCACACCTCAGCGAAATGGTGTGTCTGAACGTCGTAATCGCACTCCATATGATATGGTGCGATCTATGATGTCTCTTACTGACTTGCCACTATCATTTTGGGGATATGCATTAGAGACTGCCGCATTCACTTTAAATAGGGCACCGTCTAAGTCCATTGAGACGACACCATATGAATTATGGTTTGGATAGAAACCTAAGTTGTCGTTTCTAAAAGTTTGGGGATGCGATGCTTATGTGAAGAAACTTCAACCTAAGAAGCTCGAATCCAAAGCGGAAAAGTGCATCTTCATAGGATACCCCAAAGAAACTGTTGGGTATACCTTCTACCTCAGATCCGAAGGCAAAGTCTTTGTTGCCAAGAATGGATCATTTCTAGAGAAAGAGTTTCTCTCGAAAGAAGTAAGTGGGAGGAAAATAGAACTTGATGAGGTAATTGTACCTCCACTTGAACCGGAGAGTAGCGCAGCACAAGAAGTTTTTTCTGTGGAGCCTGCACCGGTTGGAGAGGAAGTTAATGATGATGATCATGAAACTTCAGATCAAGTTGTTATTGAACCTCGAAGGTCCACAAGGACACGTTCCGCACCAGAGTGGTACGTCAACCCTGTCCTGGAAATCATGTTGTTGGACAACAGTGAACCTTCAAACTATAAGGAAGCGATGGCAGGCCCGGATTCGAACAAATGGTTTGAAGCCATGAAATCCGAGAGAGGATCCATGTATGAGAACAAAGTATGGACTTTGGTGGACTTGCCCGATGATCAGCGAGCCATAGAAAATAAATGGATCTTTAAGAAGAAGACCGACGCGGATGGTAATGTGAGCATCTATAAGGCTCGACTTGTCGCTAAGGGTTATCGACAAGTTCAAGGAGTTGACTACGATGAGACTTTCTCACCCGTAATGATGCTGAAGTCCGTCCGAATCATGTTAGAAATTGCCGCATTTTATGATTATGAGATCTGGCAAATGGACGTCAAAACTGTATATGATGCAGCCGGAAGGTTTTGTCGATCCTAAAGATGCTAACAAAGTATGCAAGCTTCAGCGCTCCATCTATGGGCTGGTGCAAGCATCTCGGAGTTGGAACATTCGCTTTAATGAGGTGATTAAAGCGTTTGGATTTATACAGGTTTATGGAGAACCCTGTATTTACAAGAAAGTGAGTGGGAGCTCTGTAACATTTCTCGTATTATATGTGGATGACATATTGTTGATGGGAAATGATATAGAACTTTTAGAAAGCATAAAGGCCTACTTGAATAAGCGTTTTTCAATGAAGGACCTTGGAGAAGTTGCTTACATATTAGGCATCAAGATCTATAAAGATAGATTATAGATCGAGACGCCTCATAGGTCTTTCACAAAGCACATACCTTGACAAGATATTAAAGAAGTTCAATATGGATCAGTCCAAGAAGGGGTTCTTGCCTGTGTTACAGGGTGTGAGATTGAGTACGACTCAATGCCCGACCACGGCAGAGGATAGAGAAAAGATGAGTGGCATCCCCTATGCTTTAGCCATAGCCTCTATTATGTATGCCATGTTGTGTACCAAGACCTGGTGTGAACCTTGCCATAAGTTTGGTAGGGAGGTACCAAAGTGATCCCGGAGCGGAACAATGGACAGCGGTCAAGAATATCATGAAGTACCTGAAAAGGACCAAGGACATGTTTCTCGTATATGGAGGTGCCGAAGAGCTCGTCGTAAAGAGTTACTTCAATGCAAGCTTCGACACAGATCCGGATGACTCCAAGTCACAAACCGGATACGTGTATATTTTGAACGGAGGGGCACTCAGCTGGTGCAGCAGCAAGCAAAGCGTCGTGGCGGCATCTACATGTGAAGCAGAGTACATAGCTGCTTCGGAAGCAGCACAGGAAGAAGTCTGGATGAAGGAGTTCATCACCGACCTAGGAGTGATTCCCAATGTGTCGGGCCCGATGACTCTATTCTGTGACAACACTGGAGCTATTGCCCTTGCCAAGGAGCCCAAGTTTCACAAGAATACAAGACACATCAAGCGCCGCTTCAACTCCATTTGTGGATATGTCCAGGATGGAGATATAGACATTTGTAAAGTACATACGGATTTGAATGTCGCAGATCCGTTGACTAAACCTCTCTCACGTGCAAAACATGATCACCACCAGAACTCTATGGGTGTTCGATACATCACAATGTAACTAGATTATTGACTCTAGTGCAAGTGAGAGACTCTTGGAAATATGCCCTAGAGGCAATAATAAAGTGATTATTACATTTCCTTGTTCATGATAATTGTCTATTGTTCATGCTATAATTGTGTTAACCGGAAACCGTAATACATGTGTGAATACATAGACCACAACATGTCCCTAGTGAGGCTCTAGTTGGCTAGCTCGTTGATCAATAGATGGTCACGGTTTCATGACCATGGACATTGGATGTCGTTGATAACGGGATCACATCATTAGGAGAATGATGTGATGGACAAGACCCAATCCTAAGCATAGCACAAGATCGTGTAGTTCGTCTGCTAAAGCTTTTCTAATTTCAAGTATCATTTCCTTAGACCATGAGATTGTGCAACTCCCGGATACCGTAGGAATACTTTTGGTGTGCCAAACGTCACAACGTAACTGGATGGCTATAAAGGTGCACTCTAGGTATCTCCGAAAGTGTCTGTTGGGTTGGCACGAATCGAGACTGGGATTTGTCACTCCATGTGACGGAGAGGTATCTCTGGGCCCACTCGGTAATACATCATCATAATGAGCTCAATGTGACTAAGGAGTTAGTCACGGGATCATGTGTTACGGAACGAGTAAAGAGACTTGCCGGTAACGAGATTGAACAAGGTATAGGGATACCGACGATCGAATCTCGGGCAAGTAACATACCGATGGACAAAGGGAATTGTATACGGAATTGATTGAATCCCCGCATCGTGGTTCAACAGATGAGATCATCGTGGAACATGTGGGAGCCAATATGGGTATCCAGATCCCGCTATTGGTTATTGACCAGAGAGGTGTCTCGATCATGTCTGCATGGTTCCCGAACCCGTAGGGTCTACACACTTAAGGTTCGATGATGCTAGGGTTATATGGGAATAGTGTACATGGTTACCAAAGGTTGTTCGGAGTCCCGGATGAGATCTCGGACATCACGAGGAGTTCCGTAATGATCCGGAGGTAAAGACTCATATATAGGAAGTGAGGATTTGGTCACCGAAAGTGTTTCGGGCATCACCGGTAATGTACCGGGACCACCGGAAGGGTTCCGAGGGTCCATCGGGAGGGGCCACTAGCCCCGGAAGGCTACATGGGCCAAGAGTGGGAGGGAACCAGACCCTAGGTGGGCCGATGCGCCTCCCACCTCAACCCAAGGCGCAGCAAAGGGTGGAGGGGGCCAAACCCTAGGCGTGGAGGGGCCCTAGGCCCACCCTAGGGCGCCGCCCCTCCTCCCCACCTTGGCCGCCGGCCCTCCTGGCCATCTAGGGTTGCCGCCACCACTAGGAAGGGAACCCTAAGGGTGCGCACCCTCCTCCCTCTCCTCCTATATATAGTGGAGGGTTTTGGGGTTGTGGACACGCAACTCTCTCTCTCTCGGCGCAGCCCTACCTCCCCACCTCCTCGTCCTCCGTAGTGCTTGGCGAAGCCCTGTCGAAGTACCGTGCTGCTCCAACACCACTATGCCATCATACTGCTATTGGAGTTGTCTTCCCCAACCTCTCCCTCCTCCTTGCTGGATTAAGGCACGGGAGACTTCACCGGGTTGCACGTGTGTTGAAAGCGGAGGCGCCGTTGTTCGGCGCTTAAAACGGAATCGACCGCGATCTGAATCGCTGCGAGTACGACTCCACCAACCGCATTCTTGTAACGCTTCCGCTTTGCGATCTTCAAAGGTATGAAGATGCACTTCCCCCCACTTTTTGTTGGTTTCTCCATAGATTGATCTTGGTGATGCGTAGGAAAATATTGATTTACTACTACGATCCCCAACAGGCTCCGAGATTGCTTTCTCGCATGGGGTCGAGGAAGAATCTCTGGGCGTGGTTACTTAATAAAATTGCTACAATAAAATTTGTTATATATGAGTTACCAGTCTACTCTCTTCTAATCATGCAAGATGTTGAAGATGCTAGTCTTCGATAAGACTAGGCCTTTCCCCTCATTCTTGCTTTCTACAGTCAGTCCAAATATAACCTCAGTCCTTGATAATGTTGCATACTTAGCATAGTTCTGATGTCAGTCTTGTGAGTACATTGGATGTGTACTCATCGCTGCTTTGTTTCCTCTTTCCCCCTTATACTATTATCGCGTTCAGACGATGGAGCCCAGGAGACGGTGTACCCCGCCAACGACTACTACTACCCCGACGGAGCCTACTACTACGTGGAGGCCGCTGACGACTAGCAGTAGGATAGGAGGTTCCCAGGCAGGAGGTCTCGCCTCTTTCCATCCGTGTTATGTTTGTGCTAGCCTTCTGAAAGAAAAACTTGTTTAACTTATGTATGTACTCAAATATTATTTGCTTTCGCTAACTCGTACTTGTGGAGCTTATTATTCGAGCCCTCGAGGCCCCTGACTTGTAATATGAAGTTATATGACTTTTATTTGTGTCTAGAGTTGTGTTCTGATATCGATCAGTGAGTCCATAATCTTGATCGTACGCATTTGCGTGTATAATTTGTTGGGGAACGTCGCATGGGAAACAAAAATTTTCCTACGCACACGCAAACCTATCCATGGTGATGAGCATCTACGAGAGGGAGAGTGGATCTACATACCCTTGTAGATCGCTAAGCGGGAAGCGTTAAGAAACGCGGTTGGTGTAGTCGAACATCTTCGCGATCCAAATCGCCGAGCGTCCCGCGATCTCATCACGATCCGTCCCGCGATCCAATCACTATCCGTCCCGTGAACTCATCACGATCCGTCCCGCGATCTCATCACGATCCATCTCACGATCTTGATCACGATCTATCCCGCGAACTCATCACGATCCGTTCCGTGATCACATCACGAACCGTCTCGCGATCTCGATCACGGTCCTTCCGATCTAGCGCCGAACGGACGGCACCTCCGCGTTCAGCACACGTGCAGCTTGATGACGATCTCCACCGTCTTGATCCAGCAAGAGGAGGTGGAGAGGAGAGAGAGTTCACCGGCAGCGTGACGGCGCTCCGGTGATGGTGGTGGTGGAGCAATTCCGGCAGGGCTTCGCCTAAGCGCTGCAGAAATCCGATCTAGAGGAGAAACTGTGCACCGGTGAAACGGGTAGCACGTGGCCGGAAATTCTGTCCAAAAACCACCCAATACACTAGTATATATAGGAGGAGAGGAGAGGAGAGGCATCCAAGGCCTTTGGGTCGGCCGAAATAGGAGGTGGGAGCAATCCTACTTCACCTCCAATCCTAGTTGGAGTAGGATTGCCTCCTATTGGCTGATTTTCCACTTTTTGCTTTAGGACTTTCTCTCCTGCGCCATGGGCCTTTGTGGCTGTTTTCCCAGCCCAATAAGGGCTGGTTATTATTCTCCCACATCCCATGGACCTCTTGGGGTCGAAGTACCCCTCCCGAAGGTCTCCCGGTACACTACCGGAACTCCTGGTACACTACCGGCACTCCCGGTACACTACCGATGAGCCCGAAACTTTTCCGGAAACCAAACTGGGACTTCCTATATATGAATCTTTACCTCCGGACCATTCCGGAGCTCCTCGTGACGTCCGGGATCTCATCCGGGACTCCGAACAACCTTCGGTCACCACCATACATAACTCTACACTACCGAAACGTCACCGAACCTTAAGTGTGCAGACCCTGCGGGTTCGAGAACTATGTAGACATGACCGAGACACCTCTACGGTCAATAACCAATGGCGGGACCTGGACGTCCACATTGGTTCCTACATATTCTACGAAGATCTTTATCGGTCGAACCTCTATGTCAAGGATTCAGTTAATCCCGTATAACGTCCCCTTTGTTCTTCGGTATGTTACTTGCCCGAGATTCGATCGTCGGTATCTCCATACCTAGTTCAACCTCGTTACTGGCAAGTCTCTTTACTCGTTTCGTAATACAAGATCCCGTGACTAACACTTAGCCACATTGCTTGCAAGGCTTGTTGTGATGTTGTATTACCGAGTGGGCCCTGAGATACCTCTCCGTCACACGGAGTAACAAATCCCAGTCTCGATCCATGCCAACTCAACAAACACCATCGGAGATACCTGTAGAGCACCTTTATAGTCACCCAGTTACGTTGCGACGTTTGATACACACAAGGCACTCCTCCGATATCCGTGAGTTGCATGATCTCATGGTCATAGGAACATATACTTGACATGCAGAAAACAGTAGCAATAAACTGACACGATCATATGCTATGTTTGTAGTTTGGGTCTTATCCATCACATCATTCTCCTAATGATGTGATCCCGTTATCAAATGACATCTCATGTCCATGGCTAGGAAACCTTAACCATCCTTTGATCAACGAGCTAGTCCATTAGAGGCATACTAGGGACATGGTTTTGTCTATGTATCCACACATGCATTTAAGTCTCCGATCAATACAGTTATAGCATGGATAATAAACAATTATCATGAACAAGGAAATATGATAATAACTAATTTATTATTGCCTCTAGGGCATATTTCCAACATAATTAGCGTACGATCAAATTGGGAGCGTTACATAGACCCAGAGGTGCTTTAAAACCCGTGCTATCTAGGCCCAACAATATTTCTATATAATCAAACAGGCCAAGACCAAAAAGATGATGCATACAGCGAGCCTCGTTGCGATTTTGTGGTCAACCAAACATGCCCATAGTGCTATTCGCATGCACCTTTGATTCATGTGTAAGTGTGTCTGCACTGCACCAAAGTTTGTTCAGTCAAACCATATGTAAAGAACTAAAAATACTGTGCCACCGAAAAGAAATCTGAAAATTGCCAGTGGTTTTTGCAACATATTGTGTGTTGAATCGAATATTCAAGCAGATCACCTACAAGGATTTGAATTCTTTAGATTGTCTTCACCCAAAGTTGCTCTTCACATCACAAAGAAAAAGGAGGGGGAGGGGAGATTACAAGTCTTAGAAAAACAATTTGTTTAATTTCCCAAGTTTACCAGCATATGAACTGCAGTAGTAAGTACAAGATAGTAAAATAAATGATTAGTTTCTTTTGAATTTCAATCTCCATTTACATATTTTTAAAATTTTGAATGTTGAAATTCAATAGTAAAGTATATGTATACATTAACACGCACCTTCCTCCGTTCACTACTATAAAATATTTTGGATATATCGATATTTACTATAGTCCAGATCCAGGCATGGGCATCAATGTTTTCCCATACATGTCCGGGGCTGCACATCACCGCCCTTGGTTGCAACACTAGCGTATGAGAGCATTTCCAGTCATTGGAGCTTCTTAGGACACCATCGAACCAAAAAAGTTGATGTCTTGGGGGATCAAAGGCTTCATCCGGCGAAAATAAGAGGGCATCTTCCCAGCCATATTTCAATCCAAGTCAAACTTTGTGTGGGGAACGATTAAGTGGGCCATGAAAAAATACACGTGGGACGCGATTCGCCGAAACTTCCGCCGGCGTCCCCAAGAAACCTCCAACACATTGGGTTTCGCCTGGGTATGCTGGCGCTTTTTTGACGTCCTGAGGGTGCGCTGGGGGCGTGGCTGAGCCATTTTTCGTCAAAAAGCGTCGCCGGAACCTAAGAAGGTGCTCTGGGACGTCCTGGAGTGATGGATGGAGATGGCCTGAGATTGTGGCAGCAACGGGATGCAAAGTGTACGTCAACCGGGGCACACATGGTAGTGCAGCAGTGGATCGCGTACACCCCGGCCCGGAGGTGAACGTTGCGAGACTGGCCGGTTGCTTTTGCGCTCAAAAACAGATGCGTACATGACCATCGCTACACGGTGGATAGATGCCTCAGGCCTTCATGTAGGTTCAGGTGGTCCAAAACGCCTCAAAGGGCTACTTGCAGAGAAAAACGAGTTTCTGCAGAAGAGGTCGTCTCTTCTCTAATAAAATTTTGCTCATGACGATGTAGATATACCATTGGTCTTGGGGAAATGCAAGTGAGAGACATAAAAACATGAAGAAAACAAGAGAGAGAAGGGTGAGACCAGTAAGAAGGTTGCAGCATTGGATGAGATAATTTTACAGAGTGGTTTCAGTGCTTTTTATCTATGTGAATGTATGGGGCCAACGCTTTGTATGGTCTTTATTATACATGCCCTAAAAAGCTTCGGCGGCACGACAACATGCACCCGACAGGTGACGGAAAAGCTAACGACCCACGCGCAGGGACGGATACAAGGGGGGTCATAGTGATTTGATTTTGTCTAATCATGCGAGCTCCGACAGTTGTTTCGTCCCCTGGACGTCGGTGTAAACGTAACGTGTCCTCCTTCCGATTCTTGCTCAACCATATTACAGAGGCAAAATGCAAATTTCGTCAAAAGAAAATGGGCAGTGATAGGCGCCGGCAGTCCGGCCGAGCAGTTCGGCCGGACTAGCCCCAGCCACCCGATGCGACAAGTGTTGGTGTTGAATTGGAGCTTCTGTTTTCTCTCCCAAAAACCAAATCTGACGAGGCCAGTGGGGAAACAGAGCAGTGCCGCCGGCGCTCGCCATGAACGAGCAAACGACCAACCTCGAAGCCGGTCGCCTCCCGCCGAATTGCCTTGCCATAGTCGGTCGCCGGTCACCTTTTGAGCTGTTGGTTGCAGCTCTGCTGCTCGCCTGTGCTGCCCATCCCCTCACCTCTCTCCCTCGTCCCTGCAGAATCAATGGCGACGACGCCACGTGGTTCGCATCCAAAAACAACGGTGGTAGCAAAAAAAAATGATGCTTCCAGCAAACTAGAAAACGGTGGTAGCAAAAAAAATGTGATGCAAACTAGAAAACGGTGGTAGCAAAAAAATTGAAAAACCAATTGACGACTGCAGCTCACCCGCGGGACAAAAGTTGCAACCAGTGACCAAAAAAGCTTCATATGGCGATGAAAAAAGCTTCATACGGCGATAAAAAAAGCTTCAACCATAGACACGAAAGCCATGGACGACAACGCAAAGTTGCAACCAACGGTAACAGAAGCTACAACCGGCATTGAAAGAAGCTTCAAGCTTCATGTCTTAGCTGCGACCCGTGACGATGTTGATGACGTTTTGCTGCAACCGTCTTTGTTTTTTGCTACGACCGGCGATGTAATTTGCTACAACCCATTTTTCATGGCAGCGGGTGCCGGCCGGCATCAGTCAGGCAGTCCCCCAACTCGGCGAGCAGTCGGGCAGTCCCCGGCTCGGCGGAGCACACGGGCGGCAGCAGCCACCGGCCGGCGACAAGCGGGGGAAAGGAAAAGAAGAAGCATGGCGCGGGGAGAGATGGGGCTGGAGCTAGAGAAAAGGATAAGGATAAGATTCGGAACAGTTGTGTGAGGCCCACCTACACACGTCTTACGTGGGGGTGTTTCCGTTGACGCCGGAGCCAGCGTGGCTCTCGAGGCCGGCAGAAAGTTTGGCCGGCGTGTCGTCTCGAAGCGTTTCTCAAAGAAAATGCAAAGCCCAACTTTAAAAGACAAAAGGGCCAGCATGCCTGTTATGCACGGATAGGTCAGATCGTGGGTATCTACCTATGTACGATCGATGCTTCATGCCATGTCGCCCGCCTCCTGCTGCTACAACGGACCTGTAGGGCAGTTCTTGATTCACCGAGCTGCAGCCTCCGATCTAAGTCTGAATTGAAGGGGGCGATCCACATGGAGGTGCGGTTGGGAGGCCGATCGACCGCCCGCATAGGTAAACATGAAAGACAACGAGGCAAGAAAAAAATGGTTAGATTGCTGTCGTCTTACTTTGTCAATGGCTTATATCTTTCAAAATTGGACTAATGTAAGTAGAAATTACCAAATTAAATTAAGGAATATTCGTGACCCGTATCTCTTCCCATAGTAGAAAGAATTCGTTCATGTACATCTGAATTGATTTTCACATTATTTTTTACGAGCAAAAGTTGATTGAAAATGAAGTGTCCATATTCCTTCATTGGATCAAGATATATTTCATCAACCTAGGCTACTACGTTACTACCCATCCCCCAAAACATTATACTACTATCTCTGCATGATTTCTTTAGTCTTATACTTACTTCATTCTTAAATATAAGTTTTTTAAGAGATTTCACAAAAAGACTACATACGAAGCAAAATAAATGAATCTACGCTTTAAAATATGTCTATATATATATATATGTATATAGTTTCATAATGAAAACTCTTAAAAGACTTATATTTAGAAACGGAGGGAGTACAATGAAAGCAAATTCTCGTCCTCCTATGTTAGAACCCTCACTCTGTCCCTGCCCACGCGTATCATGTGATGTATCTCTAGCGGTCTAGGCCCTACAAGACTACGACCCATGCAGCCATACATACATGCCATGTTTGTTTCTTGGCAGGCCTCCGTATACATTTTGTATACAACTGGACTAAGGCAAATACATATCCCGTATAAGAAAGAAGAAAACACAGAAGCGACCATGGTATCCCTTGCCCCCGCTGCCGGCGTTGCATGCATGCCTCTTCGACTATCGATGAATATGTTATAAATTTTTTTAAAGAAATACTCTCCTTATACACCCTTCGGTACAAAATAAGTTGTGATGAAATAAATGTCTTGAGCTTAGTATAACTTTATATTAAAATTAAGAGTACAAAGTTGAGACATTTAAAATAAATAGTAAATGCTTGTAAGAAGAGAGGCGTCGGCATCCGTCTTCCCACGCAGGTCCGGAACAGTACGAGCTCGTGGAGTTGTGGTAGCGACGGGCCGCAAAGTGTACGGCAACTAAGCGGGATAGGGAAGGGGGAAGCACGCACATGACCGTTGCGAGGCCGGCCGGTAGCTCTCGCGTTCAAAAACGGATAAAAGGCGTTGGCGGCACCGCGCAGCGCAGGTGACAGAAAAGCTGGCGCCCCCCCCCCCCCCCCACCCACCACCAGGTTGCAAAAGGCCCCGCCCCGTCACATTCTGCACGCGTATCGCGTGACACGTATCTCCAACCAGCCCCTCGCAGAGCCGTTACACGTCCGCACATACATACGTGCGCGCCTCGCTCGTTTCTTGCCAGCCAGCCGGCCGCCATACATTTCCCTTGGTGGTACTCATGGATATGGAGTACAACTGGAGCAAGCACGTACGCACGGAGCACTGTACGTGTCGAAAAAGAGCAAATGGTACAGCTGGAGCAAGCAGTACGTATCCTACGGGGGAGAACGTACCGTGCAAAAAACAAAACAAAAAAGAGGAAAACGCGTATCTCGATGCGCAGTGCGGTGCGGTGCAGCCGGGTCGGGATACGCTACGCTACGGGGGAGGGAATGGAAGCGGAGCCTGGCTGCCCGACAGCCGCTCTGCGCGCATCGGATGCTCTCCTGTCCTCTCCGCGGCGCCCTAGGACGGGGGACTTGCGCCGCACCGGAAAGGACGCTCCTGCCCCCGGCCGTGTACACCTGTCCGTCGACGACGCCTCGAGCAAATACGACCTCCGTTTCTTTTCCGACGCGACCTGTCGTCCAGCGGAAATACATTTATTGCCGGATTTGTTATTTTTTTCTCGCGGCGATACGAGGCGGGCCGGAGGCGAGCGGCGACGACCCCGGCCTGGCCCGGCCCCGCGGTCACGTGGGCCCCACGCACCCCCCAAAAAAGTCACGAAGGCTGCAGCTGCACATGCGAGGTTTTCGGATCGAACCCCGGCGAACACAGAAACTGCGAAACGCACCTTCCTGCGCGCGTGGAATTCGTAAATCTGTTTCATGGGGCGAAATGAGAAAATGAGAGGGGCGTCTTTGTGAATGACGCGCGGGGGGTCAAATCCGGCACAGGCAGAGGTCAGGTCAGGCCCCTGCCTGCTCCTCCTCCGTGCTCCGACCCCGCATTTCAAATTTCCTCAACACAACAGCCTCCCCTCCCCCTTCCTTCCTCCTCCCCTCTGAATAAGCACCTCGCCGGCCGCCGACCACCGCCGCCGCGGCCTCGGATCCGCCCGGACCCTCCCCGCGCCGTCGCGTCCCCACCGCCCGACCGCGCCATGGACAGCGACGACGAGGAGATGCGCGACGCATCCTCCTCCTCCGTCGCGGACGACGACGGGGAGGACGACGGCGGCGCGGGGTTCGAGGAGGAAGGGGAAGGGGACGGGAAGGACGGGGTGATGGTGATGGAGGTCCGCTGGTTCGAGGTCGACCTCGACTACGAGTACGACGCGCCCCGCTGGTTCGACCTCGCGCAGGACGAGGCGCCCGTCGAGGCCGCCGCCGCCGAGCTCTGGTTCGCCACCGCCCCCAGCTACCCGCCCTCCCGTACGTCTCCCCTCCCCTCCACCCCGCCCATCCATCCATCCTTCCCCTCCCTCCCTCGCGTTCCATGTTTCATGCTCTGCTGCACGATTCGAGAAATTACACACAGTGCTCCATCGATTCCGGGTTCCGCGCTTGCAATGCGCCGACTGATTGACGCCTCATGCCTTTCGCGTGCGCATTACGCTGGAGATTGGGTGGGGCAGCGTCACGGATTTAGGAAATTTCATAGTATTTATTAGTACTCTAATTATGGAGTAGCGTATTCCCCTTTGGAAGTACTAGTAGTAGCAGCGTCGCTATTCCTATTTGGAGAACGAAACTAGCGGGCGTGGTTCTAGGCTTATTAGGGATAAAATTGAGCAGCCATTTATTGTGATTTTCTGAGCGCTGGGGTCCGGGGGCAATAATGGTGCAGATAAGACGCTTGTTTTCAGACATTTTGAGACCAGCATGCTTTATGCCATCCTGAAACTCTAGGAACTTGGGTTTTCTATTTTTACAATGCTGTACTACCATGGCAACGTTCCGGGTAAGTATTTGTTTGCATAAGCAATTAGTGTATATGCAATGGTGTGGTGCCCAGACAGACTAGCCACTATGATGTTCGACCCGGACTTGGTGCTCTCGGGTACGCGCGCACCCTATATGCACCAAAAAATTTAGTAATTCAAAAAAAGCTCAAAAAATTCCAAATTTTGTTTGGAATTAAACATAATCATGTATTGTACTAGTATAAAAAGTTTGGACAAGAAATGATTCATATTGACTCCGGGGCAAAAAAGACAAGTTTATGACGACAATATAGCGTGCATAGTACTTGTATATAGGATTTTTTGCCGAATCTTCGACCTAGGATGCAACGAAAGTTATTCTCCAGCGAATCTTTTTATACAACTACAATACTTGCCCATGTTTGATACTAAAAGAGATTTGGAATTTTTTCAACTTTTTTTGAATTGTTAATTTTTTTTAAAATATAGGGTGCGCGGGTACCCAGGTTCTCCTTCCTATTTTCCCTACGATGTTAGCCTTTATTATTCTGACAAAAGAAGAAGTGTGTTTTGAACTCCTGTTGAAAGCCTGATGAAGTGAAATGTGTTAATTTATAGCACATCTTTGTGTGTGTGTGTGTGTATCTATTTTCCATACTTTTAAAACTTTCCACATGAGCAAAAGGATCAATTAGTGCTTGGTACGGAGAATTATAGTTCCAACAGTAGTTAGAACCAAGTTTTACATATCATCTACTGCAAACACTAAATGATGAAGAATGGGCAAACTGTGTGCAGTTACGATAGTCATATCTGTTGATCTATATGGAAACATTATGTGCTGCATTGTTATTTTATTTATAGTTTTGTACTGCCCTTAATTGCCTAGTTAGTACAACTAACATCTTCTCCTCTGTTTAAATAGCGTTGATTGCAATGATGTTGGCTGAAGACCTTGGGCTGCCAAACCTAAGAAGCATCACAGTTGCAGATATAGAGTCTGTGCGTTGCCCTAAACCGTCTCAGCGTTGTTCCGGTGCAACTGAACAAAGTATATATCGATCACATGTACCAAATGAAGGTACTAATCAGCCAAATGCTTATATCTGCTGATTTGTTACATCATTCAGTTTTCACCTACGTATATGTTATGCTATATGTTTAGGGTGGAGCGCTTGCTTTCCAACTCTTTTTGCTCATATTTATATGTATTACTGTTAATACAGAGCATTGCATATCAAATAATTTGAGCACTAATGTTGTTTATCATTCTGGAATTTAGCCTGCCATGGTTCTGTCTTTTCCCCATCCTTTTTAATGAGATGTATTTGCTTATAGGACGGATACAATGCTATGGAGCATCAAAAAATGAACGAAAACCTGTCACTCAAAGTGCGATGAGGGGGAATTTATCCAAGGGGTCCACACTGATGAAGCCTACAGCCAGTCAACTGGCCAGGCAACACAAGCAACTTGAAGTGAAGAATGCTGTGCCGTATGTTGACTCCTTGTGCTAATTGGTTTTCTTAAAATTTCTAGGGTTGACTACAAAAGTTATTTCTATGGTTTATTGTTTATGAGTAATCTGCTATTTCTTTTAGCTTCAAATTTTACCAACCACACTTGCAATTTTGTATGTCTGTGCTACTCATGTGGTTTATTCACCTGTCCCCTTAATTAAATCACCCATGCGTACTTAAAAGGTTGTTGTTAACACTGGCCATAATAGTTATGCCTGTATGTCGGTTCATGGTTTGCTTCAGGTACAACTCACAAGCGGTCTTAGTTCTTAGGCGAGCTCTCTCTTTAACTATTCTTTTTTTGTTTTCTTCTTGACTCACTGCATTTCATTTTTTCTGTTATACTCCCTTTGTACTGCATTGATTTCTAGGAAATATGAAGTAGACAGACGATGTGTTTATTCCTGTGTATACTGTGTGACCTTCAATTCTATTTGTTTTCAGGAGTAAGAAGTCAGTTGGAGTGAGAAGTGACAGAAGTACCATTAGCTCAAATGATTGCAGTCACCAAGCTGGCAAAAGGCAGAAACTTGAAAAAGGTCATCTCAACAAGGTATGGTACTACTTTCTTTTGGGGGTTCTGATTGCCACATTTTCTGGGATCTCTTGGTTTTTTTCCAGTCCATTCTATACTCTAGTTAGAAACTCCCCTCATTTCTTAGACTAACTACAGCATCAGATTTCGTGTAAACTAATTTGCAATGTTTATTTGACTTCGGCCATAACATAGCATGATTAAGGTAACAGGCACAAAAAGAATCGAGTGTTTTCCCTATCAAGTGATAGTGTCATTTTCCTTTACACGTCAGTTTGAATTGTGGCAACTTTCCCAGTGTTTACCCCCTACAAGTGCTTGTTATTTTATCTGTATTCCGGGGCTTCAGTGTTGCCACAGGGAAAAGCCGAATAGATCCTTGGTAGCTCGTGAGATTAATTGTGCCTTCAGTGTGTATGTGCAGTTTATCTTCTGTATTGCATCTGCACACCACATGGATTATGCTTGCATTAACTTGAAATTTTATGGCAATCCCTAGTTCTCCTCCAGCGAAAAGTGACATTTAACTTGAAATTTTATGGCAATCCCTAGTTACACGAAATGTAGTTTATCTAGTGCTAGGGGCTTAGTGTGGATATTGTGCCCCTGGTCGTCATAGCTGAACTATCGTTTGTTATCCCTAGAGATGTTCCTGATAACTGAAGGTGCTAATTTGCATCGCTTTTTTTGCATAACCATGCCATTTTTTCTTCTGAAGTTACTTTTTATGCTGTCACAGGTTGTTGCTACGAATAAGCATGAGTTAATTCACAAGGCCAATGAAAAGGTAAAAGTGCCCTCGAAGCATGACATCAAAGATTTTCCATTCTTGTACCGTTCTTTTATTCTTTAAATCCTGAATAGTTATGTAGGTGTAGTATGTTTCTATTTCTCTCAGGTAACTTCATCTTGTGTTTTCAGTACCATACTTGACTGTCCTTCTAAAAATATAGTAATACATGACATGCAACTAGTCATGGGTTAATGTTTGTTGCACTTTGCAGTGTACTGTCCTGTAAAGATATTGTATTATGCTAAAAGTATATGGCACCAATGAAAGGGCCTCAAATTTTGCCTGACTTCACTTTACCATGTATCCCGCAGAATGTTATGAACAGTAGCTATGATCGTGCCACTGTTCTACCTAAATTGAAGATTACAGTTCCGAGAGAACCTGAGTTGGCTACTAAGCTGAGAGCAGAGAGGTCAAGGATTCTAAGATCAGTGTAAAGTCATTTTCACATGCTATTCTGTTATGATGCCTGAACATAAGATAATTCTGCTATGATCCTTTTCACACCTTCACCTTAAAATTTCAGCCCAAGTAATTCAAAGCAGTTAAACAGACGGGATTTACAACCTGCTTGTACGACACAATCGGCACCAACCAGAAAGGTAGGCTATCAAACTGTTAATTATCTGTATTCAAGTTTAAGTACTCATTAATCTCATTGGCAGATGATTCTTGATACCATGACCTATATATGAATAATATCAGTAGGACCCTTGACCGAATATTAGCGAACCCTATAAAATCCTGCAATTAACATGTACTGGTACATTCCACGGTTTTAGGGTCCCATTTTCCCTGAGATAATTTCGCAATCATGGGAGAATTGTATGCATGTAATTTCTTATATCGAAGAACAAAGTTATGAGGCAGTGAATATGTTTCTTAGTCGGAAACTGAACATATATTTCGAATAACATTTCTCTTGCGGGCTGATAGTCGAAAAGTTCAGGAGTGGTTTTGCTGATGTTCAGTTTTCCCATGAAACAGATAAATGTAAGGATCTGCAGAGAACATGGGTTAGGCATATCAATGTTTCATGGCAGTTTTCTTATATCGAGGAACAAAGTTATGAGGCAGTGAATATGTTTCTTAGTCAGAAACTGAACATATATTTCCAATAACATTTCTCTTGCGGGCTGATAGTCGAAAAGTTCAGGAGTGGTTTCGCTGATGTTCTGTTTTCCCATGAAACAGATAAATGTAAGAATATGCAGAGAATATAGGTTAAGTATATCAATGTTTCATGGCAGTCGTACTCATAAACCATAGCTTGTAATTAGCTTCGCGTTAGTTGTCTTTCTGCATTGTTCACTATTTTGCTTCTACTGTATCTCTGTGGCTAAAGCTGTTCAGTTTGTTCCTATTTACCCTCGGCAGTTGAACCAGTGTGCTGTACTACAATGGTCACTTCCACATTTAGGTGGAGGGATATTAGACTTGCACCATGCATTGTTTGTTGCCTTTATTGTATATTTATACATGCTGTTGTGAGTCAACATTCAAAACTTCTCTTCAACCAGGTCGTGCAACCTTTTCGGGCTCATCAGCATGCAAATGTACAAAATGTCAATGTTGCACCAAAAACGCCAGTGTGTACATCTAACTGTGCAATTAATCTTCACAAGTAAGCTTGCTTCTTATGTTCTGCTTTGGTTGCAGTTACATTACCAGTTACCTAAGTTCCAGTCTATCCTATATGATATTCAATTTGATAGAATATATTGCTTACGATGAGGTCTTAGAAATATTCCTGTTGTTCTAGTGTTTGTCAAGGCAGAGTTATCAGTTACGATAAGGTTACCTTACATATGGTTTTGGAAAAAACACTGAAACCTGGGAATAAAGTGACAATATCTATTTCTTTCTTGTCTGCTAACAGCATTGATAAAAACTCAGAAGATGACCGAGATGGCACAACAGGCACGTTTAAATTTAAAGCTCTGCCACTGGATAAAAAGGTATCTGTCTTGTACAGGTCTTGTATATTTATTTGTGAGCTAGTTTTCACTCAAATTTTCTAGTTTTGAAGGGTAGATTCCAGAGTGCCCAATTGGCTATTGAAATGATATTTTGATGAACAATTTATGTTATTGGTTTTAGTTGCTTTACATTGATGCGACAAACCATTTGGAACAGAAGTTGCATAATGAACAACTATGTACTCCCTCCGTCCCAAAATAAGTATCTCAACTTTGTACTAACTTCAACACAAAGTTGTATTAAGGTTAAGGCACTTATTTTAGGACGGAGGGAGTATAATATAAGATTGTTTTTCAAGCTAAAATAGCTTTCAAAGCAATCTTATATTATGGTATGGAGGGGGTAATAAATACAGGATGGTTCTTACCATATAGTTAGTTCAGACAACAGACGCACCAATGATTGTCGTATTTTTCTCCTTTCAACAGATATTGGCAAGCAGAGGAGACATTGGTGTATTTCAAACTGCCAAAAGAAATGCTACAGTGCCTAAGGTTAGCTTTGTTGCTGAATTCTTGTATCTGTTTTTCTCTAGTCCTTCCATTTATCAAAATATCCATATCTTCTGGTCGGCAACCCTAGGAATTCAACTTGTCAACGAGCCGGAAGAGCAAGCAGCCTCCATTATCGGAACTCTTTAACAAGGTGCGTACCGATATAGGACAAAAATGGATTACCTTCAAATTACTTAACTCTGACGCATATTATTCTGGCAGCTTTCTTTAAGTACCGAAGCCTGCCGTAGCATGGGCCGACAGGCCAGTGAACGCCCAAATTATATCACCACCAAGGTTATTGATGTGCTTTCGTTTCATTTCGTGTTTGTCATTCCTGTTGCATCTTGAATTCAAAGTGCTGAAATATCTCGTTTCTTTTTATTGCAAGGACTGCAAAGAGAACATGATTGGTGCCATTCATTGCTAGCTAGCTCTAGTAAGCGATATCTTTAACTACCTGGTAAGATACTTACTGTTATTACTTGTATGCCGCTTCTCACTTTGTTTGCCGAATCGCATTTACAACCTCACGCTTTTTTTAAACTGTTTTCAGACCGATTTTAGTCAAGAAAAACATGATACAGTTCTCTTTGACAGCCTGCACAAAGGTAAACATGTTTTTCCTGAGTTTCTCCCAAACGCATACTTCCTCGCACCGGCGCACTCCATCTCATGATCGATTTCATATCTACGAGTAATTCATAATGACAAGGTTGTAACCGAGCTACTAGTAAAAGTGTAACGACATTACAACTGTAAGATTGACACTGTCCCCCTCCACATCTTGTAGGTTAAGCGTCTAATTTTGGAGAGTTAGGACTCGGACTCTTCAAGTCTAACGAGATGGATGAAGCATACATTATCTGCCATGAAGGCGCCCTCCCCGGCGGGCGGTCGATCTCCGGCATCGGATAGTTTTGAGAAACCAGCCGATTTCACCCCGTCACGGCTTAGCTGTTCATTGCCGTGCCGGAGATCGACCCCTTTTTGTACAGCAACCAACCCAGCCAATAGCTCGTAGTGGCGGTGTGGTGTGGGGAGGGCGACCCGCCTGACCTGACCTTACCTGGTGCGCCTGGTAGTGGGCTCTTAAGTTGTAACGACGACGCCACCGCAAATCTTCTGGCAAAGTTGTTCTCTTTTGGTATATGGCATTGGTCGCCCGGTTTTCTGTTGGAAATGATAAATTCTGAACGTTCGGATGTTGCCCATGACAAATCGAACATCTTTTATGGCAACTTGGGTAACCGAGGATGACAAGTTTAGTCAGCATGAATGTCAATTTTCTGATAAAAATGAACCGAGGACGGAACTGCCATGCTTACCAACTAAACTTGATCGCGTCAACTGAATTTGCCATAAAAAGAAAAGTTTCATATGTCATGGACAAATCCCAAACGCTCCGGACTTATTGGGTTCCTTTTCTTTCATGCCCTGCAAGATGTTCCTCATTAGTATCCCGGGTGGTATCGTGAAGGAATCTTGCGTGACGAAGCTGTCGACTGTCGAGAAGTGCACAGAGGAAGAGGGAGAAAACTTAATTTTCTTCTTCTTTTTGAAACGGGTTAATCCCTTTTTTTTTCATCACTTTGAAGCAACGGGAACGCACGGTTTGAGGCGAAAAAGCCAAAAACCGAACACGTGTGTACGTATTTTTGTGCCTGTTCATGGAAGGAGGTGTGTGGCTGCCTGAATTGGCGTCTCCACTGGCCACGGCTATAGCCGAATAGAGCAGTGCCGGCGCAGCAGTAGTGCAGTGTGTGTTGCTACTGAGGAAGAGGAGCGGTCCGGCCGTGGCCCCGGACACGAGACGAGAGGATACCATCACGAATCCTCCCATCAGCCGCAGCCGCAGCCGCATCGGGCTCGCGCATCCACGAGCAGGGGCCGGGGGAGGAAGGAATAAAGCGTCGTCGGTCGTATCGTACTCGCCGGCACGGGCACGGGCCCCGTCTCAGCCTGGCTGCCGGCTGCATGCAACATTCCACGGATGGACGGCACGGGCACGGGCACGGGCACGCACGCATGCGCCGTCGTCGTGAGCATACGTCGCCACAGTGCGTGCTTTGTCGTCGCTGCTCTCGTCTTGGGAGAGGAAGATGCCGGTGGCCGTGGCATGCATGCAGCCACTGTGGTCTGTACTCTGTAGCCGCGGGCGGGGACTGTAGTAACTCCTGCCTGAGTAGCCGCGGGCAGGGCCTGAGCCGGTCCGTGGCCCGGCCGTGCTGGCCGCTAGCTTGCTAGCGCCATCGGCCTGGGCGGCGACGAGGATCGAGTCGACGCCGGCGCCAGGGGCTTTTCAGCCGTGCAGCGACACCAGACCAGAGCGCCAGAGCGGCCGCCATGCACGTCCGGTCGCGTCGCCGGCAGGGCCGCCGAGTGGACGTGTGATCGCAGCCGCAGCTGCAGCTGCAGGGCACAACTGCCATTGACTAGCCGACGGACAGGCCGGGGAAAGGCGTTTGACGCCGCTACAGCGCCGCGGCCCACGTTGTACTTGTCCGCATGCTCTGCCATCTGCTTGCAGATAAGAAAAAAAAACTCTTTTTTTTCGGGGAGAGATTAAAGAAAAAACCTGCTCCGTTTATTTTCGTTTATATGTTCAACTCATGCGGTAGTTATCTTGGTCAAAATTTATCTTGTGATCCCTCGTAAACCCTAAACCCTAAACCCTGTATCGGCACGGACACGACGCGGACACACGTCTCGCCCGCGTGCTCCTTCCCCGTGCCCACTAGTCAACGGTAGTCTCTTTTTTTAGCCCCTTTCCCACCCGTCGTCGGCAAAATGCGCAAACCCTAGGTCCACCCCATTTTTCCCGACCGCCTTGCTCTCCAGCTCCCTCCCTCCTCCACCCAGCAGCACATCCACCGGTGGGGGGCCTCCCTCACTCGGTGCGGGAGGCCTAGTGGTAGATCTGGCACGTCCTGCCGGCGGTGGACTGCGCTTGCCATGGATTGACCGGGAGCCGGTCCATCTAGTCGGGGAAAAGCCTCGGTGTCACATACAGGCGCTCAATCCGCCTCTAGCCGCTCGCATATGTACTGTCGATGATCCGTCGGCAAAGCCATGCCCAGCTGGCGTCCTGGGTTGGCGTTGGCCCAGAGGCTGACCGGCTCACCGTTGCCGCTCATAAAGTGCGACGGCTGCGAGATTCATGTTGTCCGATGGGTTTCTTGGACGCCAGAACATCCCGGTTGGGTGTTCATCAAGTGCATAAACGATGGGGTATGCTTTTCGTGTTGCCTTTTGTCTTTGAATCGATGAAATTTCGGCCGCTTATTAGCTCAATTTTTTGTGTAGGACGGATGCAAATTTTGGTTTTGAAAAGAAGAATACATCGATCTATTAATCTCACGAAAATTGCTAGATGTTCGTTCACTTCTAGCTAGACTTGAAGCTATAGATGAAAGTAAATAAGAAACCAACGGAGAAGCAACGTCTACTTCTTTACAAAAGAAGAAAGGCGTTGTTAAACTCAAGAATCCGGAGATTAACAACGAAGACATAGAGAAGATCTTAGTCCAACAATTGGGAGCAGTTAAGGAAGTTGGACATCTTTTGAAATGTCTAATTATGATTCTTGTTTTCTTTGATTTTGTATTCCTAACGAAGAATTGGTGAAAAAAATGTATGTATTGAAATGCATGTAATGAAATAAAAATAACATGCAAATCCAAAAGCATAAATAATGTGTGATAAAAAATGGACACCGACCGGTCACGAGGACAATAATTGGGTCGACGCATTGGGTGCACGGTCGATCCATTTGCAAAGTCACGCGGTTGGAGCTGCTCTAAAAATTTACAAGTACTTGCAGATGGAAAAATGAGGTACATTTTGTAGCAAGGCATTAGAACAACTTCAACGGGACGACCCATTTCGTCCACCCGCGTTCTTTCGGGTCGCCGCGGTCAAAAACAGGCGTCCAACGCACCGATCCATTTCCAAATCGCGTCCGCACTGACCCATTTCAGGCCCAAATTTGGCCTGGATTTGCGTCGCCGCGGACACCGAGCGGACGAGCCGCGCGTCCTCCTCGTGTCCGCCTCGGCCCCACTCGTCGGCCGGCCAACTGCCTCCGGTCGTATTAAATGCGAAAAGCTACCTACGGGGCCCGCCTGGCAGTGGGTGGAAGGTGGCCATCGGTCGTCCTTTTTAATTCGAAGCGTGCGGCGGGGCCGGCCTCATCCACTTCCCCTTCCCGTCCACATCTGACCAGTCTTGCTCCCCCGGCGGCGACCACGAAACCCTAGCCAGCCAGCCATCGCAACCATCCGACATGAGCTTCTTCAGCAAGGGAAAGGGAAAGCTCACCCCAGGTGCAAGCTCGTCCCGGACGCCGGCGCCACCTCGCCGTAGTACGCCGCCATTGCAGGAGCGCCTGTACATCCCAGTCCACCAAGCTCGCTGGCACTGGCAGTACAGGCAAGCTCTTCCCTACCCAGATGTTAACCTCCCCCATGATTGGCATCTGGACCCCGATCGCATCCCCATCCCAGCAGTGCCACGGTCTGCACGCGCGCACGCGGAGGAGGTTCGCTGGTGGCGCGAGCTCCTCACTTCGGAGCAGCGGTGCCACACCATGTACGTGGTCGACTCCCCTAACTGGAAGGTTTGGTTCGCCCTGGAGCACGAGCGGGAGCGCCTCCATGGCGTCCAGTTCGATCGGGCATCCCTCCACCGCCCCCTTAAGTGAAGCCAGAGCAGGAGGAGGAGGCCGCCTACCGGGCCGCCTTCGAGGAGGCAACGACCTACGCCATTGAGGAGAGCAGGCGCGAGGAGGAGGCGTGTTGGGTAGGCCTCGACGAAGCCCTCGTGTTGTTCGCGGCGGGTGACTGCGTCGTGCCTCCTCCTCCTCCAGCTCCGCCGGCCGCTCTGGCGATCCACGAGCCCAAGGTTGAGGCCGAGGAGTGCCAGCCAGAGACCTACAAGTGGACCGGCCAGCTTTGGGAGTGGGTGTCCGCGCGTCCCATTTGGCTTATGTGCACGCCGGAGCAAGAGCAAGCGTATCTCCTGCACCACAGGTCGCTGGGTCTGGCGAGGGAGGGAGCTGAGGCTGCAGAGCAGATGGAGCTGGAGCGCAGGTGGGCGGCGGAGGAGGAGGCAGAGCGTCGGTAGCGGGAGGAGGAGGAGTGAGCCCGTTGTAGGAGATATGCCCTAGAGGCAGTAATAACAGTTATTTTGTATCTCCAAAGTTTGTAATGAATGTTTATGTTCCATGCTATAACTGCAATGATTCTCGAGTCTAAAAATTAAACGAGGCTTGGAGGGAAACTCATGTGCACGTGTGGTATAATAAACGGTAAATTGTATTCCTAGTCTTGCCTCTAAGACTGGCTCAAGTGTTGCATGATGGTCCTCCTTTTCCTGATCATGGGCATGGCTATGCCGGCAATTTTGAGGACGCGATGTTGGTAGAACACTCGTGTTGAATCGATCTGAATTGATGTTATGCTATGAGATACATTCGTCACAAGTTAATGGTTAATAACACAGAGATGGTTAACGTTTGCATAATTCCTTAGACCATGAGAGTATCGAGTTTCTTCATGCTTGCTTCATGAACTTTGGGGTTTGTTAAACGTCATCCGTAAATGGGTGGCTATTACGGCGGCTTACGGGTTCATGGAAAAGTATGTCAAGTAACTTGATAGCTCAAGATTGGGATTTGCTCCTCCGACGATGGAGAGATATCTCTGGGCCCTCTCGTTGTTACGGTATCCATCATCGTCTGGCCAGACACTTTGTGATTTGATCACGGGGATGCCGGAACACGGGAACGAGAAAAGAGAACAATACCGGCAACGAGGTAACTGGCATAGTGGACAAGTTGTTGATCACGAGGATGCCTACATGTCTCACCTCGGGTAATTGTAACATATCGCGAAGCAACAGGAATAGCTCACGGCAACTAGAGGTTCACTCGAATATTCATTCGTGTGGGTATATGGGTCAATATGGGTGTCCACGGCTCCGATGTTGATCATTGATTGGAAGGGGTTCCGGGTCATGTCTATGCTTCACCGAACCTATAGGGTCACACGCTTAAGGGTTATCTATCTGTTGAATACTAGAAAGGGAGTCTGAGAGAAAATCACCGAAAAGTTTCGGACACCGGAAAAGTTTCGGACAGCGGAAAAGTTCCGCACACAGGTCACCGGAACAGTTTCGGTGAAACTGAAAAGTTGTTTCAGGGGATACCAAAAAGTCAAATTGGTTTCGGCACATGCCTGATAATTCTTGAAGGGTGCCAGAATCGTTCTGGAAACTTTCTGGAATTTTCCGGGATGAAAACCGAAAATGTTCCGGAGCTGCCGAAACCACTTCAGATGCTTTTCGCAGATGAAAATCACTATTCCGGAATTGTTCCGGATCGCATTGAAAATTATTTTAGTGGGGTACTAGAATTGTTCTAAGCCCACATAAATATTTTTAGTTCGAGCGGACGCTGAAAAATGTCGCCGTGAATGGTGAAAGTGCTTTTTGGACTACTTTATGGAAAGCCACCTTTTGGGGCTTTGCTCCAAAAGATCTTGGGGATGACATGGATGGATTGGAGCCATTTTTGGGGCCCTACATGAGGGTGTGGCCGGCCACATGGTGGACTCCTTCATGGAGTTCCTCTTGTTCCTTGGTTTCACTTTTATGCCCTTGTGGAAGGACTTCATTCGTGTGCATTTTGGGTTTTATTGTAAAACCACCCTACCCCTTGGTTTTCCTATAAATAGGAGGTGAGTGGGCTGCCATTTCTTTATCCTTGTGCTCTCATACACATGCTTTGCTTTGCAAGCTCTCTCTCTCCCTCCCACGAAAAGAGTCTTTCGTAGAGCCGAAAGGCTGTCTGGGTTCCGGCAGGAACTAGTTCTGGACGGCGAAGCCCTGCCGGATAGATGACACTGTATGTGTGCAACCCCGTAGAGAGGTCGTAGTTTCGATCTTTTGCCCGAGGGGCTGTTCGTGTGTCCTCCCGTAAGGCTGTCCGAGTCTTCGTTCGAGTTTCGAGGGTCCTCCCGAAGGGCTGTCTGCGACATCGTCCGGGGGACTGTCCGACCGCCTCCCGAAGGGCTGTCCGACGAGGGAGTACATCCTCGCGGTTGGAAGGTTGTAAAATCCTAGCTGCGGGGATCTGCACCAACGATCTCCACCGACTCTTCTTCCGCTGCGCTTCGAGTCGGTACGGATCAGATCAAACCTTGTATGCAGTCTCCATAGTGGTCCTGGGCGTGCTCGCTATACCGGAAATTTTTGTTTTCTGTCGCGCTCCCCAACACCCGTCAGCCTGCGCTGTCGGTGCTGCCGGGGCAGGACGCTACGCGGGCATGGGAGGTTGCGTTCATTTGGGCTAGGCCGGAGCTCATCGACCTCACCCCCAAGGACGACGACGAGGATGACGATGCGTAGGGCCGGCATTAGCTGCAGACCTGGACCGACTAATTTTTATTTATTTATGTTTAATTAAGTTTATGTGGACTGGGCCGGCTTTCACCGTCCTTTAATGTTTAAGTATATTTTAATATCGTTGTTTATGCATTTTTTTTAATCCACGCTGACAAGTGAAGCTGAGACGGACATAATTTGCGTCCGTACCTCCGAATCATTTAAAAAAACGAATACCGGCATCCGCTCGGCGATCCAAACAAACGAAAATCGGATAAATCGCGCTTTCATTTGGCTCATCGCGTTAGAGTTTGCTTTTATCGTTCCCCAGCGATTGAATGCGAAAGTTTGCCCATCATCAAGGGAGGCAGGGGCTACGCGTGCATGATGATATCTGCTGCTGCTGCTGCTGCAACTGCCAAACACGCAGAGCAGCGAAACAGACGTAAAAAAATTGATTCTACCACGAGTCAGCAGCAGCAGCAGCTACGCTACAGGCTACACATACATCATCAGAGACCAGAGATTCTGAAGAAGAAGAAATATCAAACCACCACCGAACAAAAAGGCAGCCACAGTAGAGAGCAGAGAGCAGCAAGCTCATAAATACCGTAAAAAAAATTGATTCAGGAGTCAGGACTGGGCACGCATTTATACACATCGCACGATCCTTTGCATCACGCGGGCAGCAGGCCCAACTCGATTCAACCCATCACCGTCGCAGCAGCAGCAGCAGCAGCATCTCTCCGGTGGTGGTCGTCGTCATCATCCAGCCAGAGCTGGCATGGGGCTTTGAAGGCGCTCACGAGGCGTCTCTGATCTCAAGTGTCATTCTGAATCTGATCTGATATCTGAATCTACACCATGAGTGCCCAAGAACTCTCTCCGATAGCCAACACCAGGAAGAACAAAATGGGAAGGGGTGAAGAAGAAGAACAATGGCAACCATCCATCTACTCACAAGGAAATCCTACACGCCTAATTTTTCCCTGCACTGTGCTCTGCTATGCTATCCTAGCTGCTGCTGCTTACTTCCAGCTCTCGCTACACCTTGGGGAGGAGAAGTTTTTGGAGGTGCCGGCCACGGTCACATGGTGTGCTTGGAGATGACCTCGCCGAACCGCACGAACCACTGCTCGTCGGAAGAGCTGTTGTCGCCGTGGTCCGTGTCGGGGGTCGCCGCCGCCGCCGCCAGGTACCGCGTGTAGTCCACCTTCTTGGAGGCGTCCGTCGTCATGCCGTAGGAGGAGGGCTTCGCGGCAGGGGCCGGCATCAGGGACAGCAGCACGCGGGCCACCTCATGCATCGTCGGCCGGTCGATCGGGTGCCGCTTGGTGCACAGCAGGGCCAGCTGGAACGCCTTCCGGACCAGACCCATGTCCGTGCACGTCACCGACACCTCCGAGTCCACCGCCTCCATCACCGTGTTGTCGTCCGCCCTCGACATTATCTACACACGCACACACACACAGGGTGATCAGATCATGCTATATAGTATATAGGCAGCACATCATGCACCTGAAGATCATAATGTGATCGATAAAAGATGGCTGCATTTCATTCATACGAGTGAATTGCACAATGCAATGAAGACAGGCAGCGATATGATCTGAGACTTACCAACTGGTGCAAGTTGGAATCGTTGTCGACGGCCTTCATCCCCGTGAGCAACTCCAGAAGGACGATTCCGAAGCTGTACACATCGGACTTCTCGTTCAGCCTCGATGTCCGTGCGTACTCCGGATCGATGTAGCCAATGGTTCCTAGCACATAGGTGGACGCGTGGGTCTTGGCTGCTGGGACGCATTTGGCGATGCCGAAATCAGAGAGGTGCGCTTCAAAGTGTTCATCAAGCAGGATGTTGGAGGACTTGACATCCCTGTGGACTATCCGAGGGTTGCAGTCATGGTGAAGATAGGCCAGCCCTTGCGCCGCGCCGACAGCGATCCTCAGTCGAGTGTCCCAGTCAAGTTTCACTTTCTTTGATGGACCTGGAAAAGAACAGAGATCATGAGACGGATGCTTGTGAGACAGACCATATTTGTGTGAATGAAAACAGGGTGAACTAAAATGTCGCTGGTCCTTAGGTCCTTACCATGGAGAAGATCCCACAAGGAACCATTTTCCATGTAATCGTAGAAGAGCAGGTTTCCATTGGGAGAGAGTGAGAAGCCATGAAGGCTGACAAGATTCCTGTGCCGGATGCTACCAACTGTCTCCAGCTCTGTCTCGAACTCACGGGCGCCATGGTTGTATTGGCTATAGAGTCGCTTCACAGCAATGGCCTTGCCACTCTTGAGCACACATTTATACACAGTGCTTGAAGCGCCATAGCCGATGATGTATTTCTCACTCAGGTTCTCTGTTAGCCTCATAATATCATCATAGGTATGGATAGCCATGTCCATTTGGAGGAGCACTATCTTTGGAGGTCCTGAGCATCATTAAGAAACATTGAGATGAGTGCCATTATGACAAGATGATTTTCTGGCATAGATTACAATTTAACGGACATGATGCACACAAACCTTGCACTGGTTTATCAGATGCTTTGATAGGCGGCTGTGGTCGCTTTGTTTTATATATTGCCAATAGCAGCACACAGAGCAATATGATGAAGGCCGAGATGATGCAAGCAACCGCTGTCCGAATATTCACTGGAACATGAAGTACCTAAACATGAGTTTAAAAGCATATTGAATGAAAAGCTAACTTTAGCTTATGACCTGGTTGATACCTTTTGATCCATGAGAGTTGCCACAGTTGGAGTCTTTGCAGTGAACGCGCAGCATCGGATTTCCCAAGAAGCTGTGTGCAGGTATTGGTTAGTATCAGCAAAACAAGGTGGTAACAGTGGGGCATCAAACAGAGTAGATGGGAGTCATTCGATACCTTTCCATGGGGAATTTTGAGAAATTCTTAGCCAATGGGACATGTCCAGAAAAGTTGTTATATGACAAGTTCCTGAAAAATGTGATTGCCGATGCAGTTAGCAAACAGATTAATAAGCTAATGCACCACCAAGTAATTGCCAATACTGCAGGGCGGAGCTGGCAAACAAAAACTTACAAGATGTTTAAGCTGAAGCAGTTAGCCAACTGAGCAGGGATCTCCCCAACCAAAGTATTGTTGTTAAGAATCCTACTTATATGACAAAATTACAGCTTAGTGAAATAGTTGCGTGGATTTCAAATATCATAGTTCATACTAATAGCATGATGAAAGAGAACTCACAAACTATCAAGGTTCTGAAGTTGGCCTAGTTCTTCAGGGAGATAACCAGACATGGCGTTGTTCGATAAATCACTATCAATGTTGAAATTGGATGAATCATCATCAATCATCACAACAGAAGACCACCAACAGAACTTAATACACACATGACAAGGGTGATCACTTACATTACTTGGATGCTTCTCAAGTTTCCGAACTCAGCAGGCACAGACCCACTAAGATGGTTTTTGCTCAAATTTCTACATTCAAAATTTTGAACATCAGAAAATAATGACCACATGAGATGAAGTGCAACTTTTAAGAGGCTGGCACTGAACATACAGTTGAAGAAGATGCTCAAGGTCACCAATAGTAGCAGGAACTGGTCCAGAGAATTCATTGTAGGAAAGATCACTAAGCCAAAACAAAGGGACACCAGTAAATATAGATACGTAGAGAATGAAGTAGATGCAACAGGAACATGTAACCAAATATAGATACAAGGGCTTCCTTACAGTGTATCCAAATTGATGATATGACCAAGTTCAGATGGGATATGGCCTTTAAAATTGTTCGAGGATAGATTCCTGTTATTTCATATTTGAAACAAGAACAAATCATGAGACTCTGCTCAAACAGAGTAATGATGTAATATGGATTACATAAAAAATGCAAGCAAAATGCTACAAACACAAATACTCACAAGTTAGTCAAACTCTCCAAATTCTGGAAACCAGCAGGGATAGAACCATTCAATCTATTGCCGTAAACATTGCTGAAGAAGATAAGTTCTGTTAATCACCAAGATAGAGATACTCATGGTTCGGGAGAAAATGACACTTGCTTTATAACTTACAATTTGTTTAGAGCAGTGCAAGAACTGATGTTTGCAGGAATAGGACCCTCAAGATTGTTGTTGGCAAGATTTCTAGACAAAGATACAACTGGTCAAGAATTGCACATATAAAACGACATATTAATCTGTGCGAAGACCTGTCCTTACAATTCAAATAGCTCTTCAAGTTTCCCAAGCTCAGCTGGAATTGTGCCGACTAATTCATTGTCATTCAGTTGCCTGTATGGTACAAGTTCTAAACCTCAGATAGTGTTTCAAACGAATTGAAGTAGAATATTATCAACATCAGAGGACAATCACTTACAGGTAGCTAAGTTTAGTCATGTTCCCAAGTTCTGGTGGTACTTCACCAGTAAGTTTATTGCCATGTAAATATCTGGAGATAAATGGACCCAGAAAGTGTTAAAAGAAAAGCAACATTGTTTCAGTGTAAAAACAGGTCTTACAGATGATACTAACAGTTTGCCAGTGTAGGATAGATTGCCGAGTATCGGAGGAATGGGCCCTACTAGTTCATTTTCGCTCAGATCACTAAGAACAGAGTTGGACACAAAAAAGTCAGTATCGAATATTTCATCAGCCAACACTTATACAGAGGAAAGGGTTGTCTTTTACTCACAGAACAGCAAGAGCTTGCATGAGGCCAATCACTTCTGGAATTTTCCCTGTCAGTCCATTTCCTTGAAGTGACCTATGAAAGATAAACACAGGCATTTAGCATAAGTCTGAATAATAGAGCAGTATATTACAAGAGTTCAGATAAGCTAAAGTAAAGAGAATTTGAGTAAAATCAGGAAGGCTTACAGTGTAGCTACTTGAAGGAAACCAATGTTGTAAGGTATTTCTCCAGAGATCTTGTTATATGAAATGTCCCTGTGTTCCATAAATGAAATTCAATCAATAAAATCCTGACAGATGACCACCAATACATCGACAAAACCTTAGCAAGCATCATACAGAATCTCAAAGCTGGTGCAGTTCCCTATGCTCTCTGGAATTGTTCCTGTGAGATTGTTGCCCCTCACATCACTGCAGATTTGGAACAAATATCAGTACCGATAAGATCGGTTTGCAGGATATAATAAGGCAGCATCTCCAAGTAAGCACAATACATACAAGTACCACAGGCCAGTGAGTTGGCACATGTCAGGTGACAAGGTTCCAGTCAGTGAATTACCCCTCAAGCCTCTGAAAATGAAGATGATAAAAATGTTAGCATCTTCTTTTTATACTGATCGCCGAGCAAATCAGTAAGAAAAAATAACTTGTTGTAGGTGGAAAACTTCTTACAGGTATTGCAGAACTTCATTCCAGTAGATGAGCCTTGGGATGTCCCCTGTGAGCTGGTTCTGGGCAAGATCCCTGTTCCAAGTAAATAATTGTACCTTTCATTACTAAGAACCACATGTGAGGCAAAAAAGGAAAATGTCCCCAAGATAAACATTTTTTAGCCAGTACAAAAGGGTAGGTAAGAAAAGGAAAATGTCCCCAAGATAAACATTTTTTAGCCAGTACAAAAGGGTAGGTGGGTAAGAAAAGGAAGATCATCAAGTTTTCCCAACAATCCCACAATAAGTAGAGTCACGGGGAAAGAAGGGCACTAGGAAACTCACAAGATCTTGAGATTTGGAATCTGGGACAGCGTGGAAGGGATGGGTCCCGTGAGCTGGTTGTTCTTCAGAATCCTGCAGCCATAATAAGAGAGAAAAAGAAAACATCATCAGAACTCAAGCACTCTAAACCACACAAACTTGACTGCAATCCGTAAACCACAGAGAATGAAAACTCAAACTAATTTCACAGCAATATTTCTGTCATAACCCCAAACTATGCTTTGACCCCCAAACATCCATAGAAACAGATAAAAGCAAGCAGCGTCTCATTCCTTGGTATAACCCCAAAAAATCCCAGAGATGGGGGTGAAAAAGTGACCGTATCTCAGAAAAAGGCATGGCTCTGCTATAAAAGGCAGGATAGAATAAACAAATGATGATCCAGTGCTTACAAATCCTCGAGTTGCTTGAGCTTGGAGATGGAGAAGGGGATGTCTCCATACAGCAGGTTGAAGGACAAATCCCTGTATGTAGGACACACACACACACACACACACACACACACAAGAAGAGGCACATGTCAACTACTATAAAAATACTACTCGCAAGAACCATCCATCTCTACAGCAAAAAGGTGTGAGTAGTGGTATATAGAAGAATAAAAGAAGACCGAGATTAGGTGGCGTACAAGTATTTTAAGGAGACGCAGTCCCCAATCTCATCTGGGATTTGGCCTGTGAGCTTGTTCCCCTTGAGATCCCTGCACAAGCAAAGGATGTAGATGATTAGGGCTGAGATAAACTAATCAAATCTACTACCAGGAGGGTGTGGTAGGCATGGTAGAATAGTAAAGAGCCTTTGTCACATCACGGGATGAGGGGTCAAATCGGATGGATATTTTAAAGAATGAGAGAGAGGGGGAAGATTCAGGCGCAGTGAAATGCACAAAATCTTATGAAGATGCAAAGGAGGGGGAGGGGGAGTGATGGTGCTTACACGAACTGTAGGGTCTTGAGCTCCCCTATCGCCGGCGAGATCTCCCCTCCCAGGTTCAGATTTGACAGGTTCCTGCATATATTTTTATTTTATTTTTCCACGGAGAAGATCAATCAGTCGTCAGAGGTAAGTAAATACTGGTGGCATTTAAGTAGCAAAACGAAGGGAGGATCATTTGTTGTGCAAGAAAGAACGGATGGGATAATCAATACCATGAGACAGAGAAAGCATATTTATGTTGTTTTTCAGATATGCAGGAGGCAGGAGGCATGAAGCAGCGTGCTTTCAAGAGCGAAGATTCACAGGCAGCGAGGAGCGACGGCCAAGAATCGAATGAATGGGAGAAAAGAAAAGGCGACGGCAAAGGCAAAAGGGAGAAGCTTGTCATGGCGTCGGAATGCCAGCAGTAGGAGGAGCACGAGAAGAGGGGAGGGAGGGAGGAGAAGGAGGCACGTACAGGGAGAGGACGGCCAAGGAGTTGGCGTCGCAGGCGACGCCGCGCCAGGCGCAGTGGTCGCGGCCGCCGTCCCAGTCGGCGAGCCCGTTGGCGGCGTTGCCGAAGCCCGCCTTGACGGCCATCAGCGCCTCCCCGTCCCCTCCTCCGTCTGCCCCCTCCGCCGCCGCCACCGCCAGACCAAGAACCACCACCATCGCCGCCCACCGCCGCAGCGACGACGGCGCCATTCCGAGGAGCAACCCGCGCGCGACCCCTTCCTTCCCTTCCCTCCGCCGCCCGCGCGCTCTCCAAGAAACCAAGAAACCTCCTCCCCGGACCGTGGAAGCTACCACTGCCCCAGCACCGCCGCCGCCGCCGCCGCTGTTGCTCCCAGTCCCATCTGGTGAATGGATGCGGGATGAGATGGGCGGGGGGGAGTAGACGGGGGGGGGGGGCAATGTATTTGTCGTGGCGATGGCTGGCGACGGATGGATAGCGACGTGACTGCGGTTGCTTTCGGGGGGCAGCCGCTGCGCCGCGCTGCAGGGGAAGCAGAGCCGTGGTACCACCACGCCACCAGAGAGAGAGAGAGAGAGAGAGACGAGCGGGGCGAAGCGGGGAGAGAGCGGAGCAAGGGGTTAAGGCTGGCGCGGCGGGGCCCGCCCTGTCAGCGATGATGGCCGGCTATGCGTGTACGAGTGGGGGCCCGCCCGTGGATCTCCCCGTTTCCTTTCGAACGTCCTCGTGTCTTTCGCCCCGGCCTTTACCGCGACGATGACACGCGGGCCCCGGTGGGACCGGAGGCCGCCCTGTGAACTGGTGGGCCGTGATCCGACGGGCCGGGCCCGCTCGTCGGTGGCTACGGGGTTTAGGGAAGGGCGGGGGAGGGGGTTATGGTCGAAAAGGCGGGGCTGGTTCGCGCGCGAAACGGGATTAGCCCCCGGATCGCGGTGCGGACGGGGGACTCCGTGGCCCGCGGTGTAGCCGCCCCGGGTGGGCCCGGCTCTTCTTGTTGTGCGGCGGGGGTCGCCGGGTGGGCCGGCGGTGGCCGGCGACGAGCCGAGCAGGAGCAGGCCGTGCCGTTGGAGGCGAGGTGGACGGCCGGGCGTGATCCATCGATGCATGGAGCTTAGTGCTGGTCTGGGGATGGTACGTTCGTCTCGTGCATGGATGTTGCGTGGCCGATCGGAACGGCCGTGCCCGTGGCCGTGGCGTGTCGGGTGGGTCGCCTTTCATCGATTGGCTGACTGGCTGGGGCTTTGGATTGATCGTGGTTGGTTAGATGGATGATTGTGAGTGGAGAAGGTTCGGCTCAGCGTAGCCACACAAAAAAGGACATGTCATGGTTTTCGATTTCAGTTTGGAAAAAAAATCCAGCAATAACCGAAATCACCGAATTCAGTGTGAGTTTCGGTGTTTTCGGTTTGCATTTCGGGCAAATGACCGAAATATTCACTTGAATTCAGTTGAAATTTCGAATTTTCTAAACCAGATTTTGGAAAAAAGTATTTGGATTCCTGTGTACTACTAAAAATTGACGAAAGATTTTGGTCGGAAGGTAGATATCTCGGTCCCTGCCAAAATTAATGGAATTCAATGAATTTCATCAGAATCTCATTGAAAGTGAAAACCATGGGACAATATACTGCACCTAAATATGGTTTTTGTTCACAACCCGGTATATAACTTGGTATGGTAAAGAGCCTAGCATGAAATTCGTTTGCTAGACTATATACAAGCGGCTTGAGATGCTTTCCGGAATCAACTTCGGGCATCTTTTAACCGAGTCCCTACCCACTATTAGGGCATCTACTACGGATCCCTCAAATCCCCTCGTATGCCCGAGCAAACCGGCCTGTCACTTTTTTGCCATTCAAACGGAATGCTCAAACTGACATCACTTCTTTGCCATCCAATCGGCCTCATACAACAGGGGCTGACCAGCACCCCCCCCCCTTACCTAGCCCGTATGTGGGACGGGGTATGGGACGCCTGGATACTTTCGTAATGTTGGATTGATGGCAGGGATCTATCCCAAATTTCTTTATGACATCCTCAACCTCAGGCCGACCAGCCCTCGTTCTCTTCTTTTTTCTACCTTGTCCTCCAGTTGTCACTGTAGCTCGTCGTCGTCCCCAACCCACAGCGAGGTCCCAACCCAAACACCGCTGACCATGTCGTCACGGGCTGCCGCCCCGATACGTGCAACTCCTCCGGACATCCACCTCGCTTTCCTTGTGCTCGATGAGATGTTCTAGCATTTTTTTTCATTCTTTCACTCATTTTGCGATCCATGCTCACATTAATTAGTTGTGTTGTAGTAGTTTGTTTGCTAGGTCTTTGTGAAAATACATGCGCAAATTATAATCAACAAAAAATTGTTGGAAATATGCCCTAGAGGCAATAATAAATTAGTTATTATCATATTTCCTTGTTCATGATAATCGTTTATTATCCATGCTATAATTGTATTGATCGGAGACTTAGATGCATGTGTGGATACATAGACAAAACCGTGTCCCTAGTATGTCTCTAATAGACTAGCTCGTTGATCAAAGATGGTTAAGGTTTTCTAGCCATGGACATGAGATGTCATTTGATAACGGGATCACATCATTAGGAGAATGGTGTGATGGACAAGACCCAAACTACAAACGTAGCATATGATCGTGTCAGTTTACTGCTACTGTTTTCTGCGTGTCAAGTATCTGTTCCTATGACCATGAGATCATGCAACTCACTGACACCGGAGGAGTGCCTTGTGTGTATCAAACGTCGCAACGTAACTGGGTGACTATAAAGATACTCTACAGGTATCTCCGAGGGTGTCTGTTGGGCTGGCATGGATCAAGACTCGGATTTGTTACTCCGTGTGATGGAGAGGTATCTCAGGGCCCACTCGGTAATACAACATCACAACAAGCCTTGCAAGCAATGTGACTAAGTGTTAGTCACGGGATCTTGTATTACGAAACAAGTAAAGAGACTTGCCGGTAATGAGGTTGAACTAGGTACGGAGATACCGACGATCGAATCTCGGGCAAGTAACATACCGAAGAACAAAGGAAACATCATACGGGATTAACAGAATCCTTGACATAGAGGTTCGACCGATAAAGATCTTCGTAGAATATGTAGGAACCAATATGGGCATCCAGGTCCCGCTATTGGTTATTGACCATAGAGGTGTCTCGGTCATGTCTACATAGTTCTCGAACCCGCAGGGTCTGCACACTTAAGGTTTGGGACATTTCGGTAGTATAGAGTTATGTATGGTGGTGACCGAAGGTTGTTCGGAGTCCCGGATGAGATCTCGGACGTCACGAGGAGCTCCGAAATGGTGCGTAGGTAAAGATTTATATATAGGAAGTCCTACTTTGGTCGCCAAAAATTTTTCGGGCTAATCGGTAGTGTAGCGGGAGTGCCGGTAGTGTACCGGGAGACCATCGGGAGGGGTATTTTGACCCAAGAGGCTACATGGACTGTGGGAGAGCGAATACCAGCCCTTGGGCTGGTGGAAGTCCCACACAAGGCCCATGCGGCTGGGAAAGAAAACCCAAAGAGATAAGGTGGAAAAAAGGCAAAATAGGGAGGAATCCTAGTCCTACTAGGATTGGAGGAGGATTCCTCCTCTCCCACTTGGTTCGGCCGAAACAAGGGCTGGCCCCTTGAGGGCCAAGCCTCCTCCTCTCTTCCTCGTATATATACTGGAGGTTTTAGGGTTTTAGCACCAGATTTTCAGCCACGTGCTACCCGTTCCTCCAGTGCATATTTTCTCCTCTATATCGGATTTCTACAGTGCTTAGGCGAAGCCCTGCCGGAATAGCTCCACCACCATCGCCGGAGCACCGTCACGCTGCCGGAGAACTCTTCTACCTCTCCGCTCCCTTTTGCTGGATCAAGAAGGCGGAGATCGTCATCGAGCTGTACGTGTGCTGAACGCAGAGGTGTCGTCCGTTCGGCGCTAGATTGGAAGGACCATGATCAAGATTACGAGACGGATCGTGATGAGAACGCGGGACGGATCGTGATTGGATCGCGGGACGGATCGTGATTGGATCGTAGTACGCTCGGCGATTTGGATCACGAAGACGTTCGACTACACCAACCGCGTTTCTTAACGCTTCCCGCTTAGCGATCTACAAGGGTATGTAGATCCACTCTCCCTCTCATAGATGCTCATCACCATGGATAGGTCTTGCGTGAATGTAGGAAACTTTTTGTTTCCCATGCAACGTTCCCCAACAATGGTATTAGAGCTAGGTCTATGTGTAGATGAGATCTCGAGTAGAACACAAAGAGTTTGTGGGCGTTGATGCTTAGATTGCTTCCTCCCTTGGTCGTGTTTTGGTTCAGCGGTATTGTGGGATGAAGCGGCCCGGACGCTTACGAGAGACCGGTTCCATCGACTGACGTGTAACCTCGTTGCACAAAGATGGCTGGCGGGTGTCTGTTTCTCCTACTTTAGTTGGATCGGATTCGACAAAGGCGGTCCTTGAGAAGGTTGAAAAGCAACTTATGTATCACCGTTGTGGTTTTTACGTAGGTGAGAATTGTTCTTGCTAGATACCCGTAGCAGCCACGTAAAACATGCAACAACAATTAGAGGACGTCTAACTTTTTTTTGCAGGGTATGTTATGATGTGATATGGCCAATTACATGATGTGATATATGTGATGTATGAGATGATCATGTGATGTATAGAATTTCACAACTTGCATGTCGATGAGTACGGCAACCAGCAGGAGCCATAGGGTTGTCTTTAATTATTGTCTGACCTGCGTGTCAATCATTAAGCGATATGTAATGCTTTACTTTATCGCTAAACGGTAGCAATAGTAGTAGAAGCATGCAGGGCGTGACAACCTCGATGGCGACACGTTGATGGAGATCATGGTGTCGTGCCAGTGACGATGAAGATCATGCCGGTGCTTTCAAGATGGAGATAAAAAACACAAGTTCATGGCCATATCATGTCACTTATGATTTGCATGTGATGTTAATCCTTTTATGCACCTTGTTTTGCTTAGGACGACGGTAGCATTATAAGGTGATCCCTCACTTAATTTTAAGATAAATTGTGTTCTCCCCGAGTGTGCACCGTTGCGAAAGTTTGTCGTGTCGAGACACCACGTGATGATCGGGTGTGATAAACTCTACGTTCACGTACAACGGGTGCAAGCCAGTGTTGCACATGCAGAGCACTCGGGTTAAACTTGACGAGCCTAGCATGTACAAACATGGCCTCAGAATACAAGAGACCGAAAGGTCGAACATGAGTCATATAATAGATATGATCAACATGATGATGTTCAGCATTGAAACCACCTCAACTCACGTGATGATCGGACTTGAGTTGGTGAATTTGGATCATGTATCACTCGAATGACCGGAGGGATGTCAATTTGAGTGGGAGTTCTTCAGTAATATGATTAAATGAACTCATTATCATGAACATAGTCAATAGTGTCTTTGCAAATTATGTTGTAGATTACTTGCTCGCGCTATAGCTCCCTTGAATTTTTATATGTTCCTAGAGAAATAGAGTTGAAAGATGATGGTAGCAATATTGCGGACTGGGTTCGTGATCTGAGGATTGTCCTCATAGCTGCACAAAAGGCTTATGTCCTTAATGCACCGCTCGGTGCGCCACCCCCTTCAGTGTCGTCTATAGATGTTGTGAACATCTAACAGGCACGTTTTGATGACTACTTCATAGTTTGGTGCGTCATGCATTATAGCTTAGAATTGAGGCTCCAAAACGTTTTGAACGTCATGGAACATATGAGATGTTCTAAGAGCTGAAATTAGGATCTCAGGCTCGTGCCCGTGTTGTGAGATATGAGATCTCTAACAAGATTCTTTGCCTGCAAGATAAAAGAGAATAGCTCAATCGTTGAGCATGTGCTCGGATTGTCTGGGTGCTACAATCGCTTGAATCGAGTGGGAGTTGATCTTCCAGATTAGATAGTGATTGATATAGTTCTTCTAGTCACTATCACTAAGCTACTAGAACTTGGTGATAAACTATAAAATGCCAGGGATAGAAATAATGATTCCTGAGCTGTTCGCGATGTTTGACACCGCGAAGGTAGAAATCAAGAAGGAGTGTCAAGTGTTGATGGTTAGTAAAACCACTAGTTTCGAGGAGGGCAAGGGCAAGGAGGGAAACTTCATGGATGGCAAGTCGGTTGCTGCTCCAATGAAGCAACCCAAAGTTGAACCCAAACCCGAGACTAAGTGCTTCGATTATGAGGAGAGCGGTCGTTGAAGCGGAACAACCCTAGATACTTGGTAGATAAGAAGGCTTGCACCATCGACACAAGTATATTTGATATACGTGTTATTGATGTGTACCTTGCGAGTACTCCTAGTAGCACCTGGGTATTGGATACCGGTTCGGTTGCTAAATGTTAGTAACTCGAAGTAAAAGCTATGGAATAAACGGAGACTAGCTAAGGGTGAGGTGACGATGTGTGTTGGAAATGTTTCCAAGGTTGATGTGATCAACATCGCACGCTCTCTCTATCTTCGGGATTAGTGATGAACCTAAATAAATGTTATTTGGTGTTTTGCGTTGAGCATGAACGTGATTAGATCATGTTTATTGCAACACGGTTATTCATTTAAGTTAGAGAATAATGGTTATTCTGTTTACATGAATAATACCTTCAATGGTCATGCACACAGTGAGAATGGTTTGTTGAATCTTGATCGCAGTAATACACATGTTCATAACATTGATGCCAAAAGATAGAAAGTTAATGATGATAGTACCACATACTTGTGGCACTGCCGCTAAATGTCATATTGGTATAATGCGCATGAAGAAACTCCATGCTGATGGATCTTTGCACTCATTCGATTTCGAATCGGTTGAGACATGCGGACCATGCCTCTTGGGCAAGATGACTAAGGACCCCGTTTTCCAGATGGATGGAGCGGGCAAGTGATTTATTGGAAATGATACATGTTGATTTATGCAATCCAATGTTGGAAATATGCCCTAGAGGCAATAAATAAAGTGTTTATTATTGTATTTCCTTGTTCATGATAATTGTTTATTATCCATGCTATAATTGTATTAATTGGAAACATGGATACATGTGTGCACACATAGATAAACACAATGTCCCTAGTATGCCTCTAGTGAACTAGCTCGTTGATTGAAAGATGGTTAAGGTTTCCTAGCCATGGACATGAGATGTCATTTGATAATGGGATCACATCATTAGGAGAATGATGTGATGAACAAGACCCAAACTACAAACGTAGCTTATGATCGTGTCAGTTTATTGCTACTGTTTTCTGCATGTCAAGTATATGTTCCTATGACCATGAGATCATGCAACTCACAGATATCGGAGGAGTACCTTGTGTGTATCAAACGTCGCAACGTAACTGGGTGACTATAAAGGTGCTCTACAGGTGTCTCCGAGGGTGTCTGTTGAGTTGGCATGGATCAAGACTGGGATTTGTTACTCCGTGTGACGGAGAGGTATCTCAGGGCCCACTCGGTAATACAACATCACAATAAGCCTTGCAAGCAATGTGACTAAGTGTTGGTCACGGGATCTTGTATTACGGAACGAGTAAAGAGACTTGCCAGTAACGAGGTTGAACTAGGTATGGAGATACCAACGATCAAATCTCGGGCAAGTAACATACCGAAGAACAAAGGGAACATCATACGGGATTAACTGAATCCTTGACATAGAGGTTCGACCGATAAAAATCTTCGTAGAATATGTAGGAACCAATGTGGACATCCAGATCCCGCCATTGGTTATTGACCGTAGAGGTGTCTCGGTCATGTCTACATAGTTCTCGAACCCGCAGGGTCTGCACACTTAAGGTTTGGTGACGTTTCGGTAGTATAGAGTTGTGTATGGTGGTGACCGAAGTTTGTTCGGAGTCCCGGATGAGATCCTGGACGTCACGAGGAGCTCCGTAATGGTCCGGAGGTAAATATACATATATAGGAAGTCCTGTTTTGGTCGTCGGAAAAGTTCCGGGCTTATTGGTAGTGTACCGGGAGTGCCGGTAGTGTACCGGGAGACCTCCGGGAGGGGTATTTCGACCCAATAGGCTTCATGGGCTGTGGGAGAGTGAATATCAGCCCTTAGTGGGCTGGTGGAAACTCCCACACAAGGCCCATGTGGCTGGAGAAGAAAACCCAAAAGGAAAAAGGTGGAAAAAGGCAAAAAGGAAAAAAAAGGATGAATCCTAATCCTACTAGGAGTGGAGGAGGTGGACTCCTCCTCTCCTAGTTCAGCCGAAGCCTAGGAGGCTTGGAGGCCAAGCTGCCTCGTCTCCTCCTCTCCTCCTATATATACTGGTGGTATTGAGGGTTTTTGCACTTAGCGATCTACAAGGGTATGTAGATCCACTCTCCCTCTCATAGATGCTCATCACCATGGATAGGTCTTGCGTGAACGTAGGAAATTTTTTGTTTCCCATGCAACGTTCCCCAACAGTGGTATTAGAGCTAGGTCTATGTGTAGATGAGATCTCGAGTAGAACACAAAGAGTTTGTGGGTGTTGATGCTTAGATTGCTTCCTCCCTTGGTCGTGTTTTGGTTCAGCGGTATTGTGGGATGAAGCGGCCCGGACGCTTACGAGAGACCGGTTCCATCGACTGACGTGTAACCTCGTTGCACAAAGATGGCTGGCGGGTGTTTGTTTCTCCTACTTTAGTTGGATCGGATTCGACAAAGGCGGTCCTTGAGAAGGTTGAAAAGCAACTTATGTATCATCGTTGTGGTTTTTACGTAGGTGAGAATTGTTCTTGCTAGATACCCGTAGCAGCCACGTAAAACATGCAACAACAATTAGAGGACGTCTAACTTTTTTTTGCAGGGTATGTTGTGATGTGATATGGCCAATTACATGATGTGATATATGTGATGTATGAGATGATCATGTGATGTATAGAATTTCATAACTTGCATGTCGATGAGTACGGCAACCGGCAGGAACCATAGGGTTGTCTTTAATTATTGTATGGCCTGCGTGTCAATCATTAAGCACTATGTAATGCTTTACTTTATCGCTAAACGGTAGCAATAGTAGTAGAAGCATGCAGGGCGTGACAACCTCGATGGCGACACGTTGATGGAGATCAAGATGATGGAGATCATGGTGTCGTGCCGGTGACGATGAAGATCATGCCGGTGCTTTCAAGATGGAGATCTAAAGCACAAGTTCATGGCCATATCATGTCACTTATGAATTGCATGTGATGTTAATCCTTTTATGCACCTTGTTATGCTTAGTACGATGGTAGCATTATAAGGTGATCCCTCACTTAAATTTCAAGATAAAATTGTGTTCTCCCCGAGTGTGCACCGTTGCGAAAGTTCGTCGTGTTGAGACACCACGTGATGATCGGGTGTGATAGACTCTACGTTCACATACAACGGGTGCAACCTAGTGTTGCACGCGCAGAACACTCGGGTTAAACTTGACGAGCCTAGCATGTACAGACATGGCCTCGGAACACAAGAGACCGAAAGGTCGAACGTGAGTCATAGTAGATATGATCAACATAATAATGTTCACCATTGAAGCCACCTCAACTCACGTGATGATCGGACTTGAGTTGGTGGATATGGATCATGTGACACTCAGATGACCTGAGGGATGTCAATTTGAGTGGGAGCTTTAGTAATTTGATTAACTAAACTCATTATCTTGAACAATAGTCTAAGTGAACTTTGCATATTTATGTTGTAGATCAATGGCTCGCGTAGTAGCACCCCTGAATTTTAATGCGTTCCTAGAGAAAGCTAAACTGAAAGATGATGGAAGTAAGTTTGTTGACTGTGCCCGTAATCTAAGGATTATCCTCACGGCTTCCCAGAAATCATATGTCCTTGATGCACCGCTTGGTGACCAACCATAAGACATGACCTCCGAAGACGTTAAGAACGCTTGGGAGGCACGTACTGGAGATTACTCAATAGTTCAGTGTGCAATATTGTATGGCTTAGAACCGGGACTTCAAAGACGTTTTGAACATCATGGAGCATATGAGATGTTCCAGGAGTTGAAGTTTATCTTTCAGAAGAACGCCCGGATCGAGAGGTATGAAACCTCCGATAAGTTCTATGCTTGCAAGATGGAGGAGAATGGGTCTATCAATGAACATATACTCAGAATGTCTGGGTATTCAACTCGTCTAGCGGAGTTGGGAATTGCCCTTCCGCCAGAGGCGATCACTGACAGAGTTCTTCAATCACTGCCACCTAGTTACAAGAGCTTTGTGATGAACTATAACATGCACGGGATGAACAAGTGAGTCGCCGAGCTGTTTGCGATGCTAAAAGTCGCTGAGTCTGAAATCCAGAAAGAACATCAAGTGTTGATGGTCAATAAAACCACTAGTTTCAAGAAAAATGGCAAAGTCAAGGGCAAGGGCTAGAAGGGTAAAACCAAGAAGGATGGCAAAGCAGTTGCTACTCCTGCAAAGAAGCCCAAGCATGGACCCAAGCCAGAAACTGAGTGCTTTCATTGCAAAGGAACTGGTCACTGGAAGCGAAACTGCCCCAAGTACCTTGCTGACAAGAAGGCAGCCAACGACAAACAAGGTATATATGATATGCATGTTATTGATGTGTACCTTACTAGCTCTCGTAGTAGTGCCTGGGTATTTGATACCGGTTCGGTTGCTCACATTTGCAACTCAAAGCAGGAACTACGGAATAAACGAAGGCTGACAAAGGACGAAGTGACGATGCGTGTGGGAAATGGTTCCAAGGTTGATGTGATCGCCGTCGGCACGCTCTCTCTTCGATTACCATCGGGATTAGTGATGAACCTGAATAATTGTTATTTAGTGCCTGCGTTAAGCATGAACATTATATCTGGATCTTGTTTATTGCGAGTCGGTTACTCATTTAAATCAGAGAATAAAGGTTGTTCTATTTATATGAGTAATATCTTTTATGGTCATGCACCCAATGTTAGGGGTTTATTCATATTGAATCTTGATAGTGATGACACACATGTTCATAACATTGTTGCCAAAAGATGTAGAATTGATAATGATGGTACCACTTTCTTGTGGCACTGCCGTTTAGGTCATATTGGTGTAAAACGCATGAGGAAGCTCCATGCTGATGGACTTTTGGAGTCACTTGATTTTGAATCACTTGACACATGTGAACCATGCCTCATGGGCAAGATGACTAAAACGCCGTTCTATGGAACAATGGAACGGGCAAGTGACTTATTGGAAGTCATACACACTGATGTGTGCGGTCCAATGAATGTTACAGCGCGTGGTGGATATCGTTATTTTCTCACCTTCACTGATGCCTTAAGTAGATATGGGTATATTTACTTAATGTATCTGAAACGTTTGAAAAGTTCAAGCAATTTCAGAGTGAAGTTGAGATCATCGTAACAAGAAGATTAAGTTCCTGCAATCTGATCGAGGAGGTAAATATCTGAGTTATGAGTTTGGCAGTCACTTAAGACAGTGTGGAATTGTTTCACAGTTGATACCGCCCGGAACACCACAACGTAATGGTGTGTCCGAACGTCGTAATCGAACCTTATTAGATATGGTGCGTTCTATGATGTCTCTTGCTGATTTGCCACTATCATTTTGGGGTTATGCATTAGAGACAACTGCATTCATTTTAAATAGGGCACCATAAAAATCCGTTGAGACGACGCCATATGAACTGTGGTTTGGCAAGAAGCCAAAGTTGTCGTTTCTTAAAGTTTGGGGATGTGATGCTTATGTCAAAAAGCTTCAGCCTGAAAAGCTGGAACCCAAAGCGGAGAAATGCGTCTTCATAGGATACCCGAAAGAGACAGTCGGGTATACCTTCTATCTCAGATCCGAAGGCAAAGTGTTTGTCGCTAAAAACGGAACATTTCTTGAGAAAGAGTTTCTCTCGAAAGAATTGAGTGGGAGGAAAATAGAGCTTGATGAGGTTATTGAACCTTTACTTCAACCAGAAAGTAGCGCAGCGCAGAAAGATGTTTCTGTGGAACCTACGACGGTAGAAGAGGAAGTTAATGATGATGATCATGAAGCTTCAGATCAAGCAGCTATTGAACCTCGTAGGTCGACAAGCCCGCGTACTACCCCTGAGTGGTACGGCAACCCTGTCTTGGAGGTCATGTTGTTGGACAACAATGAACCTACGAGCTATGGAGGAGCAGTGATGGACCCGGATTCCGAGAAATGGTTAGAGGCCATGAAATCCGAGATGGGATCCATGTATGAAAACAAAGTATGGACTTTGGAAGTATTACCTGAAGGGCGAAAGGCCATTCAGAACAAATGGATCTTTAAGAAGAAAACAGACGCGGACGATAATGTCACCGTCTATAAAGCTCGACTTGTGGCAAAGGGTTTTTCACAAGTTCAAGGAGTTGACTACGATGAGACTTTCTCACCCGTAGCGATGCTTAAGTCTGTCAGAATCATGTTAGCAATAGCTGCCTATTTCGACTATGAAATTTGGCAGATGGATGTAAAAACAACATTCCTCAACGTTTTCCTTGAGGAAGAGTTGTATATGATGCAACCCGAAGGTTTTGTCGATCCAGAGAATGCTGACAAAGTTTGCAAACTCCAGCGATCCATTTATGGACTGGTGCAAGCATCTCGGAGTTGGAATAAGAGCTTTGATGAGGTGATCAAAGCGTTTGAGTTTATACAAGTTTACGGAGAAGCTTGTATTTACAAGAAAGTGAGTGAGAGCTCTATAGCGTTTCTAGTATTATATGTGGATGACATATTGCTGATTGGAAACAATATAGAAATGCTAGAAAGCGTGAAGGAATATTTGAACAAGAGTTTTTCAATGAAGGACCTAGGAGAAGCTGCTTTCATATTAGGCATTAAGATCTATAGAGATAGATCGAGACGCTTAATTGCACTTTCACAGAGCACATACCTTGATAAAGTTTTGAAGAAGTTCAAAATGGAACAGTCCAAGAAGGGGTTCTTGCCTGTATTACAAGGTGTGAAGTTGAGTAAGAGTCAATGCCCAGTAACTGCAGAAGATAGAGAAAAGATGAGTGTCATCCCCTATGCTTCAGCCATAGGCTCTATCATGTATGCAATGTTGTGCACAAGACCCGATGTCAGCCTTGCCATAAGTATGTCCGGAAGGTTTCAAAGTGATCCTGGAATGGAGCACTGGCAAGCGGTCAAGAATATCCTTAAGTACCTGAAAAGGACTAAGGAAATGTTTCTCGTTTATGGAGGTGATGAAGAGCTCGTCGTAAAGGGTTACGTCGATGCAAGCTTTGACACTGATCCGGACGACTCTAAGTCACAAACCGGATACGCATTTATTCTTAACGGGGGAGCGGTAAGCTGGTGCAGTTCCAAGCAAAGCGTGGTAGCTGATTCTACGTGCGAAGCGGAATACATCGCAGCCTCGGAGGCGGCGAAGGAAGGTGTCTGGATGAAGCAGTTCATGACAGATCTTGTAGTAGTGCCCAGTGCACTGAATCCAATGAACCTGTTCTGTGACAACACTGGTGCCATTGCTCTGGCCAAGGAACCAAGGTTTCACAAGAAGACCAGACACATAAAGCGACGCTTCAACTCTATCCGCGATTACATCTTGGAGAAAGACATAAATATTTGCAAAGTGCACACGGATCTGAATGTTGCAGACCCATTGACTAAACCTCTTCCAAGGGCTAAACATGATCAACACCAGAACTGCATGGGTGTTCGATTCATTACAATGTAAATCACATAGTGATGTGAATTATATTATTGACTCTAGTGCAAGTGGGAGACTGTTGGAAATATGCCCTAGAGGCAATAAATAAAGTGTTTATTATTGTATTTCCTTGTTCATGATAATTGTTTATTATCCATGCTATAATTGTATTAATTGGAAACATGGATACATGTGTGGATACATAGACAAACACAATGTTCCTAGTATGCCTCTAGTGAACTAGCTCGTTGATTGAAAGATGGTTAAGGTTTCCTAGCCATGGACATGAGATGTCATTTGATAACGGGATCACATCATTAGGAGAATGATGTGATGGACAAGACCCAAACTACAAACGTAGCTTATGATCGTGTCAGTTTATTGCTACTGTTTTCTGCATGTCAAGTATATGTTCCTATGACCATGAGATCATCCTCCCTCCCACGATCACCCGCCATAAAACATTGATGTGTCATCAAGGTTGAGCACGTGTGCATCCAATTGAGGCATGAAACTTGCGAGGTCATATTCATCATCACTATAATCATCAAGAACAAACATGCCACACGATTGTTGCCACATTGCATTACCAAAATTAATCATCGAAATGAAAACAAAGTTCTATTTTAATCTTTTGAAGATATATCGGGCATCAGTTAACGGTGTGAAGACAAATCAACTAACTCTCAATTTTGTAGTTCAAATAATGTTAAAATTTTGATACGAGGCCGGGCTAAATACTACAATTTTTCCAATTTTTGGAGGGGTGGTGGGAAGGGCTTCTGCCTGTCGAAGCACCCCCCTTAGATTCACCATTGTTGGGCATGATCCTCGCCATCGGCGCTTGGTAGTCGTAGGGGGTTGCGAAGGAGGTGAGGGGGTGGCCGGAGACAGAGGAGAAGCCTTCGGAACCGCCGAAGGTGGAGGATGCGATGAGTTCTTCTTTATCGATAAGCAACTTCATATTTGAAATTGAGCTATGATTCTTTAGATCATTAGATAAAAGGCAAAAGAAAATCTTATCTGGCTTAACTTGTTGTCGCAATTCCCCGTAGAAAAGCTCTAACTCCATGTGTTTTACTGTATGGATATATAGTGAGATCAAATTTGTGCCACTAAGGTACTCCCTCCGTCCCATAATGTAAGACGTTTTTTAACACTACACTAGTGTCAAAAAATTCTTACATTATGGGACGGAGGGAGTACATAACAGTAATATAATCGTTGATCAAAGCTTTCATTAACTAATTCAAGTAATATATCATGTACAGAAGTTTTCCCCGCAAAAAAAGATCTATCATAGGAGGAAACCGTTGAGCCCCGGAAAGACAAAGCAGAAGAACATAAGTGCACGCACATGTACCCTGCAAAAAAAAAGAAGACCCACATGCTTCACATAATCATGCAAGTGTTGATATTAATAATTGTGCAACACCAATCATTTTTAAAATGCACGTGCACCCGGATGGAACAACCAACCCTCCAAAAAATTACCTTATAAGTAAACTGATTAAAAATGATTATGTTGAGTTATTTAACTTTTTCCCGGGAAAAAAAACTTGTTTTCTCTAAACACCTTACATTGCCATATGACACCAGGCCGTGTGGCTGCTGCCGCCGTGGCAGAGGCTGCGGGTGGGCCCTACCCGGGTGCCTTATATCGTGGGGTGTACGACGGGAGTGAGGATCATACCTTATACAGCGGTCGTGACCCCAACCAGCGACGAACTGAACGTCTGAGCCTGCAACCGTGCCTGGACCGTGCTGATCAATCGAGCTAGGTAAGGCACTGTGCTGTACGGCCGTCCATGAATGTTGTGTGACCGATCAGCTTAACTATATGTTAGGTTGCCTCAATTCTGGTAGGCCATGCTTGTGTGGTCTGTGTCCTTTGGACCCATGGATGATTATTTGAGAAGGATGAAAAATCATAGCAGCTAGAAGTTTCCATCATTGGGTTCACTATGTGGTCAAATCTGTTTAGTTTCGTTCCGCAAAAGAAGAAAATCTGTTTAATTCAATAAAAGTTCGACTCATTTTCATTGTGTTCACTTGAACCCATCCAGTGAGTATACTGGCTCAGCCCTTGACCGTGGATCGTGGTTTCAGGAGAGAAATGTTGAAGATCGTAGAAAAGGATAAAATTTGAGTTTTGCTTTGGTACACACCTTACAAAAGTTTATAGATTTTGGTGCAGATTAAAGAGGAGAATACGAGCTACCTCTTCAAAAAATATATTAGATTGTTCTGATATATTGGTCTGATGCATTGGGAGAATAATACCCCTTTTAAATAACTTTAAGATTCATGTAAACATTTCTGTGCTCTAAAAATAATTTTTAAAGCGTTAAAATTTGATATTCTACACAAGATTCAAAATTCAAGGCATCTTTGATTAGTAGGATTCCAGAAAATGGGATTGGAGTATCCTGTTCACACAATCCTACATGACTTAATACATGAAATACTTCATTTGATTGCATTGACATGAGAAACAAAAGGTTGTTTACCAGAGGTTGTAGTCAACAATTTTTTCCTTAAATATCTACACAAGATTCAAAATTCAAGGCATCTTTGATTAGTAGGATTCCCAAAAATGGGATTGGAGTATCCTGTTCACACAATCCTACATGACTTAATACATGAAATACTTCATTTGATTGCATTGACATGAGAAACAAAAGATTGTTTACCAGAGGTTGTAGTCAACAATTTTTTCCTTAAATATCATGCTAAAGAATAACTAGGAAAGCCACTTAAGGGATTTAATTCTATGAAGGGAAAAGAAAAACACGCACATAGGAACAACCCTAAAGATCTGAACCCTCCAAAGTCCTTGCTTCGAAATCTGTTGAACGGCTACCCAGCAGTTGCGTCCCTTCTAGCTCGCGTGGCTCATCGACATCCCGACGGGACGTCTCTCCAGTCCATGTTTGTCGGCTGCTGATCACCGTCGCCCCACCCCCACGTGGTTTGCTTCGCCACCTGCCCTACCATGTATGCCTCAAAACCACCCCTTTTGACAGATCCAAAACTTGTGTGTCCGGAGGTGGTGCCACCCTGCGAGGCATGTGCAACCGCGCCAACCCCCTTCCGACATGGTGTCTCCGACCAGCGTTGACTTCCTCATCTCCGACTCTAGATATGGTGGCTATGGGATTGCTCAACCACACGCGAGGGAAAATCCTATCTCGACTTGCCAGTGTTGGCAGTGGCGACGTATGCTGATGTCGCTTCCTCCTTGGAGGCGCCGTCAAGGCCCTCAGTTGCACCCCTTTTCGAGCTTAGGGGAAACTCTAGGTGTGGATCCTCCAGACCAGATGACGACAACGTCTCGGCGACTTCCTTCTTGAATGCGCTATCTTGCTCGCTCGCAGTGTCCCAAGGTTTTGGCTTGGGCGAGGTTGGAAATATTGCGGGTTCGGCATTGCCGCTCTTGGTTCGGGCTTGGTAGGTTTAGCTGTGATGTATCCTCTATTTGGTCCCTTGTCTCTCCGCTCCGGGCACCATGTTCGTGCCTACGTGTGTTCATGTCATGTGTTGTACTTCTATATCAATTCTATTCCTTCTATCAATGCAATGATACGCAAGCTTTGCGTATACACGAAAAAGAAATATGTTAGAACCGAAGAGGGTGTGGTCAGTTTTATGTGAAAAAATAAGAAATGGTTACAGGAGATCAAACATCGATATATATATAATTATTTTGAATTTTTTCTAGATTTGCATTTTTTTTGTCTAAACAAAAGATTGAAAACAGAACCATTTAGCCTAGCTAGATCGCACGTGGAACTTCCACACGGGAGGCACTACAAATATACTCCCTCCGTAAACTAACTACTTTACTGATCTAAACGTTTTTATATTAGTTTAGAGGAAGAGTACCCTTTTAGCTCTACACGCATGACTTGTTGAAAAGAATGCAAAAAAAAAAAAAAAGTTTGGTCGATCTCCCTCCAAAATTCAATCCTATTTTTTTGTTGTTGTGGGGGGGTCCAAAATTCAAACCCCGCGGCGGGCTTTACCTGATCGATCCCTGCACTGTACCTGTACGTACGCGACATATGCAGGCAGCGCTGCAGAAACATACACGTACGATCCGGTCCATACACGAAATATACTAGCAATTTAAATTTAAAGCCACTTACACAAACATAGCCTACGCGCAGAGCTCTGACCTCCTTCCTCCTCTGCTCTGCGTCGTAGCATGCAAAGGATGCGATGCAATTACGCATATCTACGTACGTACGACGTACTTACTCCGCTGCCTGCAACGACTCTGCGTATTCACTGTATGTATGTATGATCAGCAGGGACGCTCTGCTGGCAGCCATTGCCGGCCTTCACGGCGACGCCGCTGCTGCTGGGTGCTGGCAATGCCATGCATGCATGCTGCGTGCGTGGTTCACACTTACTGCATGATCGGCGGCTGGCGCTGCGATTCTGCATCGTGCACACACGCACAGGCACATAGGAATTGTGTGTCTCTGCAGCTTCAGAGGCTGGTCAGAGGTTGTGTGCATATCAAGGTGCCAATTTTATTTATTTACTTATTGCTTTTTTCTGCGACGACGACGTACATGCAAATTAATCCGTGGGTTCATCCATCAGCCACGTAGAACGTACGTACTGATGTTGATGAGATAGGATCCGAGTTATGTGTACGTTGGGAGCACCAACGGTGACGTGCAACTTGTGTTCCCCGAGAAAATAAGTGACTGTGACTTGCGCGCGAAGGTCTCACCAGCTCTGACACGATGATTCGGGCATACGTAGGGAAACGCATTTACAGATTTAATATCCTTTGAACCACAACTTACAAAGTAGTGACTAAGTATCCGTTGAACGGTCCCAAACTCCCCACCGAAAACGCCCGACCCGCTCCCTCGGGCAGCAGGGCGAACCATAGCCCTCGCCGGCTCGGTCTCCTCCCTTACCCCCTTCCCCCTCCCCCCTCCCCCCTCCGCTCCCCTCCTCGTCGTTGTCGGAGGGCGTTGCCGGACGAAGCCCGGTTTGCGTCATCGGTGGCGGGGTCTCCTGCCCTTCCTTCCTTGCTGCTCGTGTCGCGGGCGTGACGGCATGGCAGGGACGCGTTGTTTGCGTGGGGCGGCGACCTCGATGGCCGTGCCGATGGCGTGGCTTGCTGGTGGAGCGGCGCTCTACTAGAAAAATGCTTATAGATATGACTATAGCAGTACCGCGGGTCAGACACCAGGCATTACCGCTAACTAGCAGTAGCACGACGGTCTGTACGTGCTGCTACTACGCATTTACCAGTAGCGTTGGTTACTCGTATCGCGCTACTGCTAACTGGTCCCATCCTGACCGACGGGAGGCATCGGCAGTAGTAGCGCGTTGCATAAAGAAACGTTGCTGCTAATGCGTTAGCAGTACCGCGTTTCCCTGGCCCGTTCTACTGCTACCCCGACCGGTACATATCCCCGCGGACACCGCTCGCTAGCTCTCTTCCTCTCTCCATCCTCTCACCCTCCCTCTCGAGCCGCCGCCCCCGTTGCCCCCAACGAAGACCCCGACCCCGCCGCCGACCCCGACCCAGACCGTCTCCTTCTCCGTCCGTCTCCGCCTCTTCTTCTCCTCCGGTCGTCTCCTCCGCGCACCGGCCGTCTCCTTCTTTGGCGAGAAATCCCCATCTCTGTCCATTTGATTGCTTGTTTATATTTCGGTGGATTAGTTGCTAGCTAGGGATGTGGCTAGGACATTGCTAGCTAGGGTTGATTTCTAGGGTTCTTGTTAGGATTGCTAGGATTAAATTGTTAGTGAAATTAGATAGTTAATAAGAAAACTGGGTCAAAAATGAGTCAAAATGTGTTTTGGACATGTTTTATACAATGTTTTTATGTGAAAAAATAAATTGTTCGCTTATTTGTAAGAAGATAACCAGAAAGCAAAACATTAAACAATAAGAAAATGTTCTCATAGGAATTTGTTTTCGACATCGATGATGCCCGGCCCGCATCCTCGTTGTCGAGTCGTCGGCGACATCCTTGAGAGGCCTAATGTTCGGGACCGGGCTCCGCCGGACTGGCACTGGGAGGTGCTACCTTTCCAGACTCGGAGCTTGGTGACGAATCTGGGTCTCGTCGTCGACCCGGAGCTTCTTTGGTGGCGGTCGCGTGGGCCACTTTCGGTGCAGAGGGAGCGGGTCCCCACGGAGGCGGCCCCCCTATTTTTCATACCCAACTGAGCGCAAACCACAAGGATGGCTCCAAATTGAAGCATGTGGAGGAATAAAGAAGGATCACAAGCCACAAGTTGGAGACTGTTGGATCTCTTTGCTTCATCATGGAGACATAGGTGTTATTTTGTTTTATGACATTTTACCTAGGAGGGAGGACTAGGTCCTATGGGAGAGAAGTTTTTCTGGTTTATATTAACTTGGCATGATCGATTAGGATGATGATTATTATGATGTTTCTGTTTTAGGAGATTTTAACTTAATATGATTAAGATGATGATGAGTTGTTAAATGAGTAAGACGATGATGAGTTATATGTCATATATTTGATTAAAGTGGATGGATGCAAGTGACCAAGTTGAATTAGAGGGAAATATGATGTTGCGATTGGCAACATCATATTTTCTTCTAATTCAATATGATCACTTGCATCTATCCACTTTAATCTAAATGTAGTTGCTAGCACAATAAATATTAATGTTGTATATTAATATGTGTAACCGTGTGTGAATGCAACATAAATATAAAAAAGGAATATTTGCATTTAACAGTGGCGCTGGTTAGAGAAACGCGCTACTGATAACTCACTTAGAAGTAGCGTTGGTTTAGAGGCGCTACTTCTAAACTTTAGTTGTAGCGCTGGGTAACCAGCAATACTGCTAAAAATTACTATAGCGTCGTAGCAGTAGCGCGGGCACCCGCACTACGGATAGCTAAAAACCCGGCGCTATCGCTAGGGTTTTCCCTAGTAGTGGCGGAAACTGTGTGGTGGCGTGGTGCATGGCGGCAGCGTGTACGGTGGATCTGGCGCTGGCGACCCGATCTGGCTGGCGGGATTCCTCGGACTGCGCGGGGAGGTTGTGGTGGCCCATGGTGGGTCGCTCCAGCGGGATCGTGGCTCGGCCCTCAGGCTAGCTGCGTGGTGGCCGACGGTCTCGTGCCAGCTGTGCAAATCCGGCATGGATCTGGCAGGGCGGCGTGGGTCCGGCGTGGTGGGGCTGCTCGGGGTCCTCAAGGTGGCTGAGGGGCGTACCGACATGATCTCGTTGGTTGGTCGGGGTGGCACGGATTCAATTCTACGGTGGTGGATTTCATTCCACGGCACACAGGTGCAAGGGGGCCGACCTAGTCCGCATGAGTGCAAGCCTTTGCGTTAGTGCCCTTCTTCCTTGTTGCTTCGTGTGGCGTCGATCCGAGTTCGCGCCCTCGTTGCAGTTGTACCTTCGTTCGGATTGGCGTCGGTACCTTCGGGTGTGGCAGCGTGCGAGCTCGACTTGGCCTAGGTCTGCGCACTCGGGTTAAGTCTTGCTCCACGGTGGCCGTCGGCGACCTTTAGGTTGTGTCCCCCCGCTCCACCGGGAGTGCCTGGGCACACATGTGGAGGTGTCGACCCAAACCCGGGGGCTGATGCCGGTCTAGGAGTGGAAGGAAGTGTCTTTCGCTCCTCCTACCGAGGGAGGTGTCGGTATCAAAACCGGCGGATCTAGGGTAGGTTCCCGAGCTATGAGTCTAGGATCGATGGTAATAGGGGACAAAGGAGACGATGTTTACCCAGGTTCGGGCCCTCCTATCGAGGTAAAACCATACGTCCTGCTCGATTATATTGATGTGTATGAAGGTTACAGAGTTGATCTACCTCGAGATCGGGAATCTAAAACCCTAGATGAGTTTCCTCGCCCTGCAATCTAAACCCCCCGATTTATATAGACACCAGGGGGGGTACCTAGGGTTTACACATGATAGGTCTCTTGCCGGGGATGGAGATGCCAATTTCCTCATCTTGATTTGGAGTGCATGACGCGCCTTTGAGACTTCCTCATAGAACACGGGGTCATGGCATATCCGGCCCTTCCTGCGATAGTCAGAGAGTGGCCCACCAAGCCGCCCTATTGGGAGATAAGCCAGCGGCCCGAGGACCCCTTAGTCCAGGACTCCCTCAGTAGCACCCGAACTAGGCCCCATCGCCAAGGGTCACAACACTGGCAGCTCCACGTGATCAGAGTCTTCGGCTTGTGAGGCGAGTTCTTGTTCCCATCAATGATCGGCTGAGACTAGTCCGGTTTCCGATGACGCATAATTTTTCCGATCATACAATCGTCCAGACACCATGAGTTTCTTAGCCCCGAAGGCCAAACGCCAAAGTGTAAACAATGTTTTCTGACATCCTTTTTGATGAAGGGTCGCGGCCTATCGTGACTGCTGAACCAGTTATAAAAACTTGTTCGCGGTTCAAGGCTGTTTTTTGCATTGGCACAACTCATGAATGTATAGACCGTGCTCCGTTTCACACGGGATATGATTAACGTCCTAGGTTACCTCACGCGTGCATAACGGCACGCACGCACTACTAGGGAAAAGCCTAATAGTAGCGCGGGTTAAACAACTAGTAGTAGCGCGGGTACCCGCGCTACTACTACGGCGCTACAGCTAACTTGTAGTAGTAGCGCGGGTGTATCTGCGCTACTACTACGTCTGTTAGTAATAGCGTGGGTGCAACCCGTGCTACTACTATTAATTTCAAAAACAAAAAAAAATCTCGATCCCGTGCTTGCTGTCAATGGCAGCAATGGTTCGATCCAGCGACGACATGGGTCGCCGGAGGTGCGGAAGGGCAGCGGCAAACCAGATCTAGCGACGGCTGCTGCAGAGGGCCCAGATACATGCCCAGCAAGCCGACGGCGTGGGGCTCCTCTTTACAGCCAAGGCAGCAAGATCCTGGTCGTCCATGATAACAACCTGCATGCACAAAGACATGTGAGGGTGAGTCAAACGAGAAGGAGAGAGAGAAAAAGAAAAAAGGGTAGAGAGGAAGGAGATGGAGGTAGCAGCAGGGTTGGTCACCAGTGGTGAGGTGCTCCGGCGTGGTGGAATGGAGATGCGGGGAAGTCCGGCGAGCTCCGGGATGCCGACGGTGCAAGGCGTCGGCCTCTTTTGGCTCCATTGAGGAGGAGGCACGCATGGGTAGGAGGTCCATGTGATAGCCTATGGAGAGAGAGGGGGGGAGAGTGACGGGGAGAGGAAGGATTTGGGGGAGGAGATGCGGATTTCAGGGCTCTTCAAAAACCATGTAGTTAGTAGCAGCGTGGGTTTATAGCCCTCGCTACTACTATCAACTTAGTAGTAGCGCGGGTTGATACCCCTCGCTACCACTATGGCCTGTCCCGGGGGGCACAGTAGTGACCACTTAGTAGTAGCGAGGAGTATAAACCCGCGCTACTACTATCAACTTAGTAGTAGCGAGGGGTATAAACCCGCGCTACTAGTAAGTAGCAGTAGCGAGGGTTATAGACCCACGCTACTAGTAAGCATCTGCCTATAAGCTTTTCCCTAGTAGTGACGTCTCAGGAAGCGGAGAGACTCGCGGTGCAGTAAAGGGAGGCTCATCAGCATCATGCCTCATAAAAGGAAAAAAAATCCGAGGCCTATTCATGCTTCCCATTCTCATCCCTCGCTTCGTCAATCTTCGCAAGCTCCAAGAGCCCAGATCCAGTTCTCCCTCAATCTCTCATATGAGCTCAGCCATGGCGGTTTCGGGCTCCATGGGAAAGTGGGAGGCCTCCATGGTCACTGATAAGGACATCCGGGAGTTAAAGCTCGCCGACTACCTCCCCACCAACGTCTTCCACCGCGCTCCAGAGGTGAAACAGGTGGTCCCCACACTGAAGCCGTGTGAGAGGGTGGTGTTTGTCCCCCACTTCCTCCGGGGACTAGGCTTTACGCTCCACCCCTTTGTTAGGGGCCTTATGTTCTTCTACGGGCTGGATTTCCCCGATCTTCCCTCGAACTCCTTCATGCATATTTCGGCATTCATCATTGTCTGCGAAGACTTCCTGCGGGTCGAGCCGCACTTCGGCCTGTGGCTCAAGGTATTCAATGTCAAGCCAAAGATAGTCGCGGGTGAGCACGCAAACTATGGAGGGGCGGTAATCAGTAATCTCCCCCGAGTCGAGTGGCCGGACGGTACCTTCATCGATACAATCAAGATTTGGCAGAAGGAATGGCTCTATATTACCGAACCAAGGGACGAGGGCTGGGTGGCACCTGCTGAGTTTAGATCTAGACCTCTCCCGAGGTTAACCTCGTGGCTCAAGAAGGGCCTGGACTAGGGGTCGAACGCAGAGGTGGAATCGCTGTAGAAGCATATTTCCTCGATAATCATGGCGAAGGTCGAGCTGGTTAATGTGGTCCAGGTCATGCTCCGACGCTGCCTTCTTCCTTGCCAGCACTGGGCCTCCCTAATGTGGGCTTGTCAGCTTGGGGATGAGCCTACAGTGCGCCAACTCTTCCGCACTACCCATGAGACATTGTGGAAAGTGCTATTCAAGCCCCAGAAAAACTGGCCGACCGAGGAAGAAGATGTAGGTTTTGATGCCGACAATCCTCCTGCCCAGGTATGATAAAATTTTAATTCTCTGCTATGTTCTTTGATAAAAGGACTAAGCACCTTCCACCCCCCATCTTTGCAGAAATGGTTGAGCAAGGCCGCGGAAATTAAGTGCCCGACCCCGTAGTCCGAAGACCCCAGGTCGGATTTGTTGATGGCGATGCCCGTCGTGGCGCGTACACGGTGCCAGAGAGGAAGGAGGAGGAGAAGAAGAAGGCTAGAGAAGGTCTTCGATTGAGGGCTCTGCCGGACACTATGTCAGGGGAGACCCATGCCTCTTCCACTCATGAGGAGGAGCACGATGATGGAGGGGAGAGCAATTCCCCCCTCACAAAGAAAAGGACAGCGTCAGCGGACGCCGCGACGGACCTACCTCCTCCTGCCCCAAAGAGGTCATGCCGGACAAAAGTAGTCCTAGCCAATGACACCTCGGACTCCGATAAAGAGTCGGAGGACTTTGACAGGGTTCCTCGAAGGACCCAAGGGTTAAGCCCCCGGCCCAAAGGTATATATCCTAAGACCCTCTGGATTATTCATATGAAGTTTTTGACGTTAAATGGACGAATGCCTTTTAATAGGAAGCCCACCACACATTCTCCCCACCGACCAAATATCAGATGGGGAGTTTCCACCCGCCGATCTAGCAAAGAGTGGGACTGCATCACACGCACACCTCCACGGGCTTTGAAAGAGGTCGTGGAGGTGTCATCGCACCAGGCTCCTTCAGAGCCGAACACATGTGGTGGGAGCAATGATGTCATGGCCAAGGTTAATGCCTCGACCGCCCAAGACCGGGGGGAGGAAACCCGCTTGGCCGCTGAGGACATCTCCGGAGCGCACTGTGCCTCTGGAGCTACCGGCTCAATCTCCCATCAGAGATCAGGTTGGACGGTCACCATTGGTGCCACCCATGACTGGTTGGTCGGTCATGATGGAGGAGGCTCTATCAAGCGCCTCCATCTCTGAGGATCACCACACTCTTATGCGTGTGGTTTTGCAGGGCATTTAGTCCGTTGATAGCACACTGAAATATGTTGGGGAACGTAGTAATAATTCAAAAAAATTCCTACGTGTCACCAAGATCAATCTAGGAGATGCTAGCAACGATAGAGAGAGAGGGAGTGCATCCTCATAACCTTGAAGATTGCTAAGCGGAAGCGTTGCAAAGAACGCGGTTGATGGAGTCGTACTCACGGCGGTTCAAATCGCGGAAGATCCGATCCAAGCGTCGAACGGACGGCGCCTCCGCGTTCAACACACCTACATCCTGGGGATGTCTCCTCCTTCTTGATCCAGCAAGGGGGAAGGAGAAGTTAAGGGAGAGCTCCGGCAACACGACGGCGTGGTGGCTGTGGAGCTCGTGATTCTTCGGTAGAGCTTCGCCAAGCACTATGGAGGAGGAGGAGGTATAGGAGGGGGGAGGGTGTTGGAAATATGCCATAGAGGCAATAATAATTTAGTTATTATCATATTTCCTTGTTCATGATAATCGTTTATTATCCATGCTATAATTGTGTTGATCGGAAACTCAGATACATGTGTGGATACATAGACAACACCATGTCCCAAGTATGCCTCTAATAGACTAGCTCGTTGATCAAAGATGGCTATGGTTTCCTAGTCATGGACATGAGATGTCATTTGGTAACAGGATCACATTATTAGGAGAATGATGTGATGGACAAGACCCAAACTACAAACGTAGCATATGATCGTGTCAGTTTATTGCTACTGTTTTCTACATGTCAAGTATATGTTCCTATGACCATGAGATCATGCAACTCAATGACACCGGAGGAGTACCTTGTGTGTATCAAACATCACAACGTAACTGGGTGACTATAAAGGTGCGCTACAGGTATCTCCGAGGGTGTCTGTTGGGTTGGCATGGATCAAGGCTAGGATTTGTTACTCCGTGTGACGGAGAGGTATCTCAGGGCCCACTCGGTAATACAACATCACAATAAGCCTTGCAAGCAATGTGACTAAGTGTTAGTCACAAGATCTTGTATTACGGAATGAGTAAAGATACTTGCCGGTAACGAGGTTGAACTAGGTATGGATATACCGACGATCGAATCTCGGGCAAGTAACATACCGAAGAACAAAGGGAACATCATACGGGATTAACTGAATCCTTGACATAGAGGTTCGACCGATAAAGATCTTCGTAGAATATGTAGGAACCAATATAGGCATCCAGGTCCCGCTATTGGTTATTGACCGTAGAGGTGTCTCGGTCATGTCTACATAGTTCTCGAACCCACAGGGTCTACACACTTAAGGTTCAGTGACGTTTCGGTAGTATAGAGTTATCTATGGTGGTTACCGAAGGTTGTTTGGAGTCCCGTATGAGATCCCGGACGTCACGAGGAGCTCTGGAATGGTCCGGAGGTAAAGATTGATATATAGGAAGTCCTATTTTGGTCGCCGGAAAAGTTTCGGGCTCATCGGTAGTGTACCGGGAGACTATCGGGAGGGGTATTTCGACCCAAGAGGCTACATGGGCTGTGGGAGAGTGAATACCAGCCCTTAGTGGGCTGGTGGAAGTCCCACAGAAGGCCCATGTGGCTGGGAAGAAAAGCCCAAAGAGAAAAAGGTGGAAAAAGGCAAAAAGACCAAAATAAGGAGGAGTCCTAGTCCTACTAGGATTGGAGGAGGATTCCTCCTCTCCTCCTTGGTTCGGCCGAAGCCTAGGGCTGTCCATTTGAGGGCCAAGCCTCCTCCTCTCTTCCTCTTATATATACTAGAGGTTTTAGGGTTTTTGGCACTAGTTTTTCAGCCACGTGCTACCCTTTCCTCTAGTGCATAGTTTCTCCTCTAGATCGGTTTTCTGCAGTGCTTAGGCGAAGCCCTGCCGGAATTACTCCACCACCATCGCCGCGGTGCCATCACGCTGCCGGAGAACTCATCTACCTCTCCGCTCCCTCTTGTTGGATCAAGAAGGCGGAGATCGTCATCAAGCTATACGTGTGCTGAACGCGGAGGTGCCATCCGTTCGGCGCTAGATCGGAAGGACCGTGATCAAGATCGCGAGACGGATCGTGATGAGATCGCGGGATGGATCGTTATGAGTTCGCGGGACGGATCATGATTGGATCGCAGGACGGATCGTGATGAGATCGCGTGACGCTCGGCGATTTGGATCACGAAGACGTTCGACTACACCAACCGTGTTTCTTAACGCTTCCTGCTTAGCGATCTACAAGGGTATGTAGATACACTCTCCCTCTCGTAGATGCTCATCACCAGGGATAGATCTTGCGTGTGCGTAGGTTTTTTCCCCATGCAACGTTCCCCAACAATGGTATCAGAGCTAGGTCTATGTGTAGATGAGATCTCGAGTAGAACACAAAGAGTTTGTGGGCGTTGATGCTTAGATTGCTTCCTCCCTTGGTCATGTTTTGGTTGAGCGGTATTGTGGAATGAAGCGGCCGGACCAACCTTACTCGTACGCTTACGACAGACCGGTTCCATCAACTGACGTGTAACCTTGTTGCACAAATATGGTTGGCGGGTGCCTGTTTCTCCTACTTTAGTTGGATCGGATTCGACAAAGGCGGTCCTTGAGAAGGTTGAAAAGCAACCTATGTATCACCGTTGTGGTTTATGCGTAGGTGAGAATTGTTCTTGCTAGATACCCGTAGCAGCCACGTGAAACATGCAACAACAATTAGAGGACGTCTAACTTGTTTTTGCAGGGTATGTTGTGATGTGATATGGCCAATTACATGATGTGATATATGTGATGTATGAGATGATCATGTGTTGTATAAAATATCACGACTTGCATGTCGATGAGTACGGCAACCGGCAGGAGCCATAGGGTTGTCTTTAATTATTGTATGACCTGCATGTCAATCATTAAGCGCTATGTAATGCTTTACTTTATCGCTAAACGGTAGCAATAGTAGTAGAATCATGATGGGCGTGACAACCCCGATGGCGACACGTTGATGGAGATCAAGATTATGGAGATCATGGTGTCGTGCCGGTGACGATGGAGATCATGCTAGTGCTTTCAAGATGGAGATCAAAAGCACAAGTCCATGGCCATATCATGTCACTTATGATTTGCATGTGATGTTAATCCTTTTATGCACCTTGTTTTGCTTAGGACGACGGTAGTATTATAAGGTGATCCCTCACTTAATTTCAAGATAAATTGTGTTCTTCCCGAGTGTGCACCGTTGCGAAAGTTCGTTGTGTCGAGACACCACGTGATAATCAGGTGTGATAGACTCTACGTTCACATAGAACGGGTGCAAGCCAGTGTTGCACATGCAGAACACTCGGGTTAAACTTGATGAGCCTAGCATGTACAGACATGGCCTTGGAACGCAAGAGACCGAAAGGTCGAACATGAGTCATATAGTTGATATGATCAACATGATGATGTTGACCATTGAAACCACCTCAACTCACATGATGATCGGACTTGAGTTGGTGAATTTGGATCATGTATCACTCGAATGACCGAAGGGATGTCAATTTGAGTGGGAGTTCTTCAATAATATGATTATTTGAACTATGAACATAGTCAGTAGTGTCTTTGCAAATTATGTTGTAAATTACTTGCTCGCGCTGTAGCTCCCTTGAATTTTTTATATGTTCCTAGAGAAATAGAGTTGAAAGATGATGGTAGCAATATTGCGGACTGGGTCCGTGATTTGAGGATTGTCCTCATTGCTGCACATAAGGCTTATGTCCTTAATGCACCGCTCGGTGCGCCAATCCCTCTAGCGTCGTCTGTAGATGTTGTGAACATCTGACAAGCACGTTCTGATGACTACTTGATAGTTTAGTGCGTCATGCATTACGGCTTAGAATTGAAGCTCCGAAACGTTTTGAACATCACGAAACATATGAGATGTTCTAAGAGCTGAAATTAGGATCTCAGGCTCGTGCCCATGTTGTGAGATATGAGATCTCCAACAAGATTCTTTGCCTGCAAGATGAAAGAGAATAGCTCAATCATTGAGCATGTGCTCAGATTGTCTGGGTGCTACAATCGCTTGAATCGAGTGGGAGATGATCTTCCAGATAAGATAGTGATTTATATAGTTCTCCAAGTCACTGTCACTAAGCTACTTGAACTTGGTGATGAACTATAAAATGCTAGGGATGGAAATAATGGTCCCTGCGTTGTTCGTGATATTTGACGCCGCTAAGGTAGAAATCAAGAAGGAGCATCAAGTGTTGATGGTTAGTAAAACCACTAGTTTCGAGAAGGGCAAGGGCAAGGAGGGAAACTTCATGGATGGCAAGTCAGTTGCTGCTCCAGTGAAGCAACCCAACATCAAACCCAAACCCGAGACTAAGTGCTTCTATTATGAGGAGAGCGGTCTCTGAAGCGGAACAACCCTAGATACTTGGTAGATAAGAAGGCTGGCAACATCGACAGAATTATATTTCATATATGTGGTATTGATGTGTACCTTGCTAGTACTCCTAGTAGCACCTAGGTATTGGATATCGGTTCGGTTGCTAAATGTTAGTAACTCGAAGTAAAAGCTATGGAATAAACGGAGACTAGCCAAGTGTGAGGTGACGATGTGTGTTGGAAATGTTTTGAAGGTTGATGTGATCAACATCACACGCTCTCTACCTTCGGGATTAGTGACAAACCTAAATAAATGTTATTTGGTGTTTGCGTTAAGCATGAACATGATTAGATCGTGTTTATTGCAACACGGTTATTCATTTAAGTTAGAGAATAATGGTTATTCTGTTTATAATAATACCTTCAATGGTCATGCACCCAGTGAGAATGGTTTGTTGAATCTTGATGATAGTAATACACATGTTCATAACATTGATGCCCAAAGATACAAAGTTAATAATGATAGTACCACATACTTGTGGCACTGCCGCTAAATGTCATATTGGTATAAATCGCATGATGAAACTCCATGCTGATGGATCTTTGGACTCATTCGATTTCGAATCGGTTGAGACATGCGAACCATTCCTCTTGGGCAAGATGACTAAGGACCCCGTTTTCTGGTTTGATGGAGCAGGCAAGTGATTTACTAGAAATGATACATGTTGATGTATGCAATCCAATGAGCCTTGTAGGATGCGCTGGATATCATTATTTTCTTACCTTCACAGGTGATTTCAGTAGATATAGTGTATATTTACTTAATGAAACACAAGTCTGAATCGTTTGAAAAATTCAAGCAGAATCAGAGTGAAGTTTGAGATCATCGTGACGAGAAGATAAAATATCTACGATATGATCGTGGCGGTGAATATCTGAGTTACGAGTTTGGTATACAACTTAAGACAGTGTGAAAAATTGTTTCACAACTCACGCCACCTGGAACACCATAGTGTGATGGTGTGTCCGAACGTCATAGTCGTGCTCTATTGGATATGGTGCGTACTATGATGTCTCTTATTGTTTTTCCCCTATCGTTTTGGGGTTATGCATTAGAGACAACTACATTCACTTTAAATAGGGCACCATCTAAATCTGTTGAGATGACACCATATGGTTTGGCAGAAACCTAAGCTGTCATTTCTTAGAGTTTGGGAATGCGACGCTTATGTATGATAAGCTCGAACCCAAAGCGGAAAAAATGCATCTTCATAGAATACCCTAAGAACAGTTGGGTATACCTTCTATCTCAGATCCGAGTACAAAGTGTTTGTTACTAAAATTGGGTCTTTTCTTGAGAAAGAGTTTCTCTCAAAAGGATTGAGTGGGAGGAAGATAGAACTTGATGAGGTTGTTGAACCTTTGTTTCAACCAGAGAGTAGCGCAACGTAGAAAGATGTTTATGTGGAGCCTACGTTAGTTGAAGAGGAAGTTAATGATGATGATCATGAAGCTTCAGATCGAGTTACTATCGAACCTCGTAGGTCGACAAGGATGCGTACTACTCCTAAGTGGTACGGCAACCCTCTCTTAGAGGTCATGTTGTGGGACAACGATGAACCTATGAGCTATGGAGAAGCGATGATGGGCCCGGATTCCGACAAATGGTTAGAGGCCATGAAATCCGAGAAAGGATCCATGTATGAAAACCAAGTATAGACTTGGGTAGATTTGCTCGTTGGACGGCAGGTCGTTGAGTTGAAATGGACCTTTAAGATGAAGACAGACGTTGATGGTAAATGTCACCATTTATAAAGCTTGACTTGTGGCAAAGGAGTTTTCGCCAAGTTCCATGAGTTGAATGCGATGAGACTTTCTCACTCGTAGCGATGCTAAAGTCTGTTGGAATTATGTTAGCAGTTGTTGCATTTTTCAATTATGAAATCTAGCAGATGGATGTCAAAACATCGTTTCCTTAACGGTTTACTTGAGGAAAGGTTGTATGTGATACAACCAGAAGGTTTTGTCAGTCCTAAGGATGCTAAAAGGTGAGCAAGCTTCAGTGATCCTTCTATGGACTGAAGCAAGCATCTCGGAGTTGAAATATACACTTTGATGAGGTGATCAAAGTTTTTTGAGTCTATACAAAGTTTATGAGAAATTTGTATTTATAATAAAGTGAGTGGGAGCACTATAGAGTTTCTGATAAGTATATGTGGATGACATATTATTGTTCGGAAATAATGTAGAATTTCTGCAAAGCATAAACGGTTTTTTGAAAAGTAATTTTCAAAGGAAGACCTGGATAAAGCTACCTAATTGTCGAGCATAAAGATCTATAGAGATAGATCAAGATGTTTGATGAGACTTTCAATGCGTACATACCTTGACAAGATTTTGAAAGAGTTCAAAATGGATCAGTTAGAGAAAGAGTTCTCGCCTAATTTATAAGGTGTGAAGTTGAGTGAGACTCAAAGCTTGACCACGGCAGAATAAAGAGAAAGGATGAACATCGTCCCCTATGCCTTAGCCATAGGCTCTGTATAGTATGCCATGCTCTGTACCGCACGTGTGTGTGCCTTGCCATGAGTCCATCAAGGGGTACAAGAGTGATCCAGGAGTGGATCACTGGACAACGGTCAAGATTATCCTTAGTAACTAAAGGACTAAGGAGATGTTTCTCGATTATGGAGGTGATAAAGAGTTCGTCATGAAGAGTTATGTCGATGCAAGCTTTAACAGCAATCCGGATGACTCGTAGTAGCAATCTAGATAGGTATAGTGGAGCAGCCATTTGGAATAGTACCAAGTGGAGTGTGGTAGCAGTGTTTACAGTTTGACATCGAGATTTGCAAAGTACGCACGGATCTGAATGTCGCAGACCCGTTGACTATAAGAACTCTCTCACATGCAAAGCATGATCGAGCCCCAGAACTCATTGGGTGTTATATTCATAACAATGTGAATCACATGGTGATGTGAACTAGATTATTGACTCTAGTGCAAGTGGGAGGCTGTTGGAAATATACCCTAGAGGCAATAATAAATTAGTTATTATCATATTTCCTTGTTCATGATAATCGTTTATTATCCATGCTATAATTGTGTTGATCGGAAACTCAGATACATGTGTGGATACATAGACAACATCATGTCCCTAGTATGCCTCTAATAGACTAGCTCGTTGATCAAAGATGGCGATGGTTTCCTAGTCATGTACATGAGATGTCATTTGCTAATGGGATCACATCATTAGGAGAATGATGTGATGGACAAGACCCAAACTACAAACGTAGCATATGATCGTGTTAGTTTATTGCTGCTGTTTTCTGCATGTCAAGTATATGTTCCTATGACCATGAGATCATGCAACTCACTGACAGCGGAGGAGTACCTTGTGTGTATCAAACGTCACAACGTAACTGGGTGACAATAAAAGTGCTCTATAGGTATCTCCGAGGGTGTCTGTTGGGTTGGCATGGATCAAGACTGGGATTTGTTACTCCGTGTGACGGAGAGGTATCTCAGGGCCCACTCGGTAATACAACATCACAATAAGCCTTGCAAGCAATGTGACGAAGTGTTAGTCATGAGATCTTGTATTACGGAACGAGTAACGAGACTTTCCGGTAACAAGGTTGAACTAGGTATGGAGGTACCGACGATCCAATCTCGGGCAAGTAAGATACTGAAGAACAAAGGGAACATCATACGGGATTAACTGAATCCTTGACATAGATGTTCGACCGATAAAGATCTTCGTAGAATATGTAGGAACCAATATGGGCATCCAGGTCCCGCTATTGGTTATTGACCGTAGAGGTGTCTCGGTCATGTCTACATAGTTCTCGAACCCGCAGGGTCTGCACACTTAAGGTCCGGTGACGTTTTGGTAGTATAGAGTTATGTATGGTGGTTACCAAAGGTTGTTTGGAGTCCCGAATGAGATCCCGGACGTCACGAGGAGCTCCGGAATGGTCCGGCAGTAAAGATTGATATATAGGAAGTCCTATTTTGGTCGCCGGAGAAGTTTCGGGCTCATCGGTAGTGTACCGGGAGTGCCGATAGTGTACCGGGAGTGCCGGTAGTGTACTGGGAGACCATCGGGAGGGCTATTCGACCCAAGAGGCTACATGGGCTGTGGGAGAGTGAATACGAAGTCCCACACAAGGCCCATGCGGCTAGGAAGAAAATCCCAAAGAGAAAAAAGTGGAAAAAGGCAAAAAGACCAAAATAAGGAGGAGTCCTAGTCCTACTAGGATTGGAGGAGGATTCCTCCTCTCCTTGGTTCGGCCGAAGCCTAGGGCTGGCCCCTTGAGGTCCAAGCCTCCTCCTCTCTTCCTCTTATATATACTAGAGGTTTTAGGGTTTTTGGCACTAGTTTTTCAGCCACATCCTACCCTTTCCTCTAGTGCATAGTTTCTCCTCTAGATTGGTTTTCTGAAGTGCTTAGGCGAAGCACTGCCGGAATTACTCCACCACCATCGCCGCGGCGCTGTCATGCTGCCGGAGAACTCGTCTACCTCTCCTCTCCCTCTAGTTGGATCAAGAAGGCGGAGATCGTCATCTAGCTGTACGTGTGTTGAACGCGGAGGTGCCGTCCGTTCGGCGCTAGATCGAAAGGACCGTGATCAAGATCACGAGACGGATCATGATGAGATCATGGGATGGATCGTGATGAGTTCACGGGACGAATCGTGATTGGATCGCGGGACGGATCCTGATGAGATCGTGGGACGATCGTCGATTTGGATCGCGAAGACGTTCGACTACACCAACTGCGTTGCTTAACGCTTCCAGCTTAGCGATCTACAAGGGTATGTAGATCCACTCTCCCTCTCGTAGATGCTCATCACCATGAATAGATCTTGTGTGTGCATAGGAAATTTTTTGTTTCCCATGCAACGTTCCCCAACAGAGGGCTGCGCCAGGGGCAAGGGGTGAAGCTCCCATGCGCCTCCCCACTATATATAGGGCTGGAGGGGGCTGGTTTCTGGCCCTCCAAATCCATTGGGGCATTGGCAAAGGTGGGAGAAAGAAATTCCATCATTTCCCTTCCCCACCGATTGTTATCCCCCCTTTTTAGGGATCCTGATCTTATCCCTTCGGGATATGATCTTATTCCTTCTAAGGGGGCATCTTGGTGCGCCTTGACCAGGGGTGTGGGGTCTTTCCCCGACAACCCACGTTCATGTGGGTCCCTCCATGCAGGTGGGCCCCACTCTGGAACCTTCTAGAACCTTCCCGGAACAATACCGAAAACCCCCGAACATTTTCTGATGGCCAAAATTGGACTTCCCATATATAAATCCTTACCTCCGGACCATTACGGAACTCCTAGTGACATCCGGGATCTCATCCGGGACTCCGAACAACTTTCGGTAACCATATACAATTCCCATTACAACTCTAGCGTCACCAAACCTTAAGTGTGTAGACCCTACGGGTTCGGGAACCATGCGGACATGACCGAGACATCTCTCCGGCCAATAACCAATAGCGGGATCTGTATACCCACATTGTCTCCCACATGTTCCACGAGGATCTCGTCGGATGAACCATGATGTTGGGGATTCAATTAATCCTCTATACAATTCCCTTTGTATATCGGTATGTTACTTGCCCGAGATTCGATCGTCGGTATCCCTATACCTTGTCCAATCTCGTTACCGGCAAGTCTCTTTACTCGTTCCGTAACACATGATCCCGTGACTAACTCCTTAGTCACATTGAGCTCATTATGATGATTTATTACCGAGTGGGTCGAGAGATAGCTCTCCGTCATACGGAGTGACAAATCCCAGTCTCGATTTGTGCCAACCCAACAGATAGTTTCGGAGATACCTGTAGTGCACCTTTATAGTCACCCAATTACGTTGTGACGTTTGATACACCCAAAGCATTTCTACGGTATCTGGGAGTTGCACAATCTCATGGTCTAAGGAAATGATACTTGACAATAGAAAAGCTCTAGCACACGAATTACACGATCTTGTGCTATGCTTAGGATTGGGTCTTGTCCATCACATCATTCTCCTAATGATGTGATCCCATTATCAATGACATCCAATGTCGATGTCAGGAAACCATGACCATCTATTGATCAACGAGCTAGCCAACTACAGGCTCACTAGGGACATGGTGTGATCTATGTATTCACACATGTAGTACAGTTTCCGGTTAATACAATTATAACATGAACAATAGACAATTATCACGAACAAAGAAATATAATAATGACCAATTTATTATTGCCTCTAGGGCATATTTCCAACAGGCCTTCAATGGTCTCTTGACGGGCTTCAAAGTGAGACACGTAATACCCTTTTCCCGAAAATTTTAATTTTATTAAGTTTGTGCTATCTTTATATATGTAGTAGCCCCCGAGCGCTGGGTGGGTTTGAAAAAACTCACCCGGGGGTCAAATACCCAGGAGTGACCAACGATGCACAAGGCACTATTTGTCCCGCACTGTTCTAAAAGCCCTTAAGAGGACCAAGCATACGGTCATATTCTTGACAGTTCGGGTGTTTGAACGCACATAACCTGATATTTATTTATTTATTGTAGGCCTCGCCACCGGCAGCGGCCGTCAATGCCACGGAGCTTGCCGAGCTAAATTGGAATCTCAAGAGCTCCGAAGAGGATCTTGATTGCCTGGACAAGAGGTTCGAGGAGGCGCAAGGTAAGCCGATTTGTAATATCCGGGCGCTCTATCGTTAGTGATCCACATTGGTAACCCAGTGTAATTATTTATTTATTGCTTCCACAACTTCGCTACGGAGGTCGAGAACCTCATGGCCGAGCTAAAAAAGATGAAGCAGGAGTGAAAGCACAACATGCTCCCTTGGTGATTTTGATAATTCATGACAACATACATTATCTCTTGGAATGATATTTTATCAGATACAGTCTACAGAGAAGTTTGACAAAAGGAGATTGTGGACATACCCCAAGATGCAAGGAAATAGGTTGGCCAAGCTTCAAGCAAAAGGACTCTACATTTTATATTTTTGAGAAATCACTTTGAGTCCATAGGAAAGCCAATACTATTAAAAGGGGTAAGGTCTTATTGGTGAACAATATGCTCAAACGTGCACAAGTGATAGTTGCCAAAACATCCACAAACTCTCCCACCAAAGTTTGTTCTATACCTAACACTCAAAATCGGTGCAACCAACTTTCCCATACCGGTGCCACCGAGCCCAGAACCTAGACATACTCAGCCAAACCCTAACCACTTCGGTGCAACCGATTCCACACCGGTGCCACCGAGTTTAGGTTGCCAACTTTCTGTTACCCAAATTCACATTTTTTGTCCCACCAAAAATGTTGGATCGGCATCACCAAGATTGGAAATCTGACCGTTGGTCACCTTATCGGTACAACCGAGATGCCTATATTGGTCTCACCGAGATTCAAAAGTTGCCACCTTTTGGTCACTTCGGTACCACCGAGATTAACACATCGGTGCCACCGAGTTGGTCATTTTGTGTGTAACAGTTGGATTTTTGGGGATGCCTATATATACCCCTTCACCACCACCTACTCGAAAGAGAAGCACTCAGAACTATTCCATACCTATCCTATCAGATTTTCTGAGAGAGAACAACCTACCCTTGTGTTGAGGTCAAGATATTCCACTCCAATCATATGGATCTTGATCTCTAGCCTCCCCAAGTAGCTTTCCACCAATCCCATCTCTTCCAACATGCCAAATCTGTGTGAGAGTGATTGGGTGCTGAGGAGTCTATCATCTTGAAGCACAAGAGCAAGCAGTTCATCGTCATTACCGAGCCTATTACCTTTTGGAGGGTGGTGCCTCCTAGATTGGCTAGGTGTCGCTTGGGAGCCTCCTACTTCGTGTTGTGGAGTGAACCAAGAAGTTTGTAAGGGCAAGGAGATCGCCTACTTCGTGAAGATCTACCCATAGTGAGGCTAGTCCTTCGTGGACGAAAGCCGTTATGGAATAGTCAAGGTTGCTACTTCGTGGACCCTTTTGGGTGGAGTCCCTCGTGGACTCTCGCGACCGTTACCCTCTGTGGGTTGAAGACTCCATAAACGTGGATGTACGATAGCGCCACCTATCGGAACCACGGGAAAAATCCATGCGTCTCCAACTGCGTTTGATCTACCTATCTCAACACTTTACTTCATATGCAATGTCTTTACTTTTCGCTACCATATTTGTTGACATGCATGTGTAGGGCTGTTAGACCTGCTAGCTTTGTTAAAACTGTTAAAATCTGCCAACGAATTAACTTGGGAAAGGTTAGGTTTTAAATTCCTGCTAGTAGTCTATTCACCCCACTCTAGACACACCTCTTCTAGTGATCCCACAATTGGTATCAGAGCATTGGACTCCTTTTCTTCGGTTTAATCACCGAGGAGGAAGAGGGATGTGTCTAGTATAGGGAGTTTGAGTTGTACAGTGCCCATTCTTGATGGAGAGTACTATAGTCAATGGAAGTCTTTGATGCTTGAACTATTTAATGAATTTCAATCGAGCAAATATGTTATGCGCCCCTATGAGCCTCCTATTGATGAATTGTATCCCACACATGAAGAGGAAATTAACATGCTTGGTAACCTAAGAATTGTCAATCTTATTCTTAGAGGTTTACCAAGATTCGTGCTTTCTCAAATGAAGAACTTTGCATGTGCTTATACCTTATGGACTGATTTGGATAAATGATATCCAAATCTTTCCTTAGGGAATCTAGATGAAACTCTTCATAAAGCCATTTCTTTTCACAAAATGAATCCTAGTGATCCAAACTTTGATAAATGCCTATTTGAACTCCATGATCTTATGCGTGCTAAAGGAGATGTCACCACTATCAATAACATTATCTTTGAAGCCATTCTCACTCATGAACTTGAACATTGTCATGATCACTATTCTAACGAATCTCTTGTTCTTTATGACGAGGATTTCCCACTTGATGATGTCAATGTGGAACATGGCTATTATGAAGAAGATGAGTTGTTTGACATCGAGTATGAGAAGATCATGAAGAATCTGAGTCTTATGGCAAACTTTAAGGATTACATGTCCCGAGGAAAAGAGTGGATTCTCGACAGCGGATGTACGGATCGTATGACTGGTGATAAAGACATGTTCCAAGAGATCACGCCTAATCAAAGTCCTCGACGGTACGTGACTTTTGGAGACAACTCTAAGGGTAAGGTACTTGGCCTTGGTAAGTTGGCCATATCCCATGATAGCTCTATTCAAAACGTTATGCTTGTTGAATCCCTTGGTTACAATCTTCTTTCAGTATCTAGACTTGTTGATTTCGGTTTCAGTGTTCTATTCACCAAAGTAGATTGCCAAGTGTTTCGTCAAGATAATCTTAAAATGGTCTTTACCGGTATACGTAGAGGCGATCTATACATTGTCGATTTCACTAAAAGATCCAAACCTCGCACTTGTTTAATTGCTAAATCTTCTAAAGGTTGGCTTTGGCATAGAAGATTAGGACATGTTGGCTTGCGTAATTTAGACAAACTTATCAAAGGTGATCATATACTTGGTGTTAAAGATGTTGTATTTGACAAAGATAGACTTTGTAGTGCTTGTAAGGCTGGAAAGCAAGTAGGTGGAAGTCATCCTGTTAAGAATATCATGACTACTAGGAGACCACTCGAGTTACTTCACATGGATCTTTTTGGTCCCAATGCTTACAAGAGTCTCGATGGAAATTCCTATGGTCTAGTTATAGTTGATGATTTTTCCAGATTTACGTGGGTATTCTTTCTTGATGATAAGTCATAGGTTCAAAATATCTTCAAGAACTTCGCTCACAAAGCGCAACATCAGTTTGAAGTGAAGATCAAGAAGGTTCGGAGCGATAACGGATCGGAGTTCAAGAACACCCATGTGGATACCTTTCTTGGAGAAGAAGGTGTCTCACATGAGTTCTCGGCTACATACATGCCTCAACAAAATGGAGTTGTTGAGAGGAAGAACCGGACACTCATTGAGATGGAAAGAACGATGCTTGACGAATACAAGACACCAAAACAGTTTTGGGCAGAAGCCGTGGAAACAGCATGTCATGCCACAAACCGACTTTACTTGCACAAGCTTCTCGGTAAAACGACATACGAGCTACTCACCGGTAACAAACCCCAAGTTGGATACTTTTGGGTATTCGGCTCCAAGTGCTACATTCTTGATAAGCATCGTCGTACTAAATTTGCTCCTAAATCTCATGAAGGATTCCTACTTGGTTATGGATCGAACTCTCACACTTACCGTGTCTACAACAACTTCACTCGAAAGGTTGAAGAAACAGTAGATGTGAAGTTTGATGAATCTAATGGTTCGCAAGTCGAATAATTGCCAAATGATGTAGGTGATAAGAACCCTTCGGAAGCTATCCTAGATTTACCCATCGACAAGATTCATCCCATGAAGGCGAAGGAAAGTACTTCATAACCTCAAGTGGAGGCCCCTACTTCACGACAAGGTGAGCCACAACATGACATGGAGGCATCCACAAGCGGTACACGGCAAGATGATGAAGAGGAGGAAGTGCATCATGAAGATCCACCACAACCTCCTCCACCACCACCTCAAGGGAACAAAACCTTCAACAACAACGAAAATGAAGGAGATGATGATGAAGAAGAAGCTCCACCAACCAACAATCGAAAGCTGACCCGAGTTCGAGCACAAGTGACCAAGAACCATCCCCTAAACCAAATCTTTGGTGACATACAAACAGGGAGGATCACTCGCTCTAAAACTCGTCTAGCAAACTTCTGTGAGCATTATTCTTTCATTTCTAGAATTGAGCCCTTGAAGGTAGAACAAGCTCTTGAAGACGTAGATTGGGTGAACGCTATGCATGAAGAGCTTCACAACTTCGAAAGGAATGAAGTGTGGACACTCGTGGAGAAGCCCGAGGATGAACACAACATCATCGGAACCAAATGGGTATTTCAGAACAAGCAAGACAAAGACGGTCAAGTCGTGCGCAACAAGGCTTGCCTCGTAGCTCAAGGATATACGCAAGTCGAAGGTATGGACTACGGTGAGACCTACGCCCCCGTCGCTAGACTTGAAGCTATTCGCATTCTTCTTGCTTATGCCAATCACCATGATATCACGCTTTATCAAATGTATATTAAAAGTGCATTTTTAAATGGTGAGATTGAAGAAGAGGTTTATGTTAAGCAACCACCTGGCTTTGTGAATCCTAAGAAACCTAATCGTGTTTACAAGCTTCGTAAAGCTCTTTATGGTCTTAAGCAAGCCCCTCGTGTTTGGTATAAATGTTTAACGAAGTTTCTTCTCGAAAAAGGTTTTGAAAAGAGATTTAATGGTGAATTATTTGTGTGCCAAATCTACGTGGATGATATTATCTTTGGTTCCACTAACCCTCAATTTAGTGAATGGTTTGGAAGGTTGATGTCCGAGAAGTATGAGATGTCCATGATGTGTGAGCTGAAATTATTTCTTGGCTTGAAAATCAAGCAATCAAAAGAAGGAACTTTCATCTCTCAAACTAAGTATACCAAGGACTTGACCAAAAAGTTCAACATGCAGGAGTGCAAAGGTATGAAAACCCCTATGCCTACTAGCGGAGATGTTGATCTTACCAGAGAGGATGAGCTGGTTGATCATAAAGTTTATCGATCTATGATTGGTTCATTGTTATATCTATGTGCATCTCGTCCCGATATTATGTTTAGTGTTTGCATGTGTGCTAGATATCAAGCTACACTGAAAGAATGTCATCTTTAAGCTGTAAAACGCATTGTAAGATACTTGATACAAACGTCAAACTTTGGAATTTGGTATCCCAAGGGATCTTCTTTTGACCTTGTTGGCTATTATGATTCGGACTATGCTAGTGACAAGGTTGATAGAAAATCCACCTCGGGTACTTGTCAATTTTTGGGCAGATCTCCTGTATCTTGGTCCTCTAAGAAACAAAACTCAGTATCACTATCGACTGCCGAAGCTGAGTATATTGCTGCTGGATCTTGTTGTGCGCAATTACTATGGATGATACAAACACTTAAGGATTATGGAATTCATGTTAAAAATGTTCCATTACTATGTGACAATGAAAGTGCTATTAAAATTGGTCATAATCCTATGCAACATTCTCGAACCAAGCATATTCAAGTTCGACATCATTTCATTCGTGATCATGTTGCCAAAGGAGATATTAACCTTAAGCATGTTCGCACTAACAAGCAGTTGGTCGATATGTTTACTAAGCCACTTGATGAGAAGACATTTTGTCACTTGAGGAGTGAGTTGAACATCATCAATGCTTCAAACTTGAGCTAGACTTACTCGATTGCATGCAAGGGCATGAGTTTTCTTGTTATTTCCATGTATCTTAACATTTCATATTATGCCATGGAATTCTATGCTCCCTTGTATTGCATCTAATCTCTTGTAGGTACTTGGAAAAACTTCATTCCACAAGATTGCCATCAACTCCAATCATAAGCAATCTTGTCATTACCAAGTATCCACAACCCCTCTTGATGATGGAAGGAATAAGGCCACTCACCAATATCCTTGACATATACTTGATCAAAATTGCACACTCTCAATTGGTATCATGTCAATAGGATATATCGTTTGTTCTTCCTTGCATGACTAATCTTTGTAGGTAACGAGTGTACTAGAACAAGAAGGATTGCTCAAAACTCAAGATGATCTTCATCAACCTCGAGCATCCTCAACAAGTTCACCTACAAGCTACGTCATCAACATCATTCAAAGGTATGTACTCATGTCCTTGAAAAGGCTTTACTCCAAGAAATGAGCTAAAGAAACTCAAGCGACATGAAGACATTAATATGCTGAATCGAAAAATGGTAACCCCATTTTGAACTTAACGTAGAGTATGACCTATGATCAAGTATTCTTGCTTGGCTCCTAAGTTGATATACTCTAATATAGGTGACCTAGTCACCGCCCATCATCTAGTTAAGGATCTGGTGTGCTCTCTATTGCATAATTTCTCATAACTACTCCAATCTTCTCTAGTTGATGTCCCTTGTAAAAACTTCATATTTCATTGAAAGTCTTTCTCTTGACTCTGTGAAAACAGAAACTTGGTTTCTCTTTCGGAGCCACCGACTCAGATATCTCGGGTCTACCAAAATTGCAGACAAGCTGCACTACAAAATCTCGGTACCACCGATCTATCTATCTCGGAGTCACCAATTTTTATTCTGTTTCATTTGAATTCATTTTTGCAATTCTGTGTTTTCTTAGTGATCTTTCTTGTAATACTTCTGTTACTTTGATGATCCCTTAAAAAAACTTTTTATTACTTAGGGGGAGAAGAACTAAAGTTAATCTTGAGGAGAGAATTTTTTGGCTTTCAAGGATCCCTATCTTCAATGAAGAAAGGAGGAGAAGAACAAAGCCCTACTACATCTCAAAGGGAGAGAAATCATTTTCCATAACTATCTCAGTTTTCATTTCTATGAATCCTACATTTCGATGACCCTTGTTCTCAAGGATCCCTTCTCAGTCAATGATCCCTGTATCTATCCCTGTTTTTGACCTTTTTGGAAATTAATGCCAAAGGGGGAGAAGACCGAAGCTTCATGCTAAAGGGGAGATAAATGATTATGCAAAGGGGGAGATATGATCAAGGGGGAGAGCCAATATCAATACTCATACCTTTATAAACAGGGGGAGAAACATGAAAGTAGGGAGAGAAGAAAATCTTTGACCTTTCTCACCTTATCCAATTCTAATATCTACATGCTAAGATTCAGGGGGAGAGGATAATCTATTTTCATATCTACATGAGAAAATTCTATATGATCTTGGAGACATATCAGTTCTTAGGAATACTATCTTCTATATGTCATCCATATCTTGGCAATTTTGAGTTCTATTGCTTTGCTGTTGGTAGAATACTCTTGTGTTTCCTAACATTGTTTTCTCAAGTGTGTTTCTATTACCAAGATGCTCAAGAACTCAAGGTAAGTATATGCATCATATCCTTGGTCAAGATGATCTCTTGCTTCTTGCACATACTGTTTGCAAGAGTGATGTCCTGAACAAAGATGTAGAGATGTCCTGAACAAAGATACATCTCATTCATATATATTTGATGCATATAGCCAAGATACACATGACCTGTTATATCCCTTCTACCTTATGTGTGTTCATGCATTCAAAAGCAACTATCCTTTAAAGGACTGCGCACATTTAGGGGGAGCAAGTCTAAGTCATGTGTCTCTCAAAATCTTCAGTATAACCATGCATATCTTTATTTGAAGCTTTGTTTGTATGTTGTCATCAATTACCAAAAAGGGGGAGATTCAAAGCACAACATGCTCCCTTGGTGGTTTTGATAATTCATGACAATATACATTATCTCTTGGACTGATATTTTACCTAGTGTATTTCAGATACAGTCTATAGAGAAGTTTGGCAAAAGGAGATTGTGGACATACCCCAAGATGCAAGGAAATAGGTTGGCCAAGCTTCAAGCAAAAGGACTCTACATTTTATATTTGTGAGAAATCACTTTGAGTCCATAGGAAAGCCAATACTATTAAAAGGGGGTAAGGTCTTGTTGGTGAACAATATGCTCAAACGTGCACAAGTGATAGTCGCCAAAAACATCCACAAACTCTCCCACCAAAGTCTGTTCTATACCTAACACTCAAAATCGGTGCAAGCAACTTTCCCATACCGGTGCCACTGATCCCAGAACCTAGACAGACTCAGCCAAACCCTAGCCACTTCGGTGCAACCGATTCCACAACGGTGCCACCGAGTTTAGGTTGCCAACTTTCTGTTACGCAAATTCACATTTTTGGTCCCACCAAAAATGTTGGATCGACGTCACTGAGATTGGAAATCTGACCGTTGGTCACCTTATCAGTGCAACCGAGATGCCTATATCGGTCTCACCGAGATTAAAAAGTTGCCACCTTTTGGTCACTTCGGTACCACCGAGATTAACACATCGGTGTCACCGAGTTGGTCATTTTGTGTGTAATGGTTGGATTTTTGGGGATGCCTATATATACCCCTTCACCACCACCTACTCGAAAGAGAAGCACTCAGAACTATTCCATACCTATCCTATCAGATTTTCTGAGAGAGAACCACCTACCCTTGTGTTGAGGTCAAGATATTCCACTACAATCATATGGATCTTGATCTCTAGCCTCCCAAAGTAGCTTTCCACCAATCCCATCTCTTCCACAATGCCAAATCGGTGAGAGAGTGATTGGGTGCTGAGGAGTCTATCATCTTGAAGCACAAGAGCAAGGAGTTCATCGTCATTACCGAGCCTATTACCTTTTGGAGGGTGGTGCCTCCTAGATTGGTTAGGTGTCTCTTGGGAGCCTCCTACTTCGTGTTGTGGAGTGAACCAAGAAGTTTGTAAGGGCAGGGAGATCGCCTACTTCGTGAAGATCTACCCATAGTGAGGCTCGTCCTTTGAGGACGGAAGCCGTTATGGAATAGTCAAGGTTGCTACTTCGTGGACCCTTTTAGGTGGAGCCCTCCGTGGACTCTCGTGATCGTTACCCTCTATGGGTTGAAGACTCCATAAACGTGGATGTACAATAGCGCCACCTATCGGAACCACGAGAAAAATCCATGCGTCTCCAACTGCATTTGATCTACCTATCTCAACACTTTACTTCACATGCAATGTCTTTACTTTCCGCTGCCATATTTGTTGACATGCATGTGTAGGGCTGTTAGACCTGCTAGCTTTGTTAAAATTGTTAAAATCTGCCAACCAATTAACTTGGGAAAGGTTAGGTTTTAAATTCCTGCTAGTAGTATATTCACCCCCCTTCTAGACACACCTCTTCTAGTGATCCCACAAGGAGGCTGCGGATGAGAAGGTGGCAGCCGAACAAGCAGCAACTACACTATCTGCGTTAAAAACTACGAGCGATAAGCATGAGGCCTGGGTGGAGGAGGTGCAGGAGGAGCTGAAGGATGCCAACACAAAGTGTGAGGCCCTTGAGCAGAAAGGCAAAGAGCAAGCCACCGACCTATCCACGCTGAAATCTAGGCTCCAAAAGGAGCAGGTGGATAGGCGGTTCTTTGAAGAAGTCTGCCAAGTCAAGGCAGTCATGGATGGTAAGCCGTATTTACTACAGTGTGCCTTTCGTGGTAGCAAGTTTGCATTGCTCACCCACGTGTGGTGTTCCTCAGGTGCCTGTTCGGACCTCCGAAGGAGTGTAGTGGATTGATACGTCTCCAACGTATCTATAATTTTTGATTGTTCCATGCTATTATATTATCAATCTTGGATGTTTTATAATCATTTTATAGTCATTTTATATCATTTTTGGTACTAACCTATTTACATAGTGCCAAGTGCCACTTGCTGTTTTTCCATGTGTTTTACGTCGCAGAAAATCAATACCAGACGAAGTCCAAATGCGATGAAACATCACGATGATTTTTATGGGCCAGAAGGAACACAATGGGCCTTGGCTGCGCCTGGGGGTGCACCGAGGGAGGCACAACCCACCAGGGCACGCCAGGAGGCCCAGGCGTGCCCTGTTGGGTTGTGCCCACCAGGGGTGCCCCCAGGACCGCTTCTTTGCTCTATAAATACCGAAATGTTCCAAAAACCCTAGGGCAACAGACGAAATATTCACCCAGCCTCCGCAGAGTCCAAAACCACCAGATCCAATCTAGACACCATCTCGGATGGGTTTCACCACCTCCATTGGTGCCTCTCCGATGATGCGTGAGTAGTTCTTTGTGGACCTTCGGGTCCATAGTTAGTATCTAGATGGCTTTCTCTCTCTCGCTGAATTCTCTATACAATGGTCTCTTGGAGATCCATTTGATGTAACTCTTTTACGGTGTGTTTATTGGGATCGATGAACTTTGAGTTTATGATCAGATCTATCTTTTTATATCCATGAAAGTTATTTGAGTTTCTTTGATCTCTTATATGCATGATTGCTTATAGCCTCGTATTTCTTCTCCGATATTTGGGTTTTGTTTGGCCAACTTGATCTATTTATCTTGCAATGGGAAGATGTGCTTTGTAGTGGGTTTGATCTTACGATGCTTGATCCCAGTGACAGAAAGGGAAACGACACGTATGTATCGTTGCTACTAAGGATAAAACGATGGGGTCTATTCTACATAGATAGATCTTGTCGACATCATGTCATCATTCTTATTGCATTACTCCGTTTCTTCATGAACTTAATACACTAGATGCATGCTGGATAGCTATCGATGTGTGGAGTAATAGTAGTAGATGCAGGCAGGAGTCGGTCTACTAATCTTGGACGTGATGCCTATGTAATGATCATTGCCTGGATATCGTCATGAGTATTTGAAGTTCTATCAATTGCCAACAGTAATTTGTTCACCCACCGTTTGCTATTTTCTCGAGAGACGCCACTAGTGAAACCTACGGCCTCGGGTCTCTTTCTCATATTATTTGCCTTTGCCATCTACTTTTCCTTTGCTTTTATGTTCAGATCTATATTTCTAAAAATACAAAAATACCTTGCTGCACTTTATTTTATTTGGTGTTCGATCTATCATCATCTACAAATCTTTCTCCCGTCCACGTGCCTTTCTGGCGCCGTTACCCGAAAGGGATTGACAACCCCTTTTACACGTTGGGTTGCGAGTATTTGTTATTTGTGTGCAGGGGCTGTTTACGTTGTGTTGCTTGGTTCTCCTACTGGTTCGATAACCTTGGTTTCATATCTGAGGTAAATACCTATCGCCGCTGTGCTGCATCACCCCTTCCTCTTTGGGGAAATATCGACGTAGCTTTAAGCGATATCATAGATGCGAGCAAATTCTATGCTTCGCGAGATGAGGACGATGAGGCTCGGCTATTATGGGCACAGTTTGAAGCCCCCGAGCGCTCTCCTCTTCTGATCGAGCAGATCAAGCAACTGATGGAGATGCACAGGACGACGAAGCCTTCCATGGCGGATCTCTATATCCGGCTGTGGCCTATAGAGCCGCTGTCGAGTAGTTAGTTCGTCTTGGTGCAGAAACTAAGCGATGTTGCGCCTCAGATTGACACTTTAAAGTGTTCTACATGCATCGAGGGAGCTTGGATTGCCTTTGCAAGGACCATGGTGCACTGGCCGAAGCACAAGCCGACCGAGATGGCCACCGCTCCTCCGCCCCCTGGAAAGGAGCATAGGCGCCCCGAGAAATACTTCTCCATAGTGATGGAGGGTGCTTGGGCGATAGAGGCCCAATGCTCTAAGGATCTTTTTTATGAATGAGCACGATATAATATGTTCGAAGACTGTTAACGCTTTATAATGAGGCTTCATGGTTTATCATGTCTTTTGAGTTTTGTATTTATTATGAATCCCATGTGACCATTTTATCTGAAAGTTGTGAGTCGTCGGCTTCAGCCCCTATGTAGATACTATGGAGGTGTTTCTGCCTCCACACTGTGACCCTTGGCCGAGGTATCGATGCCCGAAGGCGGTAGTGCGAGGGGAACAAGGCAATCGGACTATGATGCTTTATGGCTTTCACTTAGCCGTAGGAGCTTTAAAAATGTGGGGACTGATGACTAGGCCCCAATGTTTAATGATTTTCTGATGTACCGAGGCTAAATTCAGAATCACATGGTTTGTACAAGTACGAAACCCATCTTATGACACGGAATAACCTCTATCGATTTTTTTAGTATGACACTTATGCTTGGATTTGCAGACCGGTTCTCGCTTACCATGACAGTCAGTTTTCGGATTTCTCCCCTGAGGTGCTTGACCACGCGATATGGAAGCACAATCGCAGTGGTTCTCCCTTTGCCCTTTTAGCAGAACGAGCGGAACGTAAGAGGGAAAACACAGGAGCCGGACAACCCAACTATTGACCCAAGACATAATTCGGATCCAATGCACATAAAGTAAAATCCAAGATGCCGAACACACGATCAATTGTGTCGAGGTGATGCTCAGGGTGATATTTTAAATTCAATCCCCCGGTCTATTAGCCGGTTGCATAATGTATACCGAACAGTTTCGCAAGAAGCATTGACGAGGGAAGAACAGAGTATGTAGAATAAAATACAGCGAAGAGGCCATGTATAATGGTCTTTTATTTGCTCAATAATTCTTATAACTGAAATTGCCGAAGCAACTGTTTACAGGTATTTGAATATGAAATATATAAAGCTTATATAGGAAAGGTTGTACAGCGGGTCTTTGATGGGTGGCTTGACGTCCTTCATGTGCCCTGTCGCATGTCCGCTCTTGTGCCTCCTAGGGAGTTGCATTCCTTTAATGGTGATTGGTGTCGACGAGCGGACCTTGGGAAGAAGATCTTGAGACGTCTCCGAAGTATGGATGGGCTTTATGCTTTAGCAGGTCCTTGATGGTACCCGAGGTTTGTCCGAGGACTTGTACTAGCAATAGTTCGGTCCAACCAAACACTTTCCATTTGATAGTTGTTCCCCACTGCTGCGCTTGGAATCTTGAGTGCAAAGTTGTGCCGTCTTGACACATGTTTGACGGGAACTAGGGCTGTGCAATGGGGAGCGTGTCCCTATTTCTGAGGAGAAGAAGATTCCGGGAGTTCGGACTGAGACCGAGCTCGTTTGTCAACCTTACGTGCCTTTATGGCAAATTTCGGTGTTGGCCGATCGTCATCGTAATGGAATTCATCCGCCAGGGCCAATGTATGTTCCTCATTTCAGAGGGAAGGCTCTGTGTTGCCATTGATAGTAATGACCCCCGTGGTCCTGAGCATCTTGAGCTTGAGGTATGCATAGTGTGGGACGACGTTAAAGCGAGTGAACGTTGTGCGGCTCAGCAAGGCATGATACCTGTTGCAGGAAGGGACAATGACGAAGATCAAGTCCTCGTTGCGGAAGTTATCGGGCGAACCGAACACTAATTCCAGGCTCATAGAGCCTGTGCACCGGGCTTCGATGCCTGGGATCACTCCTTTAAAGGTTGTGTTGCTAGGTTTGATCCTTGATGGATCTATATCCATCTTTTTCACCGTGTCGAGTAAATTAGATTGAGGCTACTTCCTCCATCCATTAGGATTAGTGAGGTGATACCCATCGATAATGGGGTCTAAGACGAGGGCCGCAAAACCCCCATGACGGATACTGGTCGGATAGTGTCGTCGATCAAAGGTGATCGGGTACGCCGACCATGGGTTATACTTCGGGGTTACAGGCTCTACGGCGTAGACCTCTCGAAGGGCGCGCTTACTCTACTTTTTGGGTATGTGAGTGGCATATATCATGTTCACAGTCTTTACCTCTGGAGGGAACTGCTTCTGTTCTCCATTGTTCGGACCACGGGGCTCGTCATCGTCCTCATTGCGTGGGCCCTTGCCTTGCTCTTCAACTGCGAGTTTGGCAGCTTTTTTGAACACCCAATAGTTACGGTTAGTGTGGGTGGTGTGCTTGTCTTGGGTGCCATGGTTTTTTCCAGCAGGGTAGGTCCGTCACGATTGCCTTTAGAAGGCTTCTTCCGCTGCCCGGATCGGGGGTTGCGGAAACCAGCGTTAATGGCCATGTCGTCCGCATCACCGTTGTTGTGCAAGCATTTGATATGTCTCCAACGTATCTATAATTTTTGATCGTTCCATGCTATTATATTATCTATTTTGTATGTTTTATATGCATTAATATGCTATTTTATATTATTTTGGGGACTAATCTGTTAACCTAGTGCCCAGTGCCAGTTTCTGTTTTTTCCTTGTTTTTCAGTATTGTAGAAAAGGAATATCAAATGGAGTCCAAACAGAATAAAATTCTACGATGATTTTTCTTGGACCAAAAGGAACCTAGGAGGCTTGGAGAAGAGGCCAGAAGACCTACGGGTGGGCCACAAGCCACCAGGGCGCGCCCCTGAGGGGGGGGCTGGCTTGTGGGGCCCCCGTAGCTCCTCCAACCTTAATTCTCTGCCTATAAATTCAGAAATATTCCCCCAATACTAGAGAGAGCCACGATAATGCTTTTTCGCCGTCGCAAGCCTCTTTTCCCGTGAGATCCCACCATGGGGCCTTTTCCGGTAATCTGCCGGAGGCGGATTCGATCACGGAGGGCATCTACATCAACACCATTGCCCTTCCGATGATGCGTGAGTAGTTCACCTCAGACCTTCAATACCATGTTCTCCATGATCTTCATGGGGATCTATTCTATGTAATACTCTTTTGCGGTGGGTTTGTCGAGATCCGATGAATTGTAGGTTTATGATCAGATCATCTATGAATATTATTTGAATCTTCTCTAAATTCTTATATGCATGATTTCATATCTTTGCAAGTCTCTTCGAGTTATTGGTTTGGTTTGGCCAACTAGATTGGTAACTCTTGCAATGGAAGAAGAGCTTAGTTTTGGGTTCAATCTTGCGGTGTCCTCACCCAGTGATAAAGTAGGGGTAGCGAGGCACGTATGTATTGTTGCCATCAAGGATAAAAAGATGAGGGTTTTATCATACTGCTTGAGTTTATCCCTCTACATCATGTCATCTTACTTAATGCGTTACTCTGTTCTTCATGAACTTAATACTCTAGATGCAGGCAGGAGTCGGTCGATGTGTGGAGTAATAGTAGTAGATGTAGAATTGTTTCGGTCTACTTGATACAGACGTGATGCCTATATGCATAATCATTGCCTTGGATATCGTCATAACTATGCGTTTTTCTATCAATTGCTCGATAGTAATTGGTTCACCCGCCGTATCATTTTCCTTCAAGAGAGAAGCCTCTAGTGAAACCTATGGCCCTTGGGTCAATTTTCCATATTATATGTTCAGATCTATAAACCAAATATACCCTAAATATCTTGTTACAATTTTATTTACTTTTACTTCCAGTAATATTTTATAGGGACTATTGCAAATGAGCCCTCAGTTGTGTCACCCTCGAGAAGAATACCCCTACTTTTGGAAAACACGCAGTCTTGCCCAACTCAGTTTGCTTGCCTTGTGCTTTTGCCCTTCCGGCACGGCTCCGTCCGGTCAGCGCCGTTTGGCCGTAAGTGGCGCTAGATTTTGGACAAGGCTTTCCCCCGGGTGACCTAACCAGCTCACTCTCCCGTTCCCCACTGTCTCTCTTTCCCTCTCACCAACCCTAGCTCGGCGGCGGCGAAACCCGCACCGCCAGATCCATTGCCAAGCGATGGGGGAGACAGGCGAACGCGTCTACGGTCGTGGCCGCCGCCGTAGGGGCACCACATATTCACTTGAGCGCGGAGAAGGCGACGGTGGCGGCGCCCACGGTGATAAGGGCAACAGATCTGCACTTGAGCGTGGAGAAGGCTACGGTGGCGGCGCCTATGGCGACAAGGGCAACGGTTCTGCACGTCAAATTCCCCCGGGGTAAGTATTAGACCTAGATCTGCTTGTGTTTACTGTCGTAGGATTGATTCAACGATGCTTTAGGCTAGGTTTTGTTCATTTTTTCACGGGAGATGGCATGTTTGTTATCGTAGGATGAATCCAGCGACCGCGTTCTATCTTTCTATTAGGATGGAGACCACTGTTATAGTTTCTGCTGGTACTAAAGGAAAATATTGTTGCTTCACTTTTCCAATGTTTTTAGACAACACTACTTCGTACCAGGATTTTAGGGCTGCCATTTGTGCTAAGTATCCATGGGGATTGTTTGATGCTGTTGAGATGAGATATTGGGATAGTAGCAATCTTTGTTGGGTCCCTGTACAGTGTGATTCAGAGTTAAGTGTGATGTTTGCAGCAAATGTAGAAACTATGTCTTGCAACTTGGAAATCACAGTGAGACCGAGAACTAGAGTAGAAAGGTTTGAAAACCCATCATCGTCTAGACCCTCTGCATCTAGAGCACAAAGGTTTAATCCCACTACTGGAGGGACGAGGGCTAGTAGAAGTAGGGCAGCAAGTGACACCTCTACTGCTCCTGGAACTCCAAGTGTTAATGAAAGTCAAGAACAACCAAACAAAAAAGGTGATCCAGTTGTGGAGGAGGCATTGCCTGATGCACCAGTTCTTGAGGATGAGATACTTTATCCTGGATATGTTCAACACAATAATGAAGAAGAAAAGGCAGACAAGGACTATATCCCTGCAGAATTTTCTGATACAGATGTTGATGAGATGCAAGAGGATCTGAGAGATTTTGAAGATGCAGATGAGGACAGACCTTTAATGATGTATGACATGGAAAATCCATCACTTGAGGAAGGTGTGGTGTTCCCATCTGCTGTTGATTGCAAAAATGCAGTTGCAACCTACTCAATCAAAGATGAAACTGAGTTCTCTATTCTGAAGAGTGACCCAACTAGGTTCACTGTCAAATGTTCTTATGACAGGTGTAAATGGAGGCTACATGCCTCTTTAATGAAGAGGAGCACACAGTTTTAGGTACTTACTGCTTGTCTTACTTTTTGTCTTACTGTCTGCTGTTATATGTACTTACTGTTTGTTGTGCTATCTTGTTTCAGATTAAAGTGAACCAACACTAGCATACTTGTCCTAGTGTCAACAGATCTCAGAGATTGAGAGCTGCAAAAAGAAGGTGGATTGCAGATGCTGCTATGCCTTGGATCAGAAACAATCCATCCATCGGTCCTAAGGAAATTCAGATGAAGTTGTTAGAGAAGTATGGTGTGGAGGTGCCATATGACAGGTGCTACAATGGCAAAGAGATTGCACTTGACAACATATATGGCAAGTACAGTGACAGTTTCCAACTTCTTTATTCTTTCAAAGCAGAAGTGGAGAGGGCATCAGAAGCAGAAGCAGAAGCAGAAGTACAAGATGAGGAGGAGGATGAAGAGCTAGAAGCTGATGCTCTTAGGCAGCAGATGCCACCACCCAAGGAAACCTCACATGAGGCATCTACAGAAGCTAGTGTAGTCAGGTATGTGCCAACTTGTTTCAGTTTGTTCCATATCTTCAACTTGTTTCAGTTTTCATTAGTTCATATCTTAAAATTTGTGTCATATTTGAACTTGTTTTAGTCCTAGAAAGAATTATAAAAGAGGAGCATAGAGGGGAGCTTCTCCAAGGTGTTTCAAGCAGAGGAGCAGAGAGGGCTCAGTTACTGGAAGCACTGTTGACAGCAAGGATGTTTCTCCACTCAAAAAAGATGCAACATCAGTTGAAGCTCCAACCAGTGCCCCCAATCCAGCAAAGAATACTAGGAGCAAGGCAAAGCTGGCTCCAAACCCAGCCAAGAACACCAGGAGCAAGAGGCTTCTGCTTTAGTCTTTAGTGTTACTAGAAAAAACTGATGTTGTTATGCACCTGATGTTGTTGTGTGTGCACTGTGATGGCCAGTACTTTGTGATGATCAACTTCTGAATGCTTTATGATGGCCAGTACTGTTATGTACTGTTATGCACTCATTATGCCCAGTGTTTTGCTACATTTGTGATGATCATCGATGACAAAAACTACATCTACTTTGACTTTGCATCCATCCATAGCATCAACTAGTTTGCAGAAACAAAATAGCATGTTCATCTTGCCCACAAGTGCATCATCATCTTCAAATACATCATACTTGTACCATTCTGTCAACAAGCAGAAACTGATACAACTACAACACAAATAACAGTACAACACAGATTCCTACAAACAACAATGCTAAAAGAAGCATCATCTCATCTCTTCCTCTTAGCTTCTTTCTTGACATCTCAAGGTTTTCCTTCTTCAAATTGTGACATTTGATCCAGATATGTTCTACCTCTGCGTGCAGGTCTTCAAAAGCCAGGGCAACACACAATGGAGGAGGAGGATGAACCCAAACCACCCACTGACACTTGTGTGGTAACTGGTTGCACATCACAATAACCAAAAAATAGATATTTCTTTAATAGGAACTTAAAGCAAAGCTGCTCAAATTCATAGATTCTTACATCTAAAGGACACCCTAAAAACCGGCGACCAGTGCTCCCCCTCCCCAGGCAACACGGCGGGCTGGAACAAGGCTGTGACCAGGGCAACAATGCTTTGAACGATACTCCAATCCACAATAAGTGTCATCCGGAAGATAGAACTCAGAGACGAGCTGCACAATCCCGACCCCATCAACCTAAACCAAATGGGAGGGAAGGAAGGTCAAAGTTTCCCCCAAATATCACTAACCCTTGAAACCCTAGAACAAATTGGGATGGAGGAAGGCGCACAAGCTCACTTACCTCACCGGTCGCCGGTGAGTAGTTCGACAAGCCCGAGCTCGCCGTGCTGCGCCGCTCCATCCTCTTCCTCCCCTCGTCAGGCCTCGCGTCGCCTCATCAGGCTGCGCCGCTCCTCTATTTTCTTTAGCGCGAGCTCATTGAGGACAAAAGGGTACTAAGTGAAGCACCGACAGGGGCAAAAATGTCCAAAATCTAGCACCGCTTACGGTCAAACGACGCTGACTGGATGGAGCCGTGCCGGAAGGGCAAAAACACAAGACAAGCAAACTGAGTTGGGCAAGACCGTGTGTTTTCCAAAAGTAGGGGTATTCTTGTCCAGGGTGACACAACTAAGGGCTCAAATGCAATAGTCCCTATTTTATATCTATCTCTATTAGATCTCATCCTTGCAAGTAACCGTGAAGTGATTGACAACCCCTTTTTAGCGTTGGGTGCAAGGGTTTGATTGTTTGTGTAGGTGCATATATTGGGGCCTTGCTTGTACCTCCTACTGGATTGATACCTTGGTTCTCAACAACTGAGGGAAATATTTATCTACTTTGCTGCATCACCCTTTCCTCTTCAATGGAAAACCAACGCAAGCTCAAGAAATAGCAGCATTTACTTTTGTTGCGTTGTGGTTTACCATTTCCATCGCGGACTTCAGAGGTGCCGGGGTCTTCGGGGTTGTGGCTTTGTCTAGCTAGCGTCCTCGCCCGTGCAAAAGTGGGTCTTGAGTGATGTAAGGGCGGACATGGTCCTAGGCTTGTCCTGAACGAGCTGGTGAGCCAGCCATTTGTCCCAAATATTGTGCCGGAAGGAGACTATTTCCTCGGTGTGTGGGCAATCGACAATCTGGTTCTTCTTGGTCAAGAACCGATTCCAGAATTGTCGAGCCGATTCTCCTGTTTTCTGGACAACATTGCTCAGGTCGGACGAGTTTGATGGCCGTACATAGGTGCCCTGGAAGTTAGATCAGAATGCGTCCTCGAGATCTTCCCAACTTCCGATAGAATTTTTGGGGAGGCTGTTTAACCAGTGCCGAACTGGCCCCTTAAGTTTTAGGGGCAGATACTTGGTGGCGTGGAGATCATCTCCTCGTGCCATATGGATTTGGAGGAGGAAATCCTCAATCCACACCGCTGGGCCAGTTTTCCCATCGTATTGCTCTATTTTCATGGGTTTAAACCCTTCCGGGAACTGATGCTGCATCACCTCGTCGGTGAAGCACAGTGGGTGGGCAGCGCCTATGACCCGGGCTATGTCACGCTTGTAGTCGACACTTGATTTGGCCCGGTTTTGTTCCCGACCTCTGTTGTTGCGATCGAGCCAAGGCTGGTACCTGTCCCGTCTATCTTGGGAGTACCCTCTAGATCCGTAGATGGATCTCATGCGGCCTGTTCTATAATCCAGGTCGTGTCACAGGTCCTACCTGTCCTCACTCTCTATTTGCTCTTTTCCCCTTCTGCAGGGTATCGCTGGCCTATAACCGGCATCGCCAGCCGTCCTATCTCGTCCTCGGGGAGGGCAGTTCAGCTGGTCATATGGAGTGTGCTTGGGATACGATGTATTAGGGACCTCGTCGTCAAACTGCGGCAGCAGCCGTCGGCGTGGATAGCTCTTGGGCTGATCCAAAATGCCGGTATCATACCCTACCTCGGCTAATAGGACCCTCGTTCATCTATCATTGAGGGTATCCTGTTCGGCCTTAAGCTGCCATTCTTTTGCCTTCAGGCGTCGGGCAGTGGCTATAAGTTGTTGCCTAATCCGTTCTTGATCCTCAAATTATTCAGAGACGGTGAAGTATTCGGCTTCCAGGTCGTCCTCCTCCTCGATAAGGGGGAGGTAGTTGTCATCCTCGGAATCGTTTAGATCCTCGGGGTTGCGCTGATCTTCCGACCTCTCTTGGTCCTCTAGCGGCTGCTCGGGGATATCGGGATTGTCGAGTGTTGGAAATATGCCCTAGAGGCAATAATAAAATGGTTATTATTGTATTTCCTTGTTCATGATAATTGTCTATTGTTCATGCTATAATTGTGTTAACCGGAAACCATAATACATGTGTGAATACATAGACCACAACATGTCCCTAGTGAGCCTCTAGTTGACTAGCTCGTTGATCAATAGATGGTCACGGTTTCATGGCCATGGACATTGGATGTCGTTGATAACGGGATCACATCATTAGGAGAATGATGTGATGGACAAGACCCAATCCTAAGCATAGCACTAGATCGTGTAGTTCATTTGCTAAAGCTTTTCAATGTCAAGTATCGTTTCCTTAGACCATGAGATTGTGCAACTCCCGGATACCGTAGGAATGCTTTGGGTGTGCCAAACGTCACAACGTAACTGGGTGGCTATAAAGGTGCACTACGGGTATCTCCGAAGGTATCTGTTGGGTTGGCACGAATCGAGACTGGGATTTGTCACTCCGTGTGACGGAGAGGTATCTCTGGGCCCACTCGGTAAGACATCATCATAATGAGCTCAATGTGACTAAGGAGTTAGCCACGGGATGATGTATTACGGAACGAGTAAAGAGACTTGCCAGTAACGAGATTGAACAAGGTATAGGGATACCGACGATCGAATCTCGGGCAAGTACCATACCGATAGACAAAGGGAATTGTATACGGGATTAATTGAATCCCCGACATCGTGGTTCATCCGATGAGATCATCGTGGAGTACGTGGGAGCCAACATGGGTATCCAGATCCCGCTGTTGGTTATTGGCCGGAGAAGTGTCTCGGTCATGTCTACGTGTCTCCCGAACCCGTAGGGTCTACACACTTAAGGTTCGATGACGCTAGGGTTATAGGGAAATGGTATACGTGATTACCGAAGGTTGTTCGGAGTCCCGGATGAGATCCCGGACGTCACGAGGAGCTCCGGAATGGTCCGGAGGTAAAGATTGATATATAGGAAGTCCAGTTTTGGTCACCGGAAAGTTTTCAGGCTCATCGGTAGTGTACCGGGAGTGCCGGGAGGGTGCCGGAGGACCCCCGAGAGGGGTGTGACGACCAAAGGACCTCATGGGCCCTTAGAGGAGGTGTGCCAGCCCATATTGGGTCGGCCAAGACCATCTATGTGGGCCCATGTGGCTGGAGATAAGGAGATAAGGCAAGAGGGATTTAAAAGGAGGAGATCCACCTCCCTTGTGGGAGGTGGACTCTCCCTTTAATTCGGCCGGCCCTCTCCTCTTTGGAGTAGAGGCCAAGCCAGCCCTCCACGTCCCTCCTCCTATATATACTTGAGGTTTTGGATGTTTTGGGAGAAGATTTGATCTCTCTCTCTCATGGCAAAGCCCTACCTCTCTTCTTCCTCCTCCGCAGCGCTTAGGCGAAGCCCTGTCGGAATACCTTGCTACTCCACCACCACCACGCCGTCGTGCTGCTGTTGGAGCCCTTCCCCAACCTCTCCTTCCTCCTTGCTGGATCAAGGTGTTGGAGACGTCACCGGGATGCACGTGTGTTGAACGCGGAGGTGCCGTCCGTTCGGCACTTGATCGGATCTACCGCGATCTGAATCGCTGCGAGTACGACTCCATCAACCGCGTTCTTGTAACGCTTCCGCTTAGCGATCTTCAAAGGTATGAAGATCCACTCTCCCCTTGCTCGTTGCTGGTTTCTCCATAGATGGATCTTGGTGAACGCGTAGGAAATTTTTTGATTTACTACTACGTTCCCCAACAGTGGCATCATGAGCTAGGTCTATGCGTAGAATCTATGCACGAGTAGAACACAAAGCAGTTGTGGGCATCGATTTTGTTAATATGCTTGCCGTTACTAGTCTTATCTTGATTCGACGGTATTGTGGGATGAAGCGGCCCGGACCAACCTTACACGTACGCTTACGTGAGACCGGTTCCACCGCCTGACATGCACTAGTTGCATAAGGTGGCTAGCGGGTGTCTGTCTCTCCCACCTTAGTCGGATTGGATTCGATGAAAAGGGTCCTTATGAAGGGTAAATAGCAATTGGCATATCACGTTGTGGTTTTGACGTAGGTAAGAAACGTTCTTGCTAGAAACCTATAGCAACCACGTAAAAACTTGCAACTACAAATTAGAGGACGTCTAACTTGTTTTTGCAGCATATGCCTTGTGATGTGATATGGCCAGAAGGATGTGATGTGATGCATTGTGATGTATGAGATTGATCATGTTCTTGTAATAGGGTTCACGACTTGCATGTCGATGACTATGACAACCGGCAGGATCCATAGGAGTTGTCTTATTTATTGTATGACCTGCGAGTCAATCATAAACGCCATGTAATTACTTTACTTTATTGCTAAACGTTAGCTATAGTAGTAGAAGTAATATTTGGCGAGACAACTTCATGAAGACACAATGATGGATATCATGATGATGGAGATCATGGTGTCGTGCCGGTGACAGTGATGATCATGGTGCCCCTAAGATGGAGATCAAAGGATCAAGATGATAATGGCCATATCATGTCACTATATTGATTGCATGTGATGTTTATCATGTTTACATCTTATTTGCATAGAACGACGGTAGTAAATAAGATGATCTCTCAATAAAATTTGAAGAAAGGTGTTCACCCTAACTGTGCACCGTTGCTAAGGATCGTCGTTCCGAAGCACCACGTGATGATCGGGTGTGATAGGTTCTAACGTTCGCATACAACGGGTGTAAGCCAGATTTACACATGCGAAACACTTAGGTTGACTTGACGAGCCTAGCATGTACAGACATGGCCTCGGAACACGGAGGACCGAAAGGTCGAACATGAGTCGTATAGAAGATACGATCAACATAGAGATGTTCACCATGGATGACTAGTCCGTCTCACGTGATGATCGGACACGGGCTAGTTGACATGGATCATGTATCACTTGGAAGACTAGAGAGATGTCTATCTAAGTGGGAGTTCATTAATAATTTGATTAAATGAACTTAATTATCATGAACTTAGTCTAAAAATGTCCTTGCAAATTGTGTCGTAGATAGCTCACGCTATAGCTCCCCAGTTTTATTGATACAATCCTAGAGAAAAGTAAGTTGAAAGTTGATGGTAGCAATAATGCGGACTGGGTCCGTGATCTGAGGATTGTCCTCATTGTTGCACAGAAAGCTTATGTTTTTTATGTACCGCTAACTGCATCACTCCCTCAAGCGTTGTCTGTAGATGTTGTGAACATATGACAGACACTTTTTGGTGACTACGTGATAGTTCAATGCGTCATGCATTACGGCTTAGAATTGAGGCTCCAAAACGTTTTGAACGTCACGGAACATATAAGATGTTCTAGGAGCTGAGATTGTGATCTCAGGCTCGTGCCTATGTTGAGAGGTATGAGACCTCCAACAAGATTCTTTGTCTACAAGATAAAGGAGAATAGCTCAATCGCTGAGCGTGTGCTCAGATTGTCTGGGTGCTACAATCACTTGAATCAAGTGGGAGTTAATCTTCCAGATGAGATAGTGATTAATGCAGTTCTCCAAGTCACTGCCACCAAGCTACTAGAGCTTCGTGATGAACTATAACATGCCAGGGATGGATAAGATGATCCCTGAGTTGTTCGTGATGTTTGACACCACGAAGGTAGAAATCAAGAAGGAGCATCAAGTGTTGATGGTTAAGTGAAACCACTAGTTTCAAAAGGGGCAAGGGCAAGAACGGAAAACTTCAGGAATGGCAAGCCAGTTGTTGCTCTAGTGAAGAAACCCAAGGTTGAGCCCGAACCCGAGACTAAGTGCTTCTGTTATGAGGAGAATGTTCGCTGAAGCGGAAAACCCCTAGATGCTTGGTAGATAAGAAGGCTGGGAATGTCAATGGAAGTATATTTGATATACGTGTTAGTGATGTGTACCTTGCTGGTACTCCTAGTAGCACCTGGGTATTGGATACCGGTTTGGTTGCTAAGTGTTAGCAACTCGAAATAAAAGCTACGGAGTAAATGGAGACTAGCTAGGTGAAAGGTGACGATGTGTGTTGGAAGTATTTCCAAGATTGATGTGATCACCATCGCACGCTCTCTCTACCTTCAGGATTTGTGATAAACCTAAATAAATGTTATTTGGTGTTTGCGTTGAGCATGAACGTGATTAGATCATGATTAGTGCGATACGGTTATTCATATAAGTTAGAGAATAATGGTTATTCTGTTTACATGGATAATGCCTTCAATGGTCATGCACCCACTCGAAATGGTTTATCGAATCATGATCGTAGTAGTACACATATTCATAGCATTGGTACCAAAAGATACAAAGTTAATAATGATAGTACCACATGCTTGTGGCACTGCCACGTAATGTCATATTGGTATAAATCACATGAAGAAACTCCATGATGATGGATTTTTTTTGACTCACTCGATTTCGAATCGGTTGAGACATGCGAGCCATGCCTCTTGGGCAAGATGACTGAGACCCCGTCATCCAATATGATGGAGCGGGCAAGTGGCTTATTGGAATTAATACATGTTGATGTATGTGGTCCAATGAGTGTTGAAACACACAGTGGATATCGTTGTTTTTCTTTACCTTCACTGATGATTTGAGTAAATATGGGGATATTTACTTAATGAAACACGAATCTGAAATGTTTGAAAGGTTCAAGGAGTTTCAGAGTGAAGTTAAAGATCATCGTGACAAGAAGATAAATGTCTATGATATGATCATGGAGGTGAATATCTAAGTTACGAGTTTGGTATGCAATTTTAGACAATGTGGAAATTGTTTCACAGCTCACGCCTCCTGGAACACCATAGTGTGATGGTGTGTTCGAACGTCGTAGTCGTGCTCTATTGGATATAGTGAGTACTATGATGTCTCTTATCGTTTTACCACTATCGTTATGGGGTTATGCATTAAAGACAAATCCATTCACTTTAACAGGGCACCATCTAAGTCTGTTGAGATGACACCGTGAGAATTATGGTTTGACAGAAGCCTAAGCTGTCATTTCTTAATGTTTGGGGCTGCGACGCTTATGTGAAAATGGGTTTTTCACCTAGCGAGCTCGAACCCAAAGCAGACAAATGCATCTTCATAGAATACCCTAATGAGACATTGGGTATACCTTCTATCTCAGATCCAAGCGCAAAAGGTGTTTGTTGCTAAGAACGGGTCCTTTCTTGAGAAAGAGTTTCTCTCGAAAGAATTGAGTGGGAGGAAGATAGAACTTGATGAGGTTGTTGAACCTTTGTTTCAACCAGAGAATAGCGCAACACAGAAAGATGTTTCTATAGAGCCTACTCAGTTGAAAAGGAAGTTAATGATGATGATCATGAAGCTTCGGATCAAGTCACTATCGAACCTCGTAGGTCGACAAGGACGCGTACTGCTCCTGAGTAGTACGACAACCCTGTCTTGGAAATCATGTTGTTGGACAACGATGAACCTACGAACTATGGAGAAGCGATGGTGGGCCCGGATTCCAACAAATGGCTAGGAGCCATGAAATCCGAGAAAGGATCCATGTATGAAAACCAAGTATGGACTTTGGTAGACTTGCCTGTTGAATGGCGGGTCATTGAGTACAAATGGACCTTTGAGATAAACATAGACGCTAATGGTGAAATGTCACCGTTTATAAAGCTCGACTTGTCGCAAAGAAGTTTCTGCCAAGTTCAAGGAGTTGACTGCAATGAGATTGTCTCATCTGTAGCGATGCTAAAAGTCTATTAAAATTTTGTTAGCAGTTGCTGCATTTTTCGATTATGAAATCTGGCAGATGGATGACAAAACAAGGTTTCCGTAATGGTTTCTGTGAGGAAGAGTTGTATGTGATACAACCAGAAGGTTTTGTCAATCCTAAGGATGCTAATAATATGCAAACTCCAGCGATCCTTCTATGGACTGGAGCAAGCATCTCGGAGTTGGAATATATGCTTTGATGAGGTGATCAAAGTGTTTAAGTTTATACAAAGTTTATGAGAAACTTGTATTTGCAAGAAAGTGAGTGGGAGCACTATGGAATTTCTTATAAGAATATGTAGTTGACATATTATTGATCGGAAATGATGTAGAATTTCTGGAAGAGCATGAAGGGTTGTTTGAAAAGTTTTTTTTTCAAAGGAAGACCCAGATAAAGCTACTATTTTATTGAGCATCAAGATCTATAGGGATAGATCTATTCGCTTGATAAGTTTTTTCGACGAAGACATACCTTGACAAGTTTTTGAAGGAGTTCAAAATAGATGGGTCAAACAAGGAGTTCTTGACTGTATTGTAAGGTGTGAAATTGAGTAAGACTCAATACCCGACCACGGCAGAAGATAAAGAAGAGATGAGTGTCATCTCCTATGCTTTAGCCATAGGCTCTATATAGTATGCCATGCTGTGTACCGCACCTGTGTGTGCCTTGCCATGAGTCTGTCAAGGGGTACAAGAGTAATCCAAGAGTGGATCACTGGACAGCGGTCAAAGTTAGCCTTAGTAACTTGAGAACTAAGGAAATATTTCTCGATTATGGAGGTGATAAAGAGTTCATCGTAAAGTGTTACGATGATGCAAGCTTTAAAGCCAATCCGGATGACTCTTAGTAGAAATCCAGCTACGTATAGTGGAGCAGCCATTTGGAATAGCTCCATGTGGAGCATGGGAGTAGTATCTACAAATATGACATGGAAAGTTTGCAAGGTACACACGGATCTGAATGTCGCAGACCCGTTGACTAAAACCTCTTTCACGAGCAGGACATGAACAAACCCCAGAACTTATTGGGTGTTAATCACATGATGATATGATCACATGGTGATGTAAGTGTTAATCACATGGTGATGTGAACTAGATTATTGACTCTAGTGCAAGTGGGAGACTGTTGGAAATATGCCCTAGAGGCAATAATAAAATGGTTATTATTGTATTTCCTTGTTCATGATAATTGTCTATTGTTCATGCTATAATTGTGTTAACCGGAAACCATAATACATGTGTGAATACATAGACCACAACATGTCCCTAGTGAGCCTCTAGTTGACTAGCTCGTTGATCAATAGATGGTCACGGTTTCATGGCCATGGACATTGGATGTCGTTGATAACGGGATCACATCATTAGGAGAATGATGTGATGGACAAGACCCAATCCTAAGCATAGCACTAGATCGTGTAGTTCATTTGCTAAAGCTTTTCAATGTCAAGTATCGTTTCCTTAGACCATGAGATTGTGCAACTCCCGGATACCGTAGGAATGCTTTGGGTGTGCCAAACGTCACAACGTAACTGGGTGGCTATAAAGGTGCACTACGGGTATCTCCGAAGGTATCTGTTGGGTTGGCACGAATCGAGACTGGGATTTGTCACTCCGTGTGACGGAGAGGTATCTCTGGGCCCACTCGGTAAGACATCATCATAATGAGCTCAATGTGACTAAGGAGTTAGCCACGGGATGATGTATTATGGAACGAGTAAAGAGACTTGCCAGTAACGAGATTGAACAAGGTATAGGGATACCGACGATCGAATCTCGGGCAAGTACCATACCGATAGACAAAGGGAATTGTATACGGGATTAATTGAATCCCCGACATCGTGGTTCATCCGATGAGATCATCGTGGAGTACGTGGGAGCCAACATGGGTATCCAGATCCCGCTGTTGGTTATTGGCCGGAGAAGTGTCTCGGTCATGTCTACGTGTCTCCCGAACCCGTAGGGTCTACACACTTAAGGTTCGATGACGCTAGGGTTATAGGGAAATGGTATACGTGATTACCGAAGGTTGTTCGGAGTCCCGGATGAGATCCCGGACGTCACAAGGAGCTCCGGAATGGTCCGGAGGTAAAGATTGATATATAGGAAGTCCAGTTTTGGTCACCGGAAAGTTTTCGGGCTCATCGGTAGTGTACCGGGAGTGCCGGGAGGGTGCCGGAGGACCCCCGAGAGGGGTGTGACGACCAAAGGACCTCATGGGCCCTTAGAGGAGGTGTGCCAGCCCATATTGGGTCGGCCAAGACCATCTATGTGGGCCCATGTGGCTGGAGATAAGGAGATAAGGCAAGAGGGATTTAAAAGGAGGAGATCCACCTCCCTTGTGGGAGGTGGACTCTCCCTTTAATTCGGCCGGCCCTCTCCTCTTTGGAGTAGAGGCCAAGCCAGCCCTCCACGTCCCTCCTCCTATATATACTTGAGGTTTTGGATGTTTAGGGAGAAGATTTGATCTCTCTCTCTCACGGCAAAGCCCTACCTCTCTTCTTCCTCCTCCGCAGCGCTTAGGCGAAGCCCTGTCGGAATACCTTGCTACTCCACCACCACCACGCCGTCGTGCTGCTGTTGGAGCCCTTCCCCAACCTCTCCTTCCTCCTTGCTGGATCAAGGTGTTGGAGACGTCACCGGGCTGCACGTGTGTTGAACGCGGAGGTGCCGTCCGTTCGGCACTTGATCGGATCTACCGCGATCTGAATCGCTGCGAGTACGACTCCATCAACCGCGTTCTTGTAACGCTTCCGCTTAGCGATCTTCAAAGGTATGAAGATCCACTCTCCCCTTGCTCGTTGCTGGTTTCTCCATAGATGGATCTTGGTGAACGCGTAGGAAATTTTTTGATTTACTACTACGTTCCCCAACATCGAGGTCTTCTGGGGTGTCGTTTTCCCCGGTGTCAGCAATGGCTTCCCTTCCTTTTTTGCCTTTGATCGTTTGCGTAGTTTTCGGCGCCTTGACGGTTCTTCACCCGATTTATTGCCATTGTTTTGGGGGTGTGTGCTCGCCCTTATCGTCTAGAGTATCCACCATGTAGACGTCGTAGGTGGAGGTGGCATTTCATCGCCCGGTGTTGACGGGGGCGAGAGCGCAATCCTCTTCATCCATGTCTTCTGCCTCCTCGAAGGTGTAGTCCAACATATCGGTTAAGTCTTCGATAGTGGCTACTAAGTGGGTGGTGGGTAGGATGAAAAATTCCTCTTGACCCGCCTTCAGACTAATCGAAGCATGGATTGGGGTTGGGTCATCAGTGATTTTCATCAATAGGATCCGATCTAGAGCCTCGTTGAGTGTTGAGAGCTTGATCAGGACAATCTGCCTAGTGCTTCCGAGTTAACCTCCGATGCGTCCGCACAAGGAGTGTGTTCAACAGGAGCTGACCCCCGACCATCCGGTACTATGACCAGATCCGGACTAAAAGCCAGATCATCGTTGGGGTTGGTCCCGTGGGTGGGGTCGAGAGCGAAATCTGAAGTTAAGGCCTCAAAGTCCTCGGGCGTGTCAGATGGGATTGCGAGCCCGGTGAGCAAAAGATCACCCCGAGAGTCTACGGAGAACTCTAGGTTCCCGAATCTGACCTCTTGATCAGGGGCAAAAGTCCCTACCCGTCCAAGAAGGCCAGTCGGGTCGGCATGCAGCACGGCGCTGCTAAAATCGAAGATCTGTCAAGGGACAAAGGAGTCCATGTTACGGACTTCTTTGCTAATATCCAAGCGAGCCATCGGTTCCTTTGGTGATCACATCGGAACTGTCAATGAAAGCACCAATGTTGGTGTCAAAACCGGAGGATCTCGGGTAGGGGGTCCCGAGCTATGAGTCTAGGATCGATTGTAACATGAGACGATGTTTACCCAGGTTCGAGCCCTCCTGTGGAGGTAAAACCCTACGTCCTTCTCGATTATATTGATGTGTATGAAGGTTACATAGTTGATCTACCTCGATATCGGGAAGCTAAAACCCTAGATTAGTTTCCTCGCCCTACAATCTAAAACCCCCCGGTTTATATAGGCACCGGGGGGGTACCTAGGGTTTACACATGATAGGTCTCCAGTCGGGGATGGAGATGCCGATTTCCTCATCTTGACTTCGAGTGCACGACATGTCTTCGAGACTTCCTTCTAGAACATGGGGTCATGGCATATCCGGCCCTTCCTGCAATAGTCAGAGAGCGACCCACCAAGCCGGCCTATTGGGAGATAGGCCAGCGGCCCGAGGACCCCTTATTCCAGGACTCCCTCAGGTGGTGCGTTGAGAATAGGATGGTTGGTGGTGGCTCAAGACATGGACGCCGGGGTGGCGGCCTTAGAAGGTGGCTACACGGTTGGCTTTCTGGTAGGCTCCATGGTGGCGGCGGGTTGTGTGGGCAGCAAGGGGTGTAGTAACGGGAGGTGCTGGTCTGTCTCTCCCCTTCGAGTGTGACAGTGCCCGGATCTGGTCTGACTAGGTTGACCTTCCTCGTGGTGCTGGTTAGGGTGCCTCATGGTGGTAAAGGTGAGTTTCCGGGGGAAAGCTTCTCGCTTTGGCGCCAACAATGGTGACACATGTGGGTGTCGCGTTCTTCCTGAATACGTCATCGTGGACCGTTCCTTTGTACCAGGGCTCCGGGTGAAAACTCTAGTCTGTGTGTGCGGACTCGATAATGGCGAAGCTTTGCGCCGTCACCTTCTTGAAGGTGTTGTCATGGAGCTCAGGCGTATTCGGCCCGGCCTCGATGAAGTGTTAAGCTAGTTGTATGCTTCTTGTTGTATTTGTCGATCTGCTTTGTAAGGGGACCTCCTCACCACAATGTATATATCATTCGGCTATGTACTCTGCGTTGATGCTTTATGTATAAAGCGGGACGAAAGCCTATTTCGAGAGAAGTATCCGTTGAACTACACTCATTTGATTAAGCTTAGCATTGCATCCATTCAGGACTCAAGTTTAATTACCATGAGCACCCAGTACTAACCATCTTCGAATCCCTGCATCAAAGAAGAAGTGCCATCTTGTAAGATGCAAATAAATTTAGTTTTAATACTTTTGTATTACCAATGGAAAGGGCAAAGTAACACACTAAAAATTACATATTAGAGAAGGAAAGAGAGAATGTGCATCCCACTTATCCAAATGAACAAGCTACATGCATGGTTGAGATGCAGGAAACCATATGAAAAGCAGCTGAGACTATGCTAGGACACAATATGGTTCTAACATTAATATGAATATAGCAAATCAGAACATAATACTCCCCCCCCTTCCCAAAATAAGTGTCATTACTCTAGTACAAAACTTATACTAATTTAGTGCTAAATGTGCGACATTTATTTTGGGACAGAGGGAGTCGAAGATATTGCCACAATGTGCTAAAATTGAAGAAGCCTGCACCGACAGAAGCTAATAAATGCATTTTAACACTATGCTCATTCCAACAATGCCCAAGATATCTAAATATAGGTCCCTTCCAATACTCCTCGTTCCAGTTCCGACAACTTTGATGGATAGAGATCAGACATGCGTTTGAGGACTAGAAATCAGTTCATATATGAATGAGTTGTCTAGGCTTGGAAGGAATCAGAAATTCTTTTATGGCTTTTTTGGCATATCCATGTGAGCAATTTGATCTCTTAGGCCTCTTCTAGATGACTTCGATGTGCATCATGCCCATATTTTCGATCCATATGATGTGAATCGGCCCGCAGTACACTCATTGCACATACAAGGATTACATATCCTTGAAGCTGTAAGGAGCCAATGTTCCTTGTATTTAGTGGCTACTTTCCTGCTAGGCTTTAAGATGTAGCTTTAGCTACTATGATTGTTCTCATTCCGGCTACCATTGTAGCTAGAGAAAGCACCATGGTTAGGATTGTCTACGTAGCCGATGGTGCTGCTACACTTGTATAGACAGAGAATTGCATAGCCATAATACTCGCATATAGTCATCTATTCTGTATGATTGAATAAAACTATTGTTATTGATTATTGATAGCCGCATACAACAGTATATATAAGAGGTTACAAGCCAACTAGACCTATTACAATACGACTAGGACTAGATAACTTGAGAGCCAAGTAATAGTTTAACATCCCTCGCAGTATCAACGGGAGGCTCGACAACGTTGAGACTGGATCGAATATTACAAAATGGTGTAGATGGCAGTCATTTGGTAAATGTATCAGCAAATTGAGCCGTAGAAGGAACATGCAGCACCCGAACTTGTCCAAGAGCCACCTTCTCGCGAACAAAGTGTATATCAATCTCAATATGTTTAGTCCGGCGATGTTGAACAAGATTCCCATACATGTAGACAACTCATATGTTATCACAATAAACAATGATAGCCCGTGCAAGTGGTTGATGTAACTCCGAGAGCAACTAACGGAGACAGATCGTATCAGCCATAGCGTGTGCAACCGCACGATACTCAGCTTCAGCGGACGAGCGGGAGATAGTTACCTGCCTTTTCGAGGACCAAGAAATCAAATTGTCACCAGGAAAAACACAGAAACCGGATGTAGATCATCAAGTGTCGCGACAACCAGCCCAGTCTGCATCAAAATACACGGTGAGAGAGGTGGGGGAAGAATTGTTTATGTGGAGACCATGATCGAGAGTACCTTTCAAATACCTAAGGATGTGTTTGATATGATTATAGTGAGGAATTCAAGGATCATGCATATAGAGACAAGCTTGTTGGACAGAAGATTAGAGTTCAGGACGAGTGATGGTAAGATACTGGAGAGCACCGGCAAGACTACGATAAAGTGTAGGATCATAGAAAGGATCACCATTAGCAGAAAGTTTGAAACAAGTGTCGACAGGAGTATGGGAAGGATGACAGTCTAGCATACCAGCACGGTTGAGAAGATCTAGGATGTATTGACGTTGGGAAAGAAACAAATCAGAAGAATCATGAATCACTGCAATGCCTAAAAAATGATGAATAAGACCAAAATCTGTCATAGAAAACTCAGAGCGTAGATGAGTAATGATGCGGTTCAAAAAAAGGTTGAGAAGAAGCGGTGAGAATGATACCGTCGACGTAAAGAAGTAAGTAGGAAATTATAGAATTATGATGATAAACAAAGAGAGAGAGGTCAGAAAGAGAGGGAATAAAGCCTATGGTTTGAATAAAGGAAGAGAAGCGTTGAAACCATGCACGTGGAGCTTGTTTAAGACCGTAGAGAGGTTTTTGAAGAAGACAAACATGGTTGGGATAGGAAGGGTCTTTAAAACCGAGAGGTTGCTGACAGTAGACGGTCTCTTGAAGACAACCGTGAAGAAAGGCATTTTTGACGTCTAATTGGTGAATAGGCCAGGTGGAGGAGACAGCAAGGCTGAGAACAGTGCGTATGGTACTGGGCTTAACTAAAGGAGAAAAGGTTTCATCGTAATCAATGCCATGCTGTTGAGAATAGCCGCGACTTACCCAACGTGCTTTGTAGCGGGAAAGAGTACCATTGGAGTGAAACTTCTGGCGAAACACCCAGTTACCAAAGACAATGTTGGTGTTGGAAGGGCGAGGAACAAGCTGCCAGGTATTATTTTCAGTAAGAGACGAATATTCTTCTTGCATAGCAGCAGCCCAATTAGGATCAAGAAGTGTGGTTTTGTATGATTTGGGAACTTGAGAGAGGGACAGGGTGGCATCAAGGTTGAGATGGTCGATGGGTTGACGTAAACCTGATTTGGAACGAGTGCGCATAGAATGTTCATTGGCTGCCGGGATAGTGGAAACAGCGCGAATGTGAAGAGGAGCTATACTGGTGTTCGTCGTAGCGGATGATGCGGACAATGGAGGGGATGGTGGTGGATCGACATGTGTGGGCGATGGTGTAGGTGGTGAAGGAGGCAGGGTGTGGTTGGATGGCGGCTGAATAGTGGGCGATGGTGCAGGTGGTGAAGGAGGCGGGTCGTGGGTGGGAGACGACGGTGTATCGGGAAAAGCAGTGGCGTTTGGTTGGATTGGTGGAGAAGAGGTATTTAGAGATTGGGATGACAGAAGAGGAGCATAGAGGGGGAAGCCGCGGCGGCGGCGCGGGCAAGGGTAGCGGCCCGACGCTCGAAGTAGCCGGGCGACGACGACGGTGGGGTGGGCGGCGGATTGAATAAAACTATTGTTATTGATTATTGATAGCCACATACAACGGTATATATAAGAGGTTATAAGCCAACTAGACCTATTACAATACAACTAGGACTAGATAACTTGAGAGCCAAGTAATAGTCTAACATATTCATCAATTTATTTAAATCTTCTTGCAGCCTCTATTGTACAGTTTTTTTCTTAGTCAGTTACCATTTATAGCTTTTGCACTTTTTACATAAAATAGCTAAACAAAAATTTAAAAGCCATAAAGGTATTACGGCTCCAAAAGGGCACATGGATCACAATAGTGAACATTTTATAACCACTGATACTAGGAGCAACAACTGTAAGTGGAAAGATTTAGACGTCCGTCGGTGCTAAGCAGAAACACCAAAATTTGGGCAGCGCTACCCGTTGGTCGTCGTATTTTTTTAAAAGATCAGCTGCCTCCATAGCCATTTGATCTGTCTAGCCCTTCCCTCACAATTGCAACAAAAACAATGTTGCCGAACCTTTTTGCAATTTACCTCTTGTTGCAAAAACATTTGTAATAAAGGTTTTGTTACCGATTATTCGTGTGTTAACTTTTTCGAAACATGAATGTTGTTGCGAAAGTATTTCTATAACATAGATGATGTTGCAAAAAAATTCCGTCTTAATATTTTCGCAACATGAATGTCATTGCGGAAGGACTTCTGCAACAAAGATGTTGCCTTTTTTTTTGTCAAGGTGGCAAAGGCACGCGTCCAGTGGTGGAGTTCCTGGCCGGCCGATTAGAGGTTGTGCTTCGGCTGATCAAACTCATATCTAATGGTTGCGCATGCGGCGCAAGTCTATGTGTGCTCGGCCGGCTGATTGTAACCATTTCGGCAAACTTTATCTCTATTCTACCTTATTGTCTGGCCGGTCTTTTGGTGGCCCAAGCCCAAATTTTCTCTATTCTACATTTTTTTCCCTTGTATGGTCTTGTGATGTACTATACAAACTCCTTTGAGCGCTCCAATGATTTGTAGCCTGGAGGCTAGACAAACAAGGCAGCATCCAGACAGACATGCACATGTCATGTTAACCCAACCTAGCTCGATCTGATTTATGCTGATGCTTTCCAGCCTTCGCCAATCGACAGGAGCTATTTCTCAAAGAAAAAAAAATGGCATAGCTATAGCCTGCATTGCATACAAAGCCTACCAGTAAAGTAAATTAAAGAGGAGAGAGAGAGAGGGGAGCACACACCCACGCAAGGCAGTGAATCAACGCAGGTAAAAATCGTACTACACAAGGACGGGCAGGAGGTGCACAGCTTCATATATATATATATATATATATATATATATATATATATTAACGAACAAACATGAACACTCCAAAAGACTCTCCTCTCTCAGTTACTCTCTTGTGCATTTCATCTCAAACATATCTTGTCTTCACTATAAACCAAATTCATCATGTTGGTGCAGAACCATGCATGCCAAAGCCCAAAGGTGGCGAGCCCTGCCGTGTCGTGACAGACAGCCACGCAGGAGCAGCTAGCGAGCAAATGGCAATGGTAGGAAGCTCCATGCAGGTCACAAGCTAGCTGGCTTTAGCTAAAAACCGCCCACCGCTCACATGCACGAATGTCCATGCCATGCTACAGCCCACGGCTAGCGAGCTACATAGGACAATGGCTGCGTGCCCCTTTTGGACAAGTCAAAAGCCTACTGTGCCATTGTCACTGCTGTCACACTGTACTTTGGTGATGAGATCTGCAACATTGCAATGGAACAAATTCAATTTTTTTTTGTCAAGTGAATATTAGCATTGTTGCAGCCCAGAACTAATTGCCGCATCTCCTGTTCTTGCCTTGATTTTTGTTCCCCGGATCTTCTTTTTTCACACTCTGTCTCCAAGAGAACACATCTCCATGGATATCAACCAGACCACAGTAGCATTGCACCGCGTGAGATGGATCCCTCAATAGCAAAGGCGAAATAGATGTATGTGGGGATGGTGGTGGTGCCAGGGGACCAGCGGCAGCAAACAACAAGAAATTGTATCTTCTCTCTGCTGGGTCTGATGTAATGGCGGTTAATTTTCCATGACAGGGCGAACTCTGAGCTCTGGTACACTGCACTGCATCAAACGGTCCACCAAATTTGTGATTTAATCCCAGTGCATGATCAGATTCTTGGCCTAACTTGGTACCAAGAGGGAGGATGAGTTGAGTTTTTCACTTCTTTTGGTGTCGATGGCTATGCCTGTTATGAAACTCAGTGCTGCAAGTTTGGGGCGCAATGAGTATGGCAGTGGTTGCCGTGCCGGTGCGCGCAGGCTCCTTATCCGTGCAACACCACATGTCCCACCCATCAATCAATTTTTTTTAGGAAACACCCACCCAACAATCATCAACTCATGAGATCTTTGTCTCTCTTTCTTTACACACAGAATGCGATGTGAATTGAGTTTATTTATTTTCTTTTTTAGTTTTTCAACTCCTTGCATGTGCCTGGATGGATGGAGGAAGCTCATGGAGATGGCTGCAATACTGGATAATGCACGCACGCTGGATATTGCAACTGTAATTACTGGTATTATTTATGTCATGCATATGTAACGGGATGAGGATGAGGATGAGGATGGATGGAGTGATTAAACTCATCATCAAACCCGTGATGGGTTGTGCTCCTTTCTTAAAATAAGTGTCACAGTTTTAGTTTGAATTAGACTAAAGTTATTTTGGGATAAATGGAGTATTTCTCACAATGGAAGAGGTTTGCGGAAAAAATGCGGTCTGGACTGCGATGAATAGCGAGTAGTTCAAATTTGAATTCTCCTGACATTTTTTGAATTTAATTTTGGGACTAAGGAAGTAGTTCAAATTTGATTTTTCCTAATATTTTTTTAATTTAATCTTCGTATAGGAGGGTGGAGCATCCAGCTGCTACCATGTATTTCCCACAATTTTAGTTCCAGTTTGCGAAAAAATGTGGTCCAAACTGTGACGCGGACAGATGGGGGTAATCATTGAATTACTTTCGAGGTACACACAGCTACATCCGGATGGATACAGATGGTTTGAGGGTCGGCGTTGAACATGCACTTAGGCAATAAAGAAACGCCTAGTAACAATCTGTCCATTAGATGAAATATGCATGATTGAGACACATGCAACCATATCAAAAGCACATGAGCGTATGGGACAGTGATACAACTCTAACATAAAGTCGAATAGAGAAAATCAAAACATAATAGAAGATATTACCACAATGTGCTAGAATTGAAGAAGTCTGCACTCACATAAGCTAAGAGCAACTCCAACGGGCCGACCCAAACGGACGGTGATTTTGTCCGCTTTTTGTCCGTTTGGGTTGGCCAGGCGGACACGGACGTTTGCTTCTGCGTTTGGGTCGGCGCGTGCGCCCAACGCTGGCCCGACCCATTTTGGCGGCGCTAGAAAAAAAAGAACGCATGCATATTTTTAAAAAACATTAATTAAACATTAAAGCAGGCCACGAAGGCCGGCGAGAGTCCACGCGTTCACATTTGCATTTAAGAAAAATAAAAACAACCTAAACTATGAGGCAGCGCGCTGCCCTAGGCGTCGTCGTCCTCGTCCTCGGGGTCTGTGAGGTCGATGAGCGTCGGCGCCGGACCGGTCCAAGGGAACGCCGTGTTCCAGAGTGCGTTCATGTCGGGCGCGGGCTGTGTCGGCACGGGCAATGCCGCCACGGGCTGTGCCGCTGCCTGGGCCTCGCGCTGCTCGTCCTTAGCGTCGCGCTCGAGCATCTCGAGGTACTCGCCGTCGCGACGCTCTTTAGCCAACCGGATCTGGCGCCAGTGCTCGAGGTACGCCGCCTCCTGCGCTGGCGTCGCCCCCATCCAAACCGGTGGCGCGGAGACCCACTCGCGCACTACTCCCTTCCAGGAGTAGCGCTCGATGGGGGACGGCTCCGGCTCGGGCTCCGGCTCGCCTTTGACGCGGCGTTGGGGAGGGGACGACGGGGCCACCGACGGCAGCAGGCAGTCGCCCTCCGCGGAGAGGGCAATGGCCTGCGCCATTGCCGCGTTGTACCGAGCCTCTTCTTCCTCCACCCCCTCCGTCCTGCGCCGCTCGTCCTCCTCGCTCTCCCGGTAGACGGCTGCAAGGGCCGCCTAGTCCTCCTCACGGACGATGACCGGCGACGGTGACACGCTGCGGTCGACCTCGCGCACGCCCCGTCGCCTCGCCCTCTCGTGCTCGAAGGTGAAACACCTCGCCCAGTTGGGGGAGTCGGTTGTGTAGGCGGGGTCGCGGCGCTGCTTCGGCGTCAGCAACGCCAGCCGGCGCCACACCTCCTCCGCGTGAGCCCGAGCTGACCGCGGCGCCGCCGGCACCGGGATCCTATCCGGATCCAGATGCCAGTCGTGCGGCAGGGTGGCGTCGGGGTACGGGAGAGGCACGCAATGCTGCCAGTGCCACTCCACCTGGTGCACTCGCACGTTCACGTGCTGCCTCTGCTAGCGAGGTGCCGATGCCGGCGGAGGCGGGAGGAACTGTGAGGGGAAAGGGATGGCGGGGGCCTTGCCCTTGGCCTTGCTGCTGCTGGCACCGGAGAGGAGCCCCGTCTTGCTGTGGTGGTGGTGGCTAGGGTTTGCCGGCGACGGGGGAGCAGAGCTTGCTAGATGTGGACGGCGAGTTTGGATAAGGACGGCCCCGCCGCACGATCGGCTTAAAAAAGGACGACCGCCGTCGCTGACGCATGGGCCCGTGATCATAAATTAAGCTGACCGCGTGGGCAACAGGTAGTTGGACGGCCGCCAGGTGGGGACGCGGCGGACACCGAGAAGGCGCGCATGACGTCCGTTCCGCGTCCGTGCCGATGCATTTGGGGCGCAAATTTGGACCGGAAATGCGTCGGCGCGGACGCGAAGCGGACGTGATTTGGGTTTGGGCACTTTTGTCCGCGTCGACCCAAACGGACGGCGGCGAACGAAATGGGTCACCCCTTTGGAGTTGCTCTAACAAATGCATTTAAACACTATGCTCACTCCAACAGTGCCCAAGATATATAAATATAAGTCTCTTCTAGTAATCCTTGTTACAGTTCCAACAACGTTGATGGATAGAGATCATGGGTACGTTAAAAGACTAGAAATCCGGTCATATATGAATAGATTGTCTAGGCTTGGAAGGTAACAGAAATTATTTTACGGCCTCACTGCATATCAATGTGACTAGTCTGATTCCTTTGGCCTCTTCCACAAGATGTCGATGGGCATCATGCCCATATGTTTGATCCATACGGTTAGAATCTGCCCCGAAGTAGAGTCGTTGCACGGACAAGGAGTCCATATGCTTGAAGTTGTGAGGAGCACATGCTACTTCTATTAGGTGGTCATTTTGCTGCTAGGCTTTAATATGTAGCTCTAGCTACTATGATTTTCGGAACTATACATAGAGTATCAATGAGCACATGACCTATTTTTACCTTTCATAATAATCACCATACGCTCATTGGTATCATGTTTTGAGAATGAGATCACTATTCACCCCTAAATTAACCATTAGAAATGTGTTTGACACATACACGATATTCTTAGAAAATAGAATAAATGTGTACGGTGCTTGTAGGATCAGAATGTTTGAAGATAAATGATATAAATTAGAAGTGTATGTGTCAGAGATCTACTTATAATACACGTCTGATGCAGTGAAGAAGATGCCCTCGCGGGCTAGTTTATGTAAATCTTAAAATCTTCTTGGGAATCTATTTTTTGTCTTAGACGGTTAACACGGACAGGTTTTGCATTTTTACATAAAGTAGCTAAACATAGGAAGAGAAAAACAAAAACATAAAAGTCCCATAGCTCCGGAAGGGCGCATGTAATCATGTATCACAATAGGGAGCGTTTAAATCAATGATACTAGGAGCAAAAAATGTAAGTGCAAAGATTTTGGCGTCTGTCAGTGCTAAACAGATGCACCAAAACGTTTTTTTTTAATATTAGATGCACCAAAACGTTGACACGCGTCCTAAATCTTGTCCCTATTCTAGTCTTTTTATTTTCAGCCTGGCGTCTTGTCCTAAACTGCTTTGAGCGCTCCGATGAGGTGTAGCCCCGAGGCGAGACAAACAAGGCAGCAAGCAGACACACAAACACATGTCATGTTATCAGTGATGCTTTGCAGCCTTGGGCACCAGCTATAGCCTGCATTGCATGCAAAGCGAGTAGAGAATGATAGGAGCACACCCCCACAAGGCGGTAATAAATCAACGCAGGGGAAAATCACACTCGTACGTACACATAAGGACGTGCAGCGGGTGGGAAACCAATCTAAATTCTTAGAGAGACAGTGTTATTTTTAGCCCATCAGAGTTTAAGTACTGTTGCTTGTATTATTTTTAAATTTATTTTAAAATTTTCGACGATCCGTATTCAGTGGGAGAAGATGTTTTCATCGATGACAAGGTGTCTACAATAAGAGCAACTCCAACTGGGCAACCCAAACGGACGCGCGGTTTGGCCGCCTTTTGTCCGTTTGGGTCGGCCTGGCCGCCCTTCCTTTCTAAATGGGTCGGCCGGTCACCCAACGCGCGGACCCATTTTGCGTCCGCAATTTTCAGTTTTCAAATAAAAAGGACCCGCGGCCATCGATGAAGCCAGCGGCCATGCCATTCCGGGCAGCATTCACACCAAATAGTTAAAAAAACATAGAAATATGGCATAGTTATTACAAACCAAATGAACATTAAATTATTTCAAAATACATTTCAAAAAATAGAATACCGATACTTCTATTGGTTGCCAACATGAAACCACATGTGCCTAGCCATACGGAAACGGCGCCGGAACAGGTGATATTTGTAGAGGGGGCTCCGTGTCTCGAAGTAGTCATTCCAGAGTAGGACATGACCACTCTCCCGGTTGCGATTCAATTCCGACGTATGCCCCGGTATAGAGCCCCTGAACATAGGCCATTGTCTACCGAGGTGGTCATGGATGACCAAGGCAGCTGCCACGATCTCCTCGTCGTCTGATGAAGAATCATCCGAGTCCATAAGAACATTGTAGAAAAAGAACTAGTCGTCAGAGTTCACTTGTACCTTGGGGGGCAAACTGTCGAATAGCTTGCGGGTGTCGTGAAAGGAGGCGGCGAAGCGGACGGTGGAGGAGTCGAGGGAGGCTGCCGGGGTCAACGGAACGGGGCGGCAGCGTGAGGAGAAGGGGCGACGGCGGCATGGGGATAAGGGGCACGGATGGTCGGCGGCGTCGGCGAAAAATGGGCGGCAGCGACGGCCTAGTTGGAGGGGGCCGAAAAGAGGACAGAGGAAATGGCGTTGTGCTGCCGACATGCGGGCCAGATGGAGGACAAGGGCGGACGACGCGCGCGTCCGTCTCGTGTCCGCGCCGACGCAAATGCGGCCCAAATTTGGGCTGCAAATGGGTGTCGGGCGGACAAAAAACGGACGCGCGCTCGTTTGAGTCGACGCGTTGGGCAATCTTTTCTGTCCGCGGTGAGCCAAACGGACGCGGGCGGACGAAATGGGTCGGCCGGTTGGAGTTGTTCTAACTTCATAAATCTAAAGATGATATGCCGGCTAGTCTTTCGAAGGTGCTCATATGAATAGGGTGTCGTGTGTACGTTCATAGGGATGAATGTATGCGTGATGATATGCCGGCCTAGTATTTCGGAGATGCTCATTTGAATAGGATGTCGTTCATAGGGATGAATGTATGCGCATATAGTTAAGCGTTTGCATCTGTACTGTGTTGAAAAAAATCGACAATGAAGGTTAAACACAATGCATCACGTGGGTGCAGAACCATGCATGCCTAAGCCAGAGCCCAAAGGTGGCTCACATGCATGCTCATGCCATGCTACAGCCCAGGGCCAGCCCCCTTCTGGACAAGTCAAAAGCTCCACTGTGCCATTTACCCTGCTGTCATACTGTACTTTGGGGATGACATCTCCAACATTTCAACATAACACATCTACTTATCTCGTCGAACGAATGTTAGTGTTGCAACCCAAAACTAATTTTGAAACTTTTCATGCCCCGTCTCTAGCTGTGGCATCTGCTGCATGCATCTCCTGTTCTTGCGTTGGTTTTTGTTTCCCTGACTTCTTTTCCCCCACATCTTTCTCCAAGAGACACATCTCCATGAAGATCAACCAGATTACAGTAGCAGAGATCAATCTCTGAAGAGCAAAAGGGAACGACATGTTTGTGTGTGTGGGGTGGGGGTGGGGGTGGCTAGCACTACCAAAAACTTCTATCTTGTTTATGCTGGGTCTGACGTGTGACGGTTAATTGCCGTGGGAAGTTTCAAGTTTTTCAACTCCTCTGCAAACTCTGAACTCTGAACCAGATTCATTAACTAATCCCGGTGCATGATCAGATTTTTAGCCTAACCTGTCCCAACAAGGAGCTCGAGGTCTTCACTTCTTTTCTCGGGGTGGATAGCTGTGCCTCTTCTGAAACTTTAGTAGTGCGAGCTGAGAATTTGGGGCACAATGAGTAGAGCAGCGGCCGCCGTGCAGGCGCGCGCAGGCTCCTTATCGGTGCAAGATCACTTGTCCCATCCATCAATCATCAACTCATGAAACTTCGATATTTTGGCAGTTTTGAGCTTTTTTTTTTTGCTTGGATGGATGGACCAAGCTCATGGAGTCGGCTGCAACTCAGTGCACACTGGATAAAGCAGTAGGTCAGTATTATTCATGGACCATGCAGGAGGAGGATGGACGGATTGATTGAACCCGTCATGGAATCCGTGATGGGTAGATAGGTCTCCTTCACTCCATCGGGGCTATCGATCCATGAAATGGTGGCACAAACATATTGCCGCCATATATACCATCAGAAAAGTGTTGCTTTTCTCATTGTAGTACATGTGTCACTGTAAAAGTGTAAATGGATGCAACATGTAGAAAGTCACCACCTGTATACTTGCAGCATGGCGCTGTCAGGCGGGACGATTATCAAGCTTGGCTCGACCGAAACAATAGAGTTCGCGAGGAACACAGTGTTTGGATGACATTCTCCACATTCATATGTCCCAAGGAGATGATCTCCATGTTATAAAATACTTCTCACTAAAGTTTAAAGAACCGGCACGACACTGGTTAAACAGTCTCCTCGAAAACTTCACTGGGAGATGGGAAGAGCTAGAAGACGCTTTCCGAGCTAACTTTTAAGGCACCTATGTCCGGCCCCCGAACTCCGAAGACCTGAGCCACATTGTTCAAAGGCCCGACGAATCAGTCCGACAATTCAGGAATCGGTTATTGACTAAAAAGAACCAAATCGTCGACTGTCTGGATGCCGAGGCAATAGCCTCTATCAGGCACAACATCCAGAACAATGCACTACACAATTCGATACAAATGATTAGTTGCGGGCTTAGGTAATAAGAACACAACTAGTAACAATGTGCCCATGAGATGAAATATGCATGGTTAAGACGCATGCAAGCATATCAAAAGGAAATGAGCCTATGCCAGGACAATGATATACAACTCTAACATAAATATCAATATAGGATATCAAAACATAATAGAAGATATTACCACAATGTGCTATAATCGAAGAAGTCTTCACTCACATCAGCTAATAAATGCATTTAAACACTATGCTCACTCCAACAATGCCCAACATATAAAAATATAGGTCCCTTACAGTATTGCTCGTTCTAGTTCCAACAACGTTTGATGGATAGAGATCATGCGTACGTTCAAAGACTATAAATATGGTCATTTATGAATAGATTGTCCAGGCTTGGAAGGCAACTAAAATTATTTTACGGCTTCAGTACATATAAAGGCGAATGATTTGATCCCTTTTGCCTCTTCCACAAGATGTCGATGGACATTCTACCCATATGGTTGATCCATATGGTTAGAATCGTCCCCAAAGTAAACTCGGTGCACAGACAAGGAGTTCATATGCTTGAAGCTGCAAGGAGCTCATTCTCCTTTTATTTAGTGGCTATTTTGCTGCTAGGCTTCAAGATATTGTTAACATTCCAGTTATAGTTGTAGTTGAAGTCAGTGGCAGAGCAAAAAAAATTGTATCATGGGGCGAGTGTTGTTTGAACTGGCCGGGGAGGGCCAAATCAATGCAAAGTAGGTTTATAGGAGCAAATCCTCACTAATTTTGCACTGTTCACTAGCTAATTAGCAGCAAATCTTTGATGTTAGGGGTGAGGGGGAGGGCCCCTATTGGTCCCTTGTCTCCGCCATTGGTTGGAGATACTATCTCCGTCCGGATTTATTAGTCCTCCATTGTATTTTGAGTAAAACATTGACCTTTGATTTACCTACCAAAATATAAGTTATATACAATAAAAATAGTATCGATGGAAAACTCTTTCGAATACGAATCCAACAATATAAGTTTTATGACATACTCCCTCTATAAAGTAATATAAAACCTTTTAGATCACTAGGTAGAAGAACTTATTCTTTGTTAGTCAACTCTATGTTAAAAATTAGGCACAAAATACAATGGGGACCAATAAATTCGGACGGAGATAGTAGCTATGATGACTAGGATTGTCTACGTGACCGACGGTAGTGCTACACCTGTACAAACAAAGAATTGCAACAACATACTCGTATATTGTCATCCATTCTTCAATATATGTAAGTCTTCTTGGAATATAATATTTTCTCTTAGACGGATAGGACATCTTCAAAGTGGACCCTCAAACCGTCTACAACCGTCCAGGGCCTAAACGGTTGTAGGCGGTTTGAGGGTCCACTTTGAAGATGGGTAGATCGCTCTCCTCCACTCCATCGGAGCTATCGATCCGTGAAATGCTGGCATAAACATATTGCTAGCGTGTATATACCATCAGAGAAGTGTTGCTTCTGTCATTGTAGTACATGTGTCATTGTATATGGATACAACAAGTAGAAAGTCACCACCTGTATACTTGCAGCAGCGCCATACATCATTCAGTGCATTGCCGTATTCTAGATCTTTATGGTTTCCCATTAGTGGATCTAGCAATAATGCTAAACGTACGAAAGATTACAAGCAATTACAACAATTACAGGCTGACTAAGATCCTTTGACGCTAACTAACCATTCCCACTCCCCCTGATTTTCATGAGGGATGGCCCCCTCCTCCCCTCAATCTCCAATCAAAACTAACCAACCTGTAAATCCCCCGTAACTCTTTGTATCTCTAGCAATACTCGTGGATCTAGTGGACATATTATTGTTGGTACATGCCATGTAAGTGAAGGCTGAGCGAGCGATGCATCTTATGCAAGCGTGATGATGTCCGGCCAGAACTGGGCCGCGATAAGATGACAAGGGTTTTGTAGTTTTGGTCAGGAAGAGATTAATCCAACCACGATGAGAAAGAGAAAAACACTTCAAGAGGCATGCATGAGCCTCTGAATTTATGGAAGCCCGAAAAATCACAGACACCTGGCGCGGCGTCGTCACACGGCCCTTGGAGGCCGTAGTAAAAATCCGAGGCCGTTTCGCATACACCTTCACGGAGAGGGAGGCTCCGATGTGCACTATTCCGACATAAGGAGGGGTACAAATCTATTATATACAAAAAGTACATGATGGGTTGATAATGGGTTAACGAGAAGCAAGATAAATATGCTATAAAATCCCACGTTAATCAGAAAATAATAGCCATTTATTAGGTGGATCTTTATAAGTTGTGAAATCATGGCCGTTTGATCTTTGTAACATCTTTTTTTACCTCTCTTTTTTGGGAGACTTCCCCTACGTACAAATTTTAAACAAAATCATTGCATCCCCGTGGAACCATCGTCCATATCTCTTAGTTTTAAAAAAGTCCTAAGCTAATCTACCGCATCCTCTTGAACCATCAGGTCCATATCTCTTATAGTTAAAAAAAAAGGCATAAGCTAATCTATCGCATCCCCGTACAGAGTAGCTAATCGCGCAGTGGCAGATGACGAAGGCTGGAGGTGGATTGATCCATCTTGGCAAGCTAGCTCATGTAGGTTCACCTACGGGAGTCTCCTGCTAGCTCCACACATGTATCACGCCTCAGGTACCATAGTACCCTGCAATCGACCTACACCAGTTGAGCTAGCTTTGCATGGCAATCTAAATGATGTTTTCCTGCTGGCCGAAACGATGGAGGTGATGTTTACAATAAGTAGGCAAGCTAAATATACGTTCTGCCCCCCCTACACTTATGAATTGGTAGTGAATTCCTGCACTAGTAGAAAACAGGGCATTGGTTCGGACCGGGCCAGCCCATTAGTCCCGGTTCAGTCACGAACCGAGACCAATGGGGGCAATGGTCCCGATTCGTGAGGCCAGGGGGCCGGGCGGGCCACGTGGGGCATTGGTCCCGGTTTGTCTGGAACCTTTGGTCCCGGTTCCAGACACGAACCGGGACCAACGTGCCTCGCTCCTGGCCCACAACCATTGATCCCGGTTCGTGGCTGGATCTGGGACCAAAGGGGGTCCTTTAGTTCCGGTTCCAGCCACGAACCGGGACCAATGAAATGCCTATATATACCCCCTCGCCAGCGAGCAGAGCACTCCCACACCGCTCTGTTTTTATGGCCGGCGAGGGGAGAGCTTTGTGGAGCTTTAGCTCACCTCCTATGCACATGAGGTGTTTGATAAAATGCCTAAGCCAAACTTAAGCTTTCTTCTCTCGAAGCTCCTTGCCCAAACTCCATTTTTGTCAAGATTTGTCTAGGTTTGGTGGTCCGTCCTGTCCCGTCCCCATCCTGAAACCATCGTCGATCGCCCGCGCGTGGTGAGCCTCTTGATCTTATCTTCTTGCTAAAAGAAAATATACTTACTCGTATGATTTTCTTACTTTTATTATTGTCCACTTCTCTATTCATGATATGTTGTAATGGTTTTTAATACACTTTATTATATAACGCACGCAGATGAACCGGCAATGGATGTACGGTGACCGATGCACCTCCGAGTATATTAAGGGCCTGCATAATTTTCTCGAAGCGGTTGATGCAAACAAACAGAATGGTTTTATGCCTTGTCCATGTACTGTCTGTGAGAATACGAAGTCTTTCTCCAACTCTAAAACCCTTCACTTCCACCTGCTTCAGAAGGGTTTTATGCCACACTATAATGTTTGGACCAAGCACGGAGAAAGAGGGGTTATGATGGAAGACAACGAAGAAGAAGAGGATGACGACAACTACGCTCCCCCTGAATACGGTGATGCTGCAATGGGGGAAGCTGAAGATCAAGAGGAACCAGACGATGTGCCCGATGATGATCTTCGCCGGGTCAATGTTGATGCATAGAGAGAATGCGAAAGTGAAAGGGAGAAGTTGAAGTTCGATCGCATGTTAGAGGATCACAAAAAAGGGTTGTACCCAAATTGCGAAGATGACAACAAAAAGCTCGGTACCACACTGGAATTGCTGCAATGGAAGGCAGACAATGGTGTATCTGACAAGGGATTTAGTTCGCTACTGAAAATAATGAAGAAGAAGCTTCGAAAGGATAACGAATTGCCCGATAATACGTACGCAACAAAGAAGGTTGTATGCTCTCTACGATTGGAGGTGCAGAAGATACATGCATGCCCTAATGACTGCATCCTCTACCGTGGTGAGTACGAGGAACGGAACACATGCCCGGTATGCGGTGCATTGCGGTATAAGATCAAAAGAGATGACCCTGGTGATGTTGAGGGCCAGCGCACCGAGAAGAGGGTTCCTGCCAAGGTGATGTGGTATGCTCCTATAAAACCATGGTTGAAACATCTGTTCAGAAACAAAAAGCATGTCGAGTTGATGCAATGGCACAAAAAAGACCGTAAGAAAGACGAGAAGTTGAGAGCACCCGCTGACGGGTCGGAGTGGAGAAAGATCGAGAGAATGTGGAGCGACTTTACAGGTGACCCGAGAAACGTATGGTTTGGTTTAAGTGCAGATGGTGTTAATCCTTTTGGGGAGCAGAGCAGCCAGCATAGCACATGACATGCGACTCTATGTATGTATAGCCTTCCTCCTTGGTTGTGCATGAAGCGGAAGTTCATTATGATGCCAATGCTATTCCAAGGCCCTAAGCAACTCGGCAATGACATTGATGTGTACCTAAGGCCATTAGTTGATGAACTTTTACAGCTATGGAATGAAAGAGGTGTATGTGTGTGGGATGAGAACGAACAGAAGGAATTTGACCTACATGTGTTGCTGTTTGTAACCATCAACGATTGGCCTGCTCTCAGTAACCTTTCAGGACAGACAAACAAGGGATACCAAGCATGCACACACTGTTTAGATGACACCGACAGTATATATTTGGACAAATGCAGGAAGAATGTGTACCTTGGGCATCGTCGATTTCTTCCGACCAACCATCAATGTCGAAAGAAAGGAAAGCATTTCAAAGGTGAGGCAGATCACCGGAAGAAGCCCGCCCTCCATACCGGTGATCACATACTTGATATGGTCAATGATTTACAAGTAATATTTGGAAAGGGTCCTGACGGACTATCTCTTCCGAATGACGCTGACAAACGCGCACCCATGTGGAAGAAGAAATCTATATTTTGGGACCTACCCTATTGGAAAGACCTAGAGGTCCGCTCTGCAATCGACGTGATGCACGTGACGAAGAATCTTTGTGTGAACCTTCTAGGCTTCTTGGGAGTGTATAGGAAGACAAAAGATACACCTGAGATACTGGAGGAACAACAACGTGTGCATGAAAAAGACGGCATGCATCCAAAGCAGTATGAAGGTCCTGGTAGCTACGCTCTTACCAAAGAAGAGAAGGTAATCTTCTTTGAATGCCTGCTCAGCATGAAGGTCCCGTCCGGCTTCTCGTCGAATATAAAGGAATTAATAGATATGGCAGAGAAAAAGTTCCAGAACCTAAAGTCTGATGACTGCCACGTGATTATGACGCAACTGCTGCCGGTTGCATTGAGGGGGCTTCTACCGGAAAACGTTCAATTAGCCATTGTGAAGCTATGTGCATTCCTCAATGCAATCTCTCAGAAGGTGATCGATTCAGAAATCCTGCCAAGGTTAAGAGTGATTTGGTGCAATGTCTTGTTAGTTTTGAGCTGATGTTCCCACCGTCCTTCAATATCATGACGCACGTCCTAGTTCATCTAGTCGACGAGATTGTCGTTCTGGGCCCTGTATTTTTACATAATATGTTCCCCTTTGAGTGGTTCATGGGAGTCTTAAAGAAATATGTTCGTAACCGCGCTAGGCGAGAAGCAAGCATCTCCATGGGCCATGAAACAGAGGATGTCATTGTGATTTGTGTTGACTTCATTCTTGACCTTAAGAAGATTGGTCTCCCTCAATCGCGGTATGAGGGGAGATTGACTGGAAAAGGCATGCTAGGAGCATACTCAATAATATGTAGGGACGGGCATTCTTGGTCTCAAGCACACTAGAATTTCAGGATTATTTAGCTCAAAAAAACCCAGTAAGTGCATGAAAAATACCAAATGAAGTCAGAAAGGGTTGAAAATTGATGATGTGGCTTTGAATGGTGCATTTTGAACACACGAAAATTATGGAGTTCAAATAAGTTAAAAAAATGAAATCCCTTTGTAACAGATGAGTTTTCGTCCGAAACCGTGATACTTCGAAAGAGATTGTCTATTTTGTACACGAAGTGCATCCAGTTTTTGCCGTAACCATCTCAACTTTTTAGCACATGCTATGTGGATGAAATGATGATACCATGGCAACTTTCAATCTTTTTAAAGTTCATTTGAAGTGCTTTTCAATTTCAAGGTTATTTAGTTCAAAAAAACCAGTATGTGCACGAAAAATACCAAATGAAGTCAGAAAGGGTTGGAAATTAATGATCTGGCATTGAATGGTGCATTTTGAACACACAAAAAGTATGGAGTTCAAATAAGTTCAAAAAATGAAATCCCTTTGTAACAGATGAGTTTTCATCCAAAACCGTGATACTTCGAAAGAGACTGTCCATTTTGTACACAAAGTGCATCCAGTTTTTGCCGTAACCATCTCAACTTTTTAGCACATGCTATTTGGGTGAAATGATGATACCATGCCAACTTTCAATATTTTTAGAGTTCATTTGAAGTGCTTTTCAATTTCAGGGTTATTTAGCTCAAAAAAATCAGTAAGTGCATGAAAAATACCAAATGAAGTGAGAAAGGGTTGAAAATTAATGATGTGGTTTTGAATGGTGCATTTTGAACACACAAAAAATATGGAGTTCAAATAAGTTCAAAAAATGAAATCCCTTTAGATAACATAAAAAATAACAAAAATGAACATAGATGCGCTTATGTAAGTAAAATTCGACCGGAAATCAGACTGAAATTCAGTTTGATTTCAGGTCAAATTTTCCCATATACGAGCATCTATTTTCAATTTGAGAGGAACTCAATAAGGCAGGGAGGGGTGGGCTTATAAACCGGTGCGAACGCCCCTCGTTTGGCGAGGTGGGACTAAACTCCCACCGCAGCTAGGACCAACCATTTAGTCCTAGTCGGTGGCTACAACCGGGACCAATACCCACCTTTAGTCTCGTTTGGTGGCACCAACCGGGACCAATGCCAACCTTTAGTCCCGGTTGGTACCCCAATCGGGACCAAAGGTCTCTGCTTTCCGCCCTTTGGGCTGCCGAAAAGAGACCTTTGGTCCCGGTTGGTGGCACCAACCGAGACTAAAGGTGGGCATTGGTCCTGGTTGGTGCCACCAACCAGGACCAATGGTGTGTGTATATATGCAACACTCGTGAAAATTTTCATTTTTATCTCGCAGTTCCCCCCGACGACACCGACCTCCTCGACTTCGCCAGGCTGCCCCGACGCCGTCGCCGTCGCCCCTACCCCTGCCCTGTCCCCCCAAGCCCAGGCCGACGCCATCCGCCGCCCATGCCGACGCCGTCCGCCGCCCATGCCGTCGCCGTCCGCCGCCCACGCTATCGTCGTCTGCCGCCCACGCCGTCGCCGTTGCCCGTGCCCCTGCCCTTCCCCCGAGCCCACGCCGCCGCCGTCCGCCGCCCACGCCATCGCCGTCCGCCGCCCACGCCGTCGCCGTCCGCCGCCTCCCGAGCGCGCCCCTGCGCCCCGGCCGCCCCCACCGTCGCTGTCGTCGCTGGCTCCCTCGTGCGCCGCCCCCGCCGTCGCCCTCGCTAGCCGACGCCGTCCCTGTCGTCGCCCCGGCCATGCCCCTTCCCTAGCCCACCCCCACCGTCGCCGTCGCCCTCGCCGCCCCCGCCATCGCCCTCGCCGGCCGCCCCCGCTATGAGCCGACGCCGCCACCCCTTGTATTGTTTCATGTATATGTTGTATATGTTTTTTTCATGTATATGTATATATGTTCATGTATATGTGTCATGTGTGTATATGTTCATGTATATGTTTTTTTCATGTATATGTATATATGTTCATGTATATGTGTGTATATGTTCATGTAAAAAATGTTCATTGTTTTTCATATGTACGAAAATGTAGAGTGAAAACAAAAACAAACATATAAGAAATAACAAAGTAAAAAATGAAGAAGGAAAAGAAAACCGCCCGGCCCGGCCACCACCGCATTTTCATAAAGTTTTTCCACCGAGTCCACGTCGCAATGAGCACCCGCGGCGAAGCAAGTCTTTTTTTGAAGGTAGTTTTTTTGGTAAATGAAAATGTTGGAATCGGCTCTATCATCACGTTGGCGTCGGCTCTATCTATCAACAAGGCCACGGGAGCACCGCGGCCCCCTATCACCACGTTGGCCTCGGCTCCCCGAGAGCTTTCCAACAGATCCGGAATGTATGTCGTTGATATACCCCCTCTCCGATAACTTCGATATGAGAGGGGACGTCGGACATGCATGAGAGAGAGGCGGTACGCTCACCCGACCAACTATCATGGCCACCCAAACCCTAGACGAAAGAGCATCGTTGTCGATCTACCCCCTCCCCGATAACTTCGACAGGAGGGGGGACGTCGGGCATGCATGAGTGAGAGAGGCGGTCCGCTCACCCGACCAACTATCGAGGCCATCCAAACCCTAGAATAAAGTGCGTCGTTGTCGATCTACCCCTTCCCCGATAACTTCGACATGAGAGGGGATGTCGGACACGCATGAGAGAGAGGCGGTCCGCTCACCCGACCAACTATCGAGGTCACCCAAACCCTAGAAGAAAGAGCGTCGTTGTTGATCTACCCCATCCCCGATAACTTCGACATGAGGGGGACGTCGGGCATGCATGAGTGAGAGAGGCGGTTCGCTCGCCCGACCAACTATCAAGGCCATCCAAACCATAGAATAAAGAGCGTCATTGTCGATCTACCCCCTCCCTGATAACTTCGACATGAGGAGGGACGTCGGGCATGCATGAGTGAGAGAGGCGGTCCGCTCGCCTGACCAACTATCGAGGCCATCCAAACCCTAGAATAAAAAGCGTCGTTGTCGATCTACCCCATCCCTACCCGACCAACTAGCGATATTCAGAAGGCTCTTGCTGAACTTCGTACCAAAAAGCTAATTAATTATCCTATCCGGGACGCCATCGGACATTCATGAGAGAGGCGGTCCGGACGTCGGACATTCATGTTTGTATATTAATTGCCATGTTGTAATGTTTGCAGAAACTATGGATCCAAGAGACGAAGAACAAGAACAGTTGTTGGGGGACATAACCACGGCAGACGTGATATCTTGTCGTTTCTCAACGACACCGATGGTATGGAAGGAGAGGATTATGATGGCTCCGGAATATATGTTGTTGTTGATATACCCCCTCCCCGATAACTTTGAGAGGAGAGGGAACGTCGGACATGCATGAGAGAGAGGCGGTCCGCTCAGCCAAACCGGGACTGAAAAAGCGTTGTCGAGGCCACCCCAAACCCTAGAAGCGTTGTCGAGGCCACCCAAATTTACCAAGTTAAATGAAGAAAACTCCGGTAACATAGATTTATCAAGAATGCCCCCATTATGGATGTGCACAAGTTGATTCAATTTTTTTCTGATCTCATCTATATATATATATATATATATATATATATATTCTTCTATATGTCACATTGTTTGTTAAAGCATTGAAGAAATCCATGGCTTCATCATTAGCCGGAAGTAACATGCATATGATGCTACGAAGCTCTTCAAAGTTGTTTTGAAACGGAGTCCCGGATAGAATAATTCGTTTTTTGGTACGAATTTCAGCAAAGGCCTTCCAAATAGCGATTTCGGAAGGCTCTTGCTGAACTTCGTACCAAAAAGCTAATTAATTATCCTATTCGGAACTCCATTACAAAACAATTTTGGAGACCTTCGTACCATTATGCGCATGTTACTTCCGTCTAATGATGAAGCCTTGGTTTTCGTGAATCCTTTGACACTAGACAATGTGACATATAGAAGGGTAGATGAGATCAGGAAAAATATGAACCATTTTCTGCACATTCAAAATGACGCCATTTTGTTAATTAAATACCCTAAAGGTTAACAGAATCCCTTGTTTGACATTCATGAGAGAGGCGGTCCGGACGTCGAGCATTCATGAGAGAGGCGGTCCGGACGTCGGACATTCATGTTTGTATATTAATTGCCATGTTGTAATATTTGCAGAAACTATGGATCCAAGAGATGAAGAACAAGAACAGTTGTTGGGGGACATAATCCACGGTGGACGTGATATCTTGTCATTTATCAACGACACCAATGGTCTGGAAGGAGAGGATTATGACAGCTCCGGTGATCGAACAATGGAGGAGGAAGGACATGATCATGATGGCTCCGGTGACCGAATGCCAGAGGAAGAAGGAGACCATGATGACGGCTCCGGTGACTCATCGGAGGAGGGAGCTGTTGCAAAGTCCGACGAGGTATATATATTAATTAAGTCTTGGCTCCGGTGACTAGCTAATTGATGCATTAATTATTTTGGTATGTACATATATTAATTAACTCTTCTTTCTTCTTTTATAGCCCTCCGGATCGAGCCAAACTTCGGTAACGAGACAAGGCCCGAAGAAGAGGTTGCGCAAGGATGAAAAGTTCACGATCACAACACTCGCGAACGATGGCCATCCGATTGAACCCAAGCGGACAAAGAATGCATTTTCTACTCAGTGCGGAGCTATTGGTAGGGACAACATCCCGATCAGCATCAAGCAATGGAATAAGCCTAAGGACGGCGCCCCTGAAGGTGATTATGTCACCGATAGATAGAAAGATGATCTTTGGACCGCGTTGAAGGCAAATTTCACCCTACCGCTAGAAGAGGATCCAAATAAGCCAGTTATAGAGCCACTGGTCATGGCGTGTGCTCTTAAGAAGATGGCAAATCTATTCAGGAGGTGGAAGAATGAGTTGAATTCAAAGTTTGTCGACAAAGGGAAGACTCCAGAATTCACCGGCCGATTTGAGAAGATAAGAGATTATTGGCCCGCATTTGTAGACTACAAGACATCAGACAAGAGTAAGAAAATGTCAGAGACAAACAAGGTCAATGCTGCAAAGAAGCAGTATCACCATCACAAGGGGTCAGGTGGCTACCTCAAAGCCCGACCGTTGTGGGACAAAGCTGAGAATGACCTGATTGCTAAAAATATCATACCACAGACATATAACTTGCCAGACCGTTCAAGGACTTGGTTCTTTGGGGTTGGGGGAACTTTGGACCCTGAAACAGGAAAGTGCCGTTGGACGGATGGGCAACTTGCAATACCCATGAACAAGCTTCAGAAGTATATCATCGCAGCGCGGGAAGGGACGTTCATTCCCGACAGAAAGAAGGATGAGTTGACTGAGGCCCTAGGGAATGCTGAGCACCCTGGACGAACACGAGGCACACCAGGCTCTGTTCCGTGGAAGGTTTGGTTTCCCGACGCAGGCGGTTACAGAAGCCGGGAGAGAAAGAGGAAAGCGGAGCTGAGCAAAATTCAGACGCTCAACGCAAGACTACAAAAGCTAGAGGAAGCTGAGAGCCAGCGAGCTGCCGGCCAACCATCTCAGCGGCACGAAGCTACCCCACCATCTCAGCGGAGAAGCAGCATCGCTTCCACGCAGCCTGTTCAGCCTGACTTCACGTCTCCTAGCTACCCCGTGGATACTATCACGAAGGCTGAACATTGCGAGCTTATGACGAAATGTCGGAACCTCAGTTTCAAGGCGGCTGTCGGCTCTGTTGCACCTCCTCAACCCAACGGAACTTTTCACTGCCGTCCGATTCCACATGGCTATGCTGTTGTGATGGTGGATGAAGTAATGAAGGAATTTGAGGAGCTCGAGCTTGACCACTTTACAGGTGAAGGAGAGAATAAGTTGGTTCGTGCCCTGAGGAATACATGTCTATGGCAGAAGGAGTACATCAAGCTTCCAAACTGGATGCCTTCGCCTCCTCCTTCTCCTTAGGCGAATCAGGGAACTCCGGCTCCTCCTCCTCCTCCGGCGAGTGATCAGGTCACACCACCTCCTTCTCCGGCTCCTTCGACGCGTGGGGGCACTCCGCCTCCTCCTTCACCTACTCCAGCACGTCAGAGCAGTACGCCTCCTCCTTAGCCTCGTCGGCAACGGCAGAAGACAGACACCGCCGCTCCGGCTCCTCCGGCGCCTAGTAAGCAAAGACGGCAGGGAGCCGCCGCCGCTCCGGCGGCTAGCAGTACAAGCATAGGCAGGAGGGGATACAGATACGGTCCATCTCTCAAGCCTCTGGAAAAGTTACCATATGAGAGGACCAAGTCTGAAAACAAGGAGATACGTCAGGCCGAATTGAGGGCCCATTTTGCAAAGAAAACTCCACCTCCGAAGGAGAAGATAGATCCAGTGAAAGCGATGTGCACTATCGATGCCCTAAAGCAACCACCACCGCCTCCGCCAGATTCCAACTTTGACCGTTGTATTAAAAATACATATCAAGCTGCGTGCCGGTCGGGAAGTACTTCCAGTGATGCAAGGTTAGCAAAACGAAGAAGTGGGAAAAAATTCCCCAACTTGGCAAACAGGCGAACCAATCGTGCCCCCCGCTCAAGGTGTCTAGCGATATCATCGCTAATCATCCGAGGATGATGCCCGATACCAAACCTGGTGATGACCTGAGCGATGATGTATAGTTTAAGCCGTTGGAGGTAGAAGAATTCCGTTACCGGCACGGGCGGCCTCTCGTCAAACCTGATCATCCTTCTCTAACAACGATGATGCGAAAATTCCATGAATGGTACATGAAAACCTGCCGCGAGTCTGGCACGGATTCTTTGATACTGTCAGTTAAAGAGGAGCATGCCCTCGTTGGAATGGAACTGTTGAATATTGAATTTGAGGAGATATTCCAGTTATACAATCAAAAAGCCATGGACAAAACAATCGTGACTTGCTATTGTCTGTAAGTACTACTTCTATAATTAAGTCTCTCTATGTATATAGCTCAGCTCTTTCATTGCATGTATATATAATTACCCTTACTACTATATTATGCAGATTGAAGATCGTCGAATGCAGAAAAACACAAATCTATGATATTGGGTTCATTAACCCAAATGTCATACATGAGTATAATTTTCAAAAGTATCCCACACAAACCGAGGACAACTTGCTACAATCGTTGCTTAAAAATCAAAACAAAGGGACAATACTGTTTCCTTACAACTTCAAGTGAGTGTTATTGTCTTGTGCATATTCGGTTTCCCTTATTACTCCAGGTTTATAGTAATGTAATTGATGAGTTATGCATGCGTGCGCAGTTTCCACTTTATTCTGCGAGAGATTCAGCTTGAGCGGGGAGTAGTAACCGTCTTAAACTCGAAACGAAAAGATCCCTAGGAATATGCGGACATGACTGAAATTCTCCAAAAGTAAGCTCAATCGATCATTATCGCATCATATCGGTAACTTTGTTCATTTCCTGATATCAAGTAATTATTTTCTTTGTCTGGCAGGGTTTGGAAAGAGTTCACAACAATTGTTCCGGCACTGCCGGGGGAGCGGCGATTTACACACCCGAAAGTAAGTAGTACTAGCTAGTTCCGCGCATCTCCCATTGATTCTAGTTTCATCAATACCATTTATCATGTTTGATTATCAGTTTGATTGAACTCTAGTTCTCGTAAAGTGCTTGTGGCAGGAAACCAGGAATAATTTATGTGGATACTACGTTTGCGAGTTCATCTACAACGCGACGACCCCTAAGCGAGGCCACTCTAAAAAACAATTTCAAGTGCGTAATCAATTTCACAATTTTATTTTATTACCATATATATGTATTGACCCCCTTCTTCAAATTAGATGTGGCAGATGCGGAATGAACTCCTACCACATGATCGCATACGAGCAATTCAAGAAGAATTGACGGGATTTCTTTCTTGACCGCGTCATAAATAAAACCGGAGAATACCATCTGGAAGCTGACATTAGATGTTAGGGATTGTAAGAGATCTTATATTGTATATATGTAGCTAGTAGCGTCGGATATATATACGAAAACTTGTTATACGACCAATCTCGGAGAAAGAGAGGTCGATCACTTCTATTTCTATATGTTCATGACGATCTTCTGTATTTAATGGTTCCTTCATTTGCTTACTAGTTAGCGTGTCGAGTTCTCTCTATAGTAGATAGCGTCGACCAAGTACGGAGAAAGAGAGGACACTTCTCTTTATTAATTAGCTAGCTACAACAATATAAAACCCCTAAATTAACCGTCCAAACCCCCCTAAACCCCCTCCCTTTCAAAAAAAACTCAGCAACTGCTAGATGCTGACGCATGGATGCCTTTTGGTCCCGGTTGGTGTTACCAACCGGGACTAAAGGTCCTCCTGCCTGGGCTCCCGCAGAGGCCACGTGGAGCCCCTTCTGTCCCGGTTTGTAAGAGGACCGGGACTAAAGGTTTTGGGATTTAGTCCCGACCATTTAGTCCCGGTTCCAGAACCGGGACAAATGGGCCTTACGAAACCGGGACAAATGGGCATTTTTCTACTAGTGCTGGGTGATTGATCGCTCATTGGCAGTACTATTGACTGATTAACTGCAGGTGTACAACCACCATACTGATCTTGGCGACCAGGTCAATTGGGAGAACAAAACCACCGAGGAGGGTTGCAGTCTTGAGAAACATCAAGCTCGCGGGTATATGCCATTAATATTTCAGGAATGATCCTGGTGTCTGCGCTGCCGCACACAAGAATATCTCGGCGAAGCCATATATACCAATACACAGCTACACATACATGAAAGGTTGGTGAAAGCTATATCATATGTTTGAGTTTCTTGGAGAATTTCAGCCAAAAGTAACATCCGGCAGGTCTGACATTAAAAAAATCAATGTTTTGCGAAGTCGGGTGTACTACTCTCAAGAGTAGCCACACCTTCCCGAATTAATAACTGTGCTAGACGCTTATGAATGATTGTTTTTTCTTAATGCATATTTTTTAGAATGGTTGTCATCTCTATACAACGAAGCTCTATGTAAATCATCACATGTGATTACAGTAGTAATATATTTGTTGGTTTTACAATGTTTTTTCAGGCCTATAGAATGTTCTTTATTTGGTTCCTTACACAAATTGGCGCATATACAGTAATTACGCTATCCTTTGTAAGTTCTTACCGATACCATTCAAATGCATTTGGAACCATAAAACAAGGAAATTTTATTCAACATATAGGAGATAATTTGTACTGGGATAGATAGTTTTTGAAAAAGAACGATTGTACGTACTTTGATAGCCTTGAATTTCGAAAATTGATAATTCCTTTCAGCGGAAATACTTCCATATTAATGCATGCTACAAGTTTTCATAATCACTAGGCCTTACAAAGTATCTAGCCATTTGCTTTTCCTATTACTAAAATGTTTCACACATGTATTATCGCTCTCCTCTATTACCTAAGTACTATCTTGAAGACGAGCAGTCTAAATTAGGTTATTAAGGTTATTGACAGGCTATGCGCGAAGAGGAGATGATGAACCAGTTTTGGATGTAGAGCATATAAAGCACATAAAGTTATGTCGATAGCTGGCTCATAGCGTGTTGAAACTTGGTCTCGACTATGTGTATATGTACATTTTGAATGGATGATTTTGGTAACATTCTTAGTTATAATATTGATAGACAATACTAAATATACTCCTAAATTTGTACTGCACTCCGATCAACCACTTTGGTTGTCTTATAGTGATCATGCATGCAAGTGCGCGGCCTTGTGTATAGAACAGTAGAGGGCACACCATGCTACTGTAACGCATTAGACATATGTTTTCCAGTAGATTAATAAGAACAGTATGCATATGTATACATCTTATAATACATATACTCTTTTTTGCACATAAATAATACTGGAAAGATCAGAGTCTACATTTTAGTTTCTTTACTTTCTTTTTTCTTTGTACTTTTAATTTGGAGACCTATTTTTAAGCTGGTCGCCCCTAAATATTAAGATAGCTATCAATGAGATATTTCGGGATGTGACATTGTGTGAGTAAGTACGGAAGAAGTTGATGGTTAATTATGCACTGATTAAGCATGCAGACAACTATGTTCCTAGACAAATCAAAGAGGTGGGCGTGCACAACAGGATGGTTCGAACAACAGTTGAAGCAAAAGATGAAAGTAAATGAGAGGTTGAGCATAGGATTATATAGTATAGGGAGACTAAAAATAATTTGATACACAAAACCAGGAGGGAATTTTGTTTTATCCAGTTTTCCAGAAAAACCAGAATTATAAATTAACATATGTGTTGTACTGAACCTACTATTCATATGCATTACTAAATTTCAAACAAGCTTGAGAAAATGAAATTGTTCTCTTGCATCCAACCACCAAATTGCATATTTCTGTTCAAGTTTATGTTTTCCATCTATGACACCTTGCAGATCTTATTCTATTCCTTCTTTATAACCAAAATATATAAAATTGAGAAAATGAAAATGGTATCATCTGTCATTTTTCAGTAATACTCATCTCCTGAAGCATGATATATGCACTTTATTCAACACCAATATTCACTCAAATATTGGATGAGGCCAACTAATAAAAAGCATTAGAAAATTTCTATTAAAAAATAGAAACCAATAAAGATGCTGCCAAATTATCTTTACAAAAAATAAATAATGAAATGCCACTATTAAACTATTTATAGTTCTAGCCCGCGCATCGAGTGGGAAACTTTGCTAGTTGAAAATAATTGTTCGAAATGAAACTGAGAATATGACAGGAAGAAAGAGGGGTAAAAACTTAAAGTAAACGTCACTAAAATAAAAAGTTGTGATCACCAAGTACCCTTCCTCGGCATCTCGGCAAATGTCGCATGGGATATATTTCGCTCGGAAAGGTCTTTCACACGCATTCCTTTGATCTTTTCCGAGTTCTTTATCTCAGGAACTCGGGAAAGGGCGCAGGACAATATTTAGGCCTCATCTTATCCGTTCTTCTCCTCTCCCCCCCCCCCTCTCTCTTTCCATCACTCATCTCCATCCCACCCCTTCATCCACAGCCACCGCCCTACACACCGGCGGCTTCTCCAAGCGTCACTGGTGGCAGCTTCGCCATCGGACCCACCGCTCCTCATAACATATTGGTCTATTGTATGTGCTAAAATAGAAACATAATAGAAAAGATTCCATACATGTGCTAGAATTGAAGCAACATGCACTCACATAGGCTATTAAGGGCACTGAACCACTACGTTCAGAGAAACACTGCCAAATATATAAACACAGGTCCCTTCCAATACTATTGGTTCCAATTCTACAACAATCGATAGCCGTAATACATATGTTTAGGGTAGAGATACTGTTGTATATGAATGAGTTGTCTAGGCTTGGAAGGCATCGGGAATTATTTTACAGTTGTAGGACATCTCCATGCGTGCATTTTGATCCCTTTTGGCCTCTTCACACGACTTCGATGTGCATTCTGCCTGTATCGTAGTCTTCATCGAAAGCACCGGCGGTGCCCTCGAGAAAATACGACGAGTTGTCGTTTATAGTAGCCAACCGCGTTGAGGCGTCCACGCGCGAGGCGTCGACGGTGGCATCGACGACGAGGTGCTCGTTCCATATCTGGGGGTCGGCATGCCTGGCACCCATCGCTGCCTCATCCGCGCGTGCAACCGCTATTTGCTTCTTCGCTGCCTGATGCTCCATAATTAGCTCCTTGCTATACTAAGTGCACCATGGCTTTCAGCGGTGATTATTTGGAGGATGGGGTGGTGTTTTGGGTGGAAGGTGTCACGCTGGCGGTCGGGCCATGTGGGATGGAGGAGGAGGAGATGGGAGATAGGGGGTATCGGGGAGGTGTGGATTACCTGACTAGATGGAGGAGGCCGAGCAGTAGGAAGGAGCGTTGTCGGTGAGGAGGCGGCGCTGCAAGCAAGCAGTGAAGGTTCAAACTAGGAAAGGAATGAGGAAAAGGGGAAAATATAGCTTCTGATTGGCACCGGGGGTGAAGGAGGTAGATATTTTCGTGGTAGCCAAAAAATTTCGTTCGGTACAGCGAAAAACTAGCGTGGAAAGTATCATCGGACACGGTCCCTTATTTCAAACTGTGTGCGATACCTAAATATCGGAAACGAAGCTTGTGCTTTACCCCGTGTGTGATGAGCTTGAACGTGCAAATTATTCAGAACAATTTGCGATATCTATACATCACAAACAAAGCATGCGCTATACCACGTGTGTGATGAGCTTGAAGGTGCAAATTATTCAGAATAGTTTGCAATATCTACACATCACAAACGAAGCCTGAGCGATACCTCATGTGTGATAAGCTTGAACGTGCAATTTTTTCCAAGCTTTCGACGTAAGATTGGATAGGGAAAGAGGGAAATGTGGCTTTTGATTGGTATGGGGGTTAAGGGAGGTAGATATTTCCGTGGAAGCCCAAAATTTTCGTTCGGTGTAGCAAAAATCTAACGCAAACAGTATCATTGGACACAATCCATTATTTAGAACTGTGTGCGATAGCTAAACATCACAAACAAACATGTACTTTACCCCCTATGTGATGAGAGCTTGAACATGCAAATTATTCAGAACAGTTTGTGATATCTATACATCACAAACGAAGCATGTGCTATACCTCGTGTGTGATGTGCTTGAATGTGCAATTTTTTTCTCCAAGCTTCTGACGTAAGATTGGATACTACATTGTACACGGTTCATGCCTACAAATTGTGTGTGATGAACTTGAATTTCATTTTCAATTGAAAGACAGAATGAGGATATTGCGTTAAATTTTGGTCTGAATTTCCCTGGTTACAATGGTCATCCATATCGTCGCATAATTTAATATGAATTGCTAATTTGGATACACAAAAGAGCCTACACCACAGCCCACACTTACTTAATCAAGCAATTAAACAAAGCTGATTGACCTTAACATTACTCTAACAAAAGGACATCGCTCTCAACAAAGACTAATTTTCTGCCTGACACTCGTCGATCTCTACCACATCCTCCATGACCAGCTCGCGCTCCATGATAGAGCTCCATTCCGGCACCCTGTCGGAGGGGATATCGATCATAGAGGGCTTCTTCATCAACCTTGCTGCCCTCATGATGATGTGTGAGTATTTCGCCACACACCTGCGGGTCCGTAGCTAGTACCTAGATGACAATATCTCTCTCTCTCTCTCTCTATCTATCTCTCTTGATCTCCAATACAATCTTCATCGCATCTTTGCCTTTATCTATCTAATGTAACCCCTTTGTATGGTGCGTTTGTTGGGATCCGATGAATTTTGAGTTTATGTTCAAATTATTCATGATAAATATTTGAGTCTTTTCTGATCTAATATGATTCTTATGTGCATGATTATTATAGATTCTCTACTAATACAACACCACATGCAGGCAGAAGACCCTTTTACCACTCACGAACGACATACAAGATTAGGCTCTAACCACACAACTATGATGAAGCAACAATAATTGATGCAAATCATTTTGGAATCTAACAACAATGCAATATTTTCGCCATCCTCGAGGACCGTTGAGGACATATATGAAACACCACATGCTTGTACTTCGTTAAAACTCACGATGTGTCCAATTGTTACAATTTTTTATATTTCATGATATTTACATTCTTTAGCATTTCGTGGTCCCCGCATGACAACTTTTGTGATTCATAGTGTCTGAGCGAGGGATAGAGGCAAACCTACAAAAAAAATCAAGCAATAGTTAACTTGAATCCCCTAAAAATAGTATGGGACGTCCTGAAACTCGCAGGATGCGTGGAAGCCCTCAACCGCTTCATCTATAGGCTAGGAGAGAAGGCTCTCTCTAAGTGCATTTAGTGTCATCCCTTGTTGGTTATGTAGTATTGATGACAAACTTGGTGAAGGGACTATCTGTTTGTGAGTATACACAACATATCACCGATAAAATTCCCTAGAAATTTGATTTAACTGTTGAAAACGACCCATAATTTTTTTGAAGACATTGAAGATAACGATGTTGTACGGAGACTTCTGCTTGAAGACAATGAAGCGTGCAGACATAATCTTTTGGTATTTCATTTTATTCATTACCGAGTCATAGGAACAACCACACTATTAAGTGAGGTTGAGGTGAAACAAAGTAAGAAACTGACGTGATGCTCTAGCTAAAATCCAATGTCTTCCAATGAAAACAATGAGAAAAAAAATCTTTTCCACAATTGGTTGGCTTGTAGCCCAAGTAAAGATGTCGCATGTGTTTGAAATCCGACTGCTATAACATGTGGGACAAGTGCCATTGCCACTGCTGTCATACCGTACGCACTTTGAAGATGAGATATGCAACATTTCGACAGAATACATTTACTTATTTCGTCGGAAAAAAAATAGTTTTTTTGAAAACGATGTTAAACCCCCGGCCTCTGCATAATTCAATGCATACATTCATTTTTATTAATTATTTTATGAAGGTTTGACAAGAACATATATCAAGCCATCCGAAGCCACCAATCATACCTACAAACTTGATAATGTGGAGTGCTCCGACTCCCCATAACTAAAAATGATGTCGTCGCCGATCCATCCACATAACGTATCATCACCAGCAACCGGTGCAGTAGACATAAAGTGTACAACACATGCACATGTTTTAGAAGTCACCATCATTATCGAACCGTTGTCCCATATTCAGGAGCGAGATCAGCATCATCCTTGCTAGTACGACCATATGTCAAGCCACCACGGCGCCCAAAGACACCACCGCCCTGCGCTCGTCCATCTTGACACGAAGGCTCAGGAAGATCTGTCATGCGTATCACCTGCCGAACATACATGACACAATGTAGTACCTGTCGTCCAGGCATGACTGGATATCTCCACCGAAGCTCCATTCAAGATGAAGCCGTTTCACCTCCTACGTGTGTCCTCCAGCAGTGCTCCACAAGCGATGCTCCCAAGAGAGAAACAACACCGTAGTGTCACCATCGTCCGACCTAGAAAACCAGATCATAGGGTTTTCCCGGAGCAGCACGAGTGGGTCAACAGTAGTTATACAACAATTCATTCATTAAGCTAACGGTGCAGAACGCCACCATCACCTGCCGTCGGCTCATTTTTCACCGACAATCATGTTTCCCCGACTCGCAGCCGAGACTAAATGACGGATCTCGAGATCCGACCACCCAGCCTCAGACCGACCACCTCAGACGAAGAAGATGACCGGCACTACCGGCTACACCGGCGAGAAGGTATCTGACCAGAGGCGCCGCCTAGCAGTCGTCCACCAGGCCCTCCTCGCTGTCACCGATCCAAAACCAGATGGTGCGCCGCCGCAGCATTCCCAGTAGCCGCTGTCGACCGCAACGCACCACTGCCAGAACCGGGCCAGCCGCCGCCCGTGACCGGGCTGCCCGACACGCCTGCACCCACCACCATCGTCGCTCCGCTAGATCGGTTGCGCCTACACACGTGTAGCCCCCCTCCCCCACCACCCTAGAGACGCGGAAGAGAGGGAGTCCTCCGCCACCGCCCTCGGCCCTCGGGCGTAACAACGCGGGGGCCTGGAAACGAATGCTATTAAGTATAACAATTGATGCAACCCAAAGTAATTTTGAATCTTTTCATGCCCCGTCTCCAGCTGTGGCATCTACTGCTGGAATTTTGTCTATTATGGGCCAAGCCCAATAGCAGTTTCATTAATTCCCAATAAATCCTAGAGGCCCACGCAGCCCATTCGTGCAAGGCAAGAGGTGGAACTAATGTTTAGTCCCACATTGCTAGTTTAGAGGGAGTTGGACCTCTTTATAAGGGAGGTTCTTTCCCTACATGTATGAGGATGAGAACAAGAGGGACATCCACGCGCGCTCCTCCTCCGCCACCCGCCTCGCCACGCCTCGCCTCGCCTCGTCACGACGCGCCGCGGGTTGCGGGAATGAGCCGATGTCTAACGGGAGCTGAAATGTTTTTCTGTAGTGGACACTTAATCCGAACGGCGCGGCTCTTTGGCTGAAGACTGTTCGCTTCGTCTCCCTCCTCTTTTCACCTCCCGTCGCTGCCCTCTCACCTACTTCTCTTGCGCCTATAAAAGGGACGTCGCTCCTCTCAGAGAGACACACTAGAACTACTTCCTCTTCTCGCCACCGGTCCTGAACACTGCGCTGCTGCTACGATCTTCTCCATCCCAGCTTGCGGCGTGCACCGCAGGTTTGGGACAGTAGGCCTCTGAAACCGCACCCCTTTGAGTCCTGTACGGGAGAAGGGTGATAAGGTTTTTGGGGAGCTCTCTGCGCAACAACTGACCTGTTCATCACGGACGCTCCAAACACCGACGACAACTTCCCCAACGACGACTTCTTCCCCGACGTCGACGACCTCTTCAACAACATGGCTGCCAACGACACCGACTCCAAGACCGGGACTTCTTCCACTGTTCCGTACATGCTCTTGTTCTCTCTCGTCAAGATCATGTTTCGGTTTCTTTCTCTAGTTTATCTTGCACTACCCTTTGTGCCACATATGTTCTGTTCTTCTTCACATATATGCATGCTGCTTGCCTTCTTTCTTTTAGAAAACATGGCTTATTTTATCTTTACTATAATAGTCATGCTTTCCATGATGTTTTATTTATTTTACTTATTAATAAAATCATATGGTAAATTGGTCATATTTCCAACAATCCAAAAACCTTATCATAGGCAATTTACCCCAAGTGGTTTTGCTGCAACTATGAGGCCTCCTATGTTTGAAGGTGTGCATTACAAGAGGTGGCGCGTGAGGGCAGTCTTATGGTTTCAAACCATGAGTTTCTATGACGCCACTCTTGGCAAACCGGAAGATTATGATGCTCAACAGGAGCAAGCTTTCCAGAAAATGGATACCCTGTTTAAGGTTGCTCTCTTGAGTATTCTTGGTGAGAACATAGTTGATGCTTATGCATCAATTGATAATGGAAAAGATATGTGGGATGCACTCGAGGCCAAGTTTGGGGTCTCGGATGCCGGCACTGAGTTGTACATCATGGAAAAATTCTATGACTACAGGATGACTGAAGAGCGCTCCGTGGTTGAGCAAGCTCACGAGATACAGTCATTTGCTAGAGAACTTGAGCACTTCAATTGTATGTTACCAGACAAGTTTGTTGCCGGAGGCATCATCACTAAGTTTCCTCCTACGTGGAGGAACTTTGCTACCTCTCTGAAACACAAGAGATAGGAGTTTTCCGTCCCGAATCTCATCGGTACTCTTGATGTCGAAGAAAAGGCGAGAGCAAAGGATACACGTGCTCGAGGCATTGAGGGAGGATCTAGTGCAAATCTGGTACTGAAGAAAAACTTCCAGCCCCACAAGTTCAAGAACAAGGGCAAATTTGATGGTAAAGCAAAATTTGATGGGAAGAACAAGGCTGTACAGCACACCAACTTCAAGAAGAAGAATGACAAGAAGAAAGGCGTTTGCCATGTGTGTGGAGATCCTGACCATTGGGCTCCCAGTTGCCCTAATCGCTATGACAAGCGTATTCCTGGGAAAGGCGGCAAGACCGCTAATGTTATCATTGGAGACATTGACATGAACGATGATGGGTATGGTATATTTCCCACCATTCTTTCAGTATGTCATTCTCCTGATTGGTTGATTGACACAGGTGCTATTCTGCATGTATGCAGTGATATTTCTATGTTTTCCTCTTATCAGACCGCAGGCACTTCAACCGTGCTGATGGGAAACGGTTCAAGTGCTTTTGTTCGTGGTGTTGGCACGGTCGATCTGAAGTTTACTTCGGGGAAGATCGTGCAGCTGAAGAACGTGCATTATGTCCCCTCCGTCAATAAAAAATCTTGTTAGCGGATCTCTTCTGTGTAGAGATGGCTACAAGCTTGTTTTTGAATCGAATAAATTTGTAATATTCAAGTATGGAACTTTCGTTGGTAAAGGCTATGAGTCAGGAGGACTGTTTCGTTTATCCTTGTCGGATGTTTGCAATAAAGTTGTTAATCATGTTTGCAATAATAGTGAATCAAATGTGTGGCATTCATGTCTTTGTCATGTTAATTTTGGTTGCATGTCGCGACTAGCGAAGTTAAACTTAATCCCTAGTTTCACCACTGTCAAGGGATCTAAGTGTCAAGTATGTGTGCAAGCTAAGCAACCTCGTAAGTCTCATGTGACTGCGGAAACGAGAAATCTTGCACCACTAGAGCTCATACATTAAGATCTATGTGAAATGAATGGTGTTTTGACAAAAGGTGGAAAGAGGTATTTTATGACGCTGATTGATGACTCCACTAGATATTGCCACGTGTATCTTCTGAAATCTAAGAATGAGGCTTTGAACTATTTCAAGAACTATAAAGCTGAAGTGGAAAACCAACTTGATCGGAAGATCAAGAGGCTTAGATCCGATCGTGGTGGAGAGTATTTCTCAAAAGAATTTGATTCTTTTTGTGCAGAACATGGTATAATCCATGAGAGGACGCCTCCCTATTCACCTCAGTCAAATGGGGTGGCCGAAAGAAAGAACCGTACTCTAACTGATTTGGTTAACACCATGTTAGACACATCGGGTCTCTCCAAGGCATGGTGGGGGGAGGCGATATTGACTGCATGTCATGTCCTAAATCGAGTTCCCACAAAGAACAAAGAGATAACTCCATTCGAGGAATGGGAAAAGAAAAGGTTGAAGCTCTCTTATCTACGAACGTGGGGCTGTTTGGCGAAAGTCAATGTGCCAATTACAAAGAAGCGGAAGCTTGGACCTAAGACTGTGGATTGTGTTTTCTTGGGATATTCTTTTCATAGCATTGGTTATAGATTTTTGGTTATAAAATCTGAAGTACCTGACATGCATGTCGGTACGATCATGGAGTCAAATGATGCGACTTTCTTTGAAGATATCTTTCCCATGAAGGATATGGCTACCTCATCTAATCAGAAGATGCCTAGTTCATCGACTCAGGAACCAGTTACAATTACAGAACCTGCCATTTCGATGGAACACTTTGAAAATCCTGTGGAGGAGAACAATGAAGTTCCTACTAGGAGCAAGAGACAGAGGACTGCAAAGTCTTTTGGTGATGATTTTCTTGTGTATCTCATAGATGACACTCCCAGTTCTATTTCAGAGGCCTATGCTTCTGAAGATGCTGACTACTGGAAGGAAGCGGTCCGTAGTGAGATGGATTCCATCTTGGCAAATGAAACTTGGAAGATAACTGATCGACCTTATGGGTGCAAACCTATAGGGTGCAAATGGGTGTTCAAGAAGAAGCTTAGGCCTGATGGTACTATTGAGAAGTACAAGGCTCGGCTCGTGGCTAAGGGTTATACCCAAAAGGAAGGTGAAGACTTCTTTGATACTTACTCACCTGTGGCTCGACTAACCATTATTCGAGTTCTACTTTCACTTGCTGCCTCACATGGTCTTCTCATTCATCAAATGGATGTTAAGACTGCTTTCCTAAATGGAGAGTTAGAAGAGGAAATTTATATGGAACAACCAGATGGGTTTGTAGTAGATGGTCAGGAAGGGAAAGTGTGCAAGTTGCTGAAGTCTTTGTATGGACTTAAGCAAGCACCCAAGCAGTGGCATGAGAAGTTTGAAAGAACTTTAACAGCCGCAGGCTTTGTTGTAAATGAAGCTGATAAATGTGTGTACTATCGCCATGGTGGGGGCGAGGAAGTTATCCTTTGCTTGTATGTTGATGACATACTGATTTTCGGAACAAATCTGAAGGTTATTAAGGAGGTCAAGGATTTCTTATCTCGTTGCTTTGAAATGAAGGATTTAGGAGTGGCTGATGTCATTCTAAACATCAAGCTATTGAGGTATGATGATGGTGGGATTACATTGCTTCAATCTCACTATGTGGAAAAGATCTTGAGTCGCTTTGGTTATAGTGACTGCAAGCCCTCTCCAACACCATATGATGCTAGTGTGTTGCTTCGAAAGAATCGAAGAATTGCTAGAGACCAATTGAAATATTCTTAGATTATTGGCTCGCTCATGTATTTGGCCAGTGCCACAAGACCTGACATCTCTTTTACTGTTAGCAAACTGAGTCATTTTGTTTCAAAACCTGGAGATGATCATTAGAAAGCTCTAGAAAGAGTTATGCGTTATTTAAGGGGCACTGCGAATTATGGAATTCACTATACCGGGCACCCAAAGGTGCTTGAAGGGTATAGTGACTCAAATTGGATCTCAGATGCTGATGAGATAAAGGCCACGAGCGGATATGTATTCACTCATGGAGGTGGCGCTGTTTCTTGGAAGTCTTGTAAGCAGACCATCTTAACAAGGTCAACAATGGAAGCAGAACTCACAGCACTAGATACAGCTACGGTCGAAGCAGATTGGCTTCGTCGACTCTTGAATGACTTGCCTGTTGTTGAGAAACCTATACTGGGTATTCTTATGAACTGTGACAATCAAACCATGATCACGAAAGTGGGTAGTTCAAAGGATAACATGAAGTCATCAAGACATGTTCAGAGAAGGTTAAAGTCTGTCAGGAAAATGAGAAACTCCGGAGTTATTGCATTGGATTATATCCAAACGTCTAAAAATCTGGCAGATCCTTTTACTATGGGTCTATCACGTAATGTGATAGATAATGCATCGAGGGAGATGGGTATGAGACCCACAATATGAGTTGGTCACAGTGGTAACCTATTCTTTGTGATCGGAGATCCCGTGAATTAGATGTGGAAGACAAGCTGTTGGTCAACTGAGAGGAGAGTATCCTTACTGTTAACAATACCACTCCATGAAGATGCAATACTCTCCTAAATCTGCATGGCAGGTTGATGTATATCTTAATGTGTTCTAAGTGGCTCATTGAAGCAGAGATGTTGTCCTGTAGAACATCTTTTGAAGAACACACCTATATGAGTCTGACTGTTAAACGTCGCAATCTATGAGAGTAGGGTTCTCTCTAGTAAACTCACGAAAGGTCTCGGAGTATGAGCATAAGCTCCACCCGCGGGGAAGACCCACGGTAGCCCAGTATCGGTCAAGGCTTTGTGTGAAGCTAGATTCGCAAAAAACTTGCAATTCAAGGCCCAGTCCACTGTTCAAGTTGCTTACTAGTGCAACATAGAGTTCTAGGTGGAAGTTCAACTTAATAGTCTCCACTGCAATACTGGTATATAAAACAATGTTTTAAAACAGAAAGGCAAATTTTGTGTGCCTCTGGGATCTGGTGGGGGATTGCTAGAATTTTATCTATTATGGGCCAAGCCCAATAGAAGTTTCATTAATTCCCAATAAATCCTAGAGGCCCACGCAGCCCATTCGTGCAAGCCAAGAGGTGAAACTAATGTTTAGTCCCACATTGCTAGTTTAGAGGGAGTTGGACCTCTTTATAAGGGAGGTTCTTTCCCTACATGTATGAGGATGAGAACAAGAGGGACATCCACGCGCGCTCCTCCTCCGCCGCCCGGCTCGCCACGCCACGCCACGACGGGCCGCGGGTTGCGGGAATGAGCCGATGTCTAAATTTTTGCCACGCACGACGGGTATACGAAAGGTCACGCGGGAGCTGAAATGTTTTTCTGTGGTGGACACTGAATCCGAACGGCGCGGCTCTTTGGCTGAAGATTGTTCGCTTCGTCTCCCTCCTCTTTTCACCTCCCGTCGCTGCCCTCTCACCTACTTCTCTTGCGCCTATAAAAGGGAGGTCGCTCCTCTCAGAGAGACACACTAGAACTACTTCCTCTTCTCGCCACCGGTCCTGAACACTGCGCTGCTGCTACGATCTTCTTCATCCCAACTTGCGGCGTGCACCGCAGGTTTGGGACAGTAGGCCTCCGAAACCGCACCCCTTTGAGTCCTGTACGGGAGAAGGGTGATAAGGTTTTTGGGGAGCGCTCTGCACGACTACTGACCTGTTCATCACGGACGCACCGGACACCGACGACAACTTCCCCAACGACGACTTCCTTCCCGACGTCGACGACCTCTTCAACAACATGGCTGCCAACGACACCGACCCCAAGACCGGGACTTCTTCCACTGTTTCGTACGTGCTCTTGTTCTCTCTCGTCAAGATCATGTTTCGATTTCTTTCTCTAGTTTATCTTGCACTACCCTTTGTGCCACATATGTTCTGTTCTTCTTCACATATATGCATGCTGCTTGCCTTCTTTCTTTTAGAAAACATGGCTTGTTTTATCTTTACTATAATAGTCATGCTTTCCATGATGTTTTATTTATTTTACTTATTAATAAAATCATCCACACAGTTTGAGATGGTTCCACATTCTCTTCATCCGTATTCACTGATCCAAATTCCTTAACCGGGAGGTACCTGTGGTCACTACCACACTTAAAATGAAATGCACTCATGTATGCATAGACCATATTTTCTCATATCCTCGAAAATGGTAAGAGATCTTTGTTCATAGAGTAACAACTCACATATTTCAACATAAGATAAATCATGACACCATAATTTCCATTGACTCATGAATTTATTTACAGACTCTGAGACTTCCATTACATAACTCCGAAATGGTAAGAGTGCTGCCTATTACGTTTGTTACATCCAGAATCCAAAACTCAGACTACTCATGCTTAGCCATTCTTCTCTGGACAGGTATAGGAGTAGTGTCATGTCTTCTTGCACTGAAAATAAGTGATTTCTAACATATCTCGGGGCTTCTTGATGTTGGTGCTTGTTCCTTGGGTTCTTGATTCCTTTCTTGGGCACTTATCGGCATAGTGGCCCATATCCTTACACTTGTAACACCCAATATGACTCAGGTCTTTCTGTTCAGGGGCTCGTCTATTCCTAAGGTTCTTTGTTCCGATCAACGCTTCAATTTCCTGTGGATCAAACTCCACTTCTTCTATCGGGAAGTTTCCCAGATACTCTTTTCTTTCCTTCGTACAGTCCTGTGAGAAATGTCCTTCTTCTCCACATGTATAGCACACATTGGAGTAAAAATCTGGTTAATCCTTCTCCATCAGGGTCTTCAACATCTTCCTTCATCACAAGTTCTCCTAACTTTTCTCTGAAGGCTTCCTTCATGGCTTTCTTCTGCTGTTTGATGACTTCTTGTACCTTGGGGTACTCATGGCATTGAGCAAGGTAATGTGTAGTTCCTTCACACAAGAAACATGTCACTTGCCCAGTTGGGCAGTCCTCAGCAGGGTGATTTTCTTCACAATGAGGGCATCCTTTCTTGTGTTCTTCCTGGGTGTGTCCTATTTCTCCACAGATTTTACATGCTCGGGTCTTCTTCATCGGGATAACACAATGCTTTTGAATGAGACGGGATCTTAACAGAGTCTTCTTGAGTTCTTCCCAATTCTTTGCTCCATTAAATCCTTGTATGGCATGATGCATTTTCCACCAAGTTGCGGCACTTTGGGTAAAGTGCTGGAGAGCATATTGAACCTTATACTTCTGTGCTATCGAGTTGCTCCTGAAGTGATTCTCCATGTTGTGAATCCATACTTCTGTCTCCAACCGAGTCATCGATCCAGAATACATGAGTCCAGCTTCATTCGTCATCTATTGGGGTCAGGGTTTTGGGATGAGATGGTAGAGAGAAAGGAGGAGATACACACAATACAAACAATGGTTTTAAAAATAGATTTTTGTTGTGGCTGTCGAAAATTACACACAAATGACAGCTCACAAATCTTCGTATCTAACGTAAGTTTACATCAGGGGTTTGGGTCTTCTAGGGGCATAACATCTTGGAAATTCTTCATGGTCTTCAATTTCTTGAGGTCTGTATAGTCTTCAATCCTTTTGTAGCTCTTCCATAATGGAATACATCTTTGTCTGAGTTGGTCACCAGTTGTCTGATATCTTGTCCTTCTTGGAGGGCTTCAGTTGATCCTTCGTGTGGTCAAGGGAAAAAGGGTATTTTCTAACTCTTGATAAAACTCAGAAGGGATGAGAAGTAGAAGGTCTTTTGAAAACAAAGTTTTTCGAGAAATCATTTCCTAAGGGCTTTCCAGTTTCTAGGGTCACGTCCTACAGTCAACATGTGCTCTCATACCATTTCTGTAGCGACCCGACTCAAAACGAGTCAAGCCTCTGTGTTTTCTGTGCCATCCCTGGATCAGTATGCTGGCACACACAGTACATCAATGTATATATCAAAGTGCAATCACATGTAAATAACGTAAAACTGATATATACCTTAAAATAGCAGCGGATACAGTCAACGGGAGTGGAGTCCCAATAACACCAACGGCAAGTTGAGTGCGGACCGTAACCCTGAATCGTACTCTTACCCGTCGTAGAAGAGTATCTGCAACATAAGACGTTGCAGCCGTGTAGGTCAGCATTTTGAATATGCCGGCAAGATCACCATAGTAGAACAGAAGAATAAAGACTATTCTATATGCAAAGGCTTTGTGGCTCTGTGTCTAAGTTTTTGCGTAAAAGCTGATTTTATTTTCCTACAACAAAAGGAATATCAGGAATTTCACTATGGAGTTACCTATCATGACATGGTTCCGCCAACCAATGTCTCAATGCCCATAAGTATCATTAAGTTGCCAACAATTAGTTATCAGTCCAGTGTTGAGAGTTCAGAGATAGATCCAAGTCTAGAAGCTCAAATTGTCCGTAACCGGGGACACGGCTAATCGATTAGGTTTAACTCTGCAGAGTGTTGTGTACTTTACCCACAAGATTCTTTCCCTCCTGGTAAGTCCTCGCACTGCCTGGTGTTTGAGAACAGGATGAAAGAAACATGGTCTTTCAGAGTGCTTCCCTGACTGTCCGACAGTGCCCATCCCAATCCTAACGTCGACTACATCTCGTAGCACTGCCCAACAGAGTCACAACAAAGATCAACCAAGCCAGAGCCCATAATGACTTGTGGCTACACAGGTAAGCTTCCGGGCATGAAGTATTCATCCTTCTCTTTGAGTCTGGGTGAAGCTTTCCGCAAGATGTCATGGCGCTTCTCCATGCATCCCGGCCATCCACTGGTTTCTCCAGGGATGCCCAATCAACCATCCTTCACCCAGTAGTGTGTATTGAAAACTTGTCTTCTCGAGTCTTGAAGTCTTGAGGTCTTGAAGATGCGGACTTGAAGATGTCTTCATGAAGTCGTCGTTTTGACGTGGAGTCCTTCTTCACACCACTCACGAACACTCATACCAGACCCCGTCTACTTTAGCATAGCATGGCACTAACTAGCGTTCCCGGGGCTTTAGTAACAAGTGGTGGGTTCCTACCTCATGCATTCTACTGAACTACAAGAATTTCAATAACACTATGGGAGGGATGTGCTGAATGATGTCACTACATGCAATAAAAACATAGGTATGAAATAGATGGTCAAAGTGAACTTGCCTGTACTGTTGATGAAGATAAAGATCGCTCTCAGAAATAACTTGATAGACTATTCGTCACTCTCCGATGAAAGTCTATATAAACAAGCATTGCATTCATATAAGCAATCATACTAACAATCAGTTCTAACAATCAAAAGTAACACAAAACAAAAGCAACAAGGTTGATGGAAGAAATACTTAAGACAAAGTTGAAACACAAAACTCCAACAATTTCAAAAGTAACACAAAACCCAAAACAAAGTAAAATATAATAAAAGATTTTTGTAAATATTTTTCTAGAAAAAAAATGAATCACTTTTGAAAGACAACTAGAACTATAAAAACAACCTTCTAAACAATATAAGTGTTTGCCTAATGAACTTAACAACAAGCAAACATAAACTAAGAGAAAACATTTTGTAAAACAACTAAGTTAACAGAAAATAATTAAATAAAATCTTTATTACGAAACAGAATTAAATCATATGAAACTTTGTGAAAATAATTTCTATGAAAAACTAAATTGTTTTATAACACATTACCTAATGCAAAATAATGTAGTTTCCTATCCTAATAGAGCAAAACTAAATTATTTGTATTAACTAAGCATTTCTTAACAGAAGGTAATAAGTACATATTTTTATTTGAAAACAGAATCTATTTACTTAAACTTTGTTGGAATAAACTATTACTAACTAGTTTGTTTATCACAATTTAAACCTATTTGAAAATGTATAGTGTTCCTATAACAACATGGTAGTAAACTAAGAAAATTATTTTTATTTTAAAAACAAGTAATTCACCTAAATTTTAACTAACATAATATACTAAATCAAATATATAATTAACTCAGATTTAAACTAACAAAATAAAACTAATTAAACTATATTAACAAACTAAACAGATTCTGTTTATAGTTAAAACCCTAATCAAATTTACACTAAAAATTCTCAAGCTCTGCCAAATGATATCTATGGTTACTAGTGACAAGTAGGAAAAAGAATCATTCAAAAATTCATTTTAGAACTCAAGATATTCAGAAAACAAAATTTAAATCAAATCTGTCCAAATTCAAATTGAATTATTCAAACATAGTCAAATTTGGTATCTACAGAAACTATATAAAAATTGTGACCTAATGCAAAAAGAATCAATAAAAAACACTTAAAAACATAAAAGATATACTAAAAACAAAATCAGGACTATTCTGTTTTTATAACAAAACAGAAAATAAAAATCCTATAACTAACGGACAGGGGGGTGACGTGTCGCTCTCTGGTTGGTCTACGGGTGTGTGTGTTCCAGAGATTCGGGCGAATGACCGACAACTAAAGAAAACGTTTCGGTCTAAAATTAGAAAAGAAAAAAAGCCGGCCGGTTCTTTTAAAAGAACCGAAGAGGTAAGTTACTTCTAATCTGGGCCGTTCGTTCGAGATCGGATGGAGGAGAGGGAGAGGGAGGCTCACCGCGGTGGTTGCCGGCAACGGCGAAGGCTCCGGCGATGGCAGGGGCGTCGAGGTCGTCGGGGAGATGGCTTCCGAGGGTCTCCGGCGATGTCACCGGCACTGGTCGACGCAGGGGAGCTCGGCGAAGGCTATGATGGCGTCGGAGGGGCGAGGGAGCGACGATGGCGACGGGCACGAGCTCCTTGAGCTTCGGTGGAGATCCAAACTCCGGCGAGGTCGACGGTTACGGCGTTCCCGGGAGTATGGAGCACGGGCAGGTGGTTGGGGGGTTCGGGTGCGTGAGAGAGAAAGGTTGGCGGGGCTTTGGGGCAACGAGGGGGTCGGGGTGGAGCGGAGCGACGAAAATGGCGCGGCGATAGTTTCGGATTCCGGTGAAGAATCTGCGGCGTCTCAAGCGAGGGAGAGAGAGGATTCGGGGTGGGAATGGAGAGAGGGGAGCTGCGGGTATTTATAGGAGCTCAGAGGGGTCGGGGGAGTAAGGAGGGAGGGGGTCCGCGGCGAGGGAAACCGACGACGGCGTCGGGTGCGTGGGAGGAGGAAGGCGACCGGCGACGGTTTCGATCGGGCGCGTGGGGCCAAGGTGTCAGCGAGAGAAAGAGAGCGAGCGTAGTCAGCGGGCGACCGACCGGTAATAAATGCGCGAATAACTGCCCGTGGGCCGGCCCGTTTAATACAGTAACCGTTACCGTTTTCTATTTATGATTTTACCAGAGCCATAAAACTTGTTTAAAGCATTCGAATAAATTCGAAATGTAGTCAAATTTTATATCAAAATTAACAGAATAATAAATGCCATTTAGTGGACATTTTTATTATGGCATTTGAATATTGTGGAAAAAATATTATTTTCAGAAATTGCCCTTTTGCTTTTAAATCCCTTTGCAAATATTTTTCAGAATAACCCCTGGTTTTTATTATTCAAATAAATCACCAAGAAGTCCCTGGTGTGGAGTGTCATGTTACTCCTCTCAACTTTTTGTCAGGGGTTTGAATACTTTGAAAATTGGAATAGGAACCAAATATGAAATGATTCCAAAAGAAAATCCAGAGATTTTCACATTCACTATTCAAAGATTTATTTTAAACTTCCAACTCATATTTCATATAATTTTAAGAAGTCATTTTATCCTCTCTCATGAAAATCATTGAGTTGCATAAAGTTTTCTGAATTTGAAGTATTTTCAAAATGGAAATTCAAATCATTTTCAAATCCCTTTTCATTTCTTTAAATGGAAGAAGTCATGTCATCTTCACTCTAGGGTTTTGTGATGAAATGAATTTGAATTCCTGGTGATCAAAATGCAGATTGAAAATTTTGGGAAAGTCATTTCATTCCCTCTCATCAAACTTTCAAAAGTTTCAAATTGCACTCACTTTCAATCATTCAAGCAAACAAACAATCATTCTATATTTATTATAACATTCCAAAGTTTGGGATGTTACATTGATCTTGCTCTGCACAACAGTGAGGGTAACTTATACCATGTTATTTTTAGACATGGTAGGATGACCAGTAAATTCCATGGTCCTTCGTGGGAGGAACTTGTGAATGATTATGGTCTCCGCCATAGTGACATGATGACTGTTATGCTTGAGCACTATGGAACTTATATTAGTGTCGAATTTCATTGAGATGGTGTTATGTTGTTTCCTTTACCCGTGTTGGTAAGTTATTTGTTTGACTGATTTTCAGTTTCGTTTCAGCTTATACGTTTTGCTGTTCTGTTCAGTTTGCGAAATCATTTTTTTTTGTAGCTCTTGAGGATCTGAGTGAAACTCAGAGGGAGCTTGTTGACATCTGTTTTTGATAGTCATGGTGTCACTCTGAATTATCATCAAATTTATGTCATGTCGTGGCAGCTCTTTAATGACAACTACATACTGTGTACTCATTTTGTTCATAGGATAGATCTCATGAATGTTATTTCTCAACATATGGTAAGCTTTGGTTTCTGGTTTTATTATTTATTTGTTATTTGCTGGTTCATAGGATGGATCATATAACTTGCCTGTTTTTGTCAGGTTATTCCTACCATGGTTGTGAGGAGTTTGAAGTAATTTGTGTCTATTCCAAGGACTGGTTCTTAACTCTTGAAATTACTTTGGATTCAGAAGATGATGATATATTTGCGAGCATTCCTTGTTCCTACTTCATTGGCTTGAGTGATAGAATGGTGTTAAAGAAGGAAGGTTTCGGTAATTTTTCTACTGGCATCGTCTATTGAAGTCAACAATTTGGTGCTCATAACCTTCAAACAACGTGAACAGGAGCTAGCTGTTGTTTTCAGCTATCTGCCAAGTGATCGTATTGTCTCGCCCTACTATTCCCGTTTATATTTTCCCGCCCTACTATCCCGCCATACTATGCCACCACCTTTTTCCCACCATTCTCTCCCACCACTTTCCTTCCCGCCATTATCTTTCTCGCCTTTCTCTCCCGCCATTCTCTCCCGCCGTTCTCTCCCGCCATTGTCTTTCCCGCCTTTCTCTCCCGCCAATTTCTTTCCCGCCTATATAACCACATTGGCAGTAAGGAGGGTCAGCAGACCCTTCCTTTCCCTTTCGCTCCGCCATCCTTCCGCTCTCGCCATCCTTTCTTGGAGATGTCTCATCCTCCTCATCCTCACTATCCTTTTGATCGTAGTTTTCACACTGGTATGTCTGATCGTCTTCTTCGTCTAGCTGCCAATTTCAAGATGAATGATAGAGTAGTTCCATGGGAGGAACTCATTAGTAGTGACTTCATAATGAATGAGTTGGCTCACTCATTAGCTAGGAGTGGGTGGCCTCCCAGGACTTTTGAGGAGATACAGACAGAACTTCTGAGGTTGCACGCTAGATGGCAAAAGCAACTGCACAAGGGTGAAGCTTACCTCAGGATTGCTGTGAATAATTCAGGTTTATGGTCAGCAGAAAGTGAGGACGAGGACGACCTCTTCATGCCGAGCACCAAGGTGAAGAGTTTTGCATCGACGAAGGGCAAGAGTTCTGCATCGACGAAGGGGAAGAGTTCTGCATCGACGAAGGGGAAGAGTTCTCCATCGACGGAGGACGAAGACGACATCTTCATGCCAAGTACCAACGTGAAGACGACCGCGTCGTCGAAGGGCAAGAGTTCTACATCGACAAAGGGCAAAAGATCTGCATCGACAGAGGATGATGATGATGCATTCATGTAGTACGATTTTCATGTAGTACTGTTTTCTGTAGTGGTGTTTTCTGTAGTGCTGTTTAATTAAGCTATAACATTTAATTTAGTTGTACTGTTTAATTCAGTTGTAATGTTTAATTCAGTCGTAACGTAGCATGTGAGAAAAACTGAGGACATACCGCGTAGTGTCTGGTTCCCACAACTGAGGCAGTTGGGAACAGATCGATGGCGAGAGGAACTGGGATATGATCCGGAGGAGATGATGGAACCAAGTAGATCCTCGTGCTCTGTCTGTAACCCTTCAGATACAACCCGAACTTGTCCCAGTCGAAGGCACGGACTTCATCCTAGATATTTGTCAGGGCAGTAGTCCATTCCTTGAGGTAAGGTCTGATGTCGAAAAACCAAGAAGCCTAGGACTTGTTTCCTCCGACGCGACTGTACCTGAGATTGAAATGCACGTTACATGATTAGCTATAAGCCGAATGCAGAGCTCAGAACTAAAGTAGTATTACTTACTTGTGCACGTGATCTGGTAATTGTGAAATAACCGGAATGTCAGGCTCTTGGCATAGACCGAACTGTCCCATCACCATATTAACAGTCATCTCCTCAACCGTCACGTCAAACACCAACTTGGCCTTGGTCATCTAATAATGCTAATCTCTAGTGCACAATCCAGAAATCCCACCTGGATACCTTTCTAAAATAGCCTCACGGGTGTATGGCTCCCATGTAACTTCCTCATGCAGACTATCAAACTGTGCCGTGAACGAGGGGTAGCAGCCCCTCACCTGGCTAGGCGCAAACTGTCTCTGTGCATGACAACAAACATTAGTACATAATATTGAATATCGAGAAATAAACATTACTAATTCATATTGTTACTAATGAAAATACCTCTCTCCGTGCCCAAACAGATCCCATAGTAGGCAAGACGCTGATAGAAGGCACGTAATGTCCAGCCATTTCCACATTACCGAAAGGTTTGTCAATGTTGACGTAGGGTCGACCAATAGGAAATCTCTCATATGACCAAAGCTGCAACAATAGTGGACATCCGACAAGACCAGATTTTCTAGACTTCAACTGGCAAGCTTTGCATATGCTGTTGGAAATATGCCCTAGAGGCAATAATAAATTAGTTATTATCATATTTCCATGTTCATGATAATCGTTTATTATCCATGCTATAATTGTATTGATCGGAGACTTAAATGCATGTGTGGATACATAGACAAAACCATGTCCCTAGTATGCCTCTAATGGACTAGCTCGTTGATCAAAGGATGGTTAAGGTTTCCTAGCCATGGACATGAGATGTCATTTGATAACGGGATCACATCATTAGGAGAATGATGTGATGGATAAGACCCAAACTACAAACATAGCATATGATCGTGTCCGTCTATTGCTACTATATTCTACATGTCAAGTATATGTTCCTATGACCATGAGATCATGCAACTCACGGATATCGGAGGAGTGCCAATAGGAGGCAATCCTACTCCAACTAGGATTGGAGGTGAAGTAGTATTGCTTCCCACCTCCTATTTCGACCGACCCAAAGGCCTTGGCTGCCTCTCCTCTCCTCTCCTCCTATATATACTAGTGGATTGGGTGGTTTTTGGACAGAATTTCCGGCCACGTGCTACCCGTTACACCGGTGCATAGTTTCTCCTCTAGATCGGTTTTCTGCAGCGCTTAGGCGAAGCCCTGCCAGAATTGCTCCACCACCATCACCGGAGCGCCGTCACGCTGCCGGTGAACTCTCTCTCCTCTCCACCTCCTCTCGCTGGATCGAGATGGTGGAGATCGTCATCAAGCTGCATGTGTGCTGAACGCGGAGGTGCCGTCCGTTCGGCGCTAGATTGGAAGGACCGTGATCGAGATCGCGAGACGGTTCGTGATGTGATCACGAAACGGATCGTGATGAGTTTGCGGGACAGATCGTGATCAAGATCGTGAGACGGATCGTGATGAGTTCGCGGGACGGATCATGATGTGTTCGCGGGACGGTTCGTGATTGGATCGCGGAACGCTCGGCGATTTGGATCGCGAAGAAGTTCGACTACACCAACCGCGTTTCTTAACACTTCCCGCTTAGCGATCTACAAGGGTACGTAGATCCACTCTCCCTCTCGTAGATGCTCATCACCATGGATAGGTTTGCGTGTGCGTAGGAAAATTTTTGTTTCCCATGCGACGTTCCCCAACAGTGGCATCATGAGCTAGGTTGATGGTTCGATGAGATCTCGAGTAGAACACAAAAGGTTTGTGGGCGTTGATGCTTAGATTGCTTCCTCCCTTGGTCGGATTTTGGTTCAGCGGGATTGTGAGATGAAGCGGCCCGGACCAACATTACTCGTACGCTTACGAGAGACCGGTTCCCTCGATGCAACTTGTTGCTTAGATGGCTTGCGGGTGAAAGTTTCTCTCACTTTAGTTGGATCGGATCCGACAAAGGCGGTCCTTGAGAAGCTTGAAAAGCAATCTATGTATCACCGTTGTGGTTTATGCGTAGGTGAGAATCGTTCTTGCTAGATACCCATAGCAGCCACGTAAAACTTGCAACAACAATTAGAGGACGTCTAACTTGTTTTTGCAGGGTATGTTGTGATGTGATATGGCCAATTACATGATGAGATATATGTGATGTATGAGATGATCATGTGATGTATAGAATTTCACGACTTGCATGTCGTTGAGTACGGCAACCGGCAGGAGCCATAGGGTTGTCTTTAATTATTGTATGACCTGCGTGTCAATCATTAAGCGCTATGTAATGCTTTACTTTATCGCTAAGCGGTAGCAATAGAAGTAGAAGCAGGGCTGGCGCCACAACCCCAATGGCAACACATTGATGGAGATCAAGATGATGGAGATCATGGTGTTGTGCCGATGACGATGGAGATCATGCCGGTGTTTCGAAGATGGAGATCTTAAACACAAGTTCATGGCCATATCATGTCACTTATGAATTGCATGAGATGTTAATCCTTTTATGCACCTTGTTTTTCTTAGTACGGCGGTAGCATTATAAGGTGATCCCTCACTTGAATTTCAAGATGAACTGTGTTCTCCCCGAGTGTGCACCGTTGCGAAAGTTCGTCGTGTTGAGACACCACGTGATGATCGGGTGTGATAGACTCTACGTTCACATACAACGGGTGCAAGCCAGATTTGCACGCGCAGAACACTCGGGTTAAACTTGACGAGCCTAGCATGTACAGACATGGCCTCGGAACACAAGAGACCGAAAGGTCGAGCATGAGTCATATAGTGGATATGATCAACATAATGATGTTCACCATTGAAGCCACCTTAACTCACGTGATGATCGGACTTGAGTTGGTGAATTTGGATCATGTATCACTCGAATGACCCGAGGGATGTCAATTTGAGTGGGAGTTCTTAAGTAATATGATTAATTGAACTCATTATCATGAACATAGTCAAAGTGTCTATGCAAATTATGTTGTAGATTACTAGCTCGCGCTGTAGCTCCCTTGTATATGTTCCTAGAGAAATAGAATTGAAAGATGTTGGTAGCAAAATTGCGGACTAGGTCCGTGATCTGAGGATTGTCCTCATTGCTGCACATAAGGCTTATGTCCTTAATGCACCGCTCGGTGCGCCACCCCATCTAGCGTCGTCTTTAGATGTTGTGAACATCTGACAGGCACGTTTCGATGACTACTTGCTAGTTTAGTGCGTCATGCATTACGGCTTAGAATTGAGGCTCCGAAACGTTTTGAACGTCACGGAACATATGAGATGTTCTAAGAGCTGAGATTGTGATCTCAGGCTCGTGCCCGAGTTGCGAGATATAGGATCTCCAACGAGATTCTTTGCCTGCAAGATGAAAGAGAATAGCTCAATCGTGGAGCATGTGCTCAGACTGTCTGGGTACTACAATCGCTTGAATCGAGTGGGAGTTGATCTTCCAGATAAGATAGTGATTGATGTAGTTCTCCAAGTCACTGTCACTGAGATACTAGAACTTGGTGATGAACTATAAAATGCCAAGGAAAAAAATGTTGATCCCTGAGCTGTTCGCGATGTTTGACACCGCGAAGGTAGAAATCAAGAAGGAGCGTCAAGTGTTGATGGTTAATCAAACCACTAGTTTCGAGAAGGGAAAGAGCAAGGAGGGAAACTTCATGGATAGCAAGTCAGTTGCTGCTCCAGTGAAGCAACCCAAAGTTGAACTCAAACCCGAGACTAAGTGCTTCTGTTATGAGGTGAGCGGTCGCTAAAGCGGAACAAGCCTAGATACTTGGTAGATAAGAAGGCTGGCAACATTGATAGAAGTATATTTGATATACGAGTTACTAATGTGTACCTTGCTAGTACTCTTAGTAGCACCTGGGTATTGGATACCGGTTCGGTTGCTAAATGTTAGTAACTCGAAATAAAAGCTACGGAATAAACGGAGAACTAGCTAAGGGTGAGGTGACGATATGTGTTGGAAGTGTTTCCAAGGTTGATGTGATCAACATCGCACGCTCTCTCTACCTTCAGGATTAGTGACGAACCTAAATAAATGTTATTTGGTGCTTTGCGTTAAGCATGAACATGATTAGATCATGTTTATTGCAATACGGTTATTCATTTAAGTTAGAGAATAATGGTTATTCTGTTTACATGAATAATACCTTCAATGGTCATGCACCCAGTGAGAATGGTTTGTTGAAATCTTGATCGTAGTATTACACATGTTCATAACATTGATGTCAAAAGATACAAAGTCAATAATGATAGTACCACATACTTGTGGCACTGCCGCTAAATGTCATATTGGTATAAAGCGCATGTAGAAACTCCATGCTGATGGATATTTGGACTCATTCGATTTCGAATCGGTTGAGACATGCGAACCATGCCTCTTGGGCAAGATGACTAAAGGACCCCGTTGGATGGAGCGGGCAAGTGATTCATTGGAAATGATACGTGTTGATGTATGCAATCTAGTGAGTCTTGTAGCGTGCAGTGGATATCGTTATTTTCTTACCTTCATTGATGATTTGAGTAGATATAGTGTATATTTACTTAATGAAACACAAGTCTGAATCGTTTGAAAGGTTCAAGCAAATTCAGAGTGAAGTTTAAAGATCATCGTGACAAGAAGATAAAAATGACTGCGATATGATCGTGGAGGTGAATATCTGAGTCACGAGTTTGGCATACAACTTAAGACAATGTGAAAGTTGTTTCACAACTAAACGCCACCTGGAACACCATAGTGTGATGGTGTGTCCGAACATCATAGTTATGCTCTATTGGACATGGTGCGTGCTATGATTTCTCTTGTCGTTTTACTACTATAATTTTGGGGTTATGCATTAGAGACAACTACATTCACTTTAAATAGGGCACCATCTAAATCCATTGAGATGACACCATGTGAATTATGGTTTGATAGAAACCTAAGCTGTCATTTCTTAATATTTGGGGATGTGACACTTGTGTGGAAAATGTTTTCACCTAATGAGGTCGAACTCAAGGCGGACAAATTGCATCTTCATAGAATACCCTAAGATCAGTTGGGTGAACCTTCAATCTCAGATCCTAGTGCAAAGTGTTTGTTGCTTAAACGGATCCTTTCTCGAGGAAATGTTTCTCTCGAAAGAATTGAGTGGGAGGAAGATAGAACTTGATGAGGTTGTTAAACCTTTGTTCAACCAGAGAGTAGCGCAGCGCAGAAAGATGTTTCTATGAAGCCTACGTTAGTTGAAGAGGAAGTTAATGATGATGATCATGAAGCTTCAGGATTAAGTTACTATCGAACTTCGTAGGTCGACAAGGATGTGTACTGCTGCTAAGTGGTACGACAACTCTGTCTTGGAGATCATGTTGTTGGACAACGATGAACCTACGAGCTATGGAGAAGCGATGATGGGCCCGGATTCCGACAAATGGTTAGAGGCCATGAAATCCGAGATAGGATCCATGTATGAAAACCAAGTGTAGACTTTGGTAGACTTGCTCGTTGGACGGCAGGTCGTTGAGTACAAATGGATCTTTAAAATGAAGACAGACACTGATGGTGAATGTCACTATTTGTAAAGCTCGACTTGTTGCAAAGATGTTTGTGACAAGTTCAAGGAGTTGACTACGACGAGACTTTCTCACTCGTAGTGGTGCTAAAGTCTGTTGGAATTATGTTAGGAGTTGCTGTGTTTTCAATTATGAAATCTGGCAGATGGATGTCAAAACATCGTTTCCTTAACGGTTTACTTGAGGAAAGGTTGTATGTGATACAACCAGAAGGTTTTGTGAGGCCTAAGGATGCTAAAAGGGGTGCAAGCTTCGGTGATCCTTCCATGGACCAAAGCAAGCATCTCGGAGTTGGAATATACGCTTTGATGAGGTGATCAAAGTTTTGATGTTTATACAAAGTTTACGAGAAACTTGTATTTGCAATAAAGTGAGTGGGAAGACTATAGAATTTCTGATAAGTATATGTGGATGACATATTGTTGATCAGAAATAATGTAGAGTTTTTGGAAAGCATAAAACGGTCATTTGGAAAGTGATTTTCAAAGGAAGACCTGGATGAAGCTACCAAATTGTTGAGCATCAAAATCTATGGAGATAGATCAAGATGCTCGATGAGACTTTCAATGAGTGCATACCTTGACAAGATTTTGAAAGAGTTCAAAATGGATCAGTCAGAGAAAGAGTTCTCGCCTGATTTGTAAGGTGTGAAAGTTGAGTGAGACTCAAAGCTCGACAACGGTAGAAGAAAGAGAAAGGACGAACGTAGTTCCCTATGCCTTCGCCATAGGCTCTATATTATGCCATGCTGTGTACCGCACTTGTGTGTGCCTTGCCATGAGTCCGTCAGAGGGTACAAGAGTGAACCAGGAGTGGATCACTGGACAGTGATCAAGATTATCCTCAGCAACTAAGAGACTAAGGAGATGTTTCTCGATTATGGAGGTGATAGAGAGTTTGTCGTAAGGAGTTACGTCGATACAAGCTTTAACACTAATCCGGATGACTCGTAGTAGCAATCTGGATACGTATAGTGGAGCAGCCATTTGGAAATAGTACCAAGTGGAGTGTGGTAGCAGTGTTTACGGTTTGACATAGAGATTTGCAAAGTACACACGGATCTGAATATCGCAGACCCGTTGACTATAAGACCTCTCTCACATGCAAAGCATGATCGAGCCCCAGAACTCATTGGGTGTTAGATTCATAACAATGTGAATCACATGGTGATGTGAACTAGATTATTGACTCTAGTGCAAGTGGGAGACTGTTGGAAATATGCCCTAGAGGCAATAATAAATTAGTTATTATCATATTTCCTTGTTCATGATAATCGTTTATTATCCATGCTATAATTGTATTGATCGGAGACTTAAATGCATGTGTGGATACATAGACAAAACCATGTCCCTAATATGCCTCTAATGGACTAGCTCGTTGATCAAAGGATGGTTAAGGTTTCCTAGCCATGGACATGAGATGTCATTTGATAACGGGATCACATCATTAGGAGAATGATGTGATGGATAAGACCCAAACTATAAACATAGCATATGATTGTGTCAGTTTATTGCTACTATTTTCTGCATGTCAAGTATATGTTCCTATGACCATGAGATCATGCAACTCACGGATATCGGAGGAGTGCCTTGTGTGTATCAAACGTTGCAACGTAACTGGGTGACTATAAAGGTGCTCTATAGGTATCTCCGATGGTGTCTGTTGAGTTGGCATGGATCGAGACTGGGATTTGTTACTCCGTGTGACGGAGAGGTATCTCAGGGCCCACTCGGTAATACAACATCACAACAAGCCTTGCAAGCAATGTGGCTAAGTGTTAGTCACGAGATCTTGTATTACGGAACGAGTAAAGAGACTTGCCAGTAACGAGGTTGAACTAGGTATGGAGATACCGACGATCGAATCTCGGGCAAGTAACATACCGAAGAACAAAGGGAACGTTATACGGGATTAACTGAATCCTTGACATAGAGGTTCGACCGATAAAGATCTTCGTAGAATATGTAGGAACCAATGTGGAAGTCCAGGTCCCGCCATTGGTTATTGACCGTAGAGGTGTCTCGGTCATGTGTACATAGTTCTCGAACCCGCAGGGTCTGCACACTTAAGGTTCGGTGACGTTTCGATAGTGTAGAGTTATGTATGGTGGTGACCGAAGTTTGTTCGGAGTCTCGGATGATATCCTGGATGTCATGAGGAGCTTCGGAATGGTCCGGAGGTAAAGATTCATATATAGGAAGTCCCAGTTTGGTTTCCGGAAAAGTTTCGGGCTCATCGGTAGTGTTTCGGGGAGTGCCGGTAGTGTACCGGGAGTGCCGGTAGTGTACCGGGAGGCCTCCTGGAGGGGTATTTCGACCCCAAGAGGTCCATGGGCTGTGGGAGAATAATAACCAGCCCTTAGTGGGCTGGGAAAACAGCCACAAAGGCCCATGGCACAGGAGAGAAAGTCCTAAAGCAAAAAGTGGAAAATCAGCCAATAGGAGGCAATCCTACTCCAGCTAGGATTGGAGGTGAAGTAGGATTGCTTCCCACCTCCTATTTCGACCGACCCAAAGGCCTTGGATGCCTCTCCTCTCCTCTCCTCCTATATATACTAGTGGATTGGGTGGTTTTTGGACAGAATTTCCGGCCACGTGCTACCCGTTACACGGGTGCATAGTTTCTCCTCTAGATCGGTTTTCTCCATCGCTTAGGCGAAGCCCTGCCGAAATTGCTCCACCACCATCACCGGAGCGCCGTCACGCTGCCGGTGAACTCTCTCTCCTCTCCACCTCCTCACGCTGGATCGATATGGTGGAGATCGTCATGAAGCTGCACGTGTGCTGAACTCGGAGGTGCCGTCCGTTCGGCGCTAGATCGGAAGGACCGTGATCGAGATCGCGAGACGGTTCGTGATGTGATCACGAAACGGATCGTGATGAGTTCGCGGGACAGATCGTGATCAAGATCGTGAGACGGATCGTGATGAGTTCGCGGGACGGATCATGATGTGTTCGCGGGACGGTTCGTGATTGGATCGTGGGACGCTCGGCGATTTGGATCGCGAAAAAGTTCGACTACACCAACCGCGTTTCTTAACGCTTCCCGCTTAGCGATCTACAAGGGTACGTAGATCCACTCTCCCTCTCGTAGATGCTCATCACCATGGATAGGTTTGCGTGTGTGTAGGAAATTTTTTGTTTCCCATGCGACGTTCCCCCAACACATGCCTCTATACGTAGCTGCTAACACAGCAGAACCAAAACTCCTTTGCACAATGTTCTCCGGGGAACGTGCGTTAGCTATCTCTCATGCAACACCGATGAGTCGTGCATCTATAGTGGTCACGTGGTTCTCCGTGAACATCGTCTTGCCAAACAACCACATAATATATGCCTCTAGGTACCGGTCAATCTATGCCTCTGACAACTGAACAGTGGGATATCCTAAGGCGACAATCTGAAACTGACTCAACCATCTGAAAAGAGTCCCGTGCCGATCGTTGCCTAGCACCGTGGTAGTTGGCACCGCAGCCAGAAAATAGGCATGCATAGATGCTAGCCAACCAGTTTCTACCTCTAAAGGTCCTATGGGAGCACTGGCCACAGGTAATCCTAACAAGTAAGACACATCCTCTAAAGTAGGAGCCATCTCTCCCTAGGAAAAGTGAAACGTATGTGTCTCTGCTCTCCATCTATCTACTAGGCAGGTAAGGAGTGACCTGTCGTAAGAGAAGCGTGATACTTGCCTCTTGTGCAACTGCATTGGTTCACCTGCTTCATCCAAGTCTGGGTGATCAACCCACTCATCTACTGTACCATCAACCAGTCGTGCCAAGGATAGAAGTCCATCCCAATTTAACCTACAAAATAAATAGCATGTAGCTGACAATTAGCTTCTATCAAAACGATGTCGAACATAGTAAGTGATTATACCGACACATACCTATCAACCCATGAAGGTTGTATCATCCAGTTAGACTTTGGGGTGCGAGTGATCAACACGTCTAAGTTCGTGCCCGATTCCGTAAGTGCGCCTCGGTGCCCTCTATCGATATTACCATTAAGCAACGGATACGAAGCCATATCTGCAATTAGAACATAGTCCACACATATTACAAAATAAAACATAGGTGTTTTCATATTACAAATAAAAACATAGTCTCACATATTACATATTAAAACATAGCCCCACATATTACATATTAAAACATAGTCCCACATATTACACATTAAAACTTAGTGCACACATATTACAAATAAAAATATGGTTCGACATATTACATATTAAAACATAGTCCCACAGATTATGTAGCTTCTGAGTTATTCATTCCTCGTCCGCCACTTCGGCGTCGAGATCCACATCCACCACGACTGCCAGGACCTCCTCTTGCAACTGTTGTTGCAGTCGTCGATGTGGAAGCACTCGTCGATGTGGAAGCACCGTCTTTCTTCAGGTTGGGGCAATATTTCATCCTATGCCCATAAGCCGCGCAGAGCAAACGTTGTCCGGTTGCTCCACCAGCTTCAGATTGGTCCATATTATTTCGGATGCGTTTTACCTTATGCCTGCCCCTGCTAGTTCGCCGTAGTCCAGGATCCGGGATGTATACTCTATCACCATCGTTTACCTTGTTGAAATTGCCGACGACTCTAAACCCTATCATCTCACCTGTCCAGACATTGAGTACTGGCTCTTTTGAATAGTACGATGACACGAAGTAGATAGCGTCCAACTTAATCTGGCCACAGGCAGCCAACACATATGAGCAAGGCAGGTGCAATAACTACGGTTTGTTGCATGTACACTCACAAGTTGGATAAAATTCTACTCCAATTTTAGCCTCATGCGTCTTCACCTCATTTGCAAAACCAAAACCATCTGTAGGAAGCTGAATCTCATACCTCCTTTTCTCATTACCTATGAGTGTGACAGTGTGCTTTTTTGCTTTCTTTATCTTCTCAGCCATGTACTCCATGACACAGATACAATAAGGAGTGTTCTGATTATCTGCAATATGCTTGTTTGCTAACTCGTGCCTTTCTCTGAAATATCTCACAGTGCCATGGAATACACCCTCCACAACAACTGTTAGTGGTAATGCTCTATTCCCTCTGAGTACAAAGTTATAGATCTCTGCAAGATTGGTTGTCATGTGGACATACCTAGCTCCATGGGTGTCATGTAGCAAAGACCAATTCACTGGACGCTCTTTCTCTATCCACTCAGCAAAATTCTTTATTGCCCTGGCCTTCTTTCTCTTCGTATTAGGAGGGTCAATTGCTGACAAGTCACAAAGACCAACTGGCTCCTCAAGCTCCGCAATGAGTGTTGTTAATTTAACCTGGTATTTTTCCATTTTCTTCCTAGCAAGGACCTGCTTCTTAGTGAACTCATCTAATTTTGACCAAATAAAATTGTATTTGCGCCGCTGGTTCTGCTTGCATAACTTTTTGAACAAGTTCATTAACCGTTTGTTCTTGAACTGTGAGAAAAAATTTGCACCCAGATGGCGCATGCACCACCGGCTTTGCAAGTCCTTCCAAGGTGTTAGCTCATCAGCAGTTGGATTACTCAGTGTCTTCACGACCTTCAATATACCGGGATGTCTGTCATGAATGAGACACACATTTGATCGGTCCTTCACGATCGCAATTTTAACTTGCCGGAAGAACCATACCTTGCTCGGAAAGTTCTCACCCTCCACAAATGGCATGGCTAGTGGGATGATTTGGTTGTTCCCGTCCACACCAATAGCAGTCAGGATTTGCCCTTTATACTGACCAGTCAGGAATGTACCATCCATAAACATCACAGGAGGACAATGCCTGAAAGCTTTGATGCACATACTGAAAGAGAAGAATACTCGTTTCAATACCTTGTAATCTGATATACTATCCAACCTCGTGTGTTGAATGTTAACATAAGTGTCGGGATTCCTCTCCTTCAGTATGTCAAGGAGACAGACAACATTATCATATGAGTCGAAGAACATTCCAAACCTTTCCTCCATAGCCTTCTGCTTAGCCCTCCAAGCCTTCCCATATGGAATGTCATAATTCCATCTGACCTTCACTGTTGTCTGGATGTGTTTTGCTTCCATATCTTTCTTCTCCACTATCTCAGTATACATGAGTTGCGCTATGAGAGTTGAAGTAAAGTTTGGATGATGAACCAACATGTTTTTTCCTCACACAATTATGCGGGACAACATTTTTCACAACCCAGTGGATGTTATACTTTGGCACGTGGTCGTGCACCTTCGCAGGACAACCTGATTCAACACACTTCACGATATATTTCGTTGGACTAGATATGTGTGTCCAGAAAACCCTGTGTGTAGACATAGCCCACTTTATCACCGCATATTTCATTTTTTTTGGGTGTCAAACGTAGCCCCGATCTGGACTTGGTTCAGATTATATTGCCATCGTTGACAGTAAAGCCGGCGGATATGTCCTGCTCCCATGCAGCAGGAATTGGTACCTCCTCCTCATCCTCAGAATTTTCACAATCAAGTTCCTCTGCAATCCCATCCTCGTCCTCTTCCTCTGTCACCCTCTGCATTTCATTGCCTTCCTCATCCCCATCAGCAACACCAGATGCAGCTAATACTATCGACTGAATACTTTGCCCAACAGCATGACCACTAACATTGTGTGGCACATGATCTGACTCTTTCTCGGCTTGGCTAGCATTCACATCCGGTGGCTGTGACCCGGTTACATAAATCTCGTTATCCACTTGACTACTCTGGCCTCGTTCATACCCCACGTTGGGTGGTACAATATTCTCCTCCTTCGCCACTAGTTGCACTAGGGCATACGGATGGATTCTTCGGTCTCTGGAACGACTTAACAGAGATAACCAATGTTGGCTCCTATCTATCGGAATCAACTCTCACTTGACATTTTTACAGGATTTGGTCCACAATGCATGAATACCGACGGAACAAACTTCAGGATCCAGACCAAAACTAGTAGTCAACCAGTGCTTCAACTACCTAATGTCCAGTCTGTCCGGGTCTGAAAGTGTCATCTCGCCTTTTTTAAACTAGCTAAGATCAACCCCCAACTCATTATATCAAACATTATCAGGGCCGTAATACACAGTGAAATTCACGGATTCAGACATTTTCACGTGTCAGACATTGCCATCTTCTTATTATTCACAACGAATAAATCTACACTAAAATAAACGTACGCTAAAATATACCTACGTATACTAAATAAACTTACACTAAAATGAACTTCACTAAAATAAACCTACACTAAAATATACTCACATACACTAAATAAACCTACACTAAAATATACTCACGTACACTAAATAAACCTACACTAATATGACTACACTAACTAAACCTACACTATTAAAACAAACACTAAAATCACTACATTAATAAAAGTAACCTAAACCAATTTTACGTACATTAAAAAACTAACAGAAAACTAACCTAAACTAACAAAAAAATGTATACCTTCGACGCGTGTGTGCCCTTCTTCTTCCTCTTCCACCACTCCACCTTCTCACCATTCACACCTCCACCATCCCACCATATCTCCTCCAAACGAACAACACACTACACTAGTAGAAAACGGGGCTTTCGTCACAGCTCGATCTACACATTAGTCCCGGTTGCCTTACGAACCGGGACTAATGTGAGCATTAGTCCTGGTTCGAGCGGCCAAGGTGTCGGTCAAGCATTAGTCCTAGTTCGAGCGGGACCTTTAGTCCTGGTTGGAGACACGAACCGGGACTAAAGGGGCTGATACCCTTTAGTCCCGGTTCATATCTCCAACTGGGACTAAAGGAGAAGCCTTTAGTCTCGGTTGGAGACACGAACTGGGACTAAAGGGGTTAGGGCTTTAGTCCCGGTTCGTATCTCCAACCGGGACTAAAGGCTAGACCTTTGAATCCTGATTAGAGATACCAACCGGTAGTAAAGGATTTTGAAAGTTTTTTTCTATTTTTTCTATTTGTTTTCTGTTTTTAGTTTCTGTTTTAAATTGCTTATATATTTTAGGATATTTGATGTTTTGAGTTATTCTTTTTGCATTAGATTCAAAATTTTGTCTAGTTTGTGTTTGTGCAATTAGTTTTCAAATTTGAATGGTTTAAACTTGAATTTGTTCAAATTTGCTTCAAACCCCAGATTGTGAATAACTTGAGTTTAAAAATAGTTTTAAATTTAATTCTTTTTTCTCCTAGGCACATGTTAGATGGTGAATGTTGAATGCACAAAAAGTATGGAGTTGAGATAAGTTTAAAAAAATGAAATGCCTTTGTAACAGATGATTTTTCGTCCAAAACTCTAATACTTCGAAAGGGATTGTCCAGTTTGTACACGAAGTGCATCTAGTTTTTACAATAACCCTCTCAACTTTTTAGCACATGCTATTTGGATGAAATAATTATACCATGCCAAGTTTCAACCTTTGTAGAGTTCATTTGTAGTGCTTTTCAGTTTCAGGGTCATTTAGCTTAAAATTTTTAATAACTGCATGAAAAATAGCGAATGAAGTGGGAAATGGCTGAAAATTGATGAGTGGCTTTGAATGGTGCGTGTTGAACGCACAAAAACTCTGGAGTTTAAATAAGTTGTAAAAAACGAAATGCCTTTGTAACAGATGAGTTTTCGTCCAAAACCATGATACCATGCCAAGTTTCAACCTTTTCAGAGTTCATTTGTAGTGCTTTTCAATTTCAGGGTCATTTAGCTCAAAAAATTATTAAATGTATGAAAAATAGCGAATGAAGTGGGAAGGTTTGAAAATTGATAATGTGGCTTTGGATGGTGCATGTTGAACGCATAAAAAGTCTGGAGTTGAAACAAGATTAAAAAAAGTGTTATGAAAAAGTAAAACGGCTATAACTTTTGCATACGATGTCGAGAAAAAGTGTTATGGAAAATATTTTTTAATAAATGATGTCATATTTGGATTCCTCACGTTTTTCTGATAATAATGGATATATTATTTGTTGAATTTCGATTTACAGATTTACAGATATTAATTATGCAATATTAAATGAATAAATTGCAAAAAATAAATAAAATAATATTATTACTTATTTTATTTTCATTGAAATTCAATATTATTATTAATCATTTATTGTTGTTTATTTTAATAATTGTTTGGAATTCAAAAAATTAAATCATGTTACATCAAGACCCAAGGGTTAATATGATTGATAGCTTACTATTGTTAAGAAAACAACAAGTGCAAACTTGGAAACTAGGGGTGATAGAACTCGGAAGTTAAGTGTGCTCGGGTTGGAGCAGTGAGAGGATGGGTGACCGGCCGGGAAGTTAGACGATTTGGAATGAGGGGTGATTAGAGATTAAATTGTCAAATAATTCAAAGATTTAAAAAAAATAAAAATAATAAAAATTATTTTAAAAAATACCTTTAGTACTGGTTGGTAACACCAACCGGGACTAAAGGTCTCGCTCTAGAAAGCTGCCACGCGGAGCCCCGGGACAAAAGGCCCGTTTTCTGCTAGTGCTACCACATTGCAAAAAATGAGACCGTAGGGCGGGGGAGACGAAGACGATCTATTGTTTCAGTGGATTGAAACGGAAAATGGGTGGATGTAAAAGGAGATCAAGGAGGGGTGATTTTCGGTCAAGAAACTAGCAACAGGGAGAGAAAGAACGAGGCAGGAGGAGGAAGAAGAGGGAGCCGGCGCGTCGGGCCTTATCAGGGGCTCTTCGGCCTCCTGGCGGCCGACGGGCCCTCTTCGGCCTGGCGCGGGCCGACGGCCAGCTCTTCGGCCTCCCATAGGCCGATGGGCCCTCTTCGGCCCAACAAAAGCCGACCAGTCCCCCGTCGGCCCAGCGTAGGCCGACGGGGTACTATTTTTGATTTTTTTTTAAATGGACATACTTTTTTCAAATTTGGTATAATTTTCGTACTACTTTTGAAAAAAATTCCTCTCCCTATCTCTCTCTACACACACCAAAAACGATGTGAATATATATTTTTGGGTGGTTTTGAGCTCCTTACATGTGCTTGGATGGATGGATGTAGCTCATGGAGGCGGCTGCAACTCAGTGCACACTGGATAACGCAGCAGCTCAGCCATGGAGTATTATTTATGGACCATGCATGAGGAAGGGGTGGACGGATTGATTGAACCCATCATAGAATCCGTGATGGGTAGATCGCTGTCCTTACTCCAACGCGGAAATTCACAGTGGCATGCAAGTGATGAGGTACTCACCTGTCACACTATCCACAACAATGAGAGTTACATAAACAGTAATATAAATGCTATCTAAGCGAAAAATATGATATGATAACTAATTAATGAAAGTTACATAGTTAGTTATTAATACTATGAGTATCATAACACATACTAAGACAAAATAACTTTATAAACTAATAAACGAAAGGCTCAACGTTGCTAACCTTATGTTACTACCACTGTGGAGGTAATAACTTAGACTGGTAGCATATGCATGTTACTGCTCTATGCTACTTTTCATTGTAGGTAGTCTCAAACCCCGTCAGACACTCAATTTGCCTTGGGATTTGTGAAATAGTCGAATCTCGCATAAGGGCACAGTAACAAAAGAAAACCCCTAAAAGGCTTTAAGTTTTAACCATGAAATTTACATATGAAGACGCCTAGTTTCAACAAGTTTCATAGATATAATTTTAAGCAATTTTTTTGTCACCCTAGACAAAAGATGATTGTTTTTTATCAGTCGCTTGTACTATGTTTTAACATTGAAACTGAACATATTCTTTTAAAAGTCATCAAAATATATTCAAAATAAATCTTATTGAAAAAAGTTGATCACGAGAAACACGAATATAGAAAAAACTTAATTTGGAATTTTCATGTTAATGATACTCCCTTCAGTTCACGATGTAGAGCGTCCACACTTTTCGAGATTCAAATTTAACCATAAATTAATCAATAATGAGCAACTGCGAAGGAAGCAAAAATTATATGATTAAAATGTTATTTCAGCATCGGGGTTATCGATCCTTGAAATGCTGGCAGAAACATATTGCCGTCATATATACCATTTTCGTAGAGAATTGTTGCTTCCCTCATTGTAGTACGTATGCAACATGTAGAATGTCAACATCTGTACATATATGCAGCATGGCAATACATCATTCAGTGCGTTGCCGTATTCGAGATCTTCATGGCGCAGGCAGAGCTAGCGGGGTACCCTGGTGGTTCCCCATTAGTTGATCTAGTGGACATATTATTGTTGGCACATGCCATGTGAGTGAAGGCTGAGCTAGCGATGGATCTTATGCATGCATGATGATGTCCGACCAGAACTGGGGAGAAATAAATCCAACCACAACGAGGGAGAGAAAAACACTACTCCCACTTGAGACAAGGACGTGCATGTGAAGAAGAAATTTCCTCCCCTATCATTTGTGAGCTTTGAACTGTTACTTCAAGAGGCATGCATGAGCCTCTGAATATATATTTTTGTCGTGAAAACATTGCAAAAAGAAAGAGAGGATAAATTGTGCAGTTCATTTGATGGTGTGATATAATTACTATACTGCAATGTACATCTCGGGATGACATGCTTCATCGATCTCGTCTAGACATGAGACAGCTTTGCGTATGTTTGTTTGTGCACTACCGGTACCAGTAGCTAGCTTGGTTGCAGAAAGTTGGTAGCCATGGGTGGATGCACAACCGACGCTAAGGCTGGTGCTACCATTTTAGGGGCGTGGCACATGATAGATCACCACTGGAATGGAGTGGGTGCTGGAAAAGTCACCACTCTAAAGCCCCTGATAATGTCACCTACCTACCAGTCTGTGTGGGTGCCTGTGTGTCCATGGACGGTGTTGGAGATTGGTTAAAAGATATTGCACACTGGATGGGTGGACATTTGAGGGGAGAGCATTTGGAGTTCCATCCATGTATTGTTCTTTTGTGATGCGTGCTTGATTTTGTTCCTTGCTGCCCTCTGCTAGGTTTCACGTACTCCCAAGTTCCAACTCATGTACAGATGTCTCAGTAAAACGAAAGCGTAAAATATGCTCATGATCGAGACGTGCGACCCACCGGTACCAGTGCCACCGATCGAGATGAACCACAACTCTCTCTGGGCGACGGCACATGGGCCTCGCCCTCGGTGGTTGTAGACGTCAAGCCCGGTACGGCGATCCACGGCGACGGCCAGTACGTCGGATTCCTCCAAAATGGTACTTCTAAAATGGACTACTTGCATAGAGTGGACGTGCTGCATGCACCGGCAGCTGCACGCAGATATCCATATCCAACCCCACGCCATTGCGAAGTGATCCGCGCAGTATACGTTGTGGAAACGGGAAAATGCCCCACACATCATTACATACTTATTACATACTTAGAACAACTCTAACGCACGACCCCAAATCGTCAGCCCATGTCCGTTTGAAAGTAAATATACATAAACCGCGGCCCAACGCGTGAAAGCAAATGGACAAATGTTCGTTGTTGGTCTGTTTTCAATCATTTTTGGCGTAAGGCCAAATCCAACGCACGACCCTAAACGAACGTCCGTTTTGTTCAGATTTTGTCCATTTCAGAATGGGAATGGGGCTCTGTCCGTTCGAATTTTCGTTTGCTCCCAATGCGCGGCCGCATCTTGGACCCATTTTATCCGTCGGTCAGGGCAATTGCAATAAAAATCAAGCATAGTACAATTTAGTTCAAATCATACGAAATAAATGTTTCCATGTCTGAAATAGTCTTTTATTACAACCCAATTAAAATTTTGAAAATATAAAATAGTCTTACAAAACCACTCATAGTAGTTTCTGCGCACGTACAGAGATTAAACTGATAGATCTACTCATTGCCAATATGTATCCACATGTGGTCAACTAAGCCATCCTGCAGCTGCTTATGAGTGTTCCGGTCACGCATATCACGATGAAATTGAATGAACGGTTGAAAAGTGGTAGGAGGTGGGTGGTCAGACTCAACATTCTCATCCTAAAAATCAAATCCTTGGTCGTAGATGCTGCCATGACGTTCATCCTCAACGATCATGTTGTGCATGATCACACAAACGGTCGTCTCCTTCCAAAGCTTCTGAGTGCTCCATGTTAATGCAGAACGATACCCCATCAAGATTGAAGCACATCAAATGCACGCTCCACATCTTTTCTAACACTCTCCTGCTTTTGGGCAAACCTTTGTCTTTTCTCTCATTGTGGATTGGGTGGGTATGGTCTTCACAACAGTTGACCACTTGGGATAAATATCATCATCAATGTAATATCTCTTGTTATAATATTGGCCATTGATCTCAAAGTTGACCTCCGGGCAGTGGCCTTCCGCAAGCCTTGCAAACACTGGAGAATGCTGAAGAACGTTAATATCATTGTGAGAACCAGTCATGCCAAAGAAATAATGCCATATCCACAGATCTTGTGAAGCCACCGCTTCTAGTATGACAATGACACCTTTCACATGCCCCTTGTACTGCCCCTGCCAAGCAAATGGACAGTTTTTCCACTTCCAGTGCATACAATGAATACTACCAAGCATGCCCGGAAAACCCCTCTCTGCATTGATCGTCAATAACGTCTCTGTATCTGCGGCATTTGGCTCTCTCAGGTATTCGGGGCCAAACACAGTCACCACGGCCTAGAAGAAAATGTACATTGATTGCAAACAGGTGGACTCACTCATACGAACGTATTCATCCATAAGATCACCAGGAATTCCATATGCAAGCATGCAAATAGCCGCAGTGCATTTTGATAAGAAGAGAAGGCAAGTTTTCCAAGGGCATCCTCTTTGCATTCAAAGTAAGGATCATATGCTACAAGTGCCTCCCGGACACGATTGAACACATGCCTCCTCATTCGAAAACAACGACGAAATTGACGCGGTTTGTAAATCATGTGAGTTTGAAGTGCTTGAGCGTGACTTCTCATTGTGTCCAATGTGTTTGCATTGACATGTTTAGGAGCGAATGACGTGTGTTCTGTTAAATTTTTTTCACAGCTTACGTAGAAATTTCTAGAGGACTGTAGAAATATTAGGGGCAGACCGCAGACACCATCGCACATTGTTGGCCCCTTGCTTCTCCCTTTCTCCTTCAGCAATGTGTTCTTCCCCGCGACCTCTCCCACAACCGCTTCCCTCACCTCTTCTCTCCATGCATCTCCCCCATCTCTGGCCAGGCATGGGGCTCGCAGCCACAAACCCCAGGTCTCACCCAAAGCCGGCCATGGGAGTTGGTGCACTACGATGACCGGAACACATGCCGCACCGGGTGAAGGGATGCGGCGCCGCCGTGCCCCGATCCGTGCCAGCACGTTGGGACGATGGAGGTTCGGCGTTGCGTGCCTAGGGGAGTGCGACAGGGTGGGTGCCCCTGTCACCGATGAAGGGAGGAAAACACTGAGGGTGGGCACGAGCGTTGCGCAGGTCGCGACCCTGCTGTGCAGCAACCCTTTTCCCCAAATCCAATTCTCTCTCTCAATTTTTTTCATCACCGCCAATGGTGTCGTCGTCATTTGTCATCAGGCATATCCACGACAAGAAGCGACAACATGAGCGCTGTATTGTTCGCCAGGCGACATAAATAGCCGGACTAGGTTCCACGGGTAGCACGCTGGAGGGACGGCATGCGGCAACATGAGTTCGTTCTCATCGTTGAAATGGTGGAGGCGCCCGTTAGAATGGGCTTCATTTTTTTTTTGCCAATTCTTGCAACATCTGTGGTGGTCATTTTTTGTTAGCCACACTCATTGTGACGGCCACACTTTACCTAAGCTTAGTTTTGATAAAATCAGTCATGAACCAAACATGCCCTTAAATCCCGGATCTCTTTAAAACAATGGAACACATTTATTTATTTCGTCGAATTAATGTTAGGGCATTTCTAACTGAATCCTTATCTGACGTTAGAGCAGTAAAAGGTTGGGTTTATTTACTTCTCTGACGCTCACCTAACCGAACTCCAACACACGTTCTCGGCGATGGAGTAAGATATCTTCACTCTCCTCGCCTCCTCCGCCTCTCCTCCTCTCCCTCCCTCCCTGTCGCCGACCTCTCCCCAGCCATTCACCGCCGCCCCCTCTCCTCCCAATTGTCAGTCGCGGTGACCGGAGGTCCCTGCCGCCGATCCACAACGCGGATACGCGCCGCCAGGCAAGCCGCGCGTCCTCCATCGGATCCGGATCCTCCTCAAGAAGCCGCCACCGCCGCCGCGACGATGCCGTCTCTCCGCCCCGCTACTCTGGTTTCTCCAACCTCCTCGCGTCGCGGCAACCGTAGAGGCAATTCCACTGCGTGCGGCTGTGATGGTGGGGGACTTGGGTGACGGAGATCACAGACAGAAAGACCCATCGACGCCATTGGCTCGGGTCCTTCCATGTGGTCGATTGAGACCTACCCACATCCATCTTCTTCATTCTGGGTCTGGCCAGTGGCGGTTAACTCCTCTGCAAAATCTGAACTCTAAACAATGAGTAAATAGTTCACTGCATCAAACGATCCAGGAAGCAGATTCATTAACTAATCGCACGATCAGATTTAGCCTAACCTGTCCCGACAAGGAGGTTGTGGCACTTCTTTACTCGGGTGCATAGCTGTGCATGTTCTGAAACTCTAGTAGTGCGAGCTGCATGTTTGGAGCGCAACGAGTAGAGCAGCGGCTGCCGTGCAGGTGCGCCCAGGCTCCTTATCCGTGCAAGATCACGTGTCCCATCCATCAATCATCAACTCATGAAAATTTTGAAATCTTTGGTTTCCTTTTCCTCCGGCTCTCTCTCTCTCTCTCTCTCTCTCACACACACACACACACACACACACACACAAAACGATGTGAATTTCAATTTATCGGACTATCTTTCGTAGTTTTTAATTTCTTAGATGTCCTTGGATGAATGGATGGATGAAAGTAATCGAGGTGGCTGAAGGTCAGTGCACACTGGACAATGCATATGTGTTTCAATGCAAGAGAGTGATGGATAGATTGATTGAACACATCAGAGAATACGTGATGGGTCGATCGCTCTCCTTTAGTCACCCCTATACATCTAGCCGTGAAACGATGACAGAAACACGTAGGCTCCATGTATACCATCAGAGAATTTTACTCCTTTATCTATAAGAACAATCGGACCTCTCATACTCGTCTCAAACGCCCGGACAAGCTGTTCGGTCATTGACCGGTCAAGAAATTTTCACCCAGCCGGGCGGTTCAAACGGACCTCAAACGTCCGAATCGACTGGCAACACTCGTATCCAGTCCAAATATGAGACGGATATAGCGGCGCACGGGCGTGCCCGCCACATCGGTATGACGATGGGGTCCCATGCGAAGTCGTACGAAAACCCGACGGTCCGACGAATGCCTCATATGTTGCCACGGTTTGAAAGTTGCATGGCGCCGTTCCGACTCGTCGCCCGAGGCCAAATCCGGCTATTTATGCCGGCCAACATCCGCCAGCCATGGCACATCCTCCTCCCTCTCTACGCCGCCACCCGAACTCGTCCGCCTCCTCTTCCCCGCTCTCCCATGCTCTCCAGCGTCGACATGGTCCAGCGTAAGATCACCACCTACATGATGATCACGCTGGAGCGTCAGATGCATATCGAGACGGAGATCCAGACTAGGTGCGCCGCTAGCATCGCTACGGGTCTGCCTCCGGACTCAACAGAGCTGGAGGAGGAGGAGCGAAAGCCAAAGGAGAAGGAGGGAGAACAGCTGCCGGAGCCGATGAAGGTGGCGGATCTGGAGGAAGATGAGGCGGAGCAGCCTCCGGGGTTAAACATGGTGGAGGCAGATGCGGAGTTCGCCATCGCCCTAGCTGAGGAGATGGCGGAACAGTAGGCCATCCTTGAGTCCATCTAGGATAAGGCGGAGGTGAAGGCCAACTGGAGTTCATCCGACAGAAGCAGGTGGAGGCCGATGCCCTCTTAGACGAACTCGACATGGAGATAGCGATGGAAAAGGCCGAAGCGGAATAGCCGGAGGCACCGTAGGAGACGGAGCTGCAGCTGCCGCGCATATACCCGCCGACACTCTTTAATCCATTTATAAAAATTCACCACAAAACAGATTCAGAACTATTTGATTTTTATTCATTTTTGGATTTTATTGTTCATCACAAGCTTAAATTAGCTCACGAGCAGAAGGTGACTTTCGCCAAAAAGTTTGTTTCTCGCACCGTGAGTGTTGTACATGTATCACTCTGTGTGTGGTTCGCAGTTACTGAGTTTTTTTTTTTAAAGTTTTTGGAGACCTGCCCCTCCCCCCACCCACACGCACATAGCTGCCACGATCACGGGATTTGTGCCTCTAATCACGGGATTTTCAAGAGGCATAGTCATTAGATGAGCTTCTTCTCCTCCCTTTTGTCTTTTTTTTTCTCCATAAAAACACAGTAAAAGAAAGAGAGTGAAATGCGCAGTGCATTTGTTCGTGTAGGTAAATAACTGATCTCCCCGACATGATCCCATGACAATGCTTTGTGCCTGCCTTACCCTACAACCGAGTCGCCGGTGGGAGGCTAGTGATTACTTAGTACTATTTGTGATGCACTACACGGCTACTAGGGGAGTGTGAGTGTGAGGGAGGGGCACTCACTCGCTTGCATGTCGTACCAAAGTGGGCAGAGGAAATCTTCGATGTGAGTCTATGAATGTGTTTGGTTGCAGGGATATCATTTCAGGAACAAGGATAATCCCTTTTACTGTGGTTGCCATCCGGTGGTTGGGGATACCCCTAACCACTCTAATCTATCCCTCAAACCAAACACATCCTATGGCGCCCCCACCATCCATTCATGGGATGGGTCATATGGGTGCCCGCCAAAACTGAGGCATTTCTCGATCCGTCATGGAATGGCATGCTACGCCGATCTCGGCTTGACACGAGATGGCCATGTGTATGTTTGGTAGTGCACTAGCTAACATTATCGGGGATGGGAAGTTTCTTTGTAGTACGTAGTAGCTTGGTTGCAAAAGGTGGAAAGGCTGGTGCTGCCATCTTAGTGGGATGGCACATGATAGGTCATCACTGGGATGGGGTGGATGTTGGAAAGTCACCACTCCAAAGCACCTCTATCCTGTCACCTACCTACCAGTCTGTGTGGGTGTCTGTGTGTCCATGGATGGAGTTCAAAATTGGACAAAAGATATTGCACTCTGGATATGGATAGATGGATGGACATTTGAGTGGAGAGACGTCACTATTACTTACTAATACTACTACCATCCTACTAGTACGCATTAGGCCATTCCTAGTACGCATGCCCATGTTGTTGATGGTGTGTGTATGTATGTGGTTAGTGACAGCAGTTGTCTAGAGTACAAAGGACAAAAAGGAAAGGAGAGCTTGCTGATTGATGCAGTCGTAGTATAGCTAATTTTATCCCCTGTAACTATTTCCCAAGAACCATAAGAGAAATTTTAACTGGGCGATCCATTTTGTTTACGCGTGTCCGTTTGTTTCGTCACGGACAGAAAACACGGCCCAATGCGCCGACCTAAACGGACGTGTGTCCGTTTTTCGTCTGCCCGCGACTCATTCCAGGCCTAATTTTGGGACGCTTTTGCGTTGGTGCTGACACGAAGCGGCACGCGTGACGCCCGCCTTCTCTTCCCCATGGCCTGCCAGTCGGTGGCTCGTACGCCAGTCGTCTCTTCCTTCTTCACCTCCAAATCACCCCCCGCCCCATCTCTCACCCCCTGCCGCCCACTTTGGCCATTGCCGCCGGCCATCCGCTTGCATACTCATCCTCCTCACCTGTCGGCGCCGCCTAGCTCCGCCAGTTCCTCAGGCTCCTTTCCGACCGAAGTCTCCCACAAATGCCTGCAAGGTGTTCGACGCTTTGTCCAAGGTACCAATGGACTTCGATGATGAGTATTTTTTCTACAACGTTCTTTTGTACACAGATGATTCTTCATCTGGTGATGAGGAGATGGTGGCGGCTGCGTTGGTCGTCAATGACCACGTAAGTATGGAACGGCCGCAGTTTAGGGGCTTCATACCGGGCCACACGCCGACACTGAATCACAACCGGGAGAGTGGCCATTTCCTACCCTGGAAAGACTACTTCGATACCCGAAGTCCTCACTTCAAACATCACATGTTCCGTCGCCGTTTTCGGATGGCTAGACATATTTTCAACCGTATTCGAGAGGGGGTGGTTGCATACGATAAGTATTTCGAGTGCAAGACGGATGCCCTTGAAAAGAATGGCTTCTCCTTTTATCAGAAATGCACCGCTGCCATTCAGATGCTTGCATATGGAGAGTGAGTCCACCTACCTTGAGCCCATGTATAGATTCTGCAGGGATGGCATAGCTGTGTTTGGTCCACAATACTTGAGAGAGCCAACAACTGCCGATACAGCATGGTTGTTGTCGATGAATGCCAGGAGGAGGGTCCCGGGGATGCTTGGTGGCATAGATTGTATGCACTAGAAGTGGAAAAATTGCCCTTCAGTTTGGCAAGGGCAGTATAAGGACCATGTTCGAGCTTGGACTGTCATACATGAGTCGTGGCTTCCCAAGATCTCTGGATTTTGCACGCTTTCTTTGGCACAACGATATCAGTGTGCTCCAGTGATCTCCGGTCTATGCTAGGATGGCAAAAAGCAATTGTCCAGAGGTCAATGTTGAGATCAATGACCACCAATACACCAATGGATACTATCTAGCTGACGTTATCTATCCACAGTGGTCTACTCTTATGAAGACGATCCCCAATCATGTAGAAGAGAAGAGAAAGAGATTTGTCCAAGAGCAAGAGAGTGTTAGAAAAAAATATAGAGTGTGCCTTTGGCGTTCTTCAATCTCGATGGGACATCGTTCGTTATCTTGCTAGAACTTGGAGCACCAAAAAGTTATGGGAGGTGATCGACAACGTGTGTGATCATGCATAACATAATCGTAGAGGATGAGCATCCAGAACATCTCTGCGATCAAGGGTTTGAGTTTCAGGGTGACAATGTTATGCCTATGCATGGAGAAGGGGCAACGTTTGCAGAGTTCGTCGAGTTTCATCATAAGATGCGTGATGGAAATACTCACATGCAGTTGCAAAATGATTTGGTTGAGCATATGTGGATTCATGTCGGCAACCAGTAAATGTATCAGCAACCTTTTCTTTTAAATGTACTAGCAAAAGGGCCCTTGAGTTGCAACGGGAAAAAAATATCACATTTAGCATCAACCATATTTACTTCTTGCCATCCTTTTTCGGGGCACTATTGTCATGTCTTGTATTTCTTTTATGTCGCACATCTCATCTTTTATCGGATCTCTTTTGTGCCACGCGTCCACTTGTTTATTTATTTATAGAGCCCACTTCATATCTTTATCCGGTCATCTCTGATTTTCATACCATGCCATTCCACACCAAAAATTTGAAACGTGTTTGTGATCATAAAACATTAATTTTTTGAAAAATTAAATCAGGTTTTTGTAAACATGATATTTTTGGTAATCCCAAACATTTTTCCGAAGAATCGAAGAATTTCTGAAGTTTTTCAACTGTTCTAAAAAATACGACAATTTTCAAAAACATGAACACTGTTTGAATTTGTGAACAAATTTCATGAGAATGGTATTTGGAATTTCAAAGATAATTTTCAAAAACACATTTTTAAAATCATGATAGATTTTATTAAATTTCAAATAATTTATGAAAGTTTCTTCACATTTGTTAGAAAGGAACTTTTTAAAAAGAAAAAAAAGGACAAAGGAAAAAAGGAAAAGCTAAAAGGAAAATTGTTGGATCTGCTCTGTCGTCGATTCTTATAAAACTTGTGTTGCTATGCACAATATGCATGAGGGCTGCTGAAAATTCTTAAGTAACAAATTCATGAAGCTTTCCCTTTTTCTCTCTAATAAATTTAAGAACATTACACTTTGAGTTTTAAATAACTGCTTATTTTTGGGAGAGTTTAGTTAACTGCTTGCAATCCATATGCGAAAGGAATGTATGCGATATTTTCAATTCTATTTTCCATAAGTTTGTCCTCTTCTATCTTTTTTTTTCAGAACCAGTTCAACATTTCCTTTGAGACCAAACAAATTCGGCATATGCACTTGAGATCAATGAAAGGGATTATGTTGGACAAGAGACTGTTGGTTTTAGATGGTTAGATCAAATCACAGAAGCTATGTGCATACGTGTAAGCCTCAAACAAGCACACATGCTAGTACCTTGATTGATGAACAATAAGCTGGCTAGCACTACGTGCATGTCTAGTAGTAGATGGACGTACGTGAGCTTGAAGAGCTATTGATGAAATCGATCAATCGTCTTTGGCACCTCCGACGCCTCGTCGGAACGTCTTGAGATAAACTCCGCGAAGATACAGATCGATGGATTGATAGCCAAGGGGCGTGTTGCTCCTCGATTTTCTTACTTTATTGTTTTCTTCCCGTTTAATGACTTTACGCATATGAATTAGTATCACCTTGAGAATATATATTTTACAAATACATAAAATTATCTAAACAGGACAAAATAAAAAATACCACCTTACTTTATTAGTAGGTAGGTGTAGATAATACTATTGAATATAATACTATAGATAATAAAAATGGATGACATGATGATGCGAAAGACGTGGTATCACCTGGCCGCAACGTACAATTGAAACACTTTTTTTTCAAGAAAGCGAACGATGGATGTTGTTCCTATTTAGGACTCTGTATCGAGTTGTAAAGTACAAAAAACAACAGAGCCATCTAGTAAACACATATTGCTGGTTAGGTGGGTTGGTTGGTGTTTCTTTGCTCCATCTTTCTGGGCAGGGTTCGAGTCCTGCATAATATACAGTTTATTTTTTTACGAGACCGAAATAAAAGGGCAGCAATTTTTAAACGCAAAGGACGGACGAAAAAAATAAGACAACGTACCAAATGAACCAGATGACGAAAAAACCCGAAAAAACACTCATTCCTTTCATATTAGGTAAAGATTTGAGACATTTTAATGTTAAACTATTGAGATACTTTTTTTGTACTTCTCGAACTATGTAATGTTTTGTATTGCATATTTAATTTAGAAATAAAATTTATTTTCTATGATATTTTTATCAAAGCAATCAAAACTTGACTCGCAAGCATACCGCATGGACAAAAATAGGTCGACGCGTTGAACACACGACCGACCCATTTACAAAAAAAGGACGGACAAGCCGACTCAGACAAATAAAATACGAACGAAGTGTACGTCCGTCTGGGTCGAAAGTTGCTCTAATATCATAGTGAAAGTGAAAGGAGTGCGGTACCATTTTGCAGTTCCAACTGTTGCTGAACTATCCGAACTCCATTTCACGAGGCAAGAGCTGGCATGTGTTAGGGAGGTGAGCACATTCGGAGCCAAATCACCACTGGGTCTATACACCAGTCAGTTGTGCACACACATGGGTGGCCCACCCACAGGATATAGAAATGGAGAGAGCGTAACGGCTAAGCCTTTTTTTATACAAATAATGGCTTACCTAATAAACAGTGAACTTTTCTGTTTTTCTTTGCGGGTGGTAAACAATGAAGTTAAATAGGATCCCAGTAAGCCTGCATTGATCTTTGCTGATGCGTTCTTGATTTGTTCGTTGCTGCCGGCACGGCCCAGGTGCACATGTCATGGACCACCGATTGAGATCCACAACTCGCTCTGAGCGACGGCACATGCGCACCGTGGCGTGCCGCCGTCGGTGGCGCAAACACACGGCGATCGACGGCGACGTCGGTACGTCGGATTCCTCCCTCCGAAATGATTAGCCCGTCGCCATCTCGCCGCAATCATACGCAGCTACATTAGCTTCGACTGGTCATGTGCTCCCTTCTTGTTTCGCTTTCCTCTATATAAGGGGTGGTACAACGACCGTGACAATTGGCTCTTTCTACGTGCCTGCAAGCTGCAGCAAACCAATGGAAACCGGAAGCGTTTTACCCTGCTACATATTCGGGACGTGAAGGAAACTGAGTTATGGCGCGCACCATGATAAGGTGTTCGTTCGTCTATCATTTTCACGGCCGGATGGATTTCCTTGTACCGTGTTTACATTGTTATAAACACTGGACGGCTGGATGAGTGACTCTGAGGAGATTTGCAAGCCACCAAACTATCTGTTATCCACACCAAACTTGCTGCGAGTTCGCACTCAGTTCACCGTTCCGTTTCTCCAGCTCGTCTCGTTTGCTCTTCTGCAAACTCGGCCTTGCCGTGGCCATGTCGCTGTTGAGATCTTCATATCTGATTGTATCGCAGTTAGCTGCAACTCAATAAACACAAAGTTATTGTTTTTTTAGCCTTAGCATATCAATGAACTGCTCACCAGAGAATGCCACTGACTGTTTCAAAATTTCCATTCAGACTGTAACCTAGTCGTCATAACCGTGGCCTGTGAAACACGTTCAATTTATGATTTTTTAGGGGTTGAAGCTTTATGTAAGGATGCGAGTATCTGGCTGTCGTTCCCAGGGAACCACCCAGGAGCGAGCGACTTATTCGCTCGAGAACCCTCCCTCTACACATGTTTCCGTTCGCTATCTATCGGGTAATTTTACCATGCTCCTCCAGTCCCTCTTACCCCCCTCCTTTTACATGAAAAGTAATAAGCTAAGAGTTAATCAAATCAGCGATTCGAATTTATTATGTATTCTAACCTCTCATGTGAAAAAGAGAGGTAAGAGAAACAATGCTAAAATTTTCCCTATCAGAAAGCCCCCCATGTGAACCTTTTTGTCATCGCGTACACAATGCCTGCAAAGCTGGACATGGGCCAGGCCGTATTACGCTGGCTGATTCATCCGAAACAAAATGCAATGCTTTATGTTGTAAAATTTCCATGAAAAAATAAAAAAAGAAACACCAAAGGGAGATGCCATGTTGTAGATCATAAAAAAGTTGCACTCACAAAAAAAAATTGCCATGCTGCAGAGCAATACTATTCACGTACAAAATAAAACAAAAATTAAATTGCAACGATATATATTAAAATAATTCTAGTAGTCACATCAAAATTATTGGGGAGTTGTTTCTCTAAAGCATGGCATTTTTTGTAAATAAAATTGGTCATCACATATCTAGTTTATTGGAAAAATGTTTTTCATATGAAATTAATGGCAAAAACATGCACTAAATTATGAAAAACTCACAATAAAATCAAAATTACCCTAGAAATTTAAAATAATTTACAATGGTATAAAAATTCAATTACCATGGTTCATTCAATAATTTTTCCGTGGTATGAAAAATAATTTTTACATGATCAAAAGTAACGTATCGAAAGAATTTACCGTGGTACGTACAATAATAATTTCCATGTGCAGGCAATAAACTTTTCTATGGACAAGAAAATTGCCATGGTCCAACTTTTTATTTTTTGCCTTGATAGGTACAAAAAACAATATATCATGGATTTTTCAGTTAAATTTCGATGGTGTGTACAATACATTTACCATGGTCCAGAACTTCAAATTCCATATGCATGAGAGAAATGCAATCCTACTAAATGAAAAAACCATGCATAACAATAAAATATCCATGTAAAGTGGTACAGTAGAAGAGAAAAAGGACCTTGTGGATCGTGTCAACTTGGAAACGATTCATGGTAAAATGTGGATAAAAACTAATAGAATCATGTCAATTATATATACTAGTCATTAACCCGTGGATCTCCATGGTCTAGTCATTGTAAGTAATAGAACAACATTGATTCATCGTAATATTAGAAACTAGAAATAGTTATAAATTAACTAATACATTATTCCAAAATTATGGTTTAATAGGTTTAATAATTTTATTCACCTCCCTAAGATATGCATTTTATTCCGTTTTGGTTCAACTTAGTGGCAAAAGGCTCCAAGGAACTTAGTGAGTATAAGGACACACTCCAAACTAGAAAGTCTCGATGCTTAACACTTTTATTGAAAAGTTTGTATGCAAGTAAATTATTAGTAAGAGGAAGTATAAACATGGCTATCGAAGGATAATTCATTTTCTATGTCTAAAATAGAACACACTGGATGTCGTTTTGAATTTAACAATCTATGCACTATATAAACAAATTTAAAATATATATGTATATCATCAATAGTACTTTACCACTCTTCGCAGGTAAAAGTTGTGTATCTACTTTAGATGGTAGAAACATGCATGTGGAAAGTTTATGGTCATTTAAGGTATTTCAACTTGGAAATTCATAATTTCCAATAAAATAGTTTTGTTGTTATTTTTCCTAGTTAATGCATCTTGCACGAATGAAGTTTTGTCCATCCTAAACTATAACGTATCTATTTCCAACAGAATAAATGGTGTCCATCCGTTTTTCAGTTATCATGTGGGAGAATTAATATAATTGAGTATGTTCCCTTCTATTCTCATGTCGATACATAATCTTTAGCTCATGCCCAACCGATTAGAACATGTAGATGATGATCTTTACTTACAAAATTTACTCAAAGAAAACTTGTAACGCCACGATCATGTTTAAGCAAGTATATATAACCATTATATTACTAATCATATTTTGGGTGGCCCTATTTACCCCCTCAAATTTGGTTGGCGATAGGGTGAGATTAGATGCATTCCCCAAAATATAGGTGGATGTGGGATGCCTGGAATGAGTTGTGGAGATGGGGTGCTGGTGGGGTTGCTCTAACACCCACACATCCCACCAACTCACCACAACATATTGATAGAGTGGTCTAGTTGCAGGATTAGGTGAAAAGGACTAGTAATAATGTGGCCAATAGATGAAATATGTGTGGTTGCCACACATGCAATCATATTCAAATCACATGAGTCTTTGATGCAATAACAATGTGGTCATAACACAAATGTGAATACAAAAAATCAAAACAAAATAGAGATGTCACCACACATGTGCTAGAATTGAAGAAGAATGCACTCACACATAGGCTAATAAATGCATTGACGCACTACTTTTGCTCCAACAAGGTCCAAGATATAAATATAGGTCCCTTACAATTCTCTTGGTACCAATTTATATAACATAACATATGGTCAAAGAGCAGAGACCGGGTTGTAATATATAAATGAGTTATATAGGCTTGGAAGGCATGGGAAATTATTTCATGTATGTGAAGGTGGCTGAGGTGAGCAATTGGACCCCTTAGACATCTTGCACACAACGGGAGTTGTCACTGTGTCTATATTTTGGATCCTTATGATGTGAATCAGCCCCATCAAGAACCTGATCTACTAACAACAAGTCCATATGCTTGAAGGTATAAGGAGCCCCAGTTCCTTCCATAATGTGACTATTTTGCTGCTAGGCATTAAGATGTAACTATAGGCACAACTGTTGTTATCGTTGCCATTGTTGTTGGAGATAGATTGTCAACATAACCAGTTGCGATGTTGAACTTGTCAAACAACAACTTAAGTGCATTATTGCTTGCATGTAGTCATTCATTTCTAGAGTTGTGGAAATTTTCTTACAACCCAATATTGTATTGTTGAGTCTTTTTTGCTTCTGCAAAGAACTACCACTGACTAGTCAAAATACCAATGTTAGTGGTATGAATTATTATTTTTGATCTCAAGCTAAGGCATCCTTGGAAGGCAGGAGACCCATCTATTCACTGACCAACGCAAACTTAACTCTGATGTTCAAACACTATTAGAAACAAAAATCAGTTAGAGGAGATACTTTCCAAGCTGTTGCACCAAAACATTGACGCATGTCCCCTTATCCTTTTCTTTCCTGTGTGTCTGGTATTTTCTTGACCCAAGCCAAATTTTTGGAAGGCCAGAAAGCTGATGAATGGCTCATGAGCGAGAGAGGTGCTGGATAGAAGGGAGGAGCATATATGCTATAAAATGCATTAGTATTTTTTTGCTAATTCAGAATAGAAATCAGTTTTGAATAGAAAGTCTCATTTTTATACCGCCGGACCATGAGATCATCCTAATATTGCTTCACGTATAGAAAAAACTAATCATTGGATTCCCGAACAACATCGGTACAATGTTGTCCAAATAGGTACCAGTCTTAGTCTATCTTGCCATCCTAGTATATGCTAGGAACTCACGGTAGGGAGGATGCGGCCATGTAGTAGGGAGATGGCAGTAGCGTCGCATTTCGATGGGTCAAATGAGCTATACACCACATAATCCTAGCAGTGTGGTTCAATGATAATTATGAATATAGCAAATCAAAAACATAATAGAAGAGATTCCCAAACATGTGCCAAAATTGAAGAAGCCCACACTCATAGAAGAGAATAAACGAATCAAAACTCTAAGGTCACTCCAACAATGCCCAAGTTATAAATATAGATCCCTTCCAACGATATAGGTATCAATTACTATAACGTAGAGAAATATATATAGCTCATTTGATGAGTTTTCTAGGCTTTGAAGGCACCGTAAATTGTTTTACAGCTTGAGGGCATATCGACGTAAGAAATTTGACCCCTTCAGCCATTTTTCCCGCACACGGAAAAACTTTTTTCGCGCGTCTCTCGAGCACGCCGCGCAACCGCTCGTGTATGAAATGACGGTTTTTACCACGTGCGGTTTTTATAGCGTATCTGTTGAACATGCTCTTGCATGTGCTTGGATTGATGGATGAAGGTCATAAAGGGTGTGTTTGGTAGTTGTTCCCATTCTAGCATAGTTTTTACCCTTTGAGACATGCTAAGTCGAGACATGTTGGAAGCATGCATGTGTGGTTGTTTGGTAGTGATGTATGTGTTGAGACATGTTGTGCCGAGACTGTGTTTGTTAGCGTGTATTTGAGGTAGGATGCATCAAGCATTATTTCAGGTAGACCAAGCTCCTCTCACAATGAATTTTCTTCGTTTTCTTGCCAATTCATCCATCTAAAAAACAAAAATAAATAAAAGTTATCACATACAATTTTTTCCAACATGAAAGGCAAACAACAACATTAAATCTGAGAACAATAGTTACAACAAATGAAAGGGAAACATCTATTGTGCTCGTTCTTACCACCTAATCACAAGAGAATGCAGGAATACTCCAGAGATCTATAAGGCAGGAAGCATGGAGGGAGGGAGTTAGGCAAAGGAAGGGGGAAGGGAGAAGGGGGTGAAGGAAGCATTAGTAGAAAACAATGCTTTGGTTGAGGCCAGGATAAGGGCATTAATCCCGGTACACTTATGAACTGGGACCAAAGGGTGCATCTATCCCGGTTCGTGAGGACAGGGCGCCGGACGGGCATCGGGGGCCATTGGTCCCGGTTCGTCTGACACTTTTGGTCCCGGTTCCATACACGAACCGGGACCAAAGGGTCTCGCTCCTGGTCCATCAGCTTTAGTCCCGGTTGGTGGCTAGAACCGGGACCAAAGATCAACCTTCTGTCCCGGTTCTAGCCACCAACCGGGACTAAAGATATTAGCCTATATATAGCCCCGCCCCTGCCTGCTCACTCTGTTTTTTTGGCCGGCCGGCGTGTGCACGTGAGGTGCGTGTTGCTCTAGATCTCACCTTCTATGCACATGAGGTGTTTGATGAAATGCCCAAGCGACACTTAAGCTTTCTCCTCTCCAACCTCCATTTTCCTCAAGATTTGTCTAGGTTTGGTGGTCCGTTCTGTCTCGTCCCCGTCCTCACCGTCGTCGATCACCCGCGCCAATCTCGTCTCTCGCACCACCGTGGTGAGCCTCTTGTTCTTATCTTCTTTTTAAAATAAAAAAAATCTTACTTGTATGATTTAGATAGATACTTGTATAATTTTCTTGCTTTTATTATTGTTTGCTATTATATAGTGTCATGGTTCTGGTATCCGACCCCCATCGACCCTCGTCCTGTCTATGATTCGGATGTGGTATATTATATTTTATTACTATTTATAGTCCCATGGTTCTCGTATCCGACCCCCATCGGCCCTCGTCCTGCCTATGATTCGGATGTGATATATTATATTTTATTACTATTTATTTCATTTAGTGTTTATGACAATTATGCTGACCAACGTGACATAGATGTTTTTATCTAGGAGTTATGTGAACCGGAAATTCCAACCGACATAGAAATTCTTGTCGAGAAGTTAAATTTGGTTGAGAAAGAAAACAATTAATTGAAAGAAAAATTAAAAAGAGTTGAAGTGGAGAAGATGAAATTGGAGTTGCATGTTGCCGATGTCGTCTACGATCACAAGATCAAGATGGATGCGATGTGCTTGAGGATTAGAAAGATTAGAAAATATGATATTCATACTAAGGCTTGGTATCATTATGCCATTGGATCAATTGGTACCTTAGTTGCGGTTATGACCGCATTTGTTGTTGCATTTTTTTTACATAGTTTCAATGTATTTTTTAATTAGATGATCTAGAGAGCTATATGTTGTTCAATGAGAACTATGTATGAACTTTATGTATTTATTATGGTCACGACTGTACCTTGGCTTTAATGTGATGATGAATTTCTATTAATCTGGTCATTTCTCTATTCATGATGTTCTCTAATGGTTTTTGATACACTTAATTATATAATGCACGTAGATGAACCGACAATGGATGTACGATGACCGATAAACCTCCGAGTACATTAAGGGCCTGCATAATTTTTCTCGAAGTGGCTGAGGCAAACAAACAGAATGGTTTTACAGTTTGTGTGTAAGAATATTTAGTATGATGTGATCAAGCTTTCTGAACCATTGTGATGTATGTGATGAAGATTATGATGCATGTGATGAAGATTGTCCATTGTTCAAACGTGAAGACTTTCTCTCCACAACTATTCTGGTGATGGCTTTGATCTAGAATATCACTCTAGTTAAATATAATATTAACTAAAATTATCAAAGTATTTATTTGTTTAAAATAAATGAACTAAAAAGAATCAACTAAAAAGAATTTTCAACCATTTCTGAGTTCATTTGCAATTCTTTTAAATTTAGGGTCATTTTAGCTCAAAATAAATCATGAAACTCATGAAAAATAGCTAATGAACTCAAAAAAGGGTTGACATGGGATGGTGTGGCTTTGAATGGTTCACACTGAATGCAGAAAAAGTCTTGAGTTGAAATATGTTTACAAAATTGAAATCCCGTTGTAACAGTTGAGTTTTCGTCTAAAACTCTGATACTTCAAAAGAGATTGTTCAGTTTGTACACGAAGTGCATCCAGTTTTTCCCGTAACCCTCTCAACTTTTTAGCACATGCTATGTGGTTGAAATTATGATACCATGCCAATTTTTTGTTGGAAATATGCCCTAGAGGCAATAATAAATTAGTTATTATCATATTTCCTTATTCATGGTAATCATTTATTATCCATGCTAGAATTGTATTGATCGGAAACTCACATACATGTGTGGATACATAGACAACACCATGTCCCTAGTATGCCTCTGATGGACTAGCTCGTTGATCAAAGATGGTTAAGGTTTCCTAGCCATGGACATGAGATGTCATTTGATAACGGGATCACATCATTAGGAGAATGATGTGATGGACAAGACCCAAACTATAAACGTAGCATATGATCGTGTCAGTCTGTTAATACAGTTTTCTGCATGTCAAGTATCTGTTCCTATGACCATGAGATCATGCAACTCACTGACACCGGAGGAGTACCTTGTGTGTATCAAACGTCGCAACATAACCGGGTGACTATAAAGGTGCTCTACAAGTATCTCCAAGGGTGTCTGTCGGGTTGATCAAGACTGGGATTTGTTACTCCGTGTGACGGAGAGGTATCTAAGGGTCCACTCGGCAATACAACATCACAACAAGCCTTGCAAGCAATGTGACTAAGTGTTAGCCATGGGATCTTGTATTACGGAACGAGTAAAGAGACTTGCCGGTAACAAGATTGAACTAGGTATAGAGATACCGACGATCGAATCTCGGGCAAGTAACATACCGAAGAACAAAGGGAACAACATACGGGATTAACTGAATCCTTGACATAGAGGTTCAACCGATAAAGATCTTCGTAGAATATGTAGGAAACAATATGGGCATTCAAGTCCCGCTATTGGTTATTGACCGTAGAGGTGTCTCGGTCATGTCTACATAGTTCTCGACCCCGCAGGGTCTGCAGACTTGAGGTTCGGTGACGTTTTGGTAGTATAGAGTTATGTATGGTGGTGACTGAAGGTTTTTTGGAGTCCCCCGTGAGATCCCGGACGTCACGAGGAGCTCCAGAATGGTCCGGAGGTAAAGATTGATATATAGGAAGTCCTGTTTTGGTCACCAGAAAAGTTTCGAGCTCATCGGCACTGTACCGAGAGTGCCGGGAGAGTGTCGGGGGACCATCAGGAGGGGTATCTCGACCCAAAGGACCTCATGGGCTGTGGGAGGAGCCAAACCAGCCCCTGGTGGGAAGGACTAAGCCCCCACTAAGGCCCATGGGGCTAGAGGTGGGGAAAACCCAAAAGGTGGAGAGGTGGAAAGAGTTTCCAAGTGGAAAGGAGGAATCCTACTCCTAAAAGGATTGGAGTAGGACTCCTCCACCTCCAATTTCGACCAAACCTTGAGGGTTTGAGGCTGCCTCCTCCCCTCCTATATATACTAGAGGATTTAGAGGGAAGAGCTAACCCTAATTGCCACGTGTTGCCCTCTTCTTCCTCTAGATCTGTTTCTCCTCTAGATTAGTTCTGCGGTGCTTAGGCGAAGACCCGCAGGATTAGTTCACCACCACCGCCACCATGCCGTTGTGCTGCCGGAGAACTCAACTACCTTTCCTCTCCCTCTTGCTGGATCAAGAAGGCGGAGATCGTCATCGAGCTGTACGTGTGCTGAACACGGAGGCGCCGTCCATTCGGCGCTAGATCGGAAGGACTGTGATCAAGATCGCGAGACTATTCGTGATTGGATCGCAGGACAGATCGTGATGGGATCGCGGGACGGATCGTGATTGGACCGCGGGGCGGATCGTGATGGGATCGCGGGACGCTCGGCGATTTGGATCGCGAAGACGTTCGACTACATCAACTGCGTTTCTTAACGCTTCCCACTTAGCGATCTACAAGGGTATGTAGATCCACTCTCCCTTTCGTAGATGCTCATCACCATGGATAGATCTTGCGTGTGCGTAGGAATTTTTTTGGTTCCCATGCAACATTCCACAACAGTGGCATCATGAGCTAGGTCTATATGTAGATGAGATCTCGAGTAGAACACAAAGGAGTTTGTGGGCGTTGATGCTTATATTGCTTCCTCCCTTGGTCATGTTTTGGTTCAGCGATATTGTGGGATGAAGTGTCCCGGACCAACCTTACTCGTACGCTTACGAGAGACCGGTTCCATCGACTGGCGTGTAACTTCGTTGCACAAAGATGGCTGGCGAGTGTCTGTTTCTCCTACTTTAGTTGGATCGGATGCGACAAAGGCGGTCCTTGAGAAGGTTGAAAAGCAACTTATGTATCACCGTTGTGGTTTGTGCGTAGGTGAGAATTGTTCTCGCTAGATACCCGTAGCAACCACGTAAAACTTGCTACAACAATTAGAGGACGTCTAACTTGTTTTTGCAGGGTATGTCGTGATGTGATATGGCCAATTACATGATGATATATATGTGATGTATGAGATGATCATGTACTGTATAAAATATCACGACTTGCATGTTGATGAGTACGACAACCGGCAGGAGCCATAGGGTTGTCTTTAATTATTATATGACCTGCAGGAGCCACGGTGGTGACTGAAGGTTGTTCGGAGTCCCGGATGAGATCCCGGAGGTCACGAGGAGCTCCAGAATGGTCCGGAGGTAAGGATTGATATATAGGAAGTCCTGTTTTGATCACCGGAAAAGTTTCGGGCTCATCGGTAGTGTACCGGGAGTGTTGGGAGGGTGCCGAGGGACCATCGGGAGGGGTGTCTCGACCCAAATGACCTCATGGGCTGTGGGAGGAGTCAAACCAGCCCCTGGTGGGCTGGACTAAGCCCCCACTAAGGCCCATGTGGCTAGATGTGGGAAAAACCCAAAAGGTGGAGAGGTGGAAAGAGTTTCCAAGTGGAAAGGAGGAATCCTACTCCTAATAGGATTGGAGTAGGACTCCTCCACATACAATTTCGACCAAATCTTGAGGGTTTGAGGCTGCCTCCTCCCCTCCCTCCCTCCTATATACACTAGACGATTTAGAGGGAAGAGCTAACCCTAATTGCCACGTGCTGCCCTCTTCTTCCTCTAGATATGTTTCTCCTCTAGATTAGTTGTACGATGCTTAGGCAAAGCCCTGCAGGATTAGTTCACCACCACCGCCACCACGCCGTTGTGATTCCGGAGAACCCATCTACCTCTCCGCTCCCTCTTGCTGGATCAAGAAGGCGGAGATCGTCATCGAGCTGTACGTGTGCTGAACGCGGAGGCGCCGTCCGTTCGGCGCTAGATTGGAAGGACTGTGATCAAGATCACGAGACGATTCGTGATTGGATCACGGGACGGATCGTGATGGGATCGCGGGACGGATCGTCATGGGATCTCATGACAGATTGTGATGGGATCGCGGGACGCTCGGCGATTTGGATCGCGAAGACGTTCGACTACATCAACCGCGTTTCTTGACGCTTCTCGCTTAGCGATCTACAAGGGTATGTAGATCCACTCTCCCTATCGTAGATGCTCATCACCGTGGATAGATCCTGCGTGTGTGTAAGAATTTTTTTGTTTCCCATGCAAAGTTCCCCAACATTTTTAACCATTTCAGAGTTCATTTGCAGTGCTTTTCAATTTGGTGTCATTTTCGCTCAAAGTAAATCATGAAATGCATGAAAATAGCCAATGAAGTCAGAAAAGGGTTGAAATGGATGATGTGGCTTTGAATGGTGCACATTGAATGTAGAAAAAGTCTTGAGTTCAAATATGTTTAAAAAATTGAAATCCTTTTGTAATAGATGAGTTTTCGTTTGAAACCCCGATACTTCGAAAGAGATTGTCCACTTTGTACATGAAGTGTATCTAGTTTTTTCCGTAGCCCTCTCAACTTTTTAGCACATACTATGTGTGTGAAATTATGATAGAGTGTCACCTTTTAACCTTTTCAGAGTTCATTTATAGTGTTTTTCAATTTCAGTGTCATTTAACAAAGAATGAACTAAAATATTAACTAAAAAGAATGAACTATAAAGAATTAACTAAAACATTACTAAAAAGAATGAACTAAAAATAAACAAAATAATATTAACTAAAATTATTAAAGAATTTTTTGTTAAAAACTAGGTCATTTAGCAAAGAATGACCTAAAAAGAATCAAATAAAATATTAACTAAAAAGAATGAACTAAAATTAATCAACTAAAACATTAACTAAAAAGAATGAACTAAAAAGAATCAAAATAATATTAACTAAAATTATCAAAGTATTTTTTTTGTTAAAAACTGGGTCATTTAGCAAAGAATGGCCTAAAAAGAATCAACTAAAATATTAACTAAAAAGAAACAACTAAAACATTAACTAAAAAGAATGAACTAAAAAGAATCAAAATAATATTAACGAAAATTATCAAAGTATTTTTGTTAAAAACTTTAATATGCGAAAAATAACAACAAAAATGCCCTCCTACTAGGCCACCAAGGTCCGCACACGACTAGAAACCCAACTACACATGGGCCAGGACGCAGGCCCGCGAGCCAAATAGGCCCAACAGGGCAAGGCAGAGAAGACATTTAGGCCCAAGGCCTGCTTAAGAGAGGAGCTCGAGAGGGAAGCCACATTGGGGCTTATAAATCACTGCCAGTGCCCTTCGCTTGGCGAGGTGGGACTAAACTCCCACCGCCCCGCGCCGGTGCGAGGAACCGCCCTTTAGTCTCGGTTGTTGGCCCCAACCAGGACAAGAGGCCACCCTTTAGTCCCGGTTAGAGCCACCAACCGGGACTAAAGGCCAGGGCTTCCCGCCCTTTCGCCAGGTGAAATTCACCTTTAGTCCCGGTTGGAGGCTCCAACCGGGACTACAGGGCGGCCTTTAGTCCCGGTTGGAGCCACCAAACGGGACCAAAGGTTGGACTATATAAGAGGGAGTTAGAAAAATTTCCAAATCCATCTGCTTTTCCCTCTACCCCGGTGGCGTCGAAAATCACCTCGACGCCGCCAGGCTCCCGAATCTCGCCGTCGCCTCCCCGAGCCCGCTCGATCCTCGTCACTGCCCCCGACGCCGTCCCCCGTCGCCGCCCCCGACATCGTCGCCTCCCCGACGTCGTCGCCTCCCCAACGTCGTCGCCGCCCCCCGATGTCATCACCTCCCTGACGTCGTTGCCTTCCCGAGCCCGCTCCAGCCTCCTCCTCTTCCTAGGTGAGCCGCCGGCCACACCACCGCTCGCTCATCGTTTTTATAGATTTTTTTGGGAAGATTCATAAATAGTGAAGGCTTTGCCAAAATTGATATTGTACGGAAAAGGTGAACTATATACCATCAATTAGTTCATTATGTGTACTCTGTTTTTTACAGCATATCTAGGTACAATATATAAAATGATCATAAAATCCAATGTGTAAAATGAAAATCTCATACACAACAAAAGTGTTATTTTCATACTGTTTTTTTACCAAAATAATAGAAATGCTAAATGATACCCTTTGCATACACAACAGCTCTGATCTCTAAATCTCACCATAATGGTATTTTTGTTAAATAAAATGATATTTGTTATAGCCACAATTTGTTCTCGTCGACGATGCCAATCCCGCATCCTTGTCATCGACTCGGTGCCGACAACCAGTTTGAGAGGCGCCATGTCTGGGACTGGGCTCCGTCGGGCTGGCACTAGCGGGTGCTACCTTCCTAGGCGCGTAGTTTGATGAGGAATCTGGGTATCGTCGTCAACCCGGAGCTTCTTTGGTGGCGGTCGCATGGGCCACTATCGGTGCGGAGGTAGCCGGCAACCGATGAGGTGGTACATCGCCGTGTCAGGGACGAGGACGAGCACGTCCGTCACTACATGGTTGCATTGGATGCGAGGTTCTCCAATACCTGGCAGTTCCTTCAGCGGTCTCACCCGAGCTATGATCCTGTGATGGTTTCTTCTCTTTGAGTGTCCATCGCCCATGCTTCAAGAACTGTGAGTGAACTAGATTATTCGATAATATTCGATCTGTATTAGTGATAATATTCGATGCTTCATTAATTCGATTATTCGAGATGTATTAGTGATATTATATGAAGAGTCGTCGACGATCGCAGGTGCTATTATATGTATTAGTGATATTATATAATTGCCGTCGATTTTTAATCTTAGAGTTATGAACATAGGAAATGTCGACGTCGCGTGACGACGGTAGGATCCCTCAATGCCCTTATTGTTGGGACAGTAGGGGTCTATGCGATATTTATCCTCACCTGGACAACGATAGGTCGTTCACCATCAAGCTAACAAAAGAATTTAGTGAAATTACGGTATGTACAGACAACATGTATTTTTTGTTAATGAAGTATGACATGTGCTTTTTTTTTGCTTTAATTAACCTTTAATTTTCTTTTGTACAATTTGACTAGTGCGTTTCCTGTCAAGTTCCATTTCCAAAGGAAGAACCATATAGAGTCTATGATAGCTCACCTAAGAACGGAGCATTAAACTTTTGTTGTTAAAGTAAAGAATAATGAAGATCACACATATTTTGGTTGTTCTAATTGGAGAGCATTTTGCCATGCGTATGGGTTGGATGAGGACAGCAACATTATCTTCGATCTTGGTAGTGACGATGTTTGTGATAATAATATAGATATTTGGGTGCATGCGGATGGTGACTTGATTCCGGTGCTACCTCCAGGTGCGTTTTTCGACACATTTGTTAGGTACTTTATATTGATTATTGAGAAGTATTTGGTACTTATCCTGACTAATTTTCTTTATTTTTGATTATCATCTTATTTCCATGCTACAAGAACTACCCGACAGATAATAGATCGGACGTACTACAGTTATAACTCCAAACTTACTTGGTTAGAGAAAGATCATCTCATCATATTTATTCATGTTGTTCAACATCATAAGGAAAATTACATGATTGGTAATGTTTATCATGGATATGTGTCACTAGTGCACAAATTAAACCCTTATAACATCACTAGAGACTACATTGTAAGATTTTTTTACTCTTGTGTCATTAGTCGATCCTTTTTATACATTGTTCTTAAGAAAAACTAGTTTGCTAACTATGTTATTATACCTTATGTTCTTCAATAGGTACTCCCGCCAGAGACTGTTCCTAAGTGGATGTTTACCAAAGGTGATTTGTATATGGTTAGTTTACGGCCAATGCCGATGAGTTACCCTGGTAAATACACGATATCTCAAAGTAAGAATACCATGAAAATAAAAGAATGGAGCAAGGCAATAACAACATCTAGGCAAACACTTGAAGATTATAAATTGCGCAAGCCCGAAGTTGGAGATAGGTTGCTCTGTATTCTTCAATCGGGAGATGTAGGAGTTCACCTTTTTATGCTATTTTACCTAGGAGAGAGTAGTAGTTAGTGTTTCTAACTTGTGATAACTTGATCATTTGCTAGTATGATAACAACCAGAATGATGAGGAGTTCACCTTTTTATGTTACTTTACCTAGAATGATGAAGAGTTGATTAAGATGATGATGAGTTGTAATATGACATATACCAATACAAATTAGATGGATGCAATAAACCAAGTTGAATTAGAGGAAAATACGATGTTGGAATGACAACATCAAATTTTCCTCTAATTCAACTTGGTCTATTGCATCCATTTAATTTATACTGATGTTGGATGTTTTTTTTCCATAATTTGTACTGATGATGTTGTATATTAATATGTGTAACCGCGTAGAAATACAATATAAATATAAAAGAAAATGAAAACACAAAATGAAACAAATTGAAACACGAACCTTTCCAAAAAAAACCTAGACCCCAACGCCTTGCAGGGGCTAATACGTGGATGCCCTTTTGTTGTCGGTTGATGTTACCAACCGGAGCTACAGGTCATCCTGCATGGGAGCCCTACAGCGGCCGCATGGAGCACTTTTAGTCCCGGTTCGTAAGCCAACCAGGACTAAAAGTCTGGATCTTTAGTCCCGATTGTGTTGTCCCGGTTCCAGAATCGGGACCAAAGGCCCTCTGTAACCGGGACAGATGCCCTGTTTTCTACTAGTGAATGGATGAGGAGGGAGGACGAAGACCGGAGGTGACGGGGTAGATCGGTGGTGGCAGGGTAGATCTAGTGACGGCGAGGTTGAAGAGGGGCAGTAGTGAGTTGACCAAGCAACAGGGGTGGAGTAGGGGCACGAACGGGACGGAGACCGGTGGAGGCGGCGGGGTAAACCCGGGGCGGAGACCGGTGGAGGCGGCGGGGTAGACCCGGGGCGGCGGCGAGGGGGGGGGGGTAGATCGGCGGCGGCGACATCGGGTCGTGAGAGAGAGAGAGAGAGGAGGGGGCCGGGAGAGAAAAAGCAGGTCGCGAGGATAGGTGGGGGTCGGGAGGGGTGGTCTTTCGAAGGCAAAGGTGGGTCGAAGCCAGCCTAGCCCAGCTTGGCCCGTTGGGGGTGCTGGATTGAGCATAGCTGATGGACGTTTTTTTTTTCATCGGTTGAGTATAGTTCAATAGAGCCCATGCACTCTATCAAACAGCAAAAAGTGGGTTCGATGAGGAACATTTGGGATCATGCACTCTCGGTGCAGGATATCAAACACAACCAAATTAACCGTCGGACGTTGAGTATATAGAGCATGCATGAGGATGAGGATGGATTGATTGTGGGTAACTGTACTATGTGGGAAGCATGCAACTTGTGTGAGGATCTCACACCCATGCTTGGCAGTATCCATGTACAGTACAACAAAGAAGCATCTCTCCAGCAAAGAAAATGAATGGGCCACACGGTGGACCACATGCTATGCCCCATCAATACCCTGCCCATCTCCCGATCTCCATTGATCTAGCTAGCCCAGCGGCCAGCACTGCTGACCACAACGCAAGCCTACTTCTGCCCCATGTCCAGCCAAAGTTCGGTTCTCACGAGTGGGTTTCCCCGAAAAAGGGAGAAAATATTTGAAGGGCACAGCCAGAGGTTGAGCTAGTATTATCTTTGGCAGGCACAGGCAATGTGATCGACGGAGGTGGCAATGCATCTTGTGCATGCATGACGGCGGCCGGCCAGAACTGGGGAGAGATAAGATGAGTTTCGGCCAGAAGAAAGTGATAAGGCCAATAAACCGCAGAGAGAGTAAAATAGACGTGCAGTGCAGTCCATTTGTTTTTAAAATAGTCACTACTGCTATACACTGGTCACAATTGATTTCACCCACATGATGCAAATGCTCTGTCCCTGCTCCCACTCTACTCTACTGGGCTAGCGATCTCATTGTTACAGTAGATTCATGTGGTGCACTACACTGCTACTACCGGGGTAGTGTTACTGTGTGAGGCGCACTCTCACTCGCTTGCATGCCCTACGAACCCGGCAGGGAAATTCTTATTTCAAACACGCTCCAGTTGGTAGTACAAGGAAAGGCCCGGAGGACCTGAGAAACGAGTGATGGGATGTGAGTCCCCATCCACATCCATCCGTCCATCCATCACGACCGAGGCAATTCTCCTGTGCCATTTCTTGCCCAAATTCACTTGTAGCTCATAGATGTATATGTATCCATTGTCTAGAACTGTTTGGGCCAGCCCAGCAGATATTCATGTATGCTTTTTAAAATGGGTTTTTGCTTATGCCGAAGGCTATCATGATCCATTTTTAAGGTGGCGCGAAAAGAAATACACCAAAGCTTATTGAAAATAAACATTGTTGTCGGCCTCAATGGCTGGCGATAGTTCACGAGTCCACCATACATTACGTAAAAACATTAAATTAAACATAAAACTAGGAGGCGTGCTGTCCTAGGCGTCCTTCATCCCGTCGTCATCGGGGCCGGTGAGGTCGACTAGCGTCGGCGCTGGATAGCGAAGAGGAATGTCATCTCTCAGGAGGCTATGACGTCGACCAGCGGTGCCTGCACTGTCGTTGGCTGGGCTTCGGCGCGGCGCTCCTCCTCCTCCTCATAGGCCTCACGCTCCAACTACTCGAGTCGCCGCCCCGGAGGCCCTCCTCCCCCAGCCGTCGTTGCCGCCAGTGCTTCAAGTAGAGTTGTTCCTGCGCCGGCGTCGCCCCCAACCGGACGGGTGGCGCGCTCACCCACTCGCGCACTAACCCGTCCCAAACGTACCTCTCCCGTACGAGAGGCCCCAGCTCGGGCTTGGCTGGGGCCAGCGGAGGCACGACGCAGTCGTCGACAACGGAGAGCACCATGGCCTCCGCTAGGCGCACCTGGTAGGACGCCTCCTCCTTCTCCTCCTTGCACCGCTTTTCCTCCTCGCTCTTACGGAGGGCAGTCGCAGTGCCTCCTGGTAGGCGGCCTCCGCCTCCTGGTCCTCGTCACGCACGATGAGGGGCGACGGGGTGCCAGCCTGCACGTCACGTACGTCGCACCGGGGCTGCTTCCCGTGCTCAAACGCAAACCAAACCTCCCAATCGGGAGAGTCTGCTGCGTAGGCTGGGTTGAGCTGCTGCTCAAGCGTCAGCTGCTACCACCGGCGCCTCACCTCCTACGCATGCGCCCACGCCGACCGCGGCACCGTCAGCATTGTGATCCTTTCCGGATCCAAGTGCCAGTCATGTGGCGGTGTGACTTCAGGGTATGGGAGGGGGGATGTGGTGCTCCCAGTGCCACCTCGCCTGGCGCACTGGGACGATTATCCGTTGCTGAGGCGGGCAGGTAGACGACGGCGGGGGGAGCGCGCCCCAAGGGCCGGCGAGGCCTTGCCCTTGTTCTTGCCCGAGCTACTGGTTGAGCCTGCGCCCGAGAAGAACCCCATGGTGGCTAGAGTTTGTCGCCGGCGGGCCCCTCATGCACGCTCGGCTTAAAAAAGGACGCACGCAGTCATTAATAAAGACGCGGGTGGTAGTTAGCCGACCGCCGTGTGGAACCGTGGCAGACACCGAGAGGACGCCCGGCGCGTCCGTGCTGACGCATATCCATTCTAAATTTCGGCCTGAAATGGGTCCGTGCAAACGCAAAACAGACGCGTTTTGAATATTGATCGACACGTTGGACCATCATTTTTATCTGCGGTAACTCAAACGGACGAAATGGGTTGGCTGGTTCGTCGGTCTTATCTTGAGATGAGATGTCTCTGTGTATGTTTGTTTGTGCACTACTGGTGCTAGTAGGTGCTAGCATAAGCAGGATGTGAGATGCCTTCTAGCTTGACTGCATACAGTGACTGCCATGGGCGTGGGTGGACAATCGAAGCTAAGGCTGGTCCTACCAATTTAGGGGCATGGCACATGATAGGTCATCACTTCACTAGGATATGGAGTGGATGCTGGAAAGTTGAACTCCAAAGCCCCCCTATCCTGCCACCTACCTACATGCGTGCGCGCGCGCGCGTGTGTCTGCCTCCATGGAGCTGAAGATTGACAAGGTATTGCGTTGTGGATGGACACTCCGGTCTAGAGCATTTGAAGATCACTACTAGCACAGACAGTGGTACTAGTACTACCATCTACCGGTGTTGTTCTTTGTGAGACATTATTAGGCCATTCCTAGGTTAGGTGGTAGCAGCTAAAACGAAATAAAGGCTTGTGAATTGGTCTGGTAATATAGTCCCCTGACACTATTTCCCAAGAAAAAAGGAGTTGAACTCTTGAGTGCAGAACTGTTGCTGAACTCCATTTCATGAGGCAGAGTAGATCAAGAACATTCGCAGTCAAATCACCACCGGGCCTACAGACCAGTCAGTTAGACAGAAAGATTAGAGATTTTTTAGGTACATACAGAGTAGTATTGAATCATCTCGTCCGTTGATTAGCTGGGTAGTTTCGTCATTTGTTTGTTTTGTAATTTGTAAAATCCCTTGTCCAGATCACCCTCGTTAGGCCTCGTCGTTGCCGTCGCCGGTCATTTGCAGCGCCTGTCCAACAATGAATCACACTTCAGTGCTCACGTCATGGCCTTAATGGCGTTGAGGAAGGAGCTGCCGTCGTTCAGGACACTGGACTACATGCCCTTCCTTTCGAAGTCCCGCCCCCCCTCCCCCTCCCTCTGTAACCGGGGTGGACCTTCCCGACTGTGTTGACGGCGTTGTCGCTGCCGGCGAGGGTGAGGGCGACGGCGGCGCAGCACCGGCGTTCCGCTTTGTCCGCGACGTCGCTAGCGCTTCCCGTCACGTGCTTGTGTTTGCGAGGAGCTGCGCTTCCTGTATCGGCAACTTAGCATCATCGGGATCCGCGTTGCTCGTGGATCATCTACGTATTCTAGCAAAATTAGATGGGTGATATGTGCCTGTGTTGTTTTTGTGCGGGGTCTGCAGCCGTCGGATTGATCGTCGGAAAACAGTCGGCCGATCATGTACGTGTTGGTGCATCTGCACTGGACATGATCAATCAACCTAAGAGGCTAGCTCGGCTAGCTTTGTACATGTTTGTTTTCTCGGCGGAAGAGATACTGTCCGTCAAGGGTTGCATCTCATCTTGGTCGAAAAGTATTCGGCGGGATCGGTCCAGTAACGAAATTGATGAATGGTGTCCACCACGAGAACAAAACACACGGGCTTCTGCATGTAGAGAGATTTGGGATTGTTTTGTGTGTCTTCCAAATTTACCCTTTGAACAAAACATGCTACTGATTTTGTCTGGTAGTATTGGTTAATCTAGTCCATTAAATGACTGGAAATAAACGGCTCATATTTTTTTGATGCACTGTAAAAGGTCTCAAAGATTAATTAACAGCTCACCTAAACACCGGTGAATAGGATCCTAAGCCACGAACCCATGGTGATGCATCGGTCATCCATGATCCATGCGTCCTCTGATCAGAGTCCTTGTCTGTGTACACCCTCCTCGTGTATGCTACAAAAAATCGGCCGAGAGCTTCGCTCCTCCTTTAAAAAAAAATGTATGCTAAAAATTGATTTTGAAGGAAGAAAGGGGTATGCTGATCGGGACAGACGACTGGATCGGGACCACCACCCACCGCCACCGATCGAGATCCACAGCTCTTGGCGCCGGCACATGCACCCCTCCCACGGTGGTGTACACGTCAACCACAGTACGGCGATCCACGGCCGACGGCCGACGGCCGGTACGTCGGATTACTCCGAAATGATTAGCCCGTCGCCATCTCGCTGCAATCATATGCAGCCCCGGCATATGATCCCTTCCTGTCCTGGTTTCGTTGCATCGCAGCTATTACTGTTTATATCGAATTAATTGTGCACATGGAACAGGAACGTGGCTGGATAGTGGAAACTGTGACTGTTTTACACGGTCAGGGAGATGAAATCATAAGCATTCTATCTATCATGTGTAGGCACTGAATTTCAGTGATTCGTCCAATGGTCGCAGCTGCAATATATATGGCGAACAGAAAGTTAGTGCTTCGTCCTTGGAAATGAACTACTCAAGCCAGAATATGCACTACAACAGTTAAGAAGTTTTCACTTGAACCGTGAGCATCAAAGTGTCAGTTCAGTATCAAAAGTACGGAAACTGCGAAACAAGCACCTGGTTTATTAACTAATCTCTCCATTTTTATTCGTTTCTGCGACAAGTAATTCGGAACGAAGGGAGTAGTTCCGATGCATGACCCGAGGTTTTGTCTAACTTGTCTCAAAATGGGTGGTGGAGGTTAACACCAACGTCCATTGAGATCGTCCTAGTATTGATTCATCGCATAGAAAAAGTAAATAATGGATTACCAGACAACATCGTTCCTATGTTTTGCAAATAGATACTATTCTTCGTACATGGTAGGAACTCAAGGCAGGGGAGTAGGGAGCTGGCAGTAGAGTCGATGATCGAACACAGTATCGTTTCTTGAAACAAAGTGATCCCGCTTGCCGCCACTAGGAGCACTTCCTTCTGTCACCGTCCATCGGGGGGCTCCCGTAGTCCCGTCGATCGTGTTTGTGTGTGTGTGTGGGGGGGGGGGGGGGGGGTCACCGGATCCACGCGTGTGGCTCATTTTAGGCTTTAGTAGTTTAGGTTTTGGGATGTTCGTCATCTTGGTTTCAGCGGTGCTGAAAAAAGATTGTTCAGATCCGATACCGAGACGATCGGTCCTATAGTTGGGGATGGTTTTCGAATCTGTCTGTTCAAGCAAGCATGGCGTGGCGGTGGCATCCTCGTGGTGGACTTGTGTCCTCGGGCTTGGAAGGTAGTCTATGAGCATATGTGGTTTATAATCTGCATCGGCGACATCCGAAAGATGGTGGATCATGCATTGGGTTTGTGGTTTGTGGATGTCAGGTATGGTTTCCTCCTTTGATGTTTTAGTCGTGAGGGAGTGCCACATCTGGAGCAAAGCTACATATCAGCGATGAAGCCGCGCCGAGCTCGGGTGAGGAGGTGATCCGTCATATTTTTCATTTGATGTTGTTGTGGTTGTGCCAGAGACATGTGATGGACGTTGGTGTCAAGCTCAGAGGATTCTCCGGTCTTGATTGCAATCTTCCTTCTTAGCTGGTGTTCCTTTATGCAAAGACTAGTGGTATATTCCCTCCATCCCATAATATGACGGAGGAGTACTTTTTCAGTTTTGTTAGGTCGGTGTATGCGCTGGCATGTTCTATGATCCTTATGATATAAATAAGACACATATTACCATGTAAAAAAAGTAGTATGGGTGATCGATGGGTTAAATGAGCTATACACCAGTAAAGCCCTAACAGTGATACCTCCCATCAACTCACAACATAATCAAATTAGTGGACTGGTTGAAGGCTTAGGTAAAAGAGGACATTCCATTAGATGAAATATTTATGGTTGAGATGCATCCAATCATATCAAAAGCAGATGATCCTATGACACAACAACGAGCGGTTCTAACATAAATGTGAATATAGGAAATCAAAACATAAATGACGAGATTACAACACATGTGCTAGAATTGAAGAAGCATGCACTCACATGATCTAATCAATGCAAATAAACGCTCCCATCACTCCAGCAATGTCCAAGATATAAACATAGGTTCCTTCCAATACTGTTGGTTTCGGCTCCTACAGCGCGATGGATTGATATAACACATATGGTGATCCAGAAATTTCGCATCCATGACCTCGACACATCCACCTGGCACATGTTCGACTCCGTTGAGGCGTGGTGGGCGAGCACGAGCGTCGTGGGCATTGCAGACCGAAAAGCGAAGGCCTCGATTACCATGTTGGTGCCGTGGGTTATATGGAACGAGCGTAACGCGAGAGTCTTTAGGCAACAGAGCGCACCTCCGCGCATCTTGCTCAACCTCATCGTCGAGGAGGCCAACCTTTGGATCAAAGCAGGGGCTAAGAAGCTAGGGTCTTTCTTATTGCGAGAATAATTGTCATGCCGCAACTTGGGTGTGTTGTAACAAACTCTTTCTCCTCCTTATTTAATATATGGGGCAAATCTTTTACCCCCGTTTCAAAATAAAAATAAAAATCAGTAGAGATAGGGCTGCATATGAAATAGGTGTCTAGGCTTGAAAGGCACCGGGAATTATTTTGTAGTTACAAGGTTGTTACAGGCGAGCAATTTGATCCCTTGCACCTCTAAGAACTTGGATGCTTCAAGTTATAAGCAAAACGCACGTCCCTTCTGTCATGTGGCTGTTTTGCCGCTAGACATTCAGATGTGGTTGTAGAAACCTTTAAGATGTAGCTGTAGAGCATGACTTTCAGAAGTGTGTGTGTCCATGGAGCTGAAGATTGACGAGGTATTGCGTTGTGGATGGACAGAGCATTTGAAGATGACTACTACGATCTACTAATGTTCTTCTTTGAGAGACATTATTAGTCCATTCCTTGGCAGCAGAGAAGACAAAACAAAAACAAAAAACTTGTGAATTGGTCTAGTAATCTAATCCCTTGACACTATTCCCCATTTCCCAAGAAAAAAAAGGAGTTGAACCTGTGAGTGCAGTACAATTTTTCAGTTCCAACTGTTACTGAACTCCATGTCATGAGACAGAGCAGAGCATGTGTTAACTGTTAAGGAGGGAAAGATCATTCGGAGCCAAATCACCGGTCCTACCACCAGTTGGTCCACACACAGAGAGAGTAATGGATCACCAAAATACTACTCCCTCCAACCGATAGTAAGTGTCGCAGCTCAAAACTGCAACGCTTACCTTGAATCGGATTAAAATAAGTGTCGCAGGTCAAAATTGCAACACTTATTTTGGATTTGAGGAAGCGGTAAGTAAGATCCTAAGCCACCATGGTGTGTTATCATCTCTGATCTGTGCTTGGTTTGTTAGTTAGGGCACGTGTCTTCTCATCAGTTTCCTTCTACATACTCTGTACTCATGTATCCTTCAAAAGAAAAAGCTTATGCTGATCGAGACGTGCGGCTGGACCACCGGCTGAGATCCACAGCTCTGGGCGCCGGCACATGCGTGCCACCGTCGGTGGTGTAAACGTCAAGCCTGGTACGGCGATCGACGGACGCCCGATTCCTCCGAAATTATTAGCCCGTCGCCATATTGCTGACCGCAATCGGCAATCATATGCAGCACCGGCCGTAATATGATCTCTTCCTGTCCCGGTATCCTTTGCGTGGCACTGTGGCAGCTACCCTTTTTGCGCGCTGCTGTTTATGAGCGTCTGCTCCTGCTGTGGCCCTGCAAGTTCTAGATGATTGATTGTATACACTAAACATGGGCTATGACAATGTAAACTGAAACTGTTTTACAGGGTTAGGGAGATGAAATCATAACCGTTATTAGTATGTGTAGACACTGATTTTATACAGCATGAGTCCATGTGCAAATTTGACTGACCTACAGGGCTCATGAACCCGAGGGATTTTTCCTTGTTAAACATTTTACATCATCCAAATATTCGAATTGATGAAGAGAGGTGGACAACATATTTTAACACTCCCCATAATGTCTAGACTTATTTAATCCATAGACGTGGAATCGATGTAGGCGTAAAATATTTTATTTTAATACTAGCTGCGTTGGCAGGGTCTTGAGCTCAAGACCTCTTGGCTCGGATATCATACTAAATTCATGCTCAAGCCAACTCATTCAAAAGTCCAAACTGATGAAGAGAGACGGACAATAGATTTTAACATGTTCTGTCTATGACACACTTGCAACTTGCAATCCACTTAATCACGCCGAGAAATCTAATCAGTACACCAAAGTTCGGAAACTGCAGAACAAGCACCCGGTTTGCTTTGATAGTGACAATATTTTGTGGACTACGGTGAGGGCTTTTGGAGTCCGGGTTCCAGGGAGCTCAGTACTTTAAATGTTCAAAAGACATAATTCAAAGTTTTGAAATTTTTCAAAAAACAATTCCATGGAAACAGATTTCTACAAAGTAGGTTAGGCCAAGATATTTGAACTTGTGCAAACCAACCAGTTCTTCCATTTTTTCCCTGTGGATCGACACCCAAACTACTATACGATAGGTCATGCTTTGCCTTTTGTAGATGCTAGTACAGTCCTATCTCGATCAAAAAGTAGAATCCTATTTTCAAGTACAGAGCACCGCTTTCTTTTTCTTTGGACTGAAGACCCGCCTGAGTAGATAGTCCTGACTTCCCACCCGAGATTGACTTGCTTACCTCTGCACGAACAGCTTAAATAGTCGAATTTCTAACACTCCATCCTTCTATAGATAGCCTAGAATCAGAACTAGAATATGTGCCCGACTTACCTATTTCCAAGACAGTTACTCAATTTTGACACTCTCGTTTAGATCATAATAAAAGAAGTATTCTTTAAAAAATCATATAGAAAGATGGACCAGCTGAGCGTGAACTCTTGATTTCGCTATACGAGGAAGATTGCTTATGACATTAATCAGCTAAGTCCGTCTGTCGAAGTATTTTTCATTGCATTCTCTGTTTAGAGTAATAGTCTAGAGTGTTTGGTCTCGCTTTCCAATTGTATCGGCTGGTAATATGCCATAGCAATAGGTTTTGAATCTCCCCCTCGCGAATCATTTATAAATATTATGGTTTGTAGGCTGTACAAAAAAAGATCCAGCCCGATAACATAAAAGATCGGCCCATTTTAGAAATCCGTATTTGTATTTTTTTTGTATACCACGTTTGAAAGTATACTGTTATGAAAAATTGCAGATGCCTACTATATATGTGTATGCGTGTTCACAAAAAATTTCAAAAAGAACTCATGTTGTGGAAAATTGTATTTTGAAAATGAGCTCCATCTAGCTCAGACCTCAGTTGGCATTTTCCAGTGGACCGAGCTCTTTGATCGGTATCATTGCAGCTTCCTCACATAAGACTCTCAGGTCACTCCCAGACTACCCTAAGGGACATATAGATATACTTTATCATCATTCTAGTATCGATCAAATGTATAAAAAAGACTAAAGAACAGATTACCAGACAACATCGTTCCAATGTTGTGCAAATAGATACTAGCCTTTGTCTATCTCGCCATCCTAGTACATGGTAGGAACTCAAGGCAAGGGCTTGTGGCTTTGTAGTAGGGAGATAATAGTAGTGTCGGTGATCGATGGTCAAATGAGTTATACGTCATAAAAGTCCTTACAACGATACCTCCCATGAACTCACAACTACATAATCGACCAATGGACTGGTTGCATGCTTAAGTAAAAAAGCGACATGTCCATTAGATGAAATATTTATGGTTGAGATGCGTCCAATCATATCAAAAGAACAAGCACATGATCCTATGACTGCGACAATGAGCGGTTCTAACATAAACATGAATATAGAAACTCAAAAGATAATTGAAGAGATTGCCACACATGTGCTAGAATTGAAGAAGCATGCACTCACATAAGATAATAAATGCAATTAAACACTACCTTCACTCCAGTAATGCCCAATATATAAACTTAGGTCCCTTCCAATATTTTTGGTTCCAATTCCTACAGACTTGTCTGATAGATATAATACATATGTTAATCAGTAGAAATATGGTTGCATATGAGTTAGATGTCTAGGCTTGGAAGGCACCAGAAATTATTATACAGTTACAAGATTGTTACATGCGAGCAGTGTCATCCTTTCCCGTGTGAATCAACCTCGATGACAGCTCAATCCACTGACAAGGAGTCCAGATCAACGATTTAAATTGATAAATATAGCGACTAAAAGATAAGCTATGGCACTTTGTACCGCTATGCTAGCTATGCCCGCAATAGCGCCGAATAGTTGTGCGATTTGGTCAACCTCGCTATCAACTATAGCTAAAGCTATAGCTTTGTAGTTGTACATGGTACAATATAGTTATCATTTGTAGACGTAGTGTAAACCCTAACAATGTACCATCCAATCTTTCTTGGGTTCTTTTCGAGCTTCTGCATGCAGGCTGGTGACTGCGTCAAGATGACTCCCACTAATAGAAAACAGGGCTTTCGTCACAACTCGATCTACAAATTAGTCCCGGTTGCATTACGAACCAGGACTAATATGAGCATTAGTCCCGGTTCGAACGGCTAGGGCGCCGGTCGGGCATCAGTCCCGGTACAGATGGGACCTTTAGTCCCCGTTGGAGACACCAACCGGGACTATAGTGACCGATACCCTTTAGTCCCGGTTCGTGTCTCCAACCGGGACTAAAGGCCTTTAGTCCCGGTTGGAGACACGAACCCGGACTAAAGAGGTTGGGGCTTTAATCCCGGTTGGTGTCTCCAACCGGGACTAAAGGCGAGATACAAACCGGGACTAAAGGATTTTGAAAGTTTTTTTTTCTGTTTTTTCTATTTGTTTTCTGTTTTAAAATCACTTATATCTTTTAGGATATTTGATGTTTTTGAGAGATTCTTTTTGCATTAGATTCAAAATTTTGTCTACTTTGTGTTTGTGCAATTAATTTTCAAATTTGAATGATTTAAATTTGAATTTGTTCAAATTTGCTTCAAACCCTAAATTATGAATAACCACTAGTAGAAAAAGGCCCATTTGTCCCGGTTCGTAAGGCCCATTTGTCCCGGTTCTGGAACCGGGACTAAAGCCCAAAACCTTTGGTCCGGTTTCTCTAACAAACCGGGACAGAAGGGGCTCCATGTGGCCTCTACGGGGAGCCCAGGCAGGAGGACCTTTAGTCTCGGTTGGTAACACCAACCGGGACCAAAAGGCATCCACGCGTCAGCATCTAGCAGTTGTTGTTTTTTTTGAAAGGGAGGGGGTTTAGGGAGTTTTGGACGGTTAATTTAGGGGTTTTATATTGTTTTAGCTAGCTAATTAATAGAGAGAAGTGTCCTCTCTTTCTTCGTGCTTGGTCAACGCTAGCTACTATAGAGAGAACTCGACACGCTAGCTAGTAAGCAAATGAAGGAACCGTTAAGTACAGAAGATCGTCATGAACATATAGAGATAGAAGTGATCGACCTCTCTTTCTCTGAGAGATTGGTCGTATAACAAGTTTTCGTGTATATATCCGACGCTACTAGCTACATATATACAATATAAGATCTCTTACAATCCACTAGTAGAAAACAGGGCATTGGTTCGGGTCGGGCCAACCCATTAGTCCCGGTTCAGTGAACCGGGACCAATGGGGGCAACGGTCCCAGTTCGTGAGGCCAGGGGGCCGAGCGGGCCACGTGGGGCATTGGTCCCGGTTCGTCTTGCCCCTTTGGTCCCGGTTCCAGACACGAACCGGGACCAACGTGCCTCGCTCCTGGCCCACACCCATTGGTCCCGGTTCGTGTCTGGAACTGGTACCAAAGGTGGTCCTTTACTCCCGGTTCCAGCCACGAACCGGGACCAATGAGATGCCTATATATACCCCCTCGCCGGCTAGCAGAGCACTCCACACACTGCTCTGTTTTTTTGCCGGCGAGAGAAGACCTTTCTGGTGCTCTAGCTCACCTCCTATCACATGAGGTGTTTGATGAAATGCCCAAGCCAAACTTAAGCTTTCTCCTCTCGAAGCTCCTAGTCCAAACTCCATTTTCGTCAAGATTTGTCTAGGTTTGACGGTCCGTCCTGTCCCGTCCCCGTCCTGAAACCGCCGTCGATCGCCCGCGCGTGGTGAGCCTCTTGATCTTATCTTCTTGCTAAAAGAAAATATACTTACTCGTATGATTTTCTTACTTTTATTATTGTTTGTTATTATATAGTGCCATGGTTATGGTATCCGCCCACGTCGGCCCTCGTCCAGTCTATGATTCAGATGTGGTATATTATCTCTTATATAACTATTTCACACATCTAATGTCTATGACAATTAATTATGCCACCAACTTGATGTAGATGTTTTTATCTATAGGAAGTAGTTGAACCAGAAATTCCAACCGACTATGCAATTCTGCTCAACAAGTTAACTAAAGCTGAAAAAGAAATCGATCATTTGAAAGAAAAATTGAAAAGAACTGAAGATGACAAGATGGGATTGGAGTTGCATGTTGCCAATATCGTCGACGATCACAAGACCAAGATGGTTGCAATGCGCTTGAAGCTTAGAAAGATTAGAAAATATGTCATTCATACTGAGGCTTGGTATCATTATGCCGTTGGATCAATTGGTACATTAGTAGCGGTTATGATTGCATTTGTTGTTGCATTTAAATTTTCTACATAGTTTCGGTGTATGTTTTAATTAGATGCTCTAGAGACCTATATGTTGTTCAATAATGACAGCTATGTATGAACTGTACGTATTTATTTTGGTCATTATTGTACTTTGGCTTTAATGTGATGATGGATTTCTAATAATTTGGTCACTTCTGTATTCATGATATGTTGTAATGGTTTTTAATATACTTTATTATAAAACGCACACAGATGAATCGGCAATGGATGTACGGTGACCGACGCACCTCTGAATATATTAAGGGCCTGCATAATTTTCTCGAAGCGGCTGAGGCAAACAATCAGAATGATTTTATGCATTGTCCATGTACGGTCTGTGAGAATACGAAGTCTTTCTCCAACTCTAAAACCCTTCACTTCCACCTGCTTCAGAAGGGTTTTATGCCACACTATAATGTTTGTACCAAGCACGGAGAAAGAGGGGTTATGATGGAAGACAACGAAGAAGAAGAGGATGACGACAACTACCCTCCCCCTGAATATGGTGATGCTGCAATGGGGGAAGCTGAAGATCAAGAGGAACCAGACGATGTGCCCGATGATGATCTTTGTCGGGTCATTGTTGATGCACACAGAGAATGCGAAAGTGAAAGGGAGAAGTTAAAGTTCGATCGCATGTTAGAGGATCACAAAAAAGGGTTGTACCCAAATTGCGAAGATGACAACAAAAAGCTCGGTACCACACTGGAATTGCTGCAATAGAAGGTAGACAATGGTGTATGTGACAAGGGATTTAGTTCGCTACTGAAAATAATGAAGAAGAAGCTTCCAAAGGATAACGAATTTCCCGACAGTACGTACGCAGCAAAGAAGGTTCTATGCCCTCTAGGATTGGAGGTGCAGAAGATACATGCATGCCCTAATGACTGCATCCTCTACCGCGGTGAGTACGAGGAATGGAACGCATGCCCGGTATGCGGTGCATTGCGGTATAAGATCAGAAGAGATGACCCTGGTGACGTTGAGGGCCAGCGCACCGGGAAGAGGGTTCCTACCAAGGTAATGTGGTATGCTCCTATAATACCACGGTTGAAACGTCTATTCAGAAACAAAAAGCATGCCGAGTTGATGCAATGACACAAAAAAGACCGTAAGAAAGACGGGAAGTTGAGAGCACCCGCTGACGGATCGCAGTGGAGAAAGATCAAGAGAAAGTGGAGCGACTTTACAGGTGACCCGAGGAACGTATGGTTTGGTTTAAGTGTAGATGACGTTAATCCTTTTGGGGAGCAGAGCAGCCAGCATAGCACATGGCCTGTGACTCTATGTATGTATAACCTTCCTCCTTGGTTGTGCATGAACCGGAAGTTCATTATGATGCCAGTGCTCATCCAAGGCCCTAAGCAACCCGGCAATGACATTGATGTGTACCTAAGGCCATTAGTTGATAAACTTTTACAGCTATGGAATGGAAGAGGTGTACGTGTGTGGGATGAGAACGAACAGGAGGATTTTGACCTACATGCGTTGCTGTTTGTAACCATTAACGATTGACCTGCTCTTAGTAACCTTTCAGGACAGACAAACAAGGAATACCACGCATGCACACACTGTTTAGATGACACCGACAGTATATATTTGGACAAATGCAGGAAGAATGTGTACCTGGGGCATCGTCGATTTCTTCCGACCAACCATCAATGTCGAAAGAAAGGAAAGGATTTCAAAGTTGAGGCAGATCACCGGAAGAAGCCCGCCCTCCGTACTGGTGATCACATACTTGATATGGTCAATGATTTACAAGTAATATTTGGAAAGGGTCCTGGCGGACTATCTGTTCCAAATGACGCTGACAAACGCGCACCCATGTGGAAGAAGAAATCTATATTTTGGGACCTACCCTATTGTAAAGACCTAGAGGTCCGCTCTGCAATCGACGTGATGCATGTGACGAAGAACCTTTGCGTGAACCTGCTAGGATTCTTGGGAGTGTATGGGAAGACAAAAGATACATCGGAGGCACGGGAGGAACAACAACACGTGCATGAAAAAGACGGCATGCATCCAAAGCAGTATGAAGGTCCTGCCAGCTATGCTCTTACCAAATAAGAGAAGGAAATCTTCTTTGAATGCCTGCTCAGTATGAAGGTCCCGTCTGGTTTCTCGTCGAATATAAAGGGAATAATAAATATGGCAGAGAAAAAGTTCCAGAACCTAAAGTCTCATGACTACCACGTGATTATGACGCAACTGCTGCCGGTTGCATTGAGGGGGCTTCTACTGGAAAACGTTCGATTAGCCATTGTGAAGCTATGTGCATTCCTCAATGCAATCTCTCATAAGGTGCTTGATCCAGAAATCCTACCAAGGTTAAGAAGTGATTTGGTGCAATGTCTTGTTAGTTTCGAGCTGGTGTTCCTACCGTCCTTCTTCAATATCATGACGCACGTCCTAGTTCATCTAGTCGACGAGATTGCCGTTCTGGGTCCTGTATTTCTACACAATATGTTCCCCTTTGAGTAGTTCATGGGAGTCTTAAAAAAATATGTTCGTAACCGCGCTAGGCCAGAAGCAAGCATCTCCATGGGCCATCAAATAGAGGATGTCACTGGGTTTTGTGTTGACTTCATTCTTGACCTTAAGAAGATTGGTCTCCCTCAATCGCGGTATGAGGGGAGACTGACAGGAAAAGGAACGCTAGGAGCGGTCTCAATAATATGTAGGGACAGGCATTCTTGGTCTCAAGCACACTACACAGTTCTACAGAATTCCACCTTGGTGACCCAGTATGTCGATGAACACAAGAATATCGTGCGCTCCAAACACCCAGAACAGTGTGACGACTGGATTACATATGAACGCATCAGGACTTTCGGCAGTTGGTTGCAAACACGTCTCATGGGTGACAACACTGTTTCTGATGAGCTGTACTCGTTAGCCAGGGGACCATCTTCGACTGTATTGACTTACAAAGGGTACGAGATAAATGGGAATACATTTTACATGATCGCCCAAGATGAAAAGAGCACCAACCAAAACAGCGGTATCCGCTTTGATGCAGCAACCAAGAGGGGAAAGGACACATATTATGGTTACATAGTGGACATATGGGAACTTAACTATGGACATGATTTCAATGTCCCTTTGTTTCAGTACAAATGGGTCAATCTGTCAAGAGGCGGGGTACAAGAAGACCCACAGTACAGAATGAAAACAGTGGATCTGAACAATCTTGGGTACACAGACGAACCATTCGTCCTAGCCAATGATGTGGTACAGATTTTCTATGTGAAGGACATGTCTACCATACCGAGAAAAACAAAAGATAAGGAAGCGAATACATCATACGATGATCCAAAACACCACATAGTTCTTTCAGGAAAAAGAGACATCGTGGGATTGGAGGGCAAGACAGACATGTCTGAAGATTATGAAAAGTTTCATGAAATTCCTCCCTTCAAAGTCAAGGCTGACCCAAGCACCCTGTTAAACGAAGAAAATTATCCATGGTTACGGCGCAATAAGCAAAGGACACACGCGAAGAAGAAGTGAAGACTTTCTCTCCACAACTATATCATTGCAGTGACATGTGAAGAAATGAAATGCCTTTTGTAACACATGAGTTTTCGTCCGAAACCCTAATACTTCGAAAGAAATTCTCCGTTTTGTACACGAAGTGCATCCAATTTTTACCGTAACCCTCTCAACTTTTTATGACATGCTATGTGGGTGAAATGATGATACCATGCCAACTTTCAACCTTTTCAGAGTTCATTTGAAGTGCTTTTCAATTTCAGGGTCATTTACCTCAAAAAAATGAGTAAGTGCATGAAAAATACCAAATGAAGTCAAAAAGGGTTGAAAATTGATGATGTGGCTTTGAATGGTGCATTTTGAACACACAAAAAGTCTGGAGTTCAAATGAGTTCAAAAAAATGAAATCCCTTTGTAATAGATGAGTTTCCGTTCGAAACTGTGATACTTCGAAATAGATTGTCCATTTTGTACATGAAGTGCATCCAGTTTTTGTCGTAACCCACTCAACTTTTTAGCACATGCTATGTGGGTGAAATGATGATACCATGCCAACTTTGAACCTTTTCAGAGTTCGTTTGAAGTGCTTTTTAATTTCTTTCATAACATCGTAGGAGTGGAGTTCAAAAAAGAATCAGCTATAAAGCTTTTATAAACCTCTAGTATTTTTGAAACAATAATTATATAAAAATTATGCAACTAAAATTATCAAAGTATTTTTTGTTAAAAAGAATGAACTAAAATAACAGAAGAAAAATACTGGGAAAAAAAATTAAAACTATAAATAAAGCAAAAAACAAAACAAAAAACATTTTTTTTAAAATGCCGCCTACTGGGCCATCACGGCGTGAATACGACTAGAAAACCCAACAGCTAGTTGGGCTAGGATTCAGGCCCGCAGAAGGACCAGTAGGCCCACAGGCAGAGGAGAGTGCAATTAGGCCCGTAAGCCTGCAGTTGAGAGGAGCACGAGAGGGTTGGCACAGCAGCGCTTATAAACCACTCTCGATCCCTCTCAGCTAGCGAGGTGGGACTAAACATTTGTCCCCGGGCAGCACCACCTTTTGGTCCCGGTTGGTGGCACCAACCGGGACCAATGCATCCCTTTAGTCCCGGTTGGTGCCACCAACCGGGACCAAAGGTCCCTGTTTCCCGCCCTCTGGGCTACCGAAAAAGGGCTTTGGTCCCGGTTGGTGGCACCAACTAGGACTAAAGGGGGCATTGGTCCCAGTTGGTGCCACCAACCGGGACCAATGCTCTATGTATATAAGCGACAGTTTCGATTTTTTCAGATTTCATCTAGCACTTGCCCCCGACGACGCCAAGCACATCGACGCCGCCAGGCTACCCGAGCTCGCCGTCGATGCCCTCTGCCCAGACGCCCCCTGCCCCGACGCGCTGCCCTGCCCCGACGCACCGCCCTGCCTCGACCCGCCGCCCCGTGCCCCGACGCGCCGCCCTGCCCCGACGCGCCACCCCTGCCCCGACGTGCGCCTCTGCCCCGACACCGGTGCCGCTCCCCAACGCCGCCCCACGCCACAGCCATGCCCCGACGCCGCCGCCTCTCCTCCCCGTTCGGTCCGGCCACCCCCCCTTTCCTCCCTGTCCGATTTTGCTGATTTAATTTGATGATATATATATATAGATGATAGATGATATATGATAGTTAGATGATGCTGTTGATGATAGCTGATGATGTTGATGATAGATGATGTATGCTTTTTTTGTTCATATAATTTTTTTATAGCATTTTTGATCCATGTATATATGTGTGTGTATATGGATGGATGGATGGATGTATGCTAAAGAAAAAAATATCATAGCTTCCTGTTTTTTCCATGGGTGTATGCTAAAGAAAATTATGAAATAGTTTATGGGTGGTTTCTATCAAAAGGTTCAATGATTTTTCAAGGCAAAAAATTGAACTAATTAAGGTATCACATGAGGGGGGAGGAGTCCGCAAACCCTAGAAGTGTTATTGAGGCCACCCCAAACCCTAGAAGCGTTGTTGAGGCGAACCAAATTTACCAAGTTAAATGAGTTAAAAGAGCGTTGTCGAGGCCACCCCAAACCCTAGAAGAGTTGTCGTACATTCATGAGAGAGGCCGTCCGGACGTCGAACATTCATGTTTGTATATTAATTGCCATGTTGTAATATTTGTAGAAACTATGGATCCAAGAGATGAAGAACAAGAACAGTTGTTGGGGGACATAATCCACGGCCCACGTGATATCTTGTCGTATCTCAACTTCACCGATGGTCTGGAAGGAGTGGATTACGACGGCTCCGGTGATCGAACAATGGAGGAGGAAGGACATGATCATGATGGCTCCGGTGACCGAATGCCGGAGGAAGAAGGAGACCATGATGACGGCTCCGGTGGCCGATCGGAGGAGGGTGCTGCTGCAAAGTCCGGCGAGGTATATATATTAATTAAGCATGTGCTGACTCTAGCTAATTGATGCATTAATTGTTTTGGTATGTACATATATTAATTAACTCTTCTTTCTTCTATTATAGCCCTACGGATCGAGCCAAACTTCGGTAACGAGATGAGGCCCGAAGAAGAGGTTGCGCAAGGATGAAAAGTTCACGATCATAGCACTCGCGAACGATGGCCATCCGATTGAAGCCAAGCGGACCAAGAATGCATTTTCTGCTTAGTGCGGAGCTATTGTTAGGGACAACATCCCGATCAGCATCAAGCAATGGAATAAGCTTAAGGATGGCGCCCCTGATGGTGATTATGTCTTCGATAGACAGAAAGAAGATCTTTGGACCGTGCTGAAGGCAAATTTCACCCTACCGCCAGAGGAGGATCCGAATAAGCCAGTTATAGAGCCACAGGTCAAGGCGTGTGATCTTAAGAAGATGGCAGATCTATTCAGGAGGTGGAAGAATGAGTTGAAATCAAAGTTTGTCGACAAAGGGAAGACTTCAGCATTCGTCGGCCGATATGAGAAGATAGGAGATTACTGGCCCGCATTTGTGGCCTACAAGACATCGGAGAAGAGTAAGAAAATGTCATAGATAAACAAGAACAGTGTTGCAAAGAAGCAGTTTCACCATCACACGGGGTCAGGTGGCTACCTTAAAGCCCGACCGTTGTGGGACAAAGCTGAGAATGACCTGCTTGCTAAAGGGGTCCAACCACAGACATATAACTGGCCAGACCGTTCAAGGACTTGGTTCTTCGGGGTTGGGAGAACTTTGGACCCTGAAACAGGGAACTGCTATTGGACGGACGAGCAACTTGTAATACCCATGAACAACCTTCAGAACTATATCACCGCAGCATAGGAAGGGACGTTCATTCCCGACAAAGAGAAGGACGAGCTGACTGAGGCCCTAGGGAATGCTGAGCACCCTGGACGAACACGAGGCACAGTAGGCTCCGTTTCATGGAAGGTTGGGTTTCCTGATGTAGGCGGTTACAGAAGCCGGGAGAGAAAGAGGAAAGTGGAGCTGAGCGAAATTCAGAAGCACAATGCAAGACTACAAAAGCTAGAGGAAGCTGGGAGCCAGCGAGCTGCCAGCCAACCATCTCAGCGGCACGAAGCTACCCTAGAAGCTACTACCCTACCATCTCAGTGGAGAAGCAGCATCGCTTCCATGGAGTGTGTTCATCCCGACTTCATGTCTCCTAGCTACCCCATGGATACTATCACGGAGGCTCAACATTGCGAGCTTATGACGAAATGTCGGAACCTCACTTTCAAGGCGGCTGTCAGCTCTGTTGCACCTCCTCAACCCAACGGAACTTCTCACTACCGTCCAACTCCACATGGATATGCTGTTGTGATGGTGGATGAAGTAATGCCGGACTTTGAGGAGCTCGATCTTGACCACTATACAGGTGAAGGAGAGAATAAGCTGGTTCGTGCCCTGAGGAGTACATGTCTATGGCAGAAGGAGTACATCAAGCTTCCAAATTGGACGCCTCCGCCTCCTCCTTCTCCTCAGGCGAATCAGGGCACTCCGCCTCCTCCTCCTCCTCTGGGGAGTGATCATCAGGGCACTCCGCCTCCTCCTCCTCCTCCGGTGAGTGATCAGGGTTCTCCGGCTCCTCCTCCTCCTCCTTCTCCGGCTCGTCCGACGCGTGGGGGCACTCCGCCTCCTCCTTCGCCTACTCCGGCACGTTGGACCAGTATGCCTCCTCCACAACCTCATTGGCAACGGTGGAAGGCAGACGCCGCCGCTCCGGCTCCTCCGGCGCCTAGTAAGCAACGACGGAAGGGAGCCGCCGCCGCTCCGGCGGCTAGCAGTACAAGCATAGGCAGGAGGGAATACAGATACGGTCCATCTCTCAAGCCTGTGGAAAAGTTACCATATGAGAGGACCGAGTCTGAAAACAAGGAGATAAGTCAGGCCGAAGTGAGGGAGCATTTTGCAAAGAAAACTCTAGCTCCGAAGGAGAAGATAGATCCGGTGAAAGCGATGCGCAATATCAATGCCCTGAAGCGACCACCACCGCCTCCGTTGGATTCCAACTATGTTCGCAGTGTTAAAAAGACATATCAAGAGACGCGACGGTCGGGAAGTTCTTCCAGTGATGCAAAGTTAGCAGAACATAGAAGTGCGAAAAATTTCCACAGCTCGGCGAACAGGCGAACCAATCGTGCCCCCCGCTCAAGGTTTCTAGCAATATCGTCGCTAATCATCCAGGGATGGTCCCCGGTACCAAACATGGTGATAACCTGAGCGATGATGTACTGTTTGACACGTTGGAGGTGGACGATTTCAAATACCAGTACGGGAAGCCTCTCGTCAAACCTGATCCTCCTCCTCTAACAACGATGATGCGAAGATTCCACGAATGGTAGATGCAACACTGCCACGAGTCTGGGGCGGAATCTTTGATACTGAAAGTTAAATAGGAGCATGATCTCGTTGGAACTGAAATGTTGAATATTGAACTTGAGGAGATATTCCGGTTATACAATCAGAAGGACATCGACAACAATCGTGTTTTGCTACTGTTTGTAAGTACTACTTCTGTAATTAAGTCTCTCTATGTATATAGCTCAGCTCTTTCATTGCATGTATATATAATTATCGTCACTACTATATTATGCAGATTGAAGATCATTGAATGCAGAAAAGCACAAATGTATGACATTGGGTTCATTAACCCAGATATCATACATGGGCATAATTTCAAAAATTATCGCAAAGCAACCGAGGACAACTTGCTACAATCGTTGCTTAAAAATCAAAACAAAGGGACAATACTCTTTCCTTACAACTTCAAGTGAGTGTTACTGTCTTCTGCATATTTAGTTTCACTTATATTACTCGAGGTTTATTGTAATGTAATTGATGAGTTATGCATGCCTACGCAGCTTCCACTTTATTCTGCTAGAGATTCGGGTTGAACGGGGACTAGTAACAGTCTTAGACTCGAAACGAAAAGATCTCCAGCAATATGCAAACATGACTAAAATTCTCCAGAAGTAAGTTCTCATTATCGCATCATATCGGCAACTTTTTTCATTTCCTGATATCAAGTAATTTTTTTTGTGTGGCAGGGTTTGGAAAGAGTTCACAACAATTGTTCCGGCACTGTCGGGAAGCTGCGATTTACACACCCAAAAGTAAGTACTACTAGCTGGTTCCGCGTATCTCCCATTGATTCTAGTTTCATCAATACCATTTATCATGCTTCATTATCAGTTTGATTGAACTCTATTTCTCGTAAAGTGCTTGTGGCAGGAAGACGGGACTAGTTTATGTGGATACTACGTTTGCAAGTTCATCTACAACGCGATGACCCCTGAGCGGGGCTACTCTAAAAAACAATTTGAAGTGCGTAAGCAATAATATTCACACTTTTATTTTATTATCATATATATGTATTGACCCCCTTCTTCAAATTAGATATGGAAGATGCGGGATGAACTCCTACCACATGGTCGCGTACGAGCAATTCAAGAAGAATTGGTGGGATTGTTTCTTGACCACGTCATCTATAAAGCCGGAGAATACCATCTGCAATTGGACATTAGATGTTAGGGATTGTAAGAGATCTTATATTTTATATATGTAGCTAGTAGCGTCGGATATATATACGAAAACTTGTTATACGACCAATCTCTCGGAGAAAGAGAGGTCGATCACTTCTATCTCTATATGTTCATGACAATCTTCTATACTTAATGGTTCCTTCATTTGCTTACTAGCTAGCGTGTCGAGTTCTCTCTATAGTAGCTAGCATCGACCAAACACGGAGAAAGAGAGGACACTTCTCTCTATCAATTAGCTAGCTATAACAATATAAAACCCCTAAATTAACTCTCTAAAACCCCCTAAACCCCCCTCCCTTTCAAAATGAAAAAAAATAAGTAACTGCCAGATGTTGGTCCCGGTTGGTGTTACCAACCGGGACTAAAGGTCCTCCTGCCTGGGCTCCCCGCAGAGGCCACGTGTAGCCCCTTTTGTCCCGGTTTGTAAGAGAACCGAGACTAAAGTTTTTGGGCTTTAGTCTCGACACTTTCTTCCCGGTTCTGGAACCGGGACAAATGGGCCTTTTTCTACTAGTGATCCCTAACATCTAATGTCAACTTCCAGATGGTATTCTCCAGTTTTATTTATGACGTGGTCATTAAAGAATCCCGCCAATTCTTCTTGAATTGCTCGTATGCGATCATGTGGTAGGAGTTCATCCCGCATCCGCCATATCTAATTTGAAGAAGGGGGTGTTGGAAATATGCCCTAGAGGCAATAATAAAATGGTTATTATTTTATTTCCTTGTTCATGATAATTGTCTATTGTTCATGCTATAATTGTGTTAACCGGAAACCATAATACATGTGTGAATACATAGACCACAACATGTCCCTAGTGAGCCTCTAGTTGACTAGCTCGTTGATCAATAGATGGTCACGGTTTCATGGCCATGGACATTGGATGTCATTGATAACGGGATCACATCATTAGGAGAATGATGTGATGGACAAGACCCAATTCTAAGCATAGCACAAGATCGTGTAGTTCGTTTGCTAAAGCTTTTCAATGTCAAGTATCGTTTCCTTAGACCATGAGATTGTGCAACTCCCGGATACCGTAGGAATGCTTTGGGTGTGCCAAACGTCACAACGTAACTGGGTGGCTATAAAGGTGCACTACGGGTATCTCCGAAAGTATCTGTTGGGTTGGCATGAATCGAGACTGGGATTTGTCACTCCGTGTGACGGAGAGGTATCTCTGGGCCCACTCGGTAAGACATCATCATTATGAGCTCAATGTGACTAAGGAGTTAGTCACGGGATGATGTATTACGGAACGAGTAAAGAGACTTGCCGGTAACGAGATTGAACAAGGTATGGGGATACCGACGATCGAATCTCGGGCAAGTATCATACCGATAGACAAAGGGAATTGTATACGGGATTGATTGAATCCTTGACATCGTGGTTCATCCGATGAGATCATCGTGGAGTACGTGGGAGCCAACATGGGTATCCAGATCCCGCTGTTGGTTATTGACCGGAGAGGTGTCTCGGTCATGTCTACGTGTCTCCCGAACCCGTAGGGTCTACACACTTAAGGTTCGATGACGCTAGGGTTATAGGGAAAAGGTATACGTGATTACCGAAGGTTGTTCGGAGTCCCGGATGAGATCCCGGACGTCACGAGGAGCTCCGGAATGGTCCGGAGGTAAAGATTGATATATAGGAAGTCCAGTTTTGGTCACCGGAAAGTTTTCGGGCTCATCGGTAGTGTACCGGGAGTGCCGGGAGGGTGCCGGATAACCCCCGGGAGGGGTGTGACGACCAAAGGACCACATGGGCTGTTAGATAAAGTGTGCCAGCCCTTATTGGGCTGGGCAAGACTTTTGCTAAAGGCCCATGCGGCTGGAGATAAGGAGATAAGGCAAAAAGGATTTAAAAGGAGGAGATCCACCTCCCTTGTGGGAGGTGGACTCTCCCTTTAATTCGGCCGGCCATCTCCTCTTTGGAGTAGAGGCCAAGCCAGCCCTCCACGTCCCTCCTCCTATATATACTTGAGGTTTTGGATGTTTTGAGACAAGATTTGATCTCTCTCTCTCACGGCGAAGCCCTACCTCTCTTCTTCCTCCTCCGCGGCGCTTAGGCGAAGCCCTGTCGGAATACCTTGCTACTCCACCACCACCACGCCGTCGTGCTGCTGTTGGAGCCCTTCACCAACCTCTCCTTCCTCCTTGCTGGATCAAGGTGTTGGAGACGTCACCGGGCTGCACGTGTGTTGAACGCGGAGGTGCCGTCCGTTCGGCACTTGATCGGATCTACCGCGATCTGAATCGCTGCGAGTACGACTCCATCAACCGCGTTCTTGTAACGCTTCCGCTTAGCGATCTTCAAAGGTATGAAGATGCAATCTCTCCCCTCTCGTTGCTGGTTTCTCCATAGATAGATCTTGGTGAACGTAGGAAAATTTTGATTTACTACTACGTCTCCCAACAGTGGCATCATGAGCTAGGCCTATGCGTAGAATCTATGCACGAGTAGAACACAAAGCAGTTGTGGGCGTCGAGTTTGTTAATTTGCTTGCCGCTACTAGTCTTATCTTGATTCGGCGGTATTGTGGGATGAAGCGGCCCGGACCAACTTTACACGTACGCTTACGTGAGACCGGTTCCACCGCCTGACATGCACTAGATGCATAAGGTGGCTAGCGGGTGTCTGTCTCTCCTACCTTAGTCGGATCGGATTCGATGAAAAGGGTCCTTATGAAGGGTAAATAGCAATTGGCAAATCACATTGTGGTGTTGACGTAGGTAAGAAACGTTCTTGCTAGTAACCTATAGCAGCCACGTAAAAACTTGCAACTACAAATTAGAGGACGTCTAACTTGTTTTTGCAGCATGTGCCTTGTGATGTGATATGGCCAAAGGATGTGATGTGATGCATTGTGATGTATGAATTGACCATGTTCTTGTAATAGGATTCACGACTTGCATGTCGATGATTATGACAACCGGCAGGAGCCATAGGAGTTGTCTTATTTATTGTATGACCTGCGTGTCAATCATAAACGCCATGTAATTACTTTACTTTATTGCTAAGCGTTAGCCATAGTAGTAGAAGTAATAGTTGGCGAGACAACTTCATGAAGACACAATGATGGAGATCATGATGATGGAGATCATGGTGTCGTGCCGGTGACAGTGATGATCATGGTGCCCCGAAGATGGAGATCATAGGAGCAAAATGATATTGGCCATATCATGTCACTATATTGATTGCATGTGATGTTTATCATGTTTACATCTTATTTGCATAGAACGACGGTAGTAAATAAGATGATCTCTCAATAAAATTTCAAGAAAGGTGTTCACCCTAACTGTGCACCGTTGCTAAGGATCGTCGTTCCGAAGCACCACGTGATGATCGGGTGTGATAGGTTCTAACGTTCGCATACAACGGGTGTAAGCCAGATTTACACATGCGAAACACTTAGGTTGACTTGACGAGCCTAGCATGTACAGACATGGCCTCGGAACACGGAAGACCGAAAGGTCGAACATGAGTCGTATAGAAGATACGATCAACATAGAGATGTTCACCATGGATGACTAGTCCGTCTCACGTGATGATCGGACACGGGCTAGTTGACATGGATCATGTATCACTTGGAAGACTAGAGAGATGTCTATCTAAGTGGGAGTTCATTAATAATTTGATTAAATGAACTTAATTATCATGAACTTAGTCTAAAAATGTCCTTGCAAATTATGTCGTAGATAGCTCGCGCTGTAGCTCCCCAGTTTTATTGATACAATCCTAGAGAAAAGTAAGTTGAAAGTTGATGGTAGCAATAATGCGGACTGGGTCCGTGATCTGAGGATTGTCCTCATTGCTGCACAGAAAGCTTATGTTTTTGATGTACCGCTAACTGCATCACTCCCTCAAGCGTTGTCTGTAGATGTTGTGAACATATGACAGGCACTTTTTGATGACTACGTGATAGTTCAGTGCGTCATGCATTACGGCTTAGAATTGAGGCTTCAAAATGTTTTGAACGTCACAGAACATATGAGATGTTCTAGGAGCTGAGATTGTGATCTCAAGCTCGTGCCTATGTTGAGAGGTATGAGACCTCCAACAAGATTCTTTGCCTGCAAGATAAAGGAGAATAGCTTAATCGGTGAGCGTGTTCTCAGATTGTCTGGGTGCTACAATCACTTGTGATTAATGCAGTTCTCCAAGTCACTGCCACCAAGCTACTAGAGCTTCGTGATGAACTATAACATGCCAGGGATGGATAAGATGATCCCTGAGTTGTTCGTGATGTTTGACACCACGAAGGTAGAAATCAATAAGGAGCATCAAGTGTTGATGGTTAAGTGAAAACCACTAGTTTCAAAAGGGGCAAGGGCAAGAAGGCAAAAACTTCAGGAATGGCAAGCCAGTTGTTGCTCTAGTGAAGAAACCCAAGGTTGAGCCCGAACCCGAGACTAAGTGCTTCTGTTATGAGGAGAATGTTCGCTGAAGCGGAAAAACCCTAGATGATTGGTAGATAAGAAGGCTGGTAATATCAATGGAAGTATATTTGATATACGTGTTAGTGATGTGTACCTTGCTGGTACTCCTAGTAGCACCTGGGTATTAGATACCGGTTCGGTTGCTAAGTGTTAGCAACTCGAAATAAAAGCTACGGAGTAAATGGAGACTAGCTAGGTGAAAGGTGACGATGTGTGTTGGAAGTATTTCCAAGATTGATGTGATCACCATCGCACGCTCTCTCTACCTTCAGGATTTGTGATAAACCTAAATAAATGTTATTTGGTGTTTGCGTTGAGCATAAACGTGATTAGATCATGATTAGTGCGATACGGTTATTCATATAAGTTAGAGAATAATGGTTATTCTGTTTACATGGATAATGCCTTCAATGGTCATGCACCCACTCGAAATGGTTTATCGAATCATGATCGTAGTAGTACACATATTCATAACATTGGTACCAAAAGATACAAAGTTAATAATGATAGTACCACATGCTTGTGGCACTGCCACGTAATGTCATATTGGTATAAATCGCATGAAGAAACTCCATGATGATGGATGTTTTTTGACTCACTCGATTTCGAATCGGTTGAGACATGCGAGCCATGCCTCTTGGGCAAGATGACTGAGACCCCGTCATCCAATATGATGGAGCGGGCAAGTGGCTTATTGGAATTAATACATGTTGATGTATGTGGTCCAATGAGTGTTGAAACACACAGTGGATATCGTTGTTTTTCTTTACCTTCGCTGATGATTTGAGTAAATATGGGGATATTTACTTAATGAAACACGAATCTGAAATGTTTGAAAGGTTCAAGGAGTTTCAGAGTGAAGTTAAAGATCATCGTGACAAGAAGATAAATGTCTATGATATGATCATGGAGGTGAATATCTAAGTTACGAGTTTGGTATGCAATTTTAGACAATGTGGAAATTGTTTCACAGCTCACGCCTCCTGGAACACCATAGTGTGATGGTGTGTTCGAACGTCGTAGTCGTGCTCTATTGGATATAGTGAGTACTATGATGTCTCTTATCGTTTTACCACTATCGTTATGGGGTTATGCATTAAAGACAAATCCATTCACTTTAACAGGGCACCATCTAAGTCTGTTGAGATGACACCGTGAGAATTATGGTTTGACAGAAGCCTAAGCTGTCATTTCTTAATGTTTGGGGCTGCGACGCTTATGTGAAAATGGGTTTTTCACCTAGCGAGCTCGAACTCAAAGCAGACAAATGCATCTTCATAGAATACCCTAATGAGACATTGGGTATACCTTCTATCTCAGATCCAAGCGCAAAAGGTGTTTGTTGCTAAGAACGGGTCCTTTTTGAGAAAGAGTTTCTCTCGAAAGAATTGAGTGGGAGGAAGATAGAACTTGATAAGGTTGTTGAACCTTTGTTTCAACCAGAGAATAGCGCAACACAGAAAGATGTTTCTGTAGAGCCTACTTAGTTGAAAAGGAAGTTAATGATGATGATCATGAAGCTTCGGATCAAGTCACTATCGAACCTCGTAGGTCGACAAGGACGCGTACTGCTCCTGAGTAGTACGACAACCCTGTCTTGGAAATCATGTTGTTGGACAACGATGAACCTACGAACTATGGAGAAGCGATGGTGGGCCCGGATTCCAACAAATGGCTAGGAGCCATGAAATCCGAGAAAGGATCCATGTATGAAAACCAAGTATGGACTTTGGTAGACTTGCCTGTTGAATGGCGGGTCATTGAGTACAAATGGACCTTTGAGATAAACATAGACGCTAATGGTGAAATGTCACCGTTTATAAAGCTCGACTTGTCGCAAAGAAGTTTCCGCCAAGTTCAAGGAGTTGACTGCAATGAGATTGTCTCATCTGTAGCGATGCTAAAAGTGTATTAAAATTTTGTTAGCAGTTGCTGCATTTTTCGATTATGAAATCTGGCAGATGGATGACAAAACAAGGTTTCCGTAATGGTTTCTGTGAGGAAGAGTTGTATGTGATACAACCAGAAGGTTTTGTCAATCCTAAGGATGCTAATAATATGCAAACTCCAGCGATCCTTCTATGGACTGGAGCAAGCATCTCGGAGTTGGAATATATGCTTTGATGAGGTGATCAAAGTGTTTAAGTTTATACAAAGTTTATGAGAAACTTGTATTTGCAAGAAAGTGAGTGGGAGCACTATGGAATTTCTTATAAGAATATGTAGTTGACATATTATTGATCGGAAATGATGTAGAATTTCTGGAAGAGCATGAAGGGTTGTTTGAAAAGTTTTGTTTTTCAAAGGAAGACCCAGATAAAGCTACTATTTTATTGAGCATCAAGATCTATAGGGATAGATCTATTCGCTTGATAAGTTTTTTCGACGAAGACATACCTTGACTAGTTTTTGAAGGAGTTCAAAATAGATGGGTCAAAGAAGGAGTTCTTGACTGTATTGTAAGGTGTGAAATTGAGTAAGACTCAATACCCGACCACGGCAGAAGATAAAGAAGAGATGAGTGTCATCTCCTATGCTTTAGCCATAGGCTCTATATAGTATGCCATGTTGTGTACCGCACCTGTGTGTGCCTTGCCATGAGTCTGTCAAGGGGTACAAGAGTAATCCAAGAGTGGATCACTAGACAGCGGTCAAAGTTAGCCTTAGTAACTTGAGAACTAAGGAAATATTTCTCGATTATGGAGGTGATAAAGAGTTCATCGTAAAGTGTTACGATGATGCAAGCTTTAAAACCAATCCGGATGACTCTTAGTAGAAATCCAGCTACGTATAGTGGAGCAGCCATTTGGAATAGCTCCAAGTGGAGCATGGGAGTAGTATCTACAAATATGACATGGAAAGTTTGTAAGGTACACACGGATCTGAATGTCGCAGACCCGTTGACTAAAACCTCTTTCACGAGCAGGACATGAACAAACCCCAGAACTTATTGGGTGTTAATCACATGATGATATGATCACATGGTGATGTAAGTGTTAATCACATGGTGATGTGAACTAGATTATTGACTCTAGTGCAAGTGGGAGACTGTTGGAAATATGCCCTAGAGGCAATAATAAAATGGTTATTATTTTATTTCCTTGTTCATGATAATTGTCTATTGTTCATGCTATAATTGTGTTAACCGGAAACCATAATACATGTGTGAATACATAGACCACAACATGTCCCTAGTGAGCCTCTAGTTGACTAGCTCGTTGATCAATAGATGGTCACGGTTTCATGGCCATGGACATTGGATGTCATTGATAACGGGATCACATCATTAGGAGAATGATGTGATGGACAAGACCCAATTCTAAGCATAGCACAAGATCGTGTAGTTCGTTTGCTAAAGCTTTTCAATGTCAAGTATCGTTTCCTTAGACCATGAGATTGTGCAACTCCCGGATACCGTAGGAATGCTTTGGGTGTGCCAAACGTCACAACGTAACTGGGTGGCTATAAAGGTGCACTACGGGTATCTCCGAAAGTATCTGTTGGGTTGGCATGAATCGAGACTGGGATTTGTCACTCCGTGTGACGGAGAGGTATCTCTGGGCCCACTCGGTAAGACATCATCATTATGAGCTCAATGTGACTAAGGAGTTAGTCACGGGATGATGTATTACGGAACGAGTAAAGAGACTTGCCGGTAACGAGATTGAACAAGGTATGGGGATACCGACGATCGAATCTCGGGCAAGTATCATACCGATAGACAAAGGGAATTGTATACGGGATTGATTGAATCCTTGACATCGTGGTTCATCCGATGAGATCATCGTGGAGTACGTGGGAGCCAACATGGGTATCCAGATCCCGCTGTTGGTTATTGACCGGAGAGGTGTCTCGGTCATGTCTACGTGTCTCCCGAACCCGTAGGGTCTACACACTTAAGGTTCGATGACGCTAGGGTTATAGGGAAAAGGTATACGTGATTACCGAAGGTTGTTCGGATTCCCGGATGAGATCCCGGACGTCACGAGGAGCTCCGGAATGGTCCGGAGGTAAAGATTGATATATAGGAAGTCCAGTTTTGGTCACCGGAAAGTTTTCGGGCTCATCGGTAGTGTACCGGGAGTGCCGGGAGGGTGCCGGATAACCCCCGGGAGGGGTGTGACGACCAAAGGACCACATGGGCTGTTAGATAAAGTGTGCCAGCCCTTATTGGGCTGGGAAAGACTTTTGCTAAAGGCCCATGCGGCTGGAGATAAGGAGATAAGGCAAAAAGGATTTAAAAGGAGGAGATCCACCTCCCTTGTGGGAGGTGGACTCTCCCTTTAATTCGGCCGGCCATCTCCTCTTTGGAGTAGAGGCCAAGCCAGCCCTCCACGTCCCTCCTCCTATATATACTTGAGGTTTTGGATGTTTTGAGACAAGATTTGATCTCTCTCTCTCACGGCGAAGCCCTACCTCTCTTCTTCCTCCTCCGCGGCGCTTAGGCGAAGCCCTGTCGGAATACCTTGCTACTCCACCACCACCACGCCGTCGTGCTGCTGTTGGAGCCCTTCCCCAACCTCTCCTTCCTCCTTGCTGGATCAAGGTGTTGGAGACGTCACCGGGCTGCACGTGTGTTGAACGCGGAGGTGCCGTCCGTTCGGCACTTGATCGGATCTACCGCGATCTGAATCGCTGCGAGTACGACTCCATCAACCGCGTTCTTGTAACGCTTCCGCTTAGCGATCTTCAAAGGTATGAAGATGCAATCTCTCCCCTCTCGTTGCTGGTTTCTCCATAGATAGATCTTGGTGAACGTAGGAAAATTTTGATTTACTACTACGTCTCCCAACAGGGGGTCAATACATATATATGGTAATAAAATAAAATTTTGAATATTATTGCTTACGTACTTGAAATTGTGTTTTAGAGTAGCCCCGCTTAGGGGTCATCACATTGTAGATTAACTCGCAAACGTAGTATCCACATAAATTATTTCCAGTTTCCTGCCACAAGCACTTTACGAGAAATAGAGTTCAATCAAACTGATAATCAAGCATGAAAGTGAGGTTCCGGCATTTCTTTATAAGCTCGCAATGTTGAGCCTCTGTGATAGTATCCACGGGGTAGCTAGGAGACGTGAAGTCAGGCTGAACGGGCTCCGTGAAAGCAATGCTGCTTCTCCGCTGAGATGGCAGGGTAGCTTCTGGGGTAGCTTCGTGCCGCTGAGATGGTTGGCCGGTAGCTCGCTGGCTCTCAGCTTCCTCTAGCTTTTGTAGTCTTGCATTGAGATTCTGAATTTCGCTCAGCTTCGCTTTCCTCTTTCTCTCCTGGCTTCTATAACCGCCTGCGTCGGGAAACCCAACCTTCCACGGAACAGAGCCTGGTATGCCTCGTGTTCGTCCAGGGTGCTCAGCATTCCCTAGGGCCTCAGTCAGCTCATCCTTCTCTTTGTCGGGAATGAACGTCCCTTCCTGCGCTGCGGTGATATACTTCTGAAGCTTGTTCATGGGTATTGCAAGTTGCTCGTCCTTCCAATGACACTTCCCTGTTTTAGGGTCCAAAGTTCCCCCAACCCCGAAGAACCAAGTCCTTGAACGGTGTGGCTAGTTATATGTCTGTGGTATGATGTTTTTAGCAATCAGGTCATTCTTAGCTTTGTCCCACAATGGTCGAGCTTTGAGGTAGCCACCTGACCCCGTGTGATGGTGATACTGCTTCTTTGCAGCATTGACCTTGTTTGTCCCTGACATTTTCTTACTCTTGTCCAATGTCTTGTAGTCCACAAATGCGGGCCAGTAATCTCTTATCTTCTCAAATCGGCCGGTGAATTCTGGAGTCTTCCCTTTGTCGACAAACTTTGATTTCAACTCATTCTTCCACCTCCTGAATAGATCTGCCATCTTCTTAAGAGCACGCACCTTGACCAGTGGCTCTATAACTGGCTTATTCGGATCCTCCTCTGGCGGTAGGGTGAAATTTGCCTTCAGCGCGGTCCAAAGATCATCTTTCTGTCTATCGGTGACATAATCACCTTCAGGGGCGCCGTCCTTAGGCTTATTCCATTGCTTGATGCTGATCGGGATGTTGTCCCTAACAATAGCTCCACACTGAGCAGAAAATGCGTTCTTGGTCCGCTTGGGTTCAATCGGATGGCCATCGTTTGCGAGTGTTGTGTTCGTGAAGTTTTCATCCTTGCGGAACCTCTTCTTCGGGCCTCGTCTCGTTACCGAAGTTTGGCTCGATCCGGAGGGATATAAAATAAGAAACAAGAGTTAATTAATATATGTACATATCAAAATAATTAATGCATCAATTAGCTAGTCACCGGAGCCAAGACTTAATTAATATATATACCTCGCCGGACTTTGCAACAGCTCCGTCCTCCGATCGGTCACCGAAGCCTTCATCATGGTCTCCTTCTTCCTCCGGCATTCGGTCACCGGATATATACATGATCATGTCCTTCCTCCTTCATTATTCGATCACCAGAGCCGTCATAATCTTCTCCTTCCAGACCATCGGTGTCGTTGAGAAACGACAAGATATCACGTCCGCCATGGATTATGTCCCCCAACAACTGTTCTTGTTCTTCGTCTCTTGGATCCATAGTTTCTGCAAATATTACAACATGGCAATTAATATACAAACATGAATGTCTGATGTCCGGACCGCCTCTCTCATGAATGTCCGATGGCATCCTGGATAGGATAATTAATTAGCTTTTTGGTACAAAGTTCAGCAAGAGCCTTCCGAATATCGCTAGTTGGTCGGGTAGGGACGGGGTAGATTGACAACGACGCTCTTTCTTCTAGGGTTTAGGTGGCCTCTATAGTTGGTCGGGTGAGCGGACCGCCTCTCTCTCATGCATGTCCGACGTCCCCTCTCATGTCGAAGTTATCGGGGGGCGGGCTAGATCGACAACGACACTCTTTATTCTAGGGTTTGGATGGCCTCGATAGTTGGTTAGGCGAGCGGACCGCCTCTCTCACTCATTCATGCCCGACGTCCCCCTCATGTCGAAGTTATCGGGGAGGGGGTAGATCGACAACGACGCTCTTTCTTCTAGGGTTTGGGTGGCCTCGGTAGTTGGTCGGGTGAGCGAACCGCCTCTGTCTCATGCATGTCCGATGTCCCCTCTCATGCCGAAGTTATCGAGGAGGGGGTATATCAACAACGGCATACATTCCGGATTTGTTGGAAAGCTCTCGGGGAGCCGAGGCCAACGTGATGATAGGGGGCCGGGGTGCTCCCGTGGCCTTGTTGATAGATAGAGCCGATGCCAACGTGATGATAGAGCCGATGCCAACATTTTCATTTAACAAAAAAAAACCTTCAAAAAAAGACTTGCTTTGCCGCGGGTGCTCGGTGCGATGCGGACTCGGTGGAAAAACTTTATGAAAATGTGGTGGTGGCGGGCCAGGTGGTTTTCTTTTCCTTCTTCATTTTTTACTTTGTTATTTCTTATATGTTTGTTTTCGTTTTCACTATATATTTTCGTACATATGAAAAACAACGAAGACTTTTTACATGAACATATACACACATATACATGAACATATATACATATACATGAAAAAAACATATACATGAACATATATATACATGAACATATACACACATGACACATATACATGAACATATATACATATACATGAAAAAAACATATACAACATATACATGAAAAATACAAGGGGTGGCGGCGGCGGCTCATAGCGGGGGCGGCCGGCGAGGACGACAGCGGGGGCGGCGAGGGCGACGGCGACGGTGGGGGCGGGCTGGGGCAGGGGTGGCGGACGGCATCGGCATGGGCTCCAGGGAAGGGCACGGGCACGGGAGACGGCGACGACGTGGGCGGCGAACGGCGACGGCGTGGGCGGTGGACGGCGTCGGCATGGGCTTGGGAGGCAGGGCAGGGGCGCGGGCGATGGCGACGACGTCGGGGCAGCCTAGTGGCGTCGAGGAGGTCGGTGTCATCGGGGGCAACTGCGAGATGAGAACTGAAAATTCTTAAGTTCTACTTATATACCCAGAGCATTGGTCCCAGTTGGTGGCACCAACCGGAACCAATGCCCACCTTTAGTCCCGGTTGGTGCCACCAACCGGGACCAAAGGTCTCTTTTCGGCAGCCCAGAGGGCGGGAAGCAGAGACCTTTGGTGCCGGTTGGTGGTACCAACCAGTACTAAAGGTTGGTATTAGTCCCGGTTGTAGCCACCGACCGGGACTAAATGGTTGGTCCTAGCTGTGGTGGGAGTTTAGTCCCACCTCGCCAAGCGAAGGGCGCTCGCACTGGTTTATAAGCCCATCCCTCCCTACCTTATTGTGTTCCTCTCAAATTGAAAATAGATGCCCTTATGTGGGAAAATTTGACCTGAAATCAAACTGAATTTCAATATGATTTCCAGTCGAATTTTACTTACATAAGCGCATCCATGTTCATTTTTGTTATTTTTTATGTTATCTAAAGGGATTTCATTTTTTTGAACTTATTTGAACTCCATACTTTTTGTGTGTTCAAAATGCACCATTCAAAGGCACATCATCAATTTTCTACCCTTTCTGACTTCATTTGGTATTTTTCATGCACTTGTTGATATTTTTTGAGCTAAATAACCCTAAAATTGAAAAGCACTTCAAATGAACTCTAAAAAGATTGAAAGTTGGCATGGTATCATCATTTCACCCACATAGCATGTGCTAAAAATTTGCGATGGTTACGACAAAAACTGGATGCACTTTGTGTACAAAATGGACAATCTCTTTCGAAGTATCACGGTTTCGGACGAAAACTCATCTGTTACAAATGGATTTCATTTTTCAACTTATTTGAACTCCATACTTTTCGTGTGTTCAAAATGCACCATTCAAAGCCATATCATCAATTTTCAACCTTTCTGACTTCATTTGGTATTTTTCATGCACTTACTGTTTTTTTGAGCTAAATAACCCTGAAATTGAAAAGCACTTCAAATGAACTCTGAAAAGGTTGAAAGTTGGCATGGTATCATCATTTCACCCACATAGCATGTGCTAATAAGTTGAGATGGTTACTGCGAAAAATGGATTCTCTTCGTGTACAAAATTGACAATCTCTTTCGAAGTATCACGGTTTCGGATGAAAACTCATCTGTTACAAAGGGATTTCATTTTTTTGAACTTATTTGAACTCCATACTTTTTGTGTGTTCAAAATGCACCATTCAAACCCAGATCATCAATTTTCAACCCTTTCTGACTTCATTTGGTATTTTTCATGCACATACTGATTTTTTTGAGCTAAATAACCTTGAAATTGAAAAGCACTTCAAATGAACTCTGAAAAGGTTGAAAGTTGGCATGGTATCATCATTTCACCCACATAGCATGTCATAAAAAGTTGAGAGGGTTACGGAAAAAACTAGATGCACTTCGTGTACAAAACGGAAAATCTCTTTCGAAGTATAGGTTTCGGACGAAAACTCATGTGTTACAAAAGGCATTTCATTTCTTCACATGTCACTGCAATGATATAGTTGTGGAGAGAAAGTCTTCACTTTTTCTTCGCTTGTGTCCTTTGCTTATTGCGCCGTAACCATGGATAATGTTCATCGTTTAACAGGGTGCTTGATTCAGCCTTGACTTTGAAGGGAGGAATTTCATGAAACTTTTCATAATCTTCAGATATGTCTGTCTTGCCCTCCAATCCCACGATGTCTCTTTTTTCTGAAAGAACTATGTGGCTCTTTGGCTCATCGTATGATGTATTCGCTTCTTTATCTTTCTTTTTCTCGGTATGGTAGATATGTCCTTCACATAGAAAATATGCGCCACATCATTGCCTAGGACGAATGGTTCGTCTGTGTACCCAAGATTGTTTAGATCCACTGTTGTCATTCCGTACTGTGGGTCTTCCTATACCTTGCCTCTTGACAAATTGACCCATTTGCACTGAAACAAAGGGACCTTGAAATCATCTCCATAGTCAAGTTCCCATATGTCCATTATGTAACCATAATATGTGTCCTTTCCCCTCTTGGTTGCTCCATCAAAGCGGACACCGCTGTTTTGGTTGGTGCTCTTTTCATCTTGGGCGATCGTGTAAAATGTATTCCCATTTATCTCGTACCCTTTGTAAGTCAATATAGTCGAAGATGGTCCCCTGGCCAACAAGTACAGCTCATCAGAAATAGTGTTGTCACCCATGAGATGTGTTTGCAACCAACTGCCTAAAGTCCTGATGTGTTCATATGTAATCCAGTCATACGGAGTGTTTGGAGCGCAGAATATTCTTGTGTTCATCGACATACGGAGTCACCAAGGTGGAATTCTGTAGAAATGTGTAGTGTGCTTGAGACCAAAAATGCCCGCCCTACATATTATTGAGTCTGCTCCTAGTGTGCCTTTTCGAGTCAGTCTCCCCTCATACCGCGATTGAGGGAGACCAATCTTCTTAAGGTCAGGAATGAAGTCAACACAAAACCCAATGACATCCTCTGTTTGATGGCCCATGGAGATGCTTGCTTTTGGCCTAGCACGGTTACGAACATATTTCTTTAAGACTCCCATGAACCTCTCAAAGGGGAACATATTGTGTCAAAATACAGGGCCCAGAATGACAATCTCGTCGACTAGATGAAGTAGAACATGCGTCATGATATTGAAGAAGGACGGTGGGAACACCAGCTCGAAACTAACAAGACATTGCACCAAATCAGTCCTTAACCTTGGCAGGATTTCTGGATCGATCACCCTCTGAGAGATTGCATTGAGGAATGCACATAGCTTCACAATGGCTAATCGAACGTTTTCCGGTAGAAGCCCCCTCAATGCAGCCGGTAGCAGTTGCGTCATAATCACGTTGTAGTCATGAGACTTTAGGTTCGGGAACTTTTTCTCTGCCATATTTATTATTCCCTTTATATTCGAAGAGAAGCCAGACGGGACCTTCATACTGAGCAGGCATTCAAAGAAGATTTCCTTCTCTTCTTTGGTAAGAGCGTAACTGGTAGGACCTTCATACTGCTTTGGATGCATGTCGTCTTTTTCATGGACACGTTGTTGTTCCTCCCATGTATCCGGTGTATCTTTTGTCTTCCCATACACTCCCAAGAAGCCTAGAAGGTTCACGCAAAGATTCTTCGTCACGTTCATCACATCGATTGCAGAGCGGACCTCTAGGTCTTTCCAATAGGGTAGGTCCCAAAATATAGAATTCTTCTTCCACATGGGTGCGCATTTGTCAGCGTCATTCGGAACAGATAGTCCGCCAGGACCCTTTCCAAATATTACTTGTAAATCATTGATCATATCAAGTATGTGATCACCAGTATGGAGGGCGGGCTTCTTCCGATGATCTGCCTCAACTTTAAAATGCTTTACTTTCTTTCGACATTGACGGTTGGTCGGAACAAATCGACGATGCCCCAGGTACACATTCTTCCTACATTTGTCCAAATATATACTGTTGGTGTCATCTAAACAATGTGTGCATGCGTAGTATTCCTTGTTTGTCTGTCCTGAAAGGTTACTGAGAGCAGGCCAATCGTTGATGGTTACAAACAGCAACGCATGTAGGTCAAATTCCTCCTGTTCGTTCTCATCGCACACACGTACACCTCTTCCATTCCATAGTTGTAAAAGTTCATCAACTAATGGCCTTAGGTACACATCAATGCCATTGCCGGGTTGTTTAGGGCCTTGAATGAGCACTGGCATCATAATGAACTTCCGCTTCATGCACAACCAAGGAGAAAGGTTATAAATACATAGAGTCAGAGGTCATGTGCTATGTTGGCTGCTCTGCTCCCCAAAGGATTAACACCATCTACACTTAAACCAAACCATACGTTCCTCGGGTCACCTGTAAAGTCGCTCCACTTTCTCTCGATCTTTCTCCACTGCGACCCGTCAACGGGTGCTCTCAACTTCCCGTCTTTCTTATGGTCTTTTTTGTGCTATTGCATCAACTCGGCATGCTTTTTGTTTCTGAACAGACGTTTCAACCATGGTATTATAGGAGCATACCACATCACCTTGGCAGGAACCCTCTTCCCGGTGCGCTAGCCCCCAACATCATCAGGGTCATCTCTTCTAATCTTATACTGCAATGCACCGCATACCGGGCATGTGTTCCGTTCCTCGTACTCACCGCGGTAGGGGATGCAATCATTAGGGCATGCATGTATCTTCTGCACCTCCAATCCTAGAGGGCATACAACCTTCTTTGCTGCGTACGTACTGTCGGGCAATTCGTTATCCTTTGGAAGCTTCTTCTTCATTATTTTCAGTAGCGAACTAAATCCCATGTCAGATACACCATTATCCGCCTTCCATTGCAGTAATTCCAGTGTGGTACCGAGCTTTTTGTTGTCATCTTCGCAATTTGGGTACAACCCTTTTTTGTGATCCTCTAACATGCGATCGAACTTCAACTTCTCCCTTTCACTTTCTCATTCTCGTTGTGCACCAAAAATGACCCGGCGAAGATCATCATCGGGCACATCTTTTGGTTCCTCTTGATCTTCAGCTTCCCCCATTGCAATCTTCTTCATTGTCTTCCATCATAACCCCTCTTTCTCCGTGCTTTGTCCAAACATTATGGTGTGGCATAAAACCCTTCTGAAGCAGGTGGAAGTGAAGGGTTTTAGAGTTGGAGAAAGACATCGTATTCTCACAGACAGTACATGGACAAGGCATAAAATCATTCTGCTTGTTTTCCTCAACCGCTTTTAGAAAATTATGCAGGCCCTTTATATACTCGGAGGTGCGTCGGTTATCGTACATCCATTGCCAGTTCATCTGCGCGTGTTATATAATAAAGTGTATTACAAACCATTACAACATATCATGAATAGAGAAGTAAACAATAATAAAAATAAGAAAATCATACGAGTAAGTATATTTTCCTTTAGCAAGAAGATAAGATCAAGAGGCTCACCACGCGCGAGTGATCAACGGCGGTTTCAGGACGGGGACGGGACATGACGGACCGCCAAATCTAGACAAATCTTGACGAAAATGGAGTTTGGACAAGGATCTTCGAGAGGAGAAAGCTTAAGTTTGGCTTAGGCATTTCATCAAACACCTCTTGTGCAAAGGAGGTGAGCTAGAGCACCACAAAGCTCTCCCCTCGCCAGCCAAAAAACAAAGCAGTGTGGAGTGCTCTGCTCATTGGCAAGGGGGTATATATAGGCATATCATTGGTCCCGGTTCGTGGCTGGAACCGGGACTAAAGGACCCTCTTTGGTCTCGGATCCAGCCACGAACCGGGACCAATGGTTGTGAGCCAGGAGCGAGGCACGTTGGTCCCGGTTCGTGTCTGGAACCGAGACCAAAGGTTCCAGATGAACCGGGACCAATGCCCCACGTGGCCCGCCCGCCCCCCTGTCCTCACGAACCGGGACCGTTGCCCCATTGGTCCCGGTTCGTGGCTGAACCGGGACTAATGGGCTGGCCCGGCCCGAACCAATGCCCTGTTTTCTACTAGTGAACTTGAGTTTAAAAATAGTTTTTAATTTAATTATTTTTGCTCCTAGGCACATGTTAGATGGTGCATGTTGAACGCACAAAAATTATGGAGTTGAAATAAGTTTAAAAAAATAAATGCCTTTGTAACAGATGATTTTTCGTCCAAAACCCTGATACTTCGAAAGGGATTGTCCAGTTTGTACATGAAGTGCATCTAGTTTTTACCGTAACCTCTCAACTTTTTAGCACATGCTATGTGGGTGAAATAATGATACCATGCCAAGTTTCAACCTTTTCGGAGTTCATTTGTAGTGCTTTTCAATTTCAAGGTCATTTAGCTAAAAAAATTAATAAATGCATGAAAAATAGCGAATGAAGTGGGAAATGGTTGAAAATTGATGATGTGTCTTTGAATGGTGCATGTTGAATGCACAAAAACTTTGGAGTTTAAATAAGTTTAAAAAAATGAAATGCCTTTGTAACAGATGAGTTTTCGTTCAAAACTCTGATACTTCGAAAGGGATTGTCCAGTTTGTACACGAAGTGCATTTAGTTTTTATCGTAACCTTCTCAACTTTTTAGCACATGCTATATGGGTGAAATGATAATACCATGTCAAGTTTCAACCTTTTCAGAGTTCATTTGTAGTGCTTTCAATTTCAGGCTCATTTAGCTGGAAAATAATAATAAATACATGAAAAATAGTCAATGAAGTGGGAAAGGATTGAAAATTGATGAGGCTTTGGATAGTGCATGTTGAACGCACAAAAAGTCTGGAGTTAAAACAAGATTAAAAAAAGTGTTATGAAAAAGTAAAACGGCTATAACTTTTGCATACGATGTCAAAAAATAATGTTATGGAAATTATTATTTTTTAAATAAATGATGTCATATTTGGATTCCTCGCGTTTTTCTGTTAATAATGGATATATTATTTGTTGAATTTCGATTTACAGATTTAAAGATATTAGTTATGCCATATTAAATGAATAAATTACAAAAAATGAATAAAATAATATTATTACTTATCTAATTTTATTTTAATTCAATATAATTATTACTTATTTTATTTTAAAGTTTTTATTATTTTGTTTTAAAAAATTAAATCATGTTACATCAAGACCTAAGGGTTAATAGTATTAATAGCTTACTATTGTAAAGAAAACAATAATTGCGGACTTAGAAACTAGGGGTGATAGAACTCGAAAGTTAAGCGTGTTGGGGTTGGAGCAGTGAGAGGATGGATGACCGACCGAGAAGTTAGACGATTTGGAATGAGGGGTAATTAGAGATTAAATTGTCAAATAATTGAGAAGGGTGATTAAAGATTAAATAGTCAAATAATCCAAAGATTTGCAAATAAAAAAATCAAAAAATCAAAAAAAATTATTTTAAAAAACCTTTAGTACCGGTTGGTAACACCAACCGGGACTAAAGGTCCCGCTTTAGAAAGCTGCCACGTGTAGCCCCTTTAATCCTGGTTCATAATCCAACCGGGACTAAAAGTGGAGGGCTTTAGTTCCGGTTCTAGAACCGGGACTAAAGGCCCTTACGAACCGGGACAAAAGGCCCGTTTTCTACTAGTGTCCCACTAGCACTCACGTTGTTGCAACCCGAAAAAAAATATGATGAATTCTCTTTAGTCATTACTTGACCTGTATTTTTTGTTAGGCATCAGTTTTCTATTTTACGTTTAGAAACTCTATTCTAAATAGGTTTCGTGATAGCTCGCTATAGCGGACATAGGCTTGAACCTCGTCATGATGCTGCCAAAATTGTGATTTAAAACCTTGTTCTAGATGCTTGAAGTTGTAAGGAGCCCATGTCATTTCTATCATGTGTCTGTTTTGGTACTACCCTTTAAGATGTAGCTGTAGACCATGGGCTTTTAGAAATTCCCCAGCCGTTGTTAAATAGTGATACCCATGATAGTTAGGATTGCCTACATAACCACCGTCAACCAATGGTGTTGCATTTATACAAACAAGAACTGCATAGGAATATTACTAGCATATTCTATTTGTGTAAATCTTCTTGCACTGTTTTTTTTGGGCTGTGCATATTAGAGCATCTCTTGTAGATCCACTATTCTAAAAGAGTAAAATTCCAAAACTTATTCCCTACCCCAAAATGTCAATATTTTAGGGGATTAAACTTTTTTCTCAGCTACAAGACCGCATCCAACCGTTTCAAACTTATCAAAACATTTTTTTAGAAAAGGGGTGTTACCTCCGGCCTCTGCATCAGCGTGATGCATACGGCCACTTTATTAAAAATGTGAAAACAAATAGTCTGCAGATCCAAGCACACTCCGAAGGAGTGAAGTTACAAAAAATAGGGGAAAACAATATAAGCCACAACCGGCGAAAATAGATCTAGATGTCTAACCATCTATCCTATTAGTGGACCGCCATCCAAACCGGTTGAATATATCTCGCACTACCATTTCCCATCGGACACACCCAATAACCAAAGGCTCCCTGGTCTTCGCAGGAGTGAGTAACGACCACGTACAGATCAACGCCGACGCCCTGTGTACTACCTGCAAGAAATGTATATGTGTTGTCCTGTTAAAAACCAAATCATTCCTGCCCATAGTAGTGCACAGACTCCTGTGCGAATGTGTCGAGCAATGTTAGTGTCAACTCCGTTTATTAGCCATGTGCCAAATAGTGTATCAATGCTATCCGGAGGGGCAATATTAAAAGTTACTCGAACAGTTTGTCATAATAGTTTTGCTAGCGGGAAGCGGAGAAAAAAGTGTTTGATGGTTTCCTGATGACTACAAAAGCAACATCTTGTATTGCCTGGCCAATTGCGCTTGGCTAAATTATACTTAGTGAGAATCACCTTCTTGTGAACAAACCACATGAAGACTTTGATTCTCAAAGGAACCTTGACCTTCCAAACGTGTTTGGACTTGTATATCTTCGTCGTGTCAAATAGGTCAAGGTACATGGATTTGATTGTAAATATACCTGAATCTGTGAGCTTCCACGTAATCATATCGGGCTCATCCGATAGTTGTACCTCCATAAGGTGTCTGACTACATACACATCTTTGCGTTGCACAATATTATATAGGGTAGGATATTGTAAAGCCAAGGATGTCTCCCCCAGCCACGTATCCTCCCAAAACCTCGTAGCACCTCCATTCCCAATTATGAACCGAGTTCTATGGAAGAATTGAGCCTTGACCTTCATCAAGCCCTTCCAGAAAGGAGAGTCAGTCGGTCGAACCGTAACTTGGGCTAATGTTTTAGAATGGAGATATTTATTACGCAGAATCTATGCCCACATTCCTTCAGTCTCCAGTGATAATCTGTATAGCCACTTACTAAGCAGACATCTATTCTTAACCTCTAAGTTTTCAATCCCAAAACCTCCCTGGTCTCTGGGTATGCAAATTATGTCCCATTTAGCAGAACATATTAGTGCAATACATAAGAATTCAGTGCACACAATTTAAATACATAGCAAATTTAATGTTTTGAAAAATAACCATGCAAATTCAAACACAAAGATTGTTCAAGTAAACTAAGAATCCAAATAAACATGGTAAAAGAGCACAAGATCAAGTGCTATGAAGGCGTCAATGGTGCTCAATAAGTTCCTGAAGTCGGTTGTGAGCTTAACGGTTCTTGATCTTTCTGTGTGCTTGCAGGAAGGGCTCAATCATGTTTCGAGGATGATTGTGTACATGGAACATCGTCGTTTAACACGGTTAGGGAGATGAAATCATAAGCATTATTATTATGTGTAAGCGCTGATTTTATAAAACAGGAGTCCATGTGCAATTTTGGCTGGCGCACATGGCTCATGAACCCGAGGGATTTTCCTTGTATAACATTTTACACTGTCACAAATCAGATGCCTGAATGGGCGTATGTGTATGTGTGTCTTGCTATTCTGTAAGGGCGGCCCTATCACGGTATCACGGTCATTGCATTCCTGAAATCCTCATATCTCAATGGTCGCAGCTGCTACACGGACAAGGTGAACAGAAAGTTAATGCAAACTCAAACTGTTTTACAGAGTTAGGGAGATGAAACATAGCCGTTATTATTATGTGTAAGCACTGATTTTATACAGCATGAGCCTAGGTGCAAATTTGCCTGACCCACGTGGCTCATGAAACCGAGGGATTTCCTTGCACAACTTTTTACATTGTGGCCACAAATTCGAATCCCTGAATGGGCGTATGAGAAAGGTGTAACAGCTCCCGGGTGCCTAGGCACCCTCTATGAACAGTAAAATAAAAAAACAGAAAAAAAATTTAAATTTTTTGAAACTTTGCAGTATCAAAGATGGTCAAATTTCCTAGGTGCTTGCAAATTTTCATGCAAAAATATTATGTAGAGAAAGGTGTATAAACAAGTTTCAGATTTCAGTGCTAAAAGTGTTCAAAACTTGAAACACTAAAATGTTTTTCCTCTGTAGAGCTCCTCGAATGTTTTTTTGGAACGAAAACTTGCAAGCACCTAGGAAGTTTGATCATCTTTGATGTTGCAAAGTTTCAGATTTTTTTGATTTTGTTTCTAGTTGTTTTGATTTTACTGTTCATAGAGGGTGCCTAGGCACCCGGGAGCCGAAAATCCACTCTCATGGGCGTATGTGTCTGTCTGTCCGTGTGACAGACTTGCAACTTATTGCAATCCAATCACGTCAAGAAATCTATGTACACCCCAAACTGAAACTGCCTGATGAACAGGTGGGCGTCATTGCTGTCAGCTTGCGCCGAATTCATCGTTCCATTTCTCCAGCCCGCCCCACTTACTCTTCTACAAGCTCAGCCTTATCATCGTCATGTCGTTCTTAAAATCTTCGAATCTCAATGGTCACAGCTGCAACACCGTAAGCAGAAAGTTAGTGCTTCATCCTTGGCCATGATCTACTCACGCGGGAATACTACCAACGATTTCAAACAGCACTGTTGACGGTGATCAGTATACAAAGTTCAGAAACTGCAGAACATGCACCTGGTTTGTTTTGATGGTGAGAATATTATGTGGACCGAGCTCTCTGATCGACATCATTGCAGCTTCCTCGCATAAGGATCTCAGGTGACTCCCAGAATACCCGAAGGGACATATAGATATACTTCATGTCTTCATCATCGTTCTAGTATTGATTCATCGTATAGAGAGACTAAACAATAGATTACCAGACAACATCGTTCCAATGTTGTGCAAATAGATACTGGCCTTCATCTATCTCGCCATCCTAGTACATGGTAGGGACTCAAGGCCGTGGCTTATAGCCCGGTAGTAGGACCGGCGCTTGTGGCCCGGTAATAGGGAGATGACAGTAGTGTCGGTGATCGATGGGTCAAATGAGCTACTCCCTCTATTTTTATGTACAAATCCACAAACTCAAATTACAGGTATCGGGATAAAATTTAATAACTGCTTTGCAAGCTAGCCTTTTCTCTCATTTAGCGGATTAATTAATAGGGCACATGTAAATTAGAGAAAAATTAATGGATGTGAGAAATAAAGTAGTTGAATGTGTCATTATCATCCAATACATGCAAGTGAGTAGTAAAACCATAGGTTGCTAGTACCAGACAACACCATTAATTTTTGCCAAGTTTACTGTTGGTGCCCTTATATATAAACATAGGTCCCTTCCAATACTGTTGGTTTCAATTCCTACAACGCTGGCAGACAGATATAATACATATGTTAAATCAGCAGAGATAGGGTTGCATATGAAATTATGAATTAGCTGTCTAGGTTTGGAAGGCACCGGGAATTATTATACGGTTAGAAGGTTGTTATAGGCGAGCAATTTGATCCCTTCGACATCGTTCACACAGTCCACTGACAAGTAATCCAAATGCGTGAAGTTGAAAGGAGCCAATGTGAGAAGTGGAGTAGGAGGTACTAGTAACCTGCAGCGGGCTAGTGATTTCACTTACAGTAGCTTCTCGTGATGCACTACCCTGCTACTAGGGTAGTGTTACTATGTGAGGGGCACGCTCACTCGCTTACATGTCCTACCAAGGGGGCACGGGTAATCTTCTTTCAAACACACTCCAATTGGAAGTACAAGGGAAGGTCCGGAGGAGATGAGAAACTAGTGATGGGATGTGAGTCCCGATGGCGCCCCTATCCACATCCATCCGTCCATGTATCACAACTGAAGCATTGCTCTTGTGCCATTCCTTGCTTGATCCATCATGGAATGCCATGCTTCGTCAGTCTCATCATGTTTGTGCGCTACTGGCGCTAGTAGCTAGCATAAATAGGATTGCACAAAGTGACCATGGACATGGCTTATGGGTGGACATACGATGGAAGTAGGCTGGCGCCACCATTTTAGGGGGATGGCACATGATAGGTCATCACTGAAATATGGAGTGGACGCTGGAAAGCCACCACTCCAAAGCCCCCCTATGCCAACCTACCTAGCTACCTGCCTACCTGGGTGTGTGTCCATGGAGTTGGAGATTGACAAGATATTGCATTGTGGATGGACACTTGAGTGGAGAGGGTTTGAAGATCGCTACTACCACAGTACTACCTGTAAAACTAGGGTTTGGGAACCTGCTCGACACCCAATACGGGTGTGGCTATATCATATATATAGGGGTACACAAAGGTACAAATACAAGATACATAGTATACACAGAAGTTACGTATAAACATTGTTTAACACCCTCCCTCAATCTTAACTGTGGCCTGAAGTACAAAGCAAGTTAAGATTGTGCCTACAACCTTCAAACTGTGGTTGTGAAAGTGGCTTCGTGAAGATGTCAGCAAGTTGATCTTTGGAGGAGATAAACTTGATATGAAGAAGCTTCTGTGCAACACGTTCCCTCACAAAATGATAGTCAACTTCGATGTGCTTGGTACGAGCATGGAAAACTGGATTAGACGAAAGATACGTCGCACCAATATTATCACACCAAAGAACCGGTGGCTGCTCTTGAGAGACTCCCAACTCTTTCAACAAAGACTGTACCCAAATGAGCTCAGCTGTGGCATTGGCAACTGCCTTATACTCTGCTTCAGTGCTACTCCGAGACACTGTGGCCTGTTTGCGCGCACTCCAGGCGATCAAGTTGTGACCAAAGAAGACAGCATAGCCCCCCGTTGATCGCCGGTCATCCAGACTCCCAGCCCAATCGGCATCAGAGAACGCCGAGAGAGCACTCGAAGAGGTAGACCGAAGATGCAAGCCATACGAGACAGTATGAGAGACATAGCGCAGGATTCGCTTCACAGCTGACCAGTGTGAAGTCCGAGGAACATGAAGATACTGGCACACACGATTTACCGCATATGAGATGTCCGGCCATGTGATAGTCAAGTACTGCAAGCCACCAACAATACTGCGATACTCAGTAGCATCATTGGAAGGAAGCAAAGCACCATCCAAGGTCGATAACCGATCAGTCGCAGACATAGGAGTGGTAGCATGCTTGCACTGCAACATACCAGCACGTCGCAGCAAGTCCAAGGAATACTTATGCTGAGTGAGAGTCAGGCCAGCAGGGGACCGTGAGACCTCCAGACCAAGGAAGTAATGGAGAGCACCCAGATCCTTGACAGCAAAATGACCACTCAGAGCAGACAACAGACGATCAGCGGCAGTCACTGAGGAGCTGATAAGAATAATGTCATCAACATAAACCAGTAGGTACATAGTAACCTCAGGACGATGGAACATGAACAGAGACGTGTCAGCAGTGGACGGAGCAAATCCAAGATGTCGAAGAACTGAGCCAAGACGGGCATGCCATGCACGAGGAGCCTGCTTCAGTCCATAAAGCGCCTTAACAAGACGACACAAATGATGTGGATGAGCAGGATCAACAAAACCTGGAGGTTGTCGCATGTAAACCTCTTCCTCCAAGACCCCATGAAGAAAAGCATTCTGAACATCAAGCTGACGCAGAGACCACCCTTTGGCAACAGCCAAGGACAGAAGCAGACGAATGGTGGTAGGTTTGACAACTGGACTGAAGGTATCCTCATAATCAAGACCATACCGTTGTTTAAACCCTTTGGCCACCAACCGTGCCTTGTATCGCTCAATAGAACCATCAGCATGCTTCTTTACCTTAAATACCCACTTGGAATCAATGATGTTGACACAAGACACAGGAGGAACCAAGCGCCAAGTATCATTCCTCTGTAGTGCCTGAAACTCCTGCTCCATGGCACTACGCCAATGAGGAATCCGAAGAGCCGCCTGAAAATGCCGAGGCTCGGCAGTGGGGTCAGCATCCGTCTATGCCATACACGCCGCAATCCATGCAACCGTGCCGTCAGTGCGCTCCTTAGGCCGAACAATACCGCTTTGACTGCGCGTACGAGGACGCAGAATAACGGGAGGCGGCGGAGGTGGCGGCGGAGATGGGGTCGATGAAGATGGCGATGATGACGCAGACCGATCCCCAGACGCAGAGTCAGTCACGCCAGGCGACCGGCCTGGCGAGGAAGGCGTGGACGCTGGCTCGGCCCCCATGGCAGAGGCTGGCTCGGGTGAAACTGGCTCGTCCACCTCGACCGACTTGGTCGGCGCGTGAGCCAGTTCGACCGGCTCGGCCGGCGCGTGGCCAACCCCATGCTGGACCAAGGTGGCAGGGCCCGGCTCGGCCAGCCCCGTCGGCAAGCCTGGTGACGGAGCGGCGTCACGAGCGGGCTCGGCGGACGTCCGAGGGGACACGGGTGGCTGTTCATCCAGAAGCTCGAGGCGTGCTCCGCGCCCAGTACCTGCACCATGGTTAGGTAGCAACAAGGGGGTATATGCAACATCAACAAATTGACCAGGCAAAGGTAAAACGGATTTCTCTGGTGCAGTGGGAGTGGTGGAGGTGACCGAAAATGCGGAAAAAGGAAAAACATTCTCATCAAACACCACATCACGTGAGATGTAGACGCGGTTAGAGGGGACATGAAGACACTTGTACCCTTTATGAAGAGAACTATAACCAAGAAACACGCACTGTTTAGACCGAAACTCCAACTTGCGTTGGTTATATGGACGAAGATGCGGCCAACATGCACTCCCAAAGACCTTGAGAAACGAATAATCAGGAACTTCATTCAGTAAGAGCTCAAGTGGTGTTTTCATCTGACGGAGTCATGTAGGGAGTCTGTTAATGAGAAAGCATGCGGTGGAAAACGCATCACTCCAAAACCGGAAAGGAACAGAGGCATGGGCAAGCAAGGCAAGACCAGTCTCAACTATATGGCGATGCTTACGCTCAGCTACACCGCTTTGCTGATGTGTATGAGGACAAGACACACGATGTGTAATTCCAAGCTTATTAAAAAAAGCGTTGAGGTTGTGATACTCACCCCCCCAATCGGATTGCACATGAATGATTTTGTGACTGAGTAGACGCTCAACATGCGCTTGGAATTGCATGAAAACATTAAACACATCAGACTTGCATTTAAGAAGATAAAGCCAAGTGAACCGACTATAAACATCAATAAAACTGACATAGTAATTATGACCACTAACAGAGGTTTGGGCATGGCCCCATACATCCGAAAACACAAGTTCAAGCGGTTTATTGACTACACGACTCGACTCAGAAAAAGGAAGCTGATGACTCTTGCCTTGCTGACAGGCATCACAAACTATGTCAACATATTTATTGGACACGACAGGAAGCTCATGACGATGAAGTACATGGCGAACGATGGGAGTGGCAGTATGACCAAGGCGTGCATGCCAATGTGATGGAGACACACGAACACCGCTGAAAGCACTAGGAGCTGGTGGCAGATCAAGTGCATAGAGACCATTATTGCGCAGTCGACCTCTAAGGAGTACGTCCCTCGTGTCCCGGTCCTTAACAAAAAAATGAAAAGGATGAAATTCAGCAAGAACATTATTATCACGAGTAAGTTTAGGAACTGAAAGCAAACTACGTGAAACAGAGGGAACGCGAAGGACATTAAGAAGACGTAGTTGTGTGGATCGACGGGTAAGGAGTGATGCCTGACCAATATGTGAGATGTGCATACCTTCCCCATTAGCAGTGCAAACCTGATCGTGTCCACGGTATGGCTCCTGTGTAGAGAGCTTGCCCATCTCGCTCGTCAAGTGATTGGTAGCGCCCGTATCCATGTACCAAGATGCATCAACTGGATAGGAAGGAGTATGTCCCTGCTCATGACTTGCCAGGGCAGCCTGCTTCTCATTACCCTTGACATTGTTCCCGATCCCCAAGAAATCCTGCTTGAAGCAACGATGACAACGAGAGGCAAGGTGACCATCAAGTCCACACAGCTGGCAGGGGACCTGCGCACCACATGAAGGGCAGCAGGCACGGACTCGACCTCCCGTGGAGGTAGTGGTGGTCCGCGAATTAGGCACGGGCGGCGGAGGTTTGCCACCAGGTGGTGACTTGTAGGGCTTGCCCTTCCCACGCGTTGCAGCGTTGGCGGAAGGGAAACTCGGTGTAGAGCGACGTGTTGGGAGATGTAGTAGTAAATCAAAATTTTCCTACGTGTCACCAAGATCTATCTATGGAGAAACCAGCAAACGAGTGGGGAGAGATTGGATCTTCATACCTTTGAAGATCGCTAAGCGGAAGCGTTACAAGAACGCGGTTGATGGAGTCGTACTCGCAGCGATTCAGATCGCGGTAGATCCGATCAAGTGCCGAACGGACGGCACCTCCGCGTTCAACACACGTGCAGCCCGGTGACGTCTCCTACGCCTTGATCCAGCAAGGAGGAAGGAGAGGTTGGGGAAGAGCTCCAGCAGCAGCACGACGGCGTGGTGGTGGTGGAGTATCAAGGTATCCCGGCAGGGCTTCGCCTAAGCACTGCGGAGGAGGAAGAAGCAGAATAGGGCTGCAGCGAGAGAGAAAGAGTTCGTCGTCTCAAACCTGCCCAAACCCTTGCATATATATAGGAGGAAGGAGAGGGAGGGCTGGCTTGGCCCCTCCTCCAAGGAGGAGGGATTCGGCCGAAGTGGGGGGAGAGTCCTCCTCCCACACGGGAGGTGGATCTCCCCCTTTTAAATCCCTTTTGCCTCTATCTCCAGATCCCTGGCGCATGGGCCCTTTCTAGAAGGTATTGGCTGGCCCAATATGGGCTGGAACACATCCTCTAAGGGCCCATGAGGTCCTTTGGTCGTCACCCCCTCCCGGGGGTCCTCCGGCACCCTCCCGGCACTCCCGGTACACTACCGATGAGCCCGAAAACTTTCCGGTGACCAAAACTGGACTTCCTATATATCAATCTTTACCTCCGGACCATTCCGGAGCTCCTCGTGACGTCCGGGATCTCATCCGGGACTCCGAACAACCTTCGGTAATCACGTATACCTTTTCCCTATAACCCTAGCGTCATCGAACCTTAAGTGTGTAGACCCTACGGGTTCGGGAGACACGTAGACATGACCGAGACACCTCTCCGGCCAATAACCAACAGCGGGATCTGGATACCCATGTTGGCTCCCACGTACTCCACGATGATCTCATCGGATGAACCACGATGTCAGGGATTCAATCAATCCCGTATACAATTCCCTTTGTCTATCGGTATGGTACTTGCCCGAGATTCGATCGTCGGTATCCGCATACCTTGTTCAATCTCGTTACTGGCAAGTCTCTTTACTCGTTCCGTAATACATCATCCGTGTCTAACTCCTTAGTCACATTGAGCTCATAATGATGATGTCTTACCGAGTGGGCCCAGAGATACCTCTCCGTCACACGGAGTGACAAATCCCAGTCTCGATTCGTGTCAACCCAACAGACACTTTCGGAGATACCCGTAGCGTACCTTTATAGCCACCCAGTTACGTTGTGACGTTTGGCACACCCAAAGCATTCCTACGGTATCCGGGAGTTACACAATCTCATGGTCTAAGGAAATGATACTTGACATTGAAAAGCTTTAGCAAACGAACTACACGATCTTGTGCTATGCTTAGGATTGAGTCTTGTCCATCACATCATTCTCCTAATGATGCGATCCCGTTATCAACGACATCCAATGTCCATGGTCATGAAACCGAGACCATCTATTGATCAACGAGCTAGCCAACTAGAGGCTCACTAGGGACACGTTGTGGTCTATGTATTCACACATGTATTATGGTTTCCGGTTAACACAATTATAACATGAATAATAGACAATTATCATGAACTAGGAAATACAATAATAACCATTTTATTATTGCCTCTAGGGCATATTTCCAACAGTCTCCCACTTGCACTAGAGTCAATAATCTAGTTACATTGTGATGAATCGAACACCCATAGCATTCTGGTGTTGATCATGTTTTGCTCGTGAGAGAGGTTTAGTCAACGGATCTGCGACATTCAGATCCGTATGCACTTTACAAATATCTATGTCTCCCTCCTGAATGTAATCACGGATGGAGTTGAAGCGGCGCTTGATGTGTCTTGTCTTCTTGTGAAACCTGGGCTCCTTCGCAGGGGCAATAGCTCCAGTGTTGTCACAGAGTAGAGTCATCGGGCCCGACGCATTCGGAATCACTCCTAGGTCGGTGATGAACTCCTTCATCCAGACTCCCTCCTTTGCTGCTTCCGAAGCAGCTATGTACTCCGCTTCACATGTAGATGCTGCCACGACGCTTTGCTTGCTGCTGCTCCAGCTCACTGCCCCTCCATTCAAAATATACAAGTATCCGGTTTGCGACTTGGAGTCGTCCGGATCTGTGTCGAAGCTAGCATCGACGTAACCCTTTACGACGAGCTCTTCGGCACCTCCATAAACGAGAAACATGTCCTTTGTCCTTTTCAGGTACTTCAGGATATTCTTGACCGCTGTCCAGTGTTCCGCTCCGGGATCACTTTGGTACCTCCCTACCAAACTTATGGCAAGGTTCACATCAGGTCTGGTACACAGCATGGCATACATGATAGAGCCTATGGCTGAAGCATAGGGGATGGCACTCATCTCTTCTCTATCCTTTGCCGTGGTCGGGCATTGAGTCGTACTCAATCTCACACCTTGCAACACGGGCAAGAACCCCTTCTTGGACTGATCCATATTGAACTTCTTCAATATCTTTTCAAGGTATGTGCTTTGTGAAAGACCAATGAGGCGTTTTGATCTATCTCTATAGATCTTAATACCTAATATGTAAGCAGCTTCTCCAAGGTCCTTCATTGAAAAACACTTATTCAAGTAGGCCTTGATACTTTCCAAGAGTTCTATATTATTTCCCATTATCAGCATGTCATCCACATACAGTATAAGAAATGCTATAGAGCTCCCACTCACTTTCTTGAAAATACAGGGTTCTCTATAAACCTGTACAAACCCAAATGCTTTAATCACCTCATTAAAGCGAATGTTCCAACTCCGAGATGCTTGCACCAGCCCATAGATGGAGCGCTGGAGCTTGCATACCTTGTTAGCATCTTTAGGATCGACAAAACCTTCCGGCTGCATCATATACAGTTCTTCCGTGAGGAAGCCATTAAGGAATGCCGTTTTGACGTCCATTTGCCAGATCTCATAATCATAAAATGCGGCAACTGCTAACATGATTCGGACAGACTTTAGCATCGCTACGGGTGAGAATGTCTCATCGTAGTCAACTCCTTGAACTTGTCGATAACCCTTAGCGACAAGCCGAGCTTTATAGGCGGTCACATTACCGTCTGCGTCAGTCTTCTTCTTAAAGATCCATTTATTTTCAATGGCTCGCTTATCATCAGGCAAGTCCACCAAAGTCCATACTTTGTTCTCATACATGGATCCTATCTCGGATTTCATGGCCTCAAGCCATTTGTCGGAATTCGGGCCCCGCCATCGCTTCTTCATAGTTCGAAGGTTCACCGTTGTCCAACAACATGATCTCTAGGACAGGATTACCGTACCACTCTGGTGCGGAACGTGTCCTAGTGGACCTTCGAGTAGCAACTTGATCTGATGTTTCATGATCATCATCATTAACTTCCTCTCTAGCCGGTGTAGGCTCCACAGAAACAACTTCCTGTGCTGCGCTACTCTCCGGTTCGAGTGAAGGTACAATTACCTCATCAAGTTCCATTTTCCTCCCACTTACTTCTTTCGAGAGAAACTCTTTCTCGAGAAAGGATCCATTCTTGGCAACAAAGACTTTGCCCTCGGATCGTAGGTAGAAGGTATACCCAATAGTCTCTTTGGGATATCCTATGAAGACGCACTTTTCCGCTTTGGGTTCGAGCTTCTCAGGTTGAAGTTTCTTCACATAAGCATCGCAACCCCAAACTTTTAGAAACGACAACTTAGGTTTCTTTTCAAACCATAATTCATACGGTGTCGTCTCAACGGATTTAGACGGTGCCCTATTTAAAGTGAACGCGGCAGTCTCTAATGCATATCCCCAAAATGATAGCGGTAAGTCGGTAAGAGACATCATAGATCGCACCATATCCAATAGAGTGCGATTACGACGTTCAGACACACCATTTCGCTGAGGTGTGCCTGACGGCGTGAGCTGTGAAACAATTCCACATTTCCTAAGGTGCGTGTCAAACTCGTGACTTAAATATTCTCTGCCACGATCAGATCGTAGGCATTTTATTTTCCTGTCACGTTGATTCTCGACCTCACTCTGAAATTCCTTGAACCTTTCAAAGGTTTCAGACTTGTGTTTCATTAAGTAGACATACCCATATCTGCTCAAGTCATCAGTGAGGGTGAGAATATAACGGTAGCCACCGCGAGCCTCGACACTCATTGGACCGCATACATCGGTATGTATTATCTCCAACAAGTCAGTTGCTCGCTCCATTCTTCCGGAGAACGGAGTTTTGGTCATCTTGCCCATGAGGCATGGTTCGCATGTGTCAAATGATTCGAAATCAAGTGACTCCAAAAGTCCATCAGCATGGAGCTTCTTCATGTGTTTGACACCAATATGGCCAAGACGGCAGTGCCACATGTAAATGGGACTATCGTTATCAACTTTACACTTTTTGGTACTCACACTATGGACATGTGTAACATCACGTTCGAGATTCATCAAAAATAAACCATTGACCAGCGGGGCATGAGCATAGAACATTTCTCTCATATAAATAGAACAACCATTATTCTCGGATTTAAAAGAGTAGCCATCTCGTATCAAGCGAGATCCAGATACAATGTTCATGCTCAAAGCTGGTACTAAATAACAATTATTAAGGTTTAAAACTAATCCCGAAGGTAGATGTAGAGGTAGCGTGCCGACGGCGATCACATCGACCTTGGAACCATTCCCGACGCGCATCGTCACCTCGTCCTTTGCCAACCTTCGCTTATTCCGCAGCTCCTGCTTGGAGTTACAAATGTGAGCAACTGCACCGGTATCAAATACCCAGGAGCTACTACGAGCGCTGGTTAGGTACACATCAATAACAAGTATATCACATATACCTTTAACGTTGCCGACCTTCTTATCCGCTAAGTACTTGGGGCAGTTCCGCTTCCAGTGACCGGTACCCTTACAATAGAAACACTCAGTCTCAGGCTTGGGTCCATTCTTGTTCTTCTTCTTCCCGGCAACTTGCTTACCGGGCGCGGCAACAGCTTTGCCGTCCTTCTTGAAGTTCTTCTTACCCTTGCCTTTCTTGAAACTAGTGGTCTTGTTTACCATCAACACTTGATGCTCCTTTCTGATCTCGACCTCTGCTAATTTGAGCATCGAGTACAACTCAGGAATGGACTTCTCCATCCCCTGCATGTTGTAGTTCATCACAAAGCTTTTGTAGCTAGGTGGAAGCGACTGGAGGATTCTGTCAATGACTGAGTCATCCGGGAGATTAACTCCCAGCTGAGTCAAGCGGTTGTGAAGCCCAGACATCTTGAGGATGTGCTCACTAACAGAACTGTTCTCCTCCATCTTACAGCTGAAGAACTTGTCAGAGATGTCATATCTCTCGACTCGGGCATGAGCTTGGAAAACCAGTTTCAGCTCTTGGAACATCTCATATGCTCCGTGTTGCTCAAAACGCTTTTGGAGCCCCGATTCTAAACTGTAAAGCATGCCGCACTGAACAAGGGAGTAATCATCGCAGCGTGACTGCCAAGCGTTCGTAACGTCTTGGTCCGCTGGGAGAATGGGTGGGTCACCTAGCGGTGCATCAAGGACATACAATCTCTTGGAAGCTATGAGGATGATCCTCAAGCCACGGACCCAGTCCGTATAGTTGCTTCCATCATCTTTCAGCTTGGTTTTCTCTAGGAACGCGTTGAAATTGAGGTTGACATTTGCGTTGGCCATTGGATCTACAATATAGATATTAAAGGCAATTTTAGACTAAGTTCATGATAATCGAGTTCACATAATCAAATTATTCAATGAACTCCCACTCAGATAGACATCTCTCTAGTCATCTAAGTGACACATGATCCATGTCAACTAGCCCGTGTCCGATCATCATGTGAGACGGACTAGTCATCCATGGTGAACATCTCCATGTTGATCGTATCTTCTATACGACTCATGTTCGACCTTTCGGTCTTCCGTGTTCCGAGGCCATGTCTGTACATGCTAGGCTCGTCAAGTCAACCTAAGTGTTTCGCGTGTGTAAATCTGGCTTACACCCGTTGTATGCGAACGTTAGAACCTATCACACCCGATCATCACGTGGTGCTTCGGAACAACGATCCTTAGCAACGGTGCACAGTTAGGGTGAACACTTCTCTTGAAATTTTATTGAGAGATCATCTTATTTACTACCGTCGTTTTAAGCAAATAAGATGTAAACATGATAAACATCACATGCAATCAATATAGTGACATGATATGGCCAATATCATCTTGCTCCTATGATCTCCATCTTCGGGGCACCATGATCATCATTGTCACCGGCATGACACCATGATCTCCATCATCATGATCTCCATCATTGTGTCTTCATGAGGTTGTCTCGCCAACTATTACTTCTACTGCTATGGCTAACGCTTAGCAATAAAGTAAAGTAATTACATGGCGTTTGTGATTGACTCGCAGGTCATACAATAAATAAGACAACTCCTATGGCTGCTGCCGGTTGTCATAGTCATCGACATGCAAGTCGTGAACCCTATTACAAGAACATGATCAATCTCATACATCACAATGCATCACATCACATCCTTCTGGCCATATCACATCACAAGGCATATGCTGCAAAAACAAGTTAGACGTTCTCTAATTTGTAGTTGCAAGTTTTTACGTGGTTGCTATAGGTTTCTAGCAAGAACGTTTCTTACCTACGCCAAAACCACAACGTGATATGCCAATTGCTATTTACCCTTCATAAGGACCCTTTTCATCGAATCCAATCCGACTAAGGTGGGAGAGACAGACACCCGCTAGCCACCTTATGCGCTAGCCACCTTATGCAACTGGTGCATGTCAGGCGGTGGAACCGGTCTCACGTAAGCGTACGTGTAAGGTTGGTCCGGGCCGCTTCATCCCACAATACCGTCGAATCAAGATAAGACTAGTAACGGCAAGCATATTAACAAAATCGACGCCCACAACTGCTTTGTGTTCTCCTCGTGCATAGATTCTACGCATAGACCTAGCTCATGATGCCACTGTTGGGAGACGTAGTAGTAAATCAAAATTTTCCTACGTGTCACCAAGATCTATCTATGGAGAAACCAGAAAACGAGTGGGGAGAGATTGGATCTTCATACCTTTGAAGATCGCTAAGCGGAAGCGTTACAAGAACGCGGTTGATGGAGTCGTACTCGCAGCGATTCAGATCGCGGTAGATCCGATCAAGTGCCGAACGGACGGCACCTCCGCGTTCAACACACGTGCAGCCCGGTGACGTCTCCTACGCCTTGATCCAGCAAGGAGGAAGGAGAGGTTGGGGAAGAGCTCCAGCAGCAGCACGACGGCATGGTGGTGGTGGAGTAGCAAGGTATCCCGGCAGGGCTTCGCCTAAGCACTGCGGAGGAGGAAGAAGCAGAATAGGGCTGCAGCGAGAGAGAAAGAGTTCGTCGTCTCAAACCTGCCCAAACCCTTGCATATATATAGGAGGAAGGAGAGGGAGGGCTGGCTTGGCCCCTCCTCCAAGGAGGAGGGATTCGGCCGAAGTGGGGGGAGAGTCCTCCTCCCACATGGGAGGTGGATCTCCCCCTTTTAAATCCCTTTTGCCTCTATCTCCAGATCCCTGGCGCATGGGCCCTTTCTAGAAGGTATTGGCTGGCCCAATATGGGCTGGCACACCTCCTCTAAGGGACCATGAGGTCCTTTGGTCTTCACCCCCTCCCGGGGGTCCTCCGGCACCCTCCCGGCACTCCCGGTACAATACCGATGAGCCCGAAAACTTTCCGGTGACCAAAACTGGACTTCCTATATATCAATCTTTACCTCCGGACCATTCCGGAGCTCCTCGTGACGTCCGGGATCTCATCCGGGACTCCGAACAACCTTCGATAATCACGTATACCTTTTCCCTATAACCCTAGCGTCATCGAACCTTAAGTGTGTAGACCCTACGGGTTCGGGAGACACGTAGACATGACCGAGACACCTCTCCGGCCAATAACCAACAGCGGGATCTGGATACCCATGTTGGCTCCCACGTACTCCACGATGATCTCATCGGATGAACCACGATGTCAGGGATTCAATCAATCCCGTATACAATTTCCTTTGTCTATCGGTATGGTACTTGCCCGAGATTCGATCGTCGGTATCCGCATACCTTGTTCAATCTCGTTACTGGCAAGTCTCTTTACTCGTTCCGTAATACATCATCCCGTGTCTAACTCCTTAGTCACATTGAGCTCATAATGATGATGTCTTACCGAGTGGGCCCAGAGATACCTCTCCGTCACACAGAGTGACAAATCCCAGTCTCGATTCGTGTCAACCCAACAGACACTTTCGGAGATACCCGTAGCGTACCTTTATAGCCACCCAGTTACGTTGTGACGTTTGGCACACCCAAAGCATTCCTACGGTATCCGGGAGTTACACAATCTCATGGTCTAAGGAAATGATACTTGACATTGAAAAGCTTTAGCAAACGAACTACACGATCTTGTGCTATGCTTAGGATTCAGTCTTGTCCATCACATCATTCTCCTAATGATGCGATCCCGTTATCAACGACATCCAATGTCCATGGTCATGAAACCGAGACCATCTATTGATCAACGAGCTAGCCAACTAGAGGCTCACTAGGGACACGTTGTGGTCTATGTATTCACACATGTATTATGGTTTCCGGTTAACACAATTATAGCATGAATAATAGACAATTATCATGAACTAGGAAATACAATAATAACCATTTTATTATTGCCTCTAGGGCATATTTCCAACACGACGAGCCTGGATGCGCTGTTCTGTGGCAAGAAGACGCGCATACAACTCACGCGGCTGGATGGGAGTGTCACGACCATTAATATTCTCCACCAAATTATCATAGTCGTCACCCAGTCCATTGAGCACATAAGAGGTGAACTCCTCCGGACCAAGAGCCTTGCCGATGGAGGCAAGTGTGTCAGCCATACCCGTCACCTTGTTGAAGTAGTCAGTGACGGTGAGATCATGAAGCTTCACCTCCCCAAGCGCAGTGCGGATGGCATGAGCCCGCGCCTGAGACTGCGAGGCAAAACTGGTGTGAAGAGCCGTCCACGCGTCCCGAGACGTAGCGGCGAAGATGACCAGCGACGAGACTCCCTCCGTGAGAGAGGACTGGATAGCAGACAGGATGGCTTGATCCTGAGCCACCCACGCATGATGCCCCGGATGATATGGCGGAGGGCACGACAGAGTACCATCAACAAAACCCTCCAAGTAGCGACTGTGGAGAAGCGGTAGCACCTGGGCACGCCACGACAAATAGTTATCCGTTGTGAGCTTTACCGGGATGAGGTGCGCGAAGTAGAACGATGTAGCAGCGGCGACATGATCCGGCAGATGCGGTCTATAGTAGCCCTGATGTGGACCACCAGGCACCAGCGAGAGATGAACGAGCTCCGTTGAAGGAGCCGCAGCCGGCGAACGATACGGCGCCGGCGAAGCACCATAGGGCGACGTGATCTGAGGAGCCGGCTGGTACCCGCCGTAGATCGTCGACGCAGTACTATAGGGCACCGCAGCAGCCGTAGGTACAACATAGGACTCGGGCGGCGCACTATGTGGAACCGCAGGCAACTCATTGTACGCAGCTGGAGGATACGCAGCCGGGGGCGGAGCGCCGTATACGGACGAAGGATACGCAGCCGGAGGCGGAGCGCCGTACGCGGCCGCATGCAACGCGCCGTACGTAGATGGATGGGCACCGTACGCAGCCCACGCGCTGGAGGGGGCTGCATGCAAAGCCCCATGCACGTCCGCATGCATCGCGTGCGACAGCTCCGCGGGCGCGGCTGCGGAAGGCGCAATGGATCCAGCTGCGTTCGGCGACGCCGACGGGACACCAGCAAATGGATTGGCGCCGGCCAAGGGAAGCAACGGTCGAGAGGCCAGGAACGGAGAGGCGGGGGCGGCGGCGGCCGGGACGGCGGCAGTCGGGCCAGACGCCATCCGGGACGATCGGGATCGAAGGCGATCTGGACGGAGCGGAAGCTATCGAACCTAAACTCATACCATGTAAAACTAGGGTTTGGGAACCTTCTCGACACCCAATACGGGTGTGGCTATATCATATATATAGGGGTACACAAAGGTAAAAATACAAGATACATAGTATACACAGAAGTTACGTATAAACATTGTTTAACACTACCATCTAGTGTTCTTTTTTGCAACACATTATTAGGCCATTCCTAGGTTTAACTTAGACGATATATACAAAAGACAACCTAACCCTCCCACGCCGACCCCGGGAGGCGGTGGGAAGGGATCTCCTCTACCGGTCGCCTCCTCCTGCCTCCCCTTGCCTCCCCGCTGCCCAAGGGCGCGGACGGGCGATGCCCAGCCGGTGTGGGCGGCGGCGGGCGTCTTCTTCCCCTCGCGCGATGGGGCGGTGCGGGTCGGCCTCCTTGGGCATGGGCGCGGCACAGGGTAACGCGGCTTGCCGGCGTGGGTTGCCTGCGAGGGTGATGTGGCGGTGTTGAGGATTCCTTGGCGGTGGTGACCCGGGGCGGCGGCCCTGGATGGTGGTGGCAGGTGAAGCTCAGGCCTATCACGACGGCATGGCGTGGCAACGTCCCTGTCCAAGGTGGATCTGTGCCGGTAATCTGGTGACTTGGGCTCTGGATAAGATCGGATCAGTGACGGCGTCAAGCGCGCGGGATTCCTCTCAGCGGCTCTCGCGGTTTGGCGAGGTGGGCTGGCGGCCCTCCTCCCAGGCTCCAATGGTGGCACACGCAAGCAGTGGCCGGTGTGTCAAGGCTCCCATGATGGCAGTGCGGTTGTGGATGGTTGCCAGATCTGGGTGGCCAAATCTCGGGCTTTGAAGGCAGTCTGGACGGTGCACATGTTGTCGGTTGGATGCGTATGGGGCAGATCCGGGTGAAAAACTGATCTCCGACCGGTGGCCGGAGCCGGTGATGGTGACGCCCTAGGTGTCGTTTCCTTCTTGAAGTCATCATCGAGGTGAAGCTCCCAACTCCTTCCGCTACCTCCGGGGGAAACCCAAGATCAGTCGATCGGATGACGGCGACGCACTTGTGTCGTTCTCTCCTTGGGAGGGTCATTCTTGGAGGTGTGCATTGGCTCGAGGGACCAGTGGACGGTTCCAACGGTGGAGTGGCTTTCCATGTGATGCATCGACGACGTGGAGTCTTGGCGGCATGGACTCGGTGACAGATGTGGGATGATGGACGCGCGCGGGAGGAGGCATTGTCTAGCGCCGTGGGGGCGTCAACGACAGGTCTAGCAAGGTTGATGTGTCAGTACCTGCTTTGAACATGGATCAGTGGAAGATGGCGGCGACGATCTATGAGTGCGTCAGACCGGTTTGCGCCCCAAACCCGGTATTTGGCTTAGTTGGGACATCCGGCTTTAGATGTTAGGCATTTGTGCGATGTCTGTTTGGTATTAGGCTCGGACAATCGGCACTCCTTCATCAAGTGGATATGAGTAGCGATAGTTGTTGCTAAGGGTGGCTTCAGGATTTTTAATGTACTGCTTTATAAGGTCTTTGTGAATAATTAATAAAATGGCTGCATGCATTTTCCAGATGCAAAGGCCGGGGATCATCCTCCTTTTCAAAAAAAGAAAAAGATACTCCTACAACTTAGACAACTTAGACAATGCCATGACATTGACGGTGCTTATATTGACAGGGTATAGAGGACAAAAAAGAAGAGGAGTTGTGACTTGTGAATTGGTATAGTAATCTAATCCGCTGGCACTATTTCCCAAGAACCCTAATATGATAGGAGCACCGTGAGTGCAGTACAATTTAGCAGTTCCAACCGGTGCTGAGATCCATTTCATCAGGCAGAGCAGAGCATGAGTTAGGGAGGAAAGAACATTCGGAGTCAAATCACCGGGGAGATCCTCACATGGGTGCCCCAGTTAGTTGGGCACACCCATGGGTGGCCGGCCAACCCATAGCCACAGGAACCAGAGACAGAGAAAGTAACAGCTCACCAAAACACTAGGGAGTGAGTAGGATCCTAATCCACCACGACGCACTGGTCATCTCTGATCCATGCTTGATTTCTTAGTTTCTTGTACCTATACTCTGTGCTCATGTATGCTCATGATTTTGAAGAAAGAAAAGGGCATGCTGGTCGGGAATCGGGACGTGTTACTGGACCACCACCCACAGCCACCGATCGAGATCCAGCTCTGGGCACCGGCACATGCGTCCCGCCGTCGATGGTGTGAATGTCAAGCCCAGTTCGGCGATCGACGGCGACGGCCTGTACGTCGGATTACTCCGAAATGATTTGCCCGTCGCCATCTCGCTGCAATCCTACGCAGCTCCGGCCATATGCTCTCCCTTCCTGTCTCGGTTTCCTTTGCATCGCAGCTACTGTTTATGCTCCCTGCAAGCTGTACAGGATTCATTGTGCACATGGAACAGGAACATGGCTGGATAATGGAAACCGTGACTGTTTTACACGGTCAGGGAGATGAAATCATAAGCATTCTATCTATCATGTGTAGGCACTGAATTTTTACACAGCCTAGGTTCATATGTGATTTTCACCGATCCGCACAGCTCATGAGCCAGAGGGATTTACAGTGTTGTAACAAATCGGATGACCGAGTGGGCATATATGTGTGCCCATTTAGTTAAGAAAATTATGTACGTAGTACACGTCAAAGTAAACCTTCCTGACGAACAGGAGGGAGGGTGCGTTACTCTTGTCAGCCTGCGCCGAATTTCCCGTTCCATTTCTCCAGCTCGTCCCGGCTTTGGTAGTGAGAATGTTCTGTGGACCGAGCTCTCTGATCGGCATCATCGCAGCTTCCTCGCACAAGACCAGACCCGGCCCAGTCGGCCCGGCCCGACCTTGCCCACGGGCCGGGCTCGGGCCTAGATTTTGAGCCCGGTGGCCGGGTCGGACCGGGCTTGGGCCTGTGATAATCTTGTTTTATGCCGACGTCGGGCCGGGCCTGCCGGGCAGGGGCGGGCTTTCTTCGGGCTCGGGCCGGGCCTGGCTCAGAAATTAGGCCCGACGGTCAGGTCAGGCCGGGCTCAGGCCTGGGGTTTTTGCACCGGGCTTTTTTAGGCCTGGCCCGGCCCGAGGTTTGGCCAGGTATACACAAGACTCTCAGGTCACTCCCAGAATACCCTAAGGCCGCGCTCGGTTGCGGTGTATCGTAATACGGAGGTGTCAAATTTACAAGTGTATTATACTGGACAAGAATGATTTCCCGTTGGAAACAATACCGACGAACGGATGTGTGTATTTTCTACGGGTGTATTTGATAGAAACACGAGGATCCAAACATGGCCTAAGGGACATACTATTTCTTTTAGAAAAGGAGTGTGACCTCCGGTCTCTGCATCAGCATGATGCATACGGCCTCTTTATTGAAAATATGAAAACAAATAGTCTGCAGTCTCAAACAAGCTCTCAAGGAGCCAAAATACAGTTCAAAAAACAAAACAAGAAAATCCACGATCGACGAAAATAGGCCTAAATGCCTAACCATCTATCCTATTAGTGGACCGCCATCCAAACCGGTTGAATATATCTCGTGCTACCATCTCTCACCGGGCAGACCCAGTAACCAAAGGCTCTCTGGCTTCCGCAGGAGTGAGTAACAACTACGTACGGATCAACGCCGACGCCCTGTGTAGTACCTGTAAGAAATTTATATGTATTTGTCTGTTAAAAACCATGTCATTCATGCAGTTTCATATAGCCCAGAGAAGTGCACATACTCCTATGCATATATGTCTAGCGATATTTATATCAACTCCGTTTAGCCACATACCAAATAACATGTCAATGCTATTGGTAGGATCAATATTAAAGGTTATCCGAACAGTTTGCCATAATAGTTTTGCTAGCGGACAGTGGAGAAAAAGGTGTTTGATGGATTCCTAATGATCACAGAAACTACATCTTGTATTTCCTGGCCAGTTGCGCTTTGCTAAATTGTCCTTTGTGAGAATCACCTTCTTGTGAACAAACCACATGAAGACTTTGATTCTCAAAGGCACCTTGACCTTCCAAATGTGCATTAACTTGGATAAAGTCGTCGTGTCAATAAGGTCAAGATACATTGATTTGAGTGTGAATATGCCTGAAGCTGTGAGCTTCCACGTAATCCTATCAGGTTCGTCCGATAATTGTACATCTATGAGTCGTCTGACTAAGTGCAACTACTCCGCCCAACGGTGTCCTATCAAAGTTCGCCGAAACTGAATGTTGAGAGAAATGGACTGAAATATTGTGTCAACATACACATCTTTACATTGCACAATATTATAGAGGGCAGTATGCTGTAAGGCTAAGGGCGTCTCCCCCAACCACGTATCCTCTCAGAATCTCGTTGTCCCTCCATTCCCAATGATGAACCTAGTTCTCTGGAAAAATTGGGCCTTGACCTCCATCGGGCCTTTCCAGAATAGAGAGTCAGTCGGTCGAACCGTGACTTGGGCTAATGTTTTAGAACGCAGGTACTTATTACGTAAAATCTGTACCCACATCCCTTCAGTATCAACTGATAATCTGTATAGCCACTTACTAAGCAGACATCTATTATTAACTTCTAAGTTTTCAATCCCTAGACCTCCCTGGTCTTTCGGTCTGCAAATTATGTCACATTTAGTAAGTCTATATTTGTTTCTTAACTTTATCACTCTGCCAAAAGAAACGGGATCGATAGAAATCCAATCTTTGGCGTACCCCTACTGGTATCTCAAAGAAGGAAAGGAGAAACATAGGCATAGTCGTGAGCATCGAGTTAGTCAATATTAGCCTTCCTCCATAATACATAAGCTTAACCTTCCAGCAGCTTAGCTTCTTCTCAAATCGATCCTCTATGCACTTCCACTCTTGGTTCGATAACTTACGATGGTGAATCAGTATACCCAAGTAACTGAACGGTAGGCTACCCAACTCACATCCGAATAGCTGTTTATAATCGTCTTATGCTTCTTTGGCTCTTCCAAAGCAGAACAATTCACTCTTCTGAAAGTTGATTTTCAACCCCGATAGTTGTTCAAATAAGGAGAGTATAAGTTTCACGATTCTTGCTTTCGCTATGTCGTGTTCCATAAAGAGAGAATAGTGTCATCAGCATATTGTAGGATGGACACACCATCATCCACTAGATGCGGCACTAGCCCACCTACCAGGCCTTCCTGTTTTGCCCTTCCTATTAGTATTGCAAGCATATCCGCCACGACATTAAATAGGATTGGGGACATTGGATCTCCCTGCCAGAGACCTTTATGAGTTTGGAAAAAATGACCAATGTCATCATTAACTTTAATTCCAACACTCCCTTTTTGTACAAAAGATTCAACTTGCTTCCTTCGTAGCTCGTCAAAACCTTTCATACGCAATGCTTGTTGTAGGAATGGCCATTTAACTTTATCATATGCTTTCTCGAAATTCAGCTTGAAGATAATCCCATCTAGTTTCTTTGAATGAATTTCATGAAGGGTTTCATGGAGAAGAACCACACCCTCCAAAATATTTCTACCTGGCATGAATGCTGATTGACTAGGTTGCATCACTTCATGTGCAATCTGCATCAATCTATTGGTCCCAACCTTGGTAAATATTTTGAAGCACACATTAAGGAGGCATATAGGTCTGAACTGTTCAATACGCACCGCCCCCTCCTTCTTTGGCAACAACGTAATAGTCCCAAAGTTTAGGTAGTATAACTGCAAGTGCCCATCGAACAAGTCCTGAAACATCGGAATTAGGTCTCCTTTAATAATGTGCCAACATCTCTTATAGAATTCAGCCGAGAACCCATCTGGCCCTCGTGCTTTACTATTCTTCATTTGCGAGATTGCATCAAACACCTCTTTCTCCGATAACGGTACAGTTAATATCTCATTCTCGTCCCTCCCGAGCTGAGGTATATCACCGACCGACTGCTCATCCATAGACACTGTATTGTCATCGGGGGCACCGAACAGTTCTTTGTAGTATTCCGAGATGTACAACTTTAGGTTCTCATGCCCAACGATTGCACCCTCATCCTGTTCAAGTTGATAATTTTTCTTCTTTCTATGTTTTCCATTAGCAATCAAATGGAAGAATTGTGTGTTGTCATCCCCTTCGATGACCTGTCGCACTTTTGCTCTAAGTGCCCATTTCAACTCCTCTTCTCTGAGGAGTTGTTTAAGATTGTGTTTTGCCTCCGCTTTGGATGCCCTCTCATGAGCATCCAACAACACGGATTCAGCTTTTATGTCAAGCTCATTTATAAGATCGATAAGCCTTTGTTTCTTGAGCTTATAGACGCCGCTTTCAAGATTCGCCCAACCCCGAAGAAACTGTCTTAGGTATCTAATTTTATTTTGCCATTTATCAACATTGGATCGTCCCCCCGTTGCCCTTGTCCATTCTCTCGCTATGAGATCTATGAATCCTTCTCTTTCAAACCAGGCCAACTCGAAAGAGAAAGCATTCTTGTTGCCCACATGAGTTGCCTCTCCGGAGTCAACAAACAATGGGGTATGGTCTGACATAACACTAGACAGCGCTCGTACTGTCACCCGTGGGAATTTCTGCTCCCATTCCATACTAGTCAATATCCGATCCAATTTCTCATACGTTGGATTCGGTAACGTGTTAGCCCACATGAATTTTCTGCCTGTGAACTCTATCTCTCGTAGGTCTAGGCTTTCGATGATTGTATTGAACATGAATGACCATCTGCCATCAAAGTTATCATTGTTCTTTTCATCCCTTCGCCTAATTATGTTGAAGTCGCCTCCCACTAAGATGGGTAACCTCTCCTTCCCACAAATCCGAATAAGGTCAGCCAGAAAGTCCATCTTGAACTCCGGCTGAGCCGCACCATATACCGCTACAAGCGCCCATTGGAACCCCTTGGAACGTACTTCGAATTTGATGGGAAAGTCTCCCAAAACAACATTTCTGACATCTAGTGTTTCACACCTCACTCCAAGTAAGATCCCTCCGGACCTTCCTCTTGGGGGTAAACAGTGCCAGTCAAAATCAATTCCACTAGATAGGGTGCTTAGAAACTGAGAGCTAAAATTATCCCTGCCAGTTTCCATTAAAGCGATAAAATCGAGCTTGTGCTCAATAGTTGCTTCTGCTAGAAATCTCCTTCTAGCCAAGTCAGCAAGACCTCTGCTATTTCAGAACATACCTTTCATCGTTCATCTTGACATTTCTTTGCAGTCTTAAAACGAGCACTCCGGCGGACTGCCGATACAGGATACACCTTCCTTTTCCAAGATCATTAAGGCCACAGCAGCACCATCATTTCAGAAATGAGCATAAGAACAGAAGATGGAATTTACCTTCAGTCTCCGCAGCAAGCCTCTCAAGAATAATCTGTAATTGAATTGATTGTCAAATATAAAGTCTCATTTTTTATACCACCAAACCATGAGCCAAACCATGAGATCGTCCTATTGTTGATTCATCATATAGAAAAACTAGACAATAGATTACCAGACAACATTGTTCCGATCGATGTGCAAATAGATACTGGCCTTCGCCTATCCTCTTCCCCCCCCCCCCCCCCATCCCATCCTAGTTTTTTTTTATTTGAGCGAATCTCGCCATCCTAGGAGATGAGGAGATGATAGGAACTCAAGGCAGGGGGCTTGTGGCCCGGTAGTAGCGAGCCGATGCTCGATGGGTCACATGAGTTATACTCCATAAAACTACTAACAACGATACCTCCCACCAACTCACAACAATATAATCCATTCAATTAACTGGTTGCAGGCTTAGGTAAAAAAAACGACCAGTCCATTAGATGAAATATTTATGGTTGAGGTGCATCCAGTCGTATCAAAAGCACATTTTTTTTTGGAAAAGGAGGATGATCCCCGGCCTCTGCATCTGGAAGATGCATGCAACCACTTTATTAATTATTCACAAAGATCTTACAAAGCAATACATCAATATGTCTGAAGCCGCCCTCTTGGCAAATCTGCCGCTACTCTTATCCAATGATGAAGGGGTGCAGAAAGTGTGAGCCACATACGCAGACCTCTCACCTCGCCTAACATCTAAAGCCGGAGGCCCCGACCGAGCCACATACCGGGTCAGGGGTACAATCCGGTCCGACGCATCCTCATAGGTCGTCGCCACCACCTTCCATCAATCCATCTTCAGAATAGTTACTGACGCATCGACCTTGCAAGGCCTGCCATCGACGTCCCCACGGCGCCAGACAGCGCCTCCTCCCTACGTGCGCTCATCATCACGCATCCATCGCCGAGACATTGTTGCGCCTCGCCACCGAGACTTCACGGCGTCGATGTGTCATAGGGAACGCCGCTCCACCGTAGATGTCGACCACTAATCCCTCGAGCCCGTGTGTACCTCCATGAATGACGCCCCCAAGGAGGAAATGACAACAGAGCGTCGCCGTCATCCGATCTATTGATCTAGGGTTTCCCCTGGAGGTAGCAGAGAGTGGCCTTGAACTTCTCCTTCGCGATGCCTTCAGGAAGGGAACAACGTAGACAGCGTCGCCATCGCCGGCCTTGGCAGTATCCGAAGGCAAGCTTTCACCCAGATCTATTCGAAGAGCCCATCTCTCCTGCATGGGCCACCTCATCCTGCAACATCCCCGGGAACGGGATCCCAAGATCCGCCGCCACCGGCGACGCCACAAGGACCCACCACCTGGCTGTCATCCCTGGCGAAGCGGATGGCGCCCCCACCTTGTTCAGATCCAGCATCACGCCAACGCCTCCTGTTGCCCCATGAAGGAGGACAGTCAAAACGCGCGCCGCCGCCGGACGACGCCCAAGCCCAACCACCGAACCAATCTGGCGTGGGGAACCCCATATCCGCTGCCGTCAGCCCCCGCAGCGCCGCCGGGATCCCATCGGGCCGCCGCCCGAACGCGCCAGCTCCGCCTCCATCTCAGCCAGAGGGTCCCCTCCTGAGGAAGGGAGGGAGGCCCGCCGTCCGCCGGGCGAGCTTCGCTCGCCGGTCTCCTCCGACGGCAGCGGGGAAGGAGGGGAGGAGGGAGGCCGAGGGCGGCGGCGGCTAGGGCGCCCGAGTCGCCTCCCTGGAGGCGACGCGAGCGAAGGGCCGTATCAAAAGCACATGATCCTATGGCACGACAACGAGCAGTTCTAACATAAATGTGAATATACCTTCACTCAAGTAATGCCCAAGATATAAACATAGGTCCCTTCCAATATTGCTAGTTCCAATTGCTACAGCGGTGACAGATAGATATAATACATATGTTATTCCTACAACGCTGATGGATAGATATAATACATATGTTAAATCAGCAGAGATATGGCTGCGTATGAATTAGCTGTTAGGCTTGGAAGGCACCGGGAATTATTATACCGTTACAAGGTTGTTATAGGCGAGCAATTGGAACCCTGCGACCTCATTCACACCCCTCGGATGGTCATAATTGTGCGAATCTGCCTCGATGTCAACTCAATCCACTAACAAGGATTCCTTCTGTTATGTGGTTATTTTGCCACTGCCTTCGAAGATGTAGCTGTAGACCATGACTTGTAGAAATTTCACTGCCGTTGTTTTATCTAAGTACCTATGATGGTTAGGAGTGCCTACATAACCACCGTCCACCAATGCTGTTGCATTTGTACAAACAACGACCACAGAGCAATATTACTAGCATATAGTCATTCATTTCTAAATTTGCGTGAATCTTCTTGCAGTGTTTTTTTGTGGTGTGGATACTTAGAGCATCTCTAGTAGAACTAAATCTTTTTGCTGTGTTTTTCTTTTTTCTTGTTTTGGTGCTTCCGTGCTGGACAGTGCACGCGTCCAGCCAGGGATAGGGATTCAGTTTAAACACTACCTAGTGGTGCGGCGATGTAGTTTGTGTCCAGTGAAGTTTGAGAAAACGAGAGGGTTTCAGAGATGGAACGCACGTATTCATCGAGCCATTTGACTACTTATACACATGATACAGGGGCGTGCAAACGTGCAGGAGCGGAGCATAACGACATCTAAGGCCAATTCCAGCACGCAACCCCATCTGGACGTCCGTTTGGGTCGGATTCTGTCCGTTTGGGACGGTAATGAGGCTGCCCATGTCCGGATGGGATCCGTGGCCGGGTCGGTGCGCCCAACAAGTGGCCGCACCTCAAATCTGTCCAGGGCGGACAGGCCATTTTGAAAAATAAAAAAATCAATAAAATTTAAATAAAACGCAAACACTAATAATTATACATTAATAAATATTGTTCAACAGCCCCACGACCCACGGTCCTTAATTAACATGATAAAAAAACAGATAAAATGCGCCGCCCCGTGCTGTTGTCGTGTCGTCGCCGTCTTTAGGCGCTGTCGTTGTCGTCATCGTCGCCAGTGAGGTCGACGTACGGCGATATCGTCCAGAGATGGGCCGGCGGCTCCTGGAAGGTTGGCGGCGCTGGGGCGCATGCACCACCTCCTCCCGCGGCGATGGCTCGTGCTTCGGTGACCGCGGTGGCGTGCGGCACCAAGGCTCGGCCCCCACTCCCTGGGCCATCTCCGTGGCCGTGCACGACCATGTCCAGCGCTGGCCCACCAGGTTTGGGTGGAATGCGACCAGTGGCTCCTCGTGCACCTCCTCCTTCACCGACATGGGCTGCTCCTCCACGACGTCGGCCATCTCCAGCTCCGGGATGGCCACGTTACCGGCCGTGGAGAGGGCCATCTTCCCCTCTAGCCCCACCCACTGGCGCTCATCGTGCGTGTTCATGGAATCTTCCATGACATGCTAGATGAGGCGGGCCTCCTCCTCTTTGGTCATGCGAGGAGGTGTTGGTGGCGACGGAGAGGGCGACGGCGACAGGGTCGGCGTCAGGCTGCGCACCCGCGTACGCCCGTGCACCTGGGGAGGGCTCGGAGGGCGCGCTCGGTGCTCTGCACGTGCCCGTCGTGGGGTGTTGGTGTCCCCGGCAAAATACGACGCGCGCCACACGTCGTGCTCATCACGGAACCATGTGTCCCACAGGGGCGAATCCACGGCATACCTCAGGTCGTAGTAGAGGTCGTCGGGGAGGCAGCGTCGGCGGCGCTGGATCTCGTCACGGCGGGCACGGCCGCTCAACGGCACCGGCGGGATGGGCACCCGATCGGCGGACAAGTGCCAGTTGTTCGGCAAGTGGACGTCGCTCCAGGGGAACGGTGTCCTTGTCTCCCAATAGCGGCGGCACACATCCCAATAGGGGCAATCACTAGTAAAAAACAGGGCATTGGTTCGGGTTGGGCCAGCCCATAGTCCCGGTTCATTCACGAACCGGGACCAATGGGGGCAACGGTCCCGGTTCGTGAGGCCAGGGAGCCGGGCGGGTCACGTGGGGCATTGGTCCCGGTTCGTCGGACCCCTTTGGTCCCGGTTTCAGTCACGAACCGGGACCAATATGCCTCGCTTCTGGCCCACAACCATTGGTCCCGGTTCGTGGCTGGAACCGGTACCAACGGGGGCAACCGTTCGCCTGGTGCGAGCCCCTTTAGTCTCGGTTGGTGGCTCAAACCGGGACTAAAGGTTCGAACGTTTCGCATCCCAGGACGTTTCGCGCTCTGAGAAACAGGCAGGATAAAGCAACTGTTCCGCGGATAGGGCTACAGTAACTTCACCCATTTCTCTTCCTCTCCTCCATTCTCCTCTCTTCTTCTCCTCCATTCTCCTCTCTTCTTCCCCCATATCTTCTACCATGAATCCAATCACTCACTACGGGAGGTGCTCACACATGGCACGACCAATCTCGATGTCATCTACATGAATGACAGCGCCATGGTGTCGTGTTTTCTTTCCCTTTTGTAGAAATGGCTTCAAGTAGCGGATGAGAAAGACAAGTTCATAGGGCTTGATCTCGAGTACACGGCCAATCAAGAAGATGTTGCCGTCATCCAGCTATGTTTCAAGAAACATGTCATGATCTTCCAATGGGCAAGGTGAGTTTTGAGGGTTTTCTTTGATCAATTAATAATTTATAGATTATTATGAAAATTGCATAGGATATAAATATGTTCCATTTTAAATCCTATAGGAAATATCAATATTTCTTTTAAGTTTGTAGTGAAATAATTTTCCTTGTTGCAAAACGTGGAAGAACATATATGTCATATAGTTAATTTAGGGTTTCTTCATCAATTCATAGATATGAAAATTGCATATATATATATATATATAGGATATACCAATATATATGTTCTATTTTGAATCCTATGGCAAATATCAATTTCTCTTAAGTTGTAATGAAATAATTTTCGATTTTTTTATGATATTACTGTTCACCGGGCTCAAATGAGCCAGGGAGCAAAAACTCTGTGTCTTCCTCTTTTGTTGCAGCGAAATAATTTTCCTTTATATAGTTGCATATTATAATTCTGCCGAAATATACTTGTTGTAACAGTATTTAACATTTGTTCCATTTTAATTTGTTGATGTTGCAGTAGTGACAAGCACTGTTCAGCACTCATGGACTTCCTACGCAGCAGCATACATTTTGCTAGCGTTGATGTAAGTAATGACAAGCTGAAGATGAGGTGCAGCTTCGGTATTGAGATACCAGCTAGCTGCCTTATTGATATTCAAGACATATTCAGGCTTCAGTATGAGAGGACTTCGATGGCTTCTATGGCAGTCGCCTTGATCGACGACTATTACGGAGATATGAAGATGAAATTCCCCCGGGCGCAGCACAAAGAGTGGGAGAGGACCCCACTTCAGCCTATCAACATTGAGTATGCAACAAAAGATGCATACGTTGCATATGAGTTGTACTGTAAGATTCGAACCGTGAACTATGAGCAGCGTCACCTCGCACCACCACCACCATGGGACGGATATTCTTCTGATTCAGACTAGCTAGTAGTGTTCGCTTGGACGAGTACTTTCTGTAATGGATATCTGAACTATTATATATTACATATCTCTCTGGCTATTATATATTTGTAGTGCTTTTCAATTCAGGTTTTCTTAAATTCCGATTGTGGCCGAGAACAATATGCAACAAAAAGCGTGTTTTCATCGTTGGCAACAAGCACACACACACCATGCCAATTTTCAACCTTTTCAGACTTCATTTGAAATGCTTTTCAATTTCAGGGTCATTTAGGTCAAAAAAATCAGTAAATGCATGAAAAATATCAAATGAAGTCACAAAGGGTTAAAAATTGATGATGTGGCTTTGAATGGTGCATTTTGAACACACAAAAAGTTTGGAGTTCAAACAAGTTCAAGAAAATGAAATGCCTTTTCTAACCGATGAGTTTCCATCCGAAACCCCAATACTTCGAAAGTGTCTATCCGTTTTATACGCAAAGTGCATCCTGCTTTTGCCGTAACCCTATCAACTTTTTAGCACATGCTATGTGGGTGAAATTATGATACCATGCCAACTTTCAACATTTTCAGACTTTATTTGAAGTGCTTTTCAATTTCAGGGCCATTTAGCTCAAAAAACAGTATGAAAAATATCAAATGAAGTCAAAAAGGTTGAAAATTGATGATGTGGCTTTGAATGGTGCATTTTGAACACACAAAAAGCCTAGAGTTCAAATAAGTTCAAGAAAATGAAATGTCTTTTGTAACCGATGAGTTTCCGTCCGAAACCCCGATACTTCGAAAGAGAATGTCCGTTTTATACGCGAAGTGCATCCTGCTTTTGCAGTAATCCTCTCAACTTTTTAGCACATGCTATGTGGGTGAAATGTTGATACCATGTCAACTTTTAACCTTTTCAGACTTCATTTGAAGTGCTTTTCAATTTCAGGGTCATTTAGCTCAAAAAATCAGTAAATGCATAAAAAAATCAAATGAAGTCAGAAAGGGTTGAAAATTGATGATGTGGCTTTGAATGGTGCATTTTGAACACACAAAAAGCCTGGAGTTCAAATAAGTTTAAGAAAATGAAATGCCTTTTATAACTGATGAGTTTCCGTTCGAAACCCCGATACTTCGAAAGAGATTGTCCGTTTTGTACGCGAAGTGCATCCTGCTTTTGCCGTAACCCTCTCAGCTTTTTAGCACATGCTATGTGGGTGAAATGTTGATACCATGCCAATTTTCAACCTTTTTAGAGTTCATTTGTAGTGCTTTTCAATTTCAGGGTCATTTATCTCAAAAAAAACAGTAAATGCATGAAAAATACCAAATGAAGTTACAGAGGGTTGAAAAATTGATGATGTGGCTTTGAATGGTGCATTTTGAACACACAAAAAGCCTGGCATCAACCGGGACCAAAGGTCCCTGTTTCCCGCCCTTTGGGCGGCGGAAAATAGGGCGTTGGTCCCGGTTGGTGCGACAAACCGGGACTAAAGGGGGCATTTTTTCCGGTTGGGGCCACCAACGGGGACCAATGCTCCTTGTATATGACAAACACTTAGCAAAATTCGCAGTTTTCATTGTTGATTTTTATGCTTTTTTAGTATGCGTATGCATGTTAGATTACTATATTTATGTTAGCTAGATTAGTATGTGTATGTTAGATTAGTATGTTTATGCTTTTTTAGTATGTTTATCTTAGCTAGATTAGTATGTGTATGTTAGATTAATATGTTTATACTTTTTTTGAAAGTAGATTAGTATGTTTATGTTTAGATTAGTATGTGTATGTTGATTTTGGGTTTTATGAAAAATTAGTCGACGATGCCCGGCCCGCATCCTCGTCGTCGAGTAGTCCGCGAGAGCCTGCTTGATAGGCATCATGTCCGGGACTGGGCTCCGCCGGGCTGGCACTGGGAGGTGCTACCTTCCCGGGCTCGGAGGTTGGTGAGGAATGTAGGTATCGTCGTCGACCCGGAACTTCTATGGTGGCGGTCACGCGGGCCACTTTCGGTGTGGAGGGAGCCGGCACCCGCGGAGGTGGTACGTCGTCGTGTCAGGGAGGAGGACGAGCACGTCCGTCGCTACATTGCGGCGTTGGACGCCCGGTTTGATAATACCTGGCAGATCCTTCAGGGATCCCGTGATGGTTTCTTATCTTTGGGTGTCCACCGTCGGCGACTCAGAGACCGCTAGTGAACCGAGTTCACCGTTCTCCATTTTGGATTCTAGGATATTCGATCAATATTAGTTAATATTTGATGATGCACTAACTGGATTATTCGGGATGATGTATTAGTGATATTATATTCGAGGTCATTATAAATATTAGTGTATTAGTGATATTTTATCGGTATAATGCGTGTGTGACTTTCGTTCTGTCGTTGCTCCTTCTGTGACTTTCATGTGTGTTCTTGATGGAGGAATCCCGACTATTGTCGTGGAGGGTGTCTCATCTTTCTTCTCTTCTTTGTGATATATTCGTTGGTATAATGCGCAAGAAGAGAAGAGGTGGGGCGCCCATCACCGCCGGTCGAACTATTACTGTGAGGGAGTGTCCACCAACATATATACACCATCGTATCAATGTGAGAGAGTGCGCACCAACATACCATGAGATATGAGAGTTATTTAAGGAAAGCCTCGACGGACCGAAAGTCACACACGCATTAATTAAGATCCAAAGCGTGCCGTAATTCTTGAACTGAATTATTCGGAATGATGTATTAGTGATATTATATTCGAGTTCATTATAAATGTATTTGTGATTTGCAAGTCATTCCAACAAAACATAGGGAATTTTTTCTATGTCATTGCTCAATATATGCATTGCTCGATATATGGAATGGGTTGACTTTAGATCTGTTTTGGCTTCTTGTGTGTCTTTCACTGAGGGAGAGTGTCCACCATATATAAATATGAAAGAGGAAGAATCCCGATTGTTGTCGTGGGGATCGCTTCTCCTTCGTTCCCGTATGCTAGACATTTTCGTGTAATGCACTCGGGGATGAATGGAGGAGCCACCATCACCGACTGTCGCAATATCAGAAGTGCCCACCATATACGTGAGATGAGAGTTTAGGAAGGAAAGACTCGACAAACCTAAAGTCAACCTATTGCATATTGAGTAATAGTGATTTGTGTGTTGATCAGTTTTTTCGTAGTTTCCTTCGATCGATTTTAAATGTTTCAACTATGAACATAGGAAATGTCTGACGACGAAAATGAATTCGGTATGTGCGAATACTGCAAAGACGAGCGCGGCCTGTGTGACAAGACTTTCCTAGTTGATGGTAGGCGCTTCAGCATCATGCTGGATGAGAACTTTGAAGTGGATACAGTAAGTCACAATGACAAGTCTTTTTTCGTGATTAAGCATGACTTCTGCCTCTTTTGCTTCAACTTATAATTAATTTTAATTTTTTACTGTTCTACTAGCGTATCCCCTGCCATGCAAGAATTGCTGTCTTGGATAAGATTGATTTCAATACTAAAAAAGATATGGAGGTAAAGATAGTTCACTTGAGGACCGAGCATGGTTTTACGTTTACGGTAAAATTATACCATGCAGACACCTATTGCTATTTTGAATGCAAAAATTGACAAGCACTATGCAAGGCTTATGCATTTGAGCCTAATATGTTTCTCACCTTTGATATTCGTCCGGAAGATGAAATAGAAGGTAATATCGACATCTGGGTCGATGTGCAGACCCCTCCAGTTCTACCATTATGTGAGTTTCTCAACCATATTTATTAAGTAATTTATATTGTTTATTTAAAAACATTTGACAACTTATTTGCATTGACAGCTTATTTTCATTCTTCAAAAAATGTACGGAAGATGGTAGACAGAACCTACTACTACAATGATGAAACAGAATTAACTTATAAGGAGAAAGATCATCTTACCACATTTCTTAGTCATCTTGAGATTACAATAGATATTATTAAACTCCTGCACATTATGGTCAATACGTGCCACTAGTGCACGTGGTGAACTACGGTAACATCCATGGCGATTGCATGGTAAGATTTTAATTCTACTATTACGACATCCGTGCATCTTTTGCATAAATTCTTCTAAAAGTAAACTACATTGCTAACTACAAAATTATTACTATGTTTTTGAACAGAAAATCCCGGAGGATTGTGTGCCTCATCTGATGTTTTCGAGAGGCCGCGTTGTTGTTACGAGCTTAGGGCCACCACGGCCAGGTCAGCCTACGCATCACTTCTGTCCATACCGGATTTCTAAAACCGATGGAGTCATGACAATCAAAGATTGGAAAAAATGTATGTTCAATTGTAGAGACCTACTTGGAAGCAACATTGTACGTAGACCAATACTGGGAGACAGGATGATCTCCGTTCTCCATAATAGAGAGTTAGGGCCTATCTTATTTTATGATATTGTACCTAAGAGAGGGTAGAATAGGTCCTACGAGATAGGAGTACGTAGGTCCTAGATACAATGCGTTATTATGTGCTACAATGTGTTAGAGTTGATGATGAGGAGGAGGAGGAGGAAAAGTTGTGATTATGACCAGTGACCAACTTGTGATATGATGTTTCATTGACGAAAATGATGATTAAATTGTGTCATATGTTCTATCTATAAGTATAGTACGTAGCGTCGTGACCAAGCACGGAGATAAGAGAGATCACTTCTCTCTATTAGCTATCTAACAAAATATATGAAACCCCTAAATTAACCCTCCAGAACCCTCAAAACCCCCTCTCTTTCAAAAAACAAAAACAGCCCATCAGCTGCTGACGCGTGGATGCTCTTTGGTCCCGGTTGGTGTTACCAACCGGGACCAAAGGCCCTCCTGTGCCTGGGCTCAGCAAAGCGGCCACGTGTAGCCCCATCTGTCCCGGTTCGTAAGCGAACCGGGACTAAAGTTCATGGGCTTTAGTCCCGGTTCCAGAACCGGGATAAATGGTTTTTTTTCCACTAGTGAATGGAGAAGGCTGACGGAGCAGGTCATGGCGGAGGAGAAGGACGGCGGGCTCGCTTGCGGCGCGGCGGTGGCCGAACGACGACCCAGCCTCGTGGTCATGTGCCCCCTTCCCCTGCGGCCGGTGCTCCACCACCCCATTGCTGCCGGCGACCAGAGAGATCGAGGGAGGGGGAGAAGGCTAGGGTTTGGTGTCGGTCCCGAGGAGGCAGAAGGAGTGGAGTGGGGCGCGTGGACTGACGGTCCACGGCTTCCCCATTAAGAAGGACGGCGACCGTCGCCTGAGTGGATGACAGGTGGGGCCTACCAGGCGTGCACAGTAAATATGGGCGGTGGGAGGTAGGTGGCCGCCTGCCACGCGTTCCTGACGTGGATGTGAGGAAGGCTCGAGCGCGTCCGCTCGCTGTCCGCCAGGATCCAAACAGGACGCATGTTTGCGCAGGAACTGGACGACATGGACAGAAAACGAACAATATGCGTCCGGACCGACGCGCGCTGGGCCGTGGGTTTGTCCGTTTTGCCCCAAACGAATAGGACAGGACCGGATGGGGTCGAGCGTTGGAGTTGATTTTACTCCAAACAGACAAGACCGGACCGGATGGGGTCGCGCGATGGAGTTGGCCTAACTAGCAGCTCACGTCCTAGATACAAGGCGGCGCGCACAGAGTAGGACTCGTAGGGGAAGCTGTTCAAGACGTACGACACTGAATTATGTGGACAAGCGGCAACCGCGGACAAAACTGCAGATTATGTGGGAAGCCCGCATAAGCCCACTTAAATTATGCGGGCATTATGGGGTCGTCCCACTTGCAGCCTGACCTATTCTAGAAGTCCAAAACTCGTCCCCTATCCAAAATGTCAACTTTTTTCAAGGGATTAAACTTTTTTCTCAGCTAGCAGACCCCATCTAACCGTTTTCAAACTTATCAGACCATATTAGGGCAATACTTACTTAAGAAGTCAAATGCACACAATGAAAATACATAGCAAACTTAATGTTCTAAAACATAACCATGCGAATTCAAATACAACGACGGTCCAAATAAACATGTTAAACAAACACAAGATCACGTGCTATGAAGGCGTTCAATGGTGCTCAATAAGATCTTGAAGTCAGTTGTGAGCTTGATGGTTCTCGATCCTTAGGTGTGCTTGGAGGAAGGTTTGGACCATGTTTGGAGGATGGATTGTGTACATGGAACATGGCCTTTTTACACAGTTAGGGAGATGAAATCATAAGCATTGTTATTAAGTGTAGGAACTGATTTATACAGCACGAGTCCATGTGCAATTTTGGCTGATCCACATGGCTCATGAACCCGAGGGATTTTCCTTGTACAGCATTTTACATTGTTACAAATCGGATGCCTGAATGGGCATATGTGGGTATGTCTGCGTGACATACTTGCAACTTGCAGTCCATTTAGTGACACGGAGAAATATATGTACACACCAAGTAAAACCGTCTGATGAACAGGGGTTGTTGTCAGCTTGCACCGAACTCGTCGTTCCATTTCTCCAGCTCGTCCCACTTGCTCTTCTGCAAGCTCGGCCTTATCGCGGTCATCGCATTTCTGAAATCTTCATACCTCAATGGTCGCAACTGCGACACGGTAAGCAGAAAGTTAGTGCTTCATCCTTGGCCATGAACTACTCACGCAAGAATATTATCAACAATTCCATACAGCAGAGTTGACGGTTCAGCATACAAATTTCAGAAACTGCAGAACAGTCACCTGGTTTGCTTTGATAGTGAGAATATTCTGTGGACCGAGCTCTCTGATCGGCATCATTGCAGCTTCCTCACACAAGGCTCTCAGGTCACTCCCAGAATATCCTAGGGACATACAGATGTGCTTCATCATCAAGGACCACAGCGGCCATCATTTTAACAATGAACATAGAGCAGAAAGTGGAATTTACCTTCAGTCTCCACAGCAAGCCTCTCAAGATCATGATCTGTAAGGAAACATTTCCAGGTTCAAACATCGTCGGCAATACTAGAATCGTGCTATATGCATTGAAAGTACTGGCTGCGTACTACGATAAAAACGAAACTTCTAGGTTCCTGTGAGCTCATCATCTTTTTGACATCACTATCACACCACTATGTGCTGTGCCTCATCATCTTTTTGACATCACTATCACACCACTATGTGCTGTGCAACTGTACATCGGAGAAAAAAAATAAAGATGCCAAGGTTTCATTCTTTATGACCTGTTGGTGAATCCCCACAATTTTCTGACAATATAAAACGTTCAGATGGCCATTCACTTCTTACACACAATGGCCCGATGTAATCAATTTCGTGAACTGTAGTGATGCACACACTATTGCTTCGAAGGTTCCTAGTTTGTTGGTTAATGGACTTTTGGGCTGAATATGGGGTGTTTGCAAAATAAAAGGTTGCAAGGGTGGCACTGAAACAATCTGAAGGTATAACTAAGAAAAGTAGTCACTTACTGGACAATTTGAATGCTTGTCCTTTCAGCTGATTTTTCAGAAGCAACCTCCGTACATTTGGGTCAGGTAGTGGCACATATATTCTTTTTACCTGTTTATATGGTTGAATAGAATAGCATTCATTAAAGAAGTAATAGAAACAAAGTGAAAACAGTGATTATAGAAACTAAGTCAAAATAGTGGATAATAAAGTGACAGAAAATCCAGTAGGGAAAACAAGTAACCTAATGTCCAAAAATGATACGACAGTGTTTGGTATTTTCCACAAACCCAGTTATTTAACAATAGCTTTCAATTTGGTCTATCAAAAGGAGTTGGCAGCCATAGCAGGGCATTAGTTAACTAGAAAAAAATGATACATTTTTGCTGCTCAGTTCCCGACCATTCTCTGGTTGCCCCAATACCCTGAGGAAGGGCCAAAGGTGTCAGGAACTGGTACCAGCTACCAAGCGGCACATACCCTGTTCACGGTCTTCAAAATGCAAGATGCCAGAAATTTGAAGACATCAATCTTACCAGTCTTCGGAGAACAGCATCATCCAGCTCTTGTGGTTTATTCGTAGCTCCTAACCAAATGATTTTCATTAACAGAAGATACACCCAATAAAGCAGAAAACTTGGTAAACGAAAATTATTAAGTAAAATTGTTGTGTACCATGGTTGTTCCAGATATACCTATTTGAGAAAATGTGTATCCATTGAAACATTCATGAATAACAATGAGGGCAAATTATTATCCCAAATGATAAGTGCCACACATGTGGCACGAAGCACTCCGGCCCTGACGTTTTTAAAAACTAAAGTTGCCATCCGAAAAGAAAAAACAAACCCCCCAAAAAAACTAAAACTTGTCGTCCGAAAAAGAAGTTGCCATGCTTGACAACTAAAGTTGTCATCCTCGCGTCACTAAACTTGCCATAAAAAATGTTCGGAAATGTCATGTGTTCATGCCACATGTGTGGCACTTATCAGGGTCCATTATTATATCACCCAAGATCACAAGCTGGTGTGCCTATTGTGCTGCAAACTATTTCAGAAATGTCTGATCTACAACTCGTGACAGAGACAATTCCAAGTCCTAAACTAATGCTGCTGAAGTAATGAAGGTGCTGACTGCTGAGAATCAGGTGCAAGGGTCATTTGTTTGCAACACTCAAATACGATTTTATACAAAGAAGAGGGGATACATGATAGACCTGATCGAAATACAGGATGTACTGAATAACGAAACAACAGCAGCAGAGAAGTTCTAAACAGCATACCATGCCCACAAATTATTATCCTAGAAATAAATGTTTACAGTATGGAGACTATGTATTATATTTGTGATAAGTAGTAACAGTTGCACGATGGCTGTATCCAAATTTTTTCACCAGAAGCAAGTATAGTGCATAAGATAACCAGGATTAAGCAATTAACAAAGAAAGAAATACTAACCTATAACAATTACTAAATCATCTGGGTTTGATGTCACCCCATCAAACTGAATAAGAAATTCAGATTTCAGTCGCCTGCTTGCATCATTCTCACTAGCTAACCTTGTTGACATGACACTATCGATCTGGATAGTAAAATAGAGTCAACATGAAACAAGAAAACACATCAGATCCACATTTATAATAATAATGAGAAATACGTTAAAACACAGCTTAATGGGAAGCATTCTAATTGTGTCGGTGTGTATGCATCTACTTTGTACTTGATGTTTCTAAAAAAAGCATTTAAGACCCTAAACTAAATTACTAACTGAGCTGGCAAGAATGCAGATACCATATATGTGCTCATCTAAACTTCTAGAAAGATTTGAATGCAAACATTAACTTTGTGCATAAGCCTGTGCAGAAAATATAAAATCTCTGATGCATACTTCTATTCTGTGCAAAGTTTAGGGGAAAAGCATGTATTTACACTAACATGTCTAACAATTGCAAGGTTCAGACTTCAAATGTATCAAACATTCCAAAACGAAACTATTCTTTAAATATGACAAGCGGCCAATTTCCCTATTCAAACAACTAGTGATAGCATGGTCAAAATAACATCGATGAGCATCAATTAATAAGAAAATATCAAATAAATATTATTACATAATTTCAGCAAAAATTGAACGACAAGGTTTGTAACAAGGACCTCATCCATGAAAATAACAGACGGTTGCCTCTCAACAGCAACCATGAAAAGTGTCCGAACAAGCTTTTCAGCTTCCCCTACCTGTGTATGCCAATGAAATAAGGTTGGTTCAGAGACTGAAATATGTAAGCGAGTATCTGACTAAGTAACATATATAGGGACAACCACATACCCACTTTGATGTCAATGAAGAAGCTGAAACATTAAAGAATGTTGCTTCAGATTCTGAAGCAACAGCTTTGGCAAGCATTGTTTTCCCATTCCCAGGAGGACCAAAGAGAAGCAGCCCTAAAGGATAGTTATGAATTTTAAATAAGATGGCTAGTATTAGAAAAGATCTAGACAAGGACAACATTCAGCATGAACAAGTTTACCTTTGGCAGGTCTCCGAAGACCAGTGAATAAATCCCTTCGCTTAGTAGGTAAGATAACCATTTCCATGAGTGCTTGCTTTGCCTTGTCAAGTCCAGCTACAAATCAAACGATAGAATAATGACACAATGATTAACAACTGAACTTGATCCAGAACACACAAAGAAAGTCAATGATTGCATACCAACATCATCCCATTTGACAGAAGGACTTCTATCCACAATTGTCGTATTTATCATTTCAACGAGCTTGTCATCATCCTTTCCACCAGCTCTTTGCACTGGCTTGGATCCACCACTGCTATTATTCAAATGAGAGGAAGCTTGACCACCTCTGTTGAAGGTAGGGCTAGACTGCAAAGCTGACTTACGGGAGCTAGTTGATGCTAGTCTCTCAGGCCTATTTACTTGATTGTTTGTAATAACCTGCAGAAATAGTGCACATGGTAATGGAGAAAGACCTTTTTGACCAATGCGCTTGCTGCAAAGTACTCCCTCCGTCCGGAAATACTTGTCGTAAAAATGCATAAAATGGATTTATCTATAACTAAAATAAGTCTAGATACATCCACTTCTAGGACAAGTATTTCCGGACGGAAGGAGTACTTCTTACAAAGAAAATACAGTTGATAACGTCAATATATAACTATGTAACCCAGGCATCTAGCTAGCTTTCTTTTTCTTAAAACAACTTAATTTGATCAATGCTTGGTACCGTGGGTAACAAGTACTCAAGTAGATATAATACTAGCAATCCTAATCGTAAGAACTCACAAGAACAACATATTCATAGCAAGCAGACTTGGATTGATAAAGTAGCACTGTAGCAGTACCAAATCAACATATCAGTAAAACGCTGTTAACCGGGAAGGAAGCAAATAACAGGCCACAATCGTTTTTACTAAACCGCTAGGTACAAGACAATTCAGAATGTACCAAGTAGAAACTAGACAGTTGAAGCTATCAGGCAAACCATGTACAACCTGTGAAAATTCAACACTAGAAGCTTATACCTTCTTCGGGACTGGTGCAGCCGCTCCTACAATACCAGACAAAATGAAACAAAGTTAACATCTAATTAATTGAAGTCCACAACTGGAACAGTAGGGAAATGTATGTAGGACCTATGTAAACAATCAAACTACTGAAAGTTAACTCCGAATGAATTATATTCCACAATCGCAAAAGTAGGGAAATGTACAATTCACAAATGGAATCATATATTACCTCCATCCCAAATTAGTTGTCTTAGATTTGTCTAGATACGGATGTACCTAACACTACAACGTGTCTAGATAATATAAGACAACTAATTCAGGACCGAGGGAGTAGGTATTAACCCCTAAATTTACACGATTAAGTGATTAATGACACAAAAAACTAAAGATGCGCCTGCAGGAAAATATTGGCTTCTTCTAATGTTTTTGGATTGAGAATTGCACACAAATCGCTGAACAAAGTTTCACATGTACACAAAACTGAGAAGTCAGCAAAACTGGGGAGAAAACAAAGAGGGGCGGAGAGCCTCACCACTCCTCCGGCCGAGCACCCTGAGCCGCTCCTCGACCTGCGTCTGCCACTTGGCGATCTTGTCCTGGTACACCCTCACCTGGCCCCTCTCGCTGCAAAAAAGAAACACGCACGCCGATCAGCGACCGCAAACCCTAGTCCAGCACACCGGAGGGATGGGGGAAGCGACCTGGAGGAGACGGCGTCGGGGACGCGGGCGGCCTTGGCCTCGAGCATGACGCGGAGGGCGTTGCGGTAGTGCGCCTCGGCGTCGTCGGGGAGGCCCCACTCCTCGGCGCGCACGGCCTTGTCGATCTCCTCCTTGGCCAGCTCGAAGTAGCCCCGCAGCTTCACGGCCACGCGCTCCCCCACCACGGCCGCCGCCGGCGCGTCCATGGGCGGCGCCGCGGGAGGAGAGAAGAGGAGCGACGAGAGGGAGTCCGCGAGCGCGCGGAGGAAGCTCATGCGCCGACGGGGGGATGCGTCATCGGAGATTCGCCGGGGAGGGAGAGGAGGTTTGCGTGGGGCCTTGGGTTGGTGTTGGGGGAGAGAGAGACCGGAGAGTCTAGTCCCCTCGGCACGCTTCTCGGGTGGGCCGGGCTGGAAGGGCGGACGCTGCCATTTCTGGGGCGCTTCAGGCGCCAGGAAAGCTCCCTAGTGCCCACACGCCAACGCTGCTGTCCCAGCCCACTAGCAAGCAAATTCTATTGTAGCGAAAGAAAAAAAAAGGTGCAATTATGACGTTTGGAATCCGTGACGTTGCATAATACAAGCTACTACTGAAAAATGTTCATGAAAATTGAAAAGAAAACACTAATTTGAAAAAAGTTCACGGATTTGAAAAGGTTCAAAAATTGGAAAAATTTCACGAAATAAAACATTATTCAAGAAAAATGACAAAAATATCACTAATTTGAAAAACAACGTTCACGAATTAAAAAAGTTATCACGAGTTTGAAAAAGGTTCATGGATTTGAAAAGTTCCAATAATTTGAAAACTTTCTTGAAATTTTAAAAGTTCACTATTTTTTGTAAAAAAAAGTTCAATTTTGAAAAAGTTCATTTTTTTTGAAATAGTTTGAAGATTTTGGAATAAAAAAAGCTCATCAATTCTGAAAAATGTTTATTGATTTTGGAAAAAGTTCCATTGATATTTAAAAATGTTCATTCAATTTAGCAAAAGAAAAAGAAGAGGGATAAAAATTAAAATTAAAAATTAAAAAGAAACAAATATAAGGAAAAAATATAAAGAAGTAAAAAGAAAATGGAAAAGAAAGAAAGAGGAAACAGGAAAGTAGAAATAACAGGAGAATGTGTAACTTAGCATGTCACGCGACATGCGAATGAAGAGGAGGTCACAAGTTTGAAACACACCGACGCTCAATTTTTTCGGACGTTATAAACAAAAGAAAAAGAAGGATGATGGGCCGGCCCAGCGTAGAGCAGATGTGTGCGTCCGTTTGCAAAACATGTTGGAACAGACGCCTGAATAACAAATATCGTTTGTCTTCCCCTAAGAAATTATGTTTTTCTAAGAAAAAAGCCATCTAACCATGCCCTAACTATATGTCTACGTGGGGTTGTCTTAGAGAAAAATTGTCTACATGGGACCTGTGGGCAACTCGCACATGCAATCAACCATCAGGGTCAGCCTAGTAGTATAATGGCACTGTAACCTTTGGCTACATAGCGCGTGTTCCTAGCTGAGAACTCCTAGTCGATGCCTTATGCACCAGCCCGGAGTCCCGGGGCCCACAAGGATGCATCGATGGGCCGGCCCATATCATCACTCGCGATGCACTTCCTTGCCAGGGTGCGCATTGGGTCTTCGGTGATCGCTTGACCGGTCGATGGTTCACTTAACAAAATAATTTTTTAAAAGTTCCAAAAGGTCGCAAAAAATTAAAAATTTCATGGATTTTGGAAAAACAAGTTCACAAACTTAAGCAAAAACACGAATTAGAAAAAAAACACGATTTTAGATGAAATTTCATCAGTTTTGAAAAAAGATCGATAATTTGCAAAAACTCATTTATTTTAATAGAAATCACAAATTTTTAAAAAGGTAACCAAAATAAAAATAATCTGCAAAAAAATATCAATTTGGAAACAAAGTTAATAATTTAAAATCTGTTCATGGATGTGGAAAAAGTTCATCATTTTTATTAAAAAACTTACCGAATTAGGAGATGATAATTAATATTGAAAGCAAATCAGAAAATACAAAAGGGATTCATCAATTTTGAGGAAAAATACCATGGATTAGAGAAAAGCTCATCAATTTTCAAAGAAAAATTCATGAATTTGAAAAAAAAATCACGCATTTGAGAAAAGAAATGAATAACCAAAGTACAAAATTTTTAAATAGAATCAGGAAAATAAAACCAAACAGGAAACAATCATTTTTCTGGTGTGCATTTTAAGAATAAAAGAACGAAACTAGTACATGAGGTCCGGTTGCCCTGTTGCTTATTGTCATCCGTACAAAAACCTGAGGAGCGCAGTTTTGAATCCTGCCAGGCACACTCCAACGCGATGAGTGTGTGCGCGCGGGGGGGGGGGGGGGGGGGGGCTGTTTGTAAAATGCAGGCCCTTCAGCCGCCAAATAGGAAATGCCTTGGTAGCTAGTGGAGATAATGAGCACTTGTGACTGCATAGCATAGCAAAACTACAAGAACCCAACCACAATGCTCATCCAAATATTACAGTTTTCATTTTTTTCTTTTTTCAAAATGTTGCTTTTATAAAACAAAATGATAAAGATTTAAGAAAATAGCTTGGCATTACAAAAAATGTTCCTGTTCTTGAATTTATTCTAAATTCTAGAAAACATCATGTTATCATAAATCATTTGTAATTTCCAAAAAAATTTAAAATTTTCAAAAATCCTTGGCTTCTTGGAAAATGTTCGGAATTTCAATAAATTTTCATGTTTATAAAAAAATGATCTTTAGAAAAAAAGAATGTTTAATGAACAGCAGACACTTTTCAAATTGTATGAAAATGTTTTGAAAAAGAATCTAAAACTGGAAACATTTTTTGGAAAGTATGAATATTTCAAAAATATATGAAATTATTTTGTAAATGGGAACATTTATGAAACTCTGAACAAAATTTCAAAAGCGAAAATAAATAAAAGTATTTTTTTATGAAAATCACGAACAAATTTGAAAAGAGAAAATTTTCTGGAATTTATAAATAATTATTGAAATGGGGAAAATATGAAATCAAGGATTATATTTTTTGAAATAGCGGAAATTTTGTAACAAAAAGAAGAAAAGGAAAAGGAAAAGGAAAAAGAAGGACAAAAAGGAACAAACATGAAAAACAAAGAACCAAAAAGAAATCCGGAGAAAGATCAAACTAAACGAAACTAATAAACCGGCTAAAGGAACCTTCTAAAGGTTCCCAAACCATTTATATACATGTTTAACACCTTTTAAGTCCATAATTAACATTTTAAAATATGTGTTATCGAATAAGCTATCCGATTCTCCTTATATGTGTGAGTTAATTGTCTCATGGTGTTGTAAAAGGTGCCCACGCATCATTAGCCGCTTATCGAATTGAGGTGATTTTATGTTGGCGAGCAGACTGGTTGAGGAGGTAGGTAGTGATAGGTCTTATTTCCCTTCATGCATGGTCATTGCAATATACTACTCCCTCCGTTCCTAAATATAAGACCTTTTAGAGATTTTACTACGAACTACATACGGGTGTACATAGATATGTTTTAGAGTGTAGATTCATTCATTTTGCCTCGTATGTAGTCGATAATGTAATCTCTAATAGGTCTTATATTTAGGAATGGAGGGAGTATAAGACTAATCCTGTTAGAATTGGAGATCCCACGTTCAATTGAGGTCACCAATTAATATTGGGTCACCCGATTTTGACCGGGTCAATTTTTCAAAGCTCTCTTATTTATTTTTTCTATACTATATTTATTAATACACCATGCTTCTTAATTTTAAGGCCTCATATCAATTGATGTCTTGGGTCACCTTATTTTGACCGGGTTAACAGTTTCTCAAGGAGTTCTCTTATTTAATTCTTTTAATTCAACTCTCTTAGAAAATTGTTTTAATTCATCTATGTTATTATATTCTTTTATTCCTTGTGCTCTTTAATTTTGAAGCTCTCTCATTCCATCTAGGTATTTAATTCTGGATTTGGTTTACGATTTTGGCAGTCCAACGGTTTTCTAAATAAACTGGCAGCAATCGACTTATAAAAACATATCAATCAACCGGCAGCCCTCTCACCACCTTAAAAAGTGTCATATGTAATATTGTATAGAACATGCAGTCAGCGGTGAATTTTTCACATAAAAGTATAGATTGATTAGCAAATAACACTGAATCATACCACTGAAGGCCCACCAAACACGCCACATTATAAATAAAAAGCACACTTCATCGTCTCCCCCTCTCGCGAAACCAAATACTCACCCAGTTTTAAGACGTAAGGTATATTAAGTTTTCGAAAAGTATAACATCTTTAACTTTGACCAAGTTTAGAACCAAAAATATTGAAATCCACAATACTAAATCAATAAAAAATTCAAATGAATCTGATGATACCAATTTGATATTATGTATATTGATATATTTCTCTACAAATTTGATCAAACTTAAAAGTATATAATTTTGTAAAAAATCACACCCTATATTTTGAAACAAGGGGAGTATTTTTTTTACATATATGAAAGCCCATCAACACCGACGACGCAGCAAAGCGCGCCTAACCATTCTAATAGGGATTAATGCAGAACCCCCGATCTTAATATCGTGTCCACGGGGGAGACCACTCCCGTTAATCATCATTGTGGTAACCGGAGTGGAGATACGTGGTGGTGGCATGAGTGTATGCAATAACCGGTCTGAGGATGCGTACTTTATGGTTCCACCCATACGAGATTGTATACAAGTAGAATTGGTGATACGAATATAGTCATGTGTTTTTCGCATCGTACTTGTGATGATGACTTTGAATCGATCGAGAATGTTTACTACTCAAGCATCGTTTCCCATAGTTTGGTCTCTTTAATTTTCTATCCTTTATTTTCCGTTGTAGTTTAGTAAACACTCTCCCTTTTATTCTTCTTTCTAGAAACCTATCAAAGTAGTTATTACCAAACTCCCTTTTGGATGCTTACGGAACTGTGTTAAGTGACAATGTAATTGTGCGTTTTGTGGTGCCATCATATTCGCTCCCTGTCGAATTCAAAAGTTACTTATATCACGAAAGTGACACAATAGCCCCATGCACTTGCAGGTCATCAGCAAGCTCGTTACCTGCTCCAAGAGACTGATGTGAGCCAGCCTTCCTTCCATCCATGTTCCCCTCTTCGAATTCGTGCCATAGCCACCATCGCCTTGCCCAAGTCGCTCTGTTTGCTCGCCTTCAAGCCACAACCTCGCACACGACCAAGCCATAGCTCTAGCCACCGCCAAAGTCGTTGTCGCCGTCGACCGCGTCCACCCCCAGTAGCCCAGAGACCACCAACTGATGCGCTGCACTACCAGCTTCCCAATGAGCCTAGCCGCGTGAGGACCCGTATCCGGAAATGCCCGAACGAGCTCCTCCGCCGCCTTTTGTTTAGCACTAGTAGATAAACACCGGTTACTAACATTGTCGGACCATGTTAGGGTTAAATTAACGTGGGTTAAATTTTAGTTTAGGATTAATTTTACACTCAGTGGCCCCACTGGTCAGTTTTGACCAGGGCAAGTCATAGTCAACCGAGCCTCACTTTTAGTGTGATTGGGTAGCTGAGAGGCGGGGGAGAAAAGTATTTCACCGGATTATTTTTCCAAAAAATGCTTTAAAACTTTGAAAATTCATAGAAATTAATCCGTAACTCCAATGGAAATATATATATATATATATATATATATATATATATATATATATATATATATATATATATGAAAAATGATCAAAATATGCACTCTGTCTATTGGTGCCATGTTCACGAATGTTTGAACAACTTAACATCACTGTTTAGGACAAATCATGAAAAGGGAGTTTTAATTAAGTAGTTCTGAAGTTGGGATTACTATATGCATGAATTCCACTTCAATTAAATTGATAATTGTTGCATTAGCTGGATTCGATACCTTAACATGCCATATCATACATTTGGGTGTGCATTGCCATGCATTGCATGTGGTTCGACCCCCTTTCTTTTTTTGTGTTGCTTCTTATCGGTAGAAGATATTCCGACGTAGAGATTGATGACACTGATGAAGAGCTAAACTATCTTTGGAAGTGCCACGAAAGGAAACCCTCCTTAATCATGTAGATAAATCCTATTCTCAATGCTATCCCTCGATTATTCAAAGCATTAGGGTATATGAATTCAACTGTTGTTTCAGTTCGCTAGTTGAACCCATTCCTTTGCATGATCTATCCTCGTCATAGTAGGAAGCTTACCCCGATCCTAATGTGATTAGGAGTTGTTTGATATCACCATGTGGCCCTGCATCCTTGTCGTGCTTATCTATGCTTAAAGTTGAGCTAGTATTGACCCATCTGTTGGAAATATGCCCTAGAGGCAATAATAAAATGGTTATTATTGTATTTCCTTGTTCATGATAATTGTCTATTGTTCATGCTATAATTGTGTTAACCGGAAACCGTAATACATGTGTGAATACATAGACCACAACATGTCCCTAGTGAGCCTCTAGTTGACTAGCTCGTTGATCGATGGATGGTCACGGTTTCATGACCATGGACATTGGATGTAGTTGATAACGGGATCACATCATTAGGAGAATGATGTGATGGACAAGACCCAATCGTAAGCATAGCACAAGATCGTGTAGTTCGTTTGCTAAAGCTTTTCAATGTCAAGTATCGTTTCCTTAGACCATGAGATTGTGCAACTCCCGGATACCGTAGGAATGCTTTGGGTGTGCCAAACGTCACAACGTAACTGGGTGGCTATAAAGTTGCAGTACGGGTATCTCCGAAGTGTCTATTGGGTTGGCACGAATCGAGACTGGGATTTGTCACTCCGTGTGACGGAGAGGTATCTCTAGGCCCACTCGGTAAGACATCATCATAATGAGCTCAATGTGACTAAGGAGTTAGTCACGGTATGATGTATTACGGAACGAGTAAAGAGACTTGCCGGTAACGAGATTGAACAAGCTATAGAGATACCGACGATCGAATCTCGGGCAAGTATCATACCGATAGACAAAGGGAATTGTATACGGGATTGATTGAATCCCCGACATCGTGGTTCATCCGATGAGATCATCGTGGAGCATGTGGGAGCCAACATGGGTATCCAGATCCCGCTGTTGGTTATTGACCGGAGAAGTGTCTCGGTCATGTCTACGTGTCTCCCGAACCCGTAGGGTCTACACACTTAAGGTTCGATGACGCTAGGGTTATAGGGAAATGGTATACGTGATTACCGAAGGTTGTTCGGAGTCCTGTATGAGATCACGGACATCACGAGGAGCTCCGGAATGGTTAGGAGGTAAAGATTGATATATAGGAAGTCCAGTTTTGGTCACCGGAAAGTTTTCGGGCTCATCGATAGTATACCGGGAGTGCCGGGAGGGTGCCAGAGGACCCCCGGGAGGGGTGTGACGACCATAGGACTTCGTGGGCCCTTAGAGGAGGTGTGCTAGACCTTTTTGGGCTTGCCAAGACCTTCTAGAAAGTCCCATGCGGCTGGAGATCAAGAGATAAAGGGTAAAAGGGATTTAAAAGAGGAGATCCACCTCCCTTGTGGGAGGTGGACTCTTCCCCACCTTCGGCCGAAGCTCTCCTCCTTGGAGGAGGGGACAAGGCAGCCCTCCCTCTCCCTCCTCTTATATATATGCAAGGGTTTGGGCTGATTTGAGACACGACTTCTCTCTCTCTGTCGACGCAGCCCTACCCTTCCTCTTCCTCGTTCTCCGTAGCGGTTGGCGAAGCCCTGCCGGAGTTCACGTAGCTCCACCGTCACCATGCCGTCATGCTGTCGGAGCTCTCCCTCAACCTCTCCTTCCTCCTTGCTGGATCAAGGCATAGGAGACGTCATCGGGCTGCACGTGTGTTTAACGCGGAGGCGCCGTTGTTCGGCGCTGAGATCGGAATCCACCGCAATCTGAATCGCTGCGAGTACGACTCCACCAACCGCGTTCTTGTAACGCTTCCGCTTAGCGATCTTCAAAGGTATGAAGATGCAATCCCTCCCCACTCATTGCTGGTTTCTCCATGGATAGATCTTGGTGATCGTAGGATTTTTTTGATTTACTACTACGTCTGCCAACAGTGGTATTAGATCTAGGTCTATGCGTAGAATCTATGCACGAGTAGAACACAAAGCAGTTGTGGGTGTCGATCTTGTTAATTTTCTTACCACTACTAGTCTTATCTTGATTCGGCGGTATTGTGGGATGAAGCGGCCCGGACCGACTTTACACGTACGCTTACGTGAGACTGGTTCCATCGCCTGGCATGCACTTGTTGCATAAGGTGGCTAGCAGGTGTCTGTATCTCCCACCTTAGTTGGATTGGATTCGATGAAAAGGGTCCTTATGAAGGGTAAATAGCAATTGGCATATCACGTTGTGGTTTTGGCGTAGGTAAGAAACGTTCTTGCTAGTAACCTATGACAGCCACGTAAAAACTTGTAACTACAAATTAGAGGATGTCTAACTTGTTTTTGCAGCATATGCCTTGTGATGTGATATGGCCAAAGAATGTGATGTGATGCATTGTGATGTATGAGATTGATCATGTTCTTGTAATAGGATTCACGACTTGCTTGTCGATGAGTATGACAACCGGCAGGAGCCATAGGAGTTGTCTTATTTTATTGTATGACCTGCGTGTCAATCATAAACGCCATGTAATTACTTTACTTTATTGCTAAACGTTAGCCATAGTAGTAGAAGTAATAGTTGGCAAGACAACTTCATGAAGACACAATGATGGAGATCATGATGATGGAGATCATGGTGTCGTGCCGGTGACAGTGATGATCATGGTGCCCCGAAGATGGAGATCAAAGGAGCAAGATGATATTGACCATATCATGTCACTATATTGATTGCATGTGATTTTTATCATGTTTACATCTTATTTGCTTAGAACGACGGTAGTAAATAAGATGATATATCAATAAAATTTCAAGGAAAGTGTTCACCCTAACTGTGCACCGTTGCTAAGGATCGTTGTTCCGAAGCACCATGTGATGATCGGGTGTGATAGGTTCTAACATTCGCATACAACGGGTGTAAGCCAGATTTACACACGCGATACACTTAGGTTGACTTGACGAGCCTAGCATGTACAGATATGGCCTCGGAACACAGAAGACCGAAAAGTCGAACATGAGTCGTATAGAAGATACAATCAACATGGAGATGTTCACCATGGATGACTAGTCCGTCTCACGTGATGATCGGACACGGGCTAGTTGACATGGATCATGTGTCACTTGGATGACTAGAGAGATGTCTATCTAAGTGGGAGTTCATTAAATAATTTGATTATGTGAACTTAATTATCATGAACTTAGTCTAAAATTGCCTTTACAATCTATATTGTAGATCCAATGGCCAACGCGAATGTCACCCTCAATTTCAACGTGTTCCTAGAGAAAGCCAAGCTGAAAGATGATGGAAGCAACTATGCGGACTGGGTCCGTGGCTTGAGGATCATCCTCATAGCTTCTAAGAAATTGTATGTCCTTGATGCACCACTAGGTGATCCAGCCCTTCTCCCAACAGAGCAAGACGTTGCGAACGCTTGGCATTCTCGCTGCGATGATTACTCCCTTGTTCAGTGCGACATGCTTTACAATTTAGAACCGGGGCTCCAAAAGCGTTTTGAGCAACACGGAGCATATGAGATGTTCCAAGAGCTGAAACTGGTTTTCCAAGCTCATGCCCGGATCGAGAGATATGACGTCTCCGACAAGTTCTTCAGCTGTAAGATGGAGGAGAATAGTTCTGTCAGTGAGCAATCCTCAAGATGTCTGGGCTACACAACCGCTTGACTCAGTTGGGAGTTAATCTCCCGGATGACTCGGTCATTGACAGAATCCTCCAGTCGCTTCCACCTAGCTACAAGAGCTTTGTGATGAACTACAACATGCAAGGGATGGAGAAGCCCATTCCTGAGTTGTACTCAATGCTGAAATCAGCAGAGGTCGAGATCAAAAAGGAGCATCAAGTGTTGATGGTGAATAAGACCACTAGTTTCAAGAAAGGCAAGGGTAAGAAGAACTTCAAGAAGGACGGCAAAGTTGTTGCCGCGTCCGGTAAGCAAGTTGCCGGGAAGAAGAAGGACAAGAATGGACCCAAGCCTAAGACTGAGTGTTTTTATTGCAAGGGTACCGGTCACTGGAAGCGGAACTGCCCCAAGTACTTAGCGGATAAGAAGGACGGCAAGATTAAAGGTATATGTGATATACTTGTTATTGATGTGTACCTAACCAGCGCTCGTAGTAGCTCCTGGGTATTTGATACCGGTGTAGTTGCTCACATTTGTAACTCCAAGCAGGAGCTGCGGAATAAGCGGAGGCTGGCAAAGGACGAGGTGACGATGCACGTCAGGAATGGTTCCAAGGTTGATGTGATCGCCGTAGACATGCTACCTCTACATCTACCTTCGGGATTAGTGTTAAACCTTAATAATTGTTATTTAGTACCAGCTTTGAGCATGAACATTGTATCTGGATCTCCCTTGATGCGAGATGGCTACTCATTTAAATCTGAGAATAATGGTTGTTCTATTTATATGAGAGAGATGTTTTATGGTCATGCCCCGTTGGTCAATGGTTTATTTTTGATGAATCTCAAACGTGATGTTACACATGTCCATAGTGTGAGTACCAAAAGGTGTAAGGTTGATAACGATAGTCCCACTTACATGCGGCAGTATCGCCTTGGTCATATTGGTGTCAAACGCATGAAGAAGCTCCATACTGATGGACTTTTGGAGTCTCTTGATTTCGAATCATTTGACACGTGAGAACCATGCCTCATGGGCAAGATGACCAAGACTCCGTTCTCCGGAACAATGGAACGAGCAACTGACTTGTTGGAAATAATACATACCGATGTATGCGGTCCAATGAGTGTCGAGGATCGTGGTGGCTACCGTTATGTTCTCACCCTCACTGATGACTTGAGTAGATATGGGTATGTCTACTTAATGAAACATAAGTCTGAAACTTTTGAAAGGTTCAAGGAATTTCAGAGTGAGGTAGAGAATCAACATGACAGGAAAATAAAGTGCCTGCGATCTGATCGAGGTGGAGAATATTTAAGTCATGAGTTTGGCACGCACCTAAGGAAATGTGGAATTGTTTCACAACTCACGCCGCCTGGCACACCTCAGCGAAATGGTGTGTCTGAACTTCGTAATCGCACTCTATTAGATATGGTACGATCTATGATGTCTCTTACCGACTTACCGCTATCATTTTGGGGATATGCATTAGAGACTGTCGCATTCACTTTAAATAGGGCACCGTCAAAATCCGTTGAGACGACACCATATGAATTATGGTTTGGAAAGAAACCTAAGCTGTCATTTCTAAAAGTTTGGGGATGTGATGCTTATGTGAAGAAACTTCAACCTGAGAAGCTCGAATCCAGAGCGAAAAAGTGCGTCTTCATAGGATATCCCAAAGAGACTATTGGGTATACCTTCGACCTACGATCCGAGGGCAAAGTCTTTGTTGCCAAGAATGGATCCTTTCTCGAGAAAGAGTTTCTCTCGAAAGAAGTAAGTGGGAGGAAAATAGAACTTGATGAGGTAACTGTACCTCCACTCAAACCGGAGAGTAGCGCAGCACAGGAAGTTGTTTCTGTGGAGCCTACACCGGTTGGAGAGGAAGTTAATGATGATGATCATGAAACTTCAGATCAAGTTACTATTGAACGTCGAAGGTCCACTAGGACACGTTCCGCACCAGAGTGGTACAACAACCCTATCCTAGAGATCATGCTGTTAGACAACGGTGAACCTTCGAACTATGAAGAAGCGATGGCGGGCCCGGATTCCAACAAATGGCTTGAAGCCATGAAATCCGAGATAGGATCCATGTATGAGAACAAAGTGTGGACTTTGGTGGACTTGCCTGATGATAAGCGAGCCTTTGAAAATAAACGGATCTTTAAGAAGAAGACTGACGCGGATGGTAATGTGACCATCTATAAGGCTCGGCTTGTCGCTAAGGGTTATCGACAAGTTCAAGGAGTTGACTACGATGAGACTTTCTCACCCGTAGCGATGCTGAAGTTTGTCCGAATCATGTTAGCAATTGCCGCATTTTATGATTATGAGATCTGGCAAATGGACGTCAAAACAACATTCCTTAATGGTTTCCTCAAGGAAGAACTTTATATGATGCAGCCAGAAGGTTTTGTCGATCCTAAAGATGCTAACAAGGTATGCAAGCTCCAGCGCTCCATCTATGGGCTGGTGTAAGCATCTCAGAGTTGGAACATTTGCTTTAATAAAGTGACTAAAGCGTTTGGGTTTGTACAGGCTTATGAGAACCCTGTATTTACAAGAAAGTGAGTGGGAGCTCTATAGCATTTCTCGTATTATATGTGGATGACATTCTGATAATGGGAAATGATATAGAACTCTTAGAAAGTGTAAAGGCCTACTTGAATAAGTGTTTTTCAATGAAGGACCTTGGAGAAGCTGCTTACATATTAGGTATTAAGATCTATAGAGATAGATCGAGACACCTCATAGGTCTTTCAGAAAGCACATACCTTGAAAAGATATTGAAGAAGTTCAATATGGATCAGTCAAAGAAGGGGTTCTTGCCTGTGTTACAAGGTGTGAGATTGAGTACGACTCAATGCCCGACCACGGCAAAGGATAGAGAAGAGATGAGTGTCATCCCCTATGCTTCAGCCATAGGCTCTATGATGTATGCCATGCTGTGTACCAGACCTGATGTGAACCTTGCCATAAGTTTGGTAGGGAGGTACCAAAGTGATCCCGGAGCGGAACACTGGACATCGGTCAAGAATATCCTGAAGTACCTGAAAAGGACAAAGGACATGTTTCTCGTATATGAAGGTGCCGAAGAGCTCGTCGTAAAGGGTTACGTCGATGCTAGCTTCGACACAGATCCGGATGACTCCAAGTCGCAAACCGGATATGTGTATATTTTGAACGGAGGGGCAGTCAGCTGGTGCAGCAGCAAGCAAAGCATCGTGGCGGCATCTACATGTGAAGCAGAGTACATAGCTGCTTTGGAAGCAGCAAAGGAAGGAGTCTGGATGAAGGAGTTCATCACCGACCTAGGAGTAATTCCAAGTGCATCGGGCCCGATGACTCTATTCTGTGACAACACTGGAGCTATTACCCTTGCAAAGGAGCCCAGGTTTCACAAGAAGACAAGACACATCAAGCGCCGCTTCAACTCCATCCGTGATTACATTCAGGAGGGAGATATAGATATTTTTAAAATGCATACGGATCTGAATGTCGCAGATCCGTTGACTAAACCTCTCTCACGAGCAAAACATGATCAACACCAGAATGCTATGGGTGTTCGATTCATCACAATGTAACTAGATTACTGACTCTAGTGCAAGTGGGAGACTATTGGAAATATGCCCTAGAGGCAATGATAAAATGGTTATTATTGTATTTCCTTGTTCATGATAATTGTCTATTGTTCATGCTATAATTGTGTCAAGCGGAAACCGTAATACATGTGTGAATACATAGACCACAACATGTCCCTAGTGAGCCTCTAGTTGACTAGCTCGTTGATCAATAGATGGTCACGGTTTCATGACCATGGACATTGGATGTCGTTGATAATGAGATCACATCATTAGGAGAATGATGTGATGGACAAGACCCAATCCTAAGCATAGCACAAGATCGTGTAGTTCGTTTGCTAAAGCTTTTCAATGTCAAGTATCGTTTCCTTAGACCATGAGATTGTGCAACTCCCGGATACTGTAGGAATGCTTTGGGTGTGCCAAACGTCACAACGTAACTGGGTGGCTATAAAGGTGCACTACGGGTATCTCCGAAAGTGTTTGTTGGGCTGGCACGAATCGAGACTGCGATTTGTCACTCCGTGTGACAGAGAGGTATCTCTGGGCCCACTCGGTGAGACATCATCATAATGAGCTCAATGTGACTAAGGAGTTAGTCACGGGATGATGTATTACGGAACGAGTAAAGAGACTTGCCGGTAACGAGATTGAACAAGGTATAGAGATACCGACGATCGAATCTCGGGCAAGTATCATACCGATAGACAAAGGGAATTGTATACGGGATTGATTGAATCCCCGACATCGTGGTTCATCCGATGAGATCATCGTGGAGCATGTGGGAGCCAACATGGGTATCCAGATCCCGCTATTGGTTATTGACCGGAGAAGTGTCTCGGTGATGTCTACGTGTCTCCCCAACCCGTAGGAGCTACACACTTAAGGTTCGATGACGCTAGGGTTATAGAAAAATGGTATACGTGATTACCGAAGGTTTTTCGGAGTCCCAGATGTGATCCCGGACGTCACGAGGAGCTCCGGAATGGTCCGGAGGTAAAGATTGATATATAGGAAGTTCAGGTTTGGTCACCGGAAAGTTTTCGGGCTCATCGGTAGTGTACCGGGAGTGTCGGGGGGGTGCCGGAGGACCCCTGGGAGGGGTGTGACGACCATAGGACTTTGTGGGCCCTTAGAGGAGGTATGCCAGCCCTTTTTGGGCTGGCCAAGACCTTCTAGAAAGTCCCATGCGGCTGGAGATTAAGAGACAAAGGGTAAAAGGGATTTAAAAGATGAGATCCACCGCCCTTGTGGGAGGTGGACTCTTCCCCACCTTCGGCCGAAGCTCTCCTCCTTGGAGGAGGGGCCAAGGCAGCCCTCCCTTTCCCTCCTCCTATATATATGCAAGGGTTTGGGCTGATTTGAGACACGACTTCTCTCTCTCTCGGCACAGCCCTACCCTTCCTCTTCCTCGTTCTCCGTAGCGCTTGGCGAAGCCCTGCCGGAGTTCACGTAGCTCCACCGTCACCATGCCATCGTGCTGCCGGAGCTCTCCCTCAACTTCTCCTTCCTCCTTGCTGGATCAAGGCGTAGGAGACATCATCGGGCTGCATGTGTTTTGAACGCGGAGGCGCCGTTGTTCGGCGCTGAGATCGGAATCCACCGCGATCTGAATTGCTGCGAGTACGACTCCACCAACCGCGTTCTTGTAACGCTTCCGCTTAGCGATCTTCAAAGGTATGAAGATGCAATCTCTCCCCACTCGTTGCTGGTTTCTCCATGGATAGATCTTGGTGATCGTAGGAATTTTTTTGATTTACTACTACGTCTACCAACACCATCATGGGCAGTGAATCGAAATTGGTAGTGATCATGAATGTGATTGATGAGACGGGTTTAAAGATGACATGGACTAAAGGTAGAGATGAGAGGTCATGTGGGAGCACATGGTGGGTAGTCTCGTTGATGCCTCACATAGCTCTTAGGACTCGAGTTCTTGTACTTCTGAGCCAAGATTGAGCGTACATCCACGCGCTCCGTCATGATGGACAACCCTCGATCTACTAGCTTACCCCGGTTCTGGTGTAGGAGTTTCCAGTAGTTTGAGGTGTTCGTAGGAGGTGTTAGTGATGACCAAGCGAAGTATCATCTAGCGAGGTGTGTTGGGGAATTTTGCATGGGAAACAAAAAATTTCCTACGCACATGCAAGATCTATCCATGGTGATGAGCATCTATGAGAGGGAGAGTGAATCTACATACCCTTGTAGATTACTAAGCGGGAAGCGTTAAGAAACACGGTTGGTGTAGTCGAACGTCTTCGCTATCCAAATCGCCGAGCGTCCCGCGATCTCACCATGATCCGTCTCACGATCTCATCACGATCCGTCCCGCAAACTCATCATGATCCGTCCCGCGATCTCATCACGATCCGTCCCACGATCCAATCACGAATCGTCTCGCGATCTTGATAATGGCCTTCCAATCTAGTACCGAACGGACGGCACCTCCGCGTTCAGCACACGTATATCTCGATGACGATCTCCGCCTTCTTGATCTAGCAAGAGGGAGTGGAGAGGTAGATGAGTTCTCCGGCAGCGTGACGGCACCACGGCGATGGTGGTGGAGCAATTTTGGCAGGGCTTCGCCTAAGCACTGTAGAAAACCGATCTAGAGGACAAATTATGCACTAGAGGAACAGGTAGCACGTGGCTGAAAATCAAGTGCCAAAAAGCCTAAAACCTCTAGTATATATAATAGGAGAGAGGGAGGAGGCTGGCACACAAGGGCCAGCCCTTTTGCCTCTTGCACAAGGAGGAGAGGAGGAATCCTCCTCCAATCCTAGTAGGACTAGGATTCCTCCTTTCCTACTTGGAAACTCTTTCCACCTTGTTTTTCCCCTTCTCCTTCAAGTCCAGCCGCATGGGCCTCTTGTGGGACTTCCACCAGCCCACTAAGGGCTGGTATTCATCCTCCCACAGCCCATGTAGGGTCGAAATACCCCTCTCGATGGTCCCCCGGTACACTACCGGCACTCCCGTACACTACCGATCAGCCCGAAACTTTTTCCGGCAACCAAAACAGGACTTCCTATATATCAATCTTTACCTTCGGACCATTCCGGAGCTCCTCCTGACATTCGGGATCTTATCCGGGACTCTGAACAACCTTTGGTCACCACCATACATAACTCTATACTACCGAAACGTCACCGAACCTTAAGTGTGTAGACCCTGTGGGTTCGAGAACTATGTAGACGTGACCGAGACACCTCTACGTCCAATAACCAATAGCGGGACCAAGATGTCCGTATTGTTTCCTACATATTCTACGAAGATCTTTATCGGTCGAACCTCTATGTTAAGGATTCAGTTAATCCCGTATGATGTTCCCTTTGTTCTTCGGTATGTTACTTGCCCGAGATTCGATCGTCGGTATCTCCATACCTAGTTCAACCTTGTTACCGGCAAGTCTCTTTACTCGTTCCATGCCAACCCATGAGACACCCTCGGAGATACCTGTAGAGCACCTTTATAGTCACCCAGTTACGTTGCGACGTTTGATACACACAAGGCACTCCTCCGGTGTCAATGAGTTGCATGATCTCATGGTCATAGGAACAGATACTTGACATGCAGAAAACAGTAGCAATAAACTGTCATGATCATATGATATGTTTGTAGTTTGGGTCTTGTCCATCACATCATTCTCCTAATGATGTGATCCCATTACAAATGACATCTCATGTCCATGACTAGGAAACCATAGCCATCTTTGATCAATGAGCTAGTCTATTAGAGGCATACTAGGGACATGGTTTTGCCTATGTATCCACACATGCATCTGAGTCTCTGATCAATATAATTATAGCATGGATAATAAACGATTATCATGAACAAGGAAATATGATAATAACCAATTTATTATTGCCTCTAGGGCATATTTCCAACAGTCTCCCACTTGCACTAGAGTCAATAATCTAGTTCACATCACCATGTGATTCACATTTTATGAATCTTACACCCAATGAGTTCTGAGGCTCGATCATGCTTTGCATGTGAGAGAGGTCTTTTAGTCAACGGGTCTGCGACATTCAGATCCATTTGTACTTTGCAAATCTCTATGTCATACTATCGACACTGCTACCACACTCCACTTGGAGCTATTCCAAATGGCTGCTCCACTATATGTATCCAGATTGCTACTAAGAGTCATCCGGATTGGTGTTAAAGCTTGCATCGACGTAACTCTTTATGACGAACCCTTTATCACCTCCATAATCGAGAAACATTTCCTCAATCTTTTAGTCACTAAGGATAATCTTGACCGCTGTCCAGTGATCCACTCCTGGATCACTTTTGTACCCCTTGACGAACTCAGTGTAAGGCACACACAGGTGCGATACACAACATGGCATACTATATAGAGCCTATGGCTAAGGCATAGGGGACGACGTTCGTCCTTTCTCTTTCTTCCGCTGTGGTCGAGCTTTGAGTCTCACTCAACTTCATACCTTACCAAGCAGGCGAGAACACTTCTCTCTGACTGATCCATTTTGAACTCTTTCAAAATCTTGTCAAGGTATGTACTCATTGAAAGTCTCATCAAGCATCTTGATCTATCTCTATAGATCTTGATGCTCAACAATTAGGTAGCTTTATCCAGGTCTTCCTTTGAAAAACTCTTTTCAAATAAACCTTTATGCTTTCCAGAAATTCTACATCATTTCTGACCAACAATATGTCATCCACATACGCTTATCAGAAACCCTATAGTGCTCCCACTCACTTTATTGTAATACAAGTTTCTCGTAAACTTTGTATAAATTTAAAACTTTGATCACCTCATCAAAGCGTATATTCCAACTCCGAGATGCTTGCTTCAGTCCATACAAGGATCACTGAAGCTTGCGCACCTTTTAGCATCCTTAGGACTGACAAAACCTTCTGGTTGTATCTAATACAACCTTTCCTTAAGGAAGGAAATGCTGTTTTGACATCCATCTGCCAGATTTCATAATTGAAAAATGCAGCAACTGCTAACATAATTCCAACAGACTTTAGCATCGCTACGAGTGAGAAAGTCTCATCGCAGTCAACTCCTTGAACTTGTCGGAAACTTCTTTGCGACAAGTCGAGCTTTATAAATGGTGACATTTACCATCAGCGTCTGTCTTCATCTCAAAGGTCCATTTGTACTCGACGACCTACCATCCAACGAGCAAGTCTACCAAAGTCTATACTTGGTTTTCATACATGGATCCTATCTCAGATTTCATGGCCTCTAACCATTTGTCAGAATCTGGGCCCATCATCGCTTCTCCATAGCTCGTAGGTTCATCGTTGTCCAACAACATGACCTCTAAGACAGGGTTGTCGTACCACTCAGGAGCAGTACACGTCCTTGTCGACCTACGAGGTTTGATAGTAACTTGATCCGAAGCTTCAGGATCATCATCATTTACTTCCTCTTCAACTGACGTAGGTTCCACAGAAACATCTTTCTGCGCTGCGCTACTCTCTGGTTGAAGCAAAGGTTCAACAACCTCATCAAGTTCCATCTTCCTCCCACTCAATTCTTTCGAGAGAAACTTTTTCTCGAGAAAGGACCCGGTTTTAGCAACAAACATTTTATGCTTGGATCTGAGATAGAAGGTATACCCAACTGGTATTCTATGCAGATGCATTTGTCCGCTTTGGGTTCGAGCTCATTAGGTGAAAACCCTTTTCACATAAGCGTCGCAGCCCCAAACATTAAGAAATGACAACTTAGGTTTCTATCAAACCATAATGCACACGGTATCATCTCAATGTTTTTAGATGGTGCCCTATTTAAAGTGAATGTTGTTGTCTCTAAGGCATAACCCCGAAACTATAGTGGCAAATCGATAAGAGACATCATAGTTCGCACCATATCCAATAGAGCATGACTACAACATTCGGACACACCATCACACTATGGTGTTCCAGGTGGCGTGAGTTGTATGCCAAACTCGTAGGTCAAACTCGTAACTCAGATATTCACCTCCAAGATCATATCACAGACATTTTTATCTTCTTGCCACGATGATCTTAAACTTCACTCTGAATTTGCTTGAACTTTTCAAACAATTCAGACTTGTGTTTCAATAACTAAATATACACCATATCTACTCAAATTATCAGTGAAGGTAAGAAAATAACGACATCCACCGCATGCTACAAGACTCATTGGATTGCATACATCAACATGTATCATTTCCAATAAATCACTTGCCCGCTCCATCAAACCGAAAACGGGGTCCTTAGTCATCTTGCCCAAGAGGCATGGTTCGCATGTCTCAACCGATTCGAAATAGAATGAGTCCAAAGATCCATCAGCATGGAGTTTCTTCATGCGATTTATACCAATATGACATTTAGCGGCAGTGCCACAAGTATGTGGTACTGTCATTATTAACTTTGCATCTTTTGGCATCTATGTTATGAACATGTGTACTACTATGATCAAGATTCAACAAACCATTCATTGGGTGCATGACCATTGAAGGTATTATTCATGTAAGTAGAATAACCATTATTCTTCGACTTAAATGAATAACCGTATTGCAATAAAACACGATCTAATCATGTTCATTCTCAGCGCAAACACCAAATAACATTTATTTAGGTTCGTCACTAATCCCAAAGGTAGAGAGAGCGTGCGATGTTGATCACATCAACCTTGGAAACATTTCCAACAAACATCATCACCTTACCCTTGGCTAGTCTCCGTTTATTCTGTAGCTTTTATTTTGAGTTAGTAACATTTAGCAACCGAACCGGTATCCTATACCCAGGTGCTACTAGGAGTACTAGCAAGGTACACATCAATAACACGTATATCAAAATATACTTGCATCGACGTTGCCAGCCTTCTTATCTACCAAGTATCTAGGGTTATTCCGCTTCAGCGACCGCTCTCCTCATAATAGAAGCACTTAGTCTCTAGTTTGGGTTCAACTTTTGGGTGGCTTCACTGGAGCAGCAACTGTCTTGCCATCCATGAAGTTTCCCTCTTAGCCCTTGCCCTTCTCGAAACTAGTGGTTTAACTAACAATCAACACTTGATGCTCCTTCTTGATTTCTACCTTCATGGTGTCAAACATCGCGAACAGCTCAGGGATCATTATTTCCATCCCTAGCATAATTATAGTTCATCACGAAGTTCTAGTAGCTTACTGATAGTGACTCAGAACTATATCAATCACTATCTTATCTCGAAGATCAACTCCCACTTGATTCAATCGATTGTAACACCCAGACTATCTGAGCACATGCTCAATGATTGAGCTATTCTCCTTCATCTTGCATGCAAAGAATCTTGTTGGAGATCTCATATCTCAGAACACGGGCACGAACCTAAGATCCCAATTTCAGCTCTTAGAACATCCCATATGTTCTGTGATGTTCAAAAACATTTTGGAGCCTCAATTCTAAGCCGTGATGCATGACACACTAAACTATCAAGTAGTCATTGGAACGTGCCTGTAAGATGTTGCGACACTAGCGGGGGTGGCGCACCGAGCGGTGCATTAAGTACATAAGCCTTCTGTGCAGCAATGAGGACAATCCTCAAATCACGGATCCAGTCCGCAATGTTGCTACCATCAACTTTCAACTCTATTTCTCTAGGAACATATTAAAATTCAAGGGAGCTACAACATGAGCTACTAATCTAGAACATAATTTGCAAAGACACTATTGACTATGTTCATGACAATGAGTTCAATTAATCATATTATTTAAGAACCCCCACTCAAATTGACATCCCTCTGGTCATTCGAGTGATACATGATCCAAATTCACCAACTCAAGTCCGATCATCACGTGAGTTGAGGAGGTTTCAATGGTGAACATCATCATGTTGATCATATCTACTATATGACTCATGTTCGATCTTTTGGTCTCTTGAGTTCCGAGGCCATGTCTGTACATGCTAGGCTCGTCAAGTTTAACCCGAGTGTTCTGCATGTGCAACACTGGCTTGCACCCGTTGTATGTGAACGTAGAGTCTATCACACCCGATCAACATGTGGTTTCTTGACAGGATGAACTTTCGTAACGGTGCACACTCGGGGAGAACACAATTCATCTTGAAATTTAAGTGAGGGATCACCTTATAATGCTACCGTCGTCCTATAAGCAAAACAAGGTGCATAAAAGGATTAACATCACATGCAAATCATAAGTGACATGATATGGCCATGAACTTGTGCTTTTGATCTCCATCTTGAAAGCACTGGCATGATCTCCATCGTCACCGCCACGACACCATGATCTCCATCATCTTGATCACCATCAACGTGATGGTGAATTTCTATTAATTTGGTCACTTCTCTATTCATGATATGTTGGGTTTTAATACACTTTAGTATATAACATGCTATGTGGGTGAAATGATGATACCATGCCAACTTTCAACGTTTTCAAAGTTCATTTGAAGTGCTTTTCAATTTTAGGGTTATTTAGCTCAAAAAATCAGTAAGTGCATGAAAAATACCAAATGAAGTCAGAAAGGGTTGAAAATTGATGATGTGGCTTTGAATGGGGCATTTTGAACACACATTTTGAACACACAAAAATTATGGAGTTCAAATAAGTTCAAAAAATGAAATCCCTTTGTAACAGATGAGTTTTCGTTCGAAACCGTGATACATTGAAAGAGATTGTCCATTATGTACACGAAGTGCATACAGTTTTTGTCGTAACCCTCTCAACTTTTTAGCACATGCTATGTGGGTGAAATGATGATACCCTGCCAACTTTCAACCTTTTTAGAGTTCATTTGAAGTGCTTTTCAATTTCAAGGTTATTTAGCTCAAAAAAATCAGTAAGTGCATGAAAAATACCAAATGAAGTCAGAAAGGGTTGAAAATTGATGATGTGGCTTTGAATGGTGCATTTTGAACACACAAAAAGTATGGAGTTCAAATAAGTTCAAAAAAATGAAATCCCTTTGTAACAGATGAGATTTTGTTTGAAACCGTGATACTTCGAAAGAAATTGTCCATTTTGTACACGAAGTGCATCTAGTTTTTGCCATAACCCTCTCAACTTTTTATAACATGCTATGTGGGTGAAATGATGATACCATGCCAACTTTCAACCTTTTCAGAGTTCATTTGAAGTGCTTTTCAATTTCAGGGTTATTTAGCTCAAAAAAATTAGTAAGTGCATGAAAAATACCAAATGAAGTGAGAAAGGGTTGAAAATTGATGATGTGGCTTTGAATGGTGCATTTTGATCACACAAAAATTATGGAGCTCAAATAAGTTCAAAAAAATGAAATCCCTTTGTAACAAATGAGTTTTCGTTCGAAACCGTGATACTTCGAAAGAGATTGTCCATTTTGTACACGAAGTGCATCCAGTTTTTCCCGTAACCCTCTCAACTGTTTAGCACATGCTATGTGGGTTAAATGATGATACCATGCCAACTTTCAACCTTTTAAGAGTTCATTTGAAGTGCTTTTCAATTTCAGGGTTATTTAGCTAAAAAAATCAGTAAGTGCATGAAAAATACCAAATGAGATCAGGAAAAATACGAACCATTTTCTACACATCCAAAATGGCGCCATTTTGTTAAATCCCTAAAAGGTTAAGAGAATCCCGGCCCTCTCGCCTGACCAAACCCTAGAAGCATCGAGGGCCACCCCTATCCCTGGAAGTGTTGTCGAGGCCACCCCAAATCGTGGAGAAGTATATTAATTGCCATGTTTTAATATTTGCAAAAACTATGGATCAAAGAGACTTGGAACAAGAACAGTTGTTGGGGGACATAATCCGAGCAGGCAATACTGATGCTATCTTGTCGTATCTCAATGAGACTGGTGGTCTTGAAGGAGAGGAAGGACATGATCATGATGGCTCCTGTGACCGAATACCGAAGGAAGAAGGAGACCATGGTGACAACTCCGGTGACCGAACAGGGGAGCGAGATGTTGCAAAGTCCGGCGAGGTATATATATATTAATTAAGCATGTGCTGACTAGCTAATTGATGCATTAATTGTTTTGGTATGTACATGTATTAACTCTTATATCTTGTTTTATATAGCCTCCAGATCAAGCCAAACTTCGGTAACGAGACGAGGCCCAAAGAGAAGGTTGAAAAAGGAAGAAAGGTTCACGATCACAACACTCGCGGGCAATGGCCTACCAATTGAACCAAAGCAGACCAAGGACGTATTTGCTGCTCAGTGCGGAGCTATTGTTAGGGAAAACACCCTGATCAACATCAAGCAATGGAATAAGCCTAAGGACGACGCCCATGATGGTGATTATGTCACCGATAGACAGAAAGATGATCTTTGGACCGCGCTGAAGGCAAATTTCACCCTACCGCCAAAGGAGGATCCGAATAAGCCAGTTATAAAGCCACTAGTCAAGGCGTGTGCTCTTAAGAAGATGGCAGATCTATTCAGGAGGTGGAAGAATGAGTTAAAATCAAAGTTTATCGACAAAGGGAAGACACCATAATTCCTCGGCCGATTTGAGAAGATAAGAGATCACTGGCCTGCATTTGTGGCCTACAAGACATTGGAGAAGAGTAAGAAAATGTCTGAGACAAACAAGATCAATGCGGCAAAGAAGCAGTATCACCATCACATGGGGTCAGGTGGCTACCTCAAAGCCCGTCCGTTGTGGGACAAAGCTGAGAATGACCTGCTTGCTAAAGGGGTCCAACCACAGACATATACTGGCCAGACCGTTCAAGGACTTGGTTCTTCGGGGTTGGGGGAACTTTGGACCCTGAAACAGGGAAGTGCCGTTGGACGAACGAGCAACTTGTAATACCCATCACGAAGCTTCAAAAGTATATCACTACAGTGTCGGAAGGGACGTTCATTCCCGACGAAGAGAAGGACGAGCTGACTGAGGCCCTAGGGAATGCTGTGCACCCTGGACGAACACGAGGCACACCATGCTCCGTTCCGTGGAAGGTTGAGTTTCCTGACGTAGGCAGTTACAGAAGCCGGTAGAGAAAGAGGAAAGCGGAGCTGAGCGAAATGTAGAAGCTCAATGCAAGACTACAAAAGCTAGAGGAAGCTGAGAGCGAGCGAGCTGCCCGCCAACCATCTCAGCGGCATGAAGCTATCCCAGAAGCTACCCCGCCATCTCAGCGGAGAAGCAGCGTGGCTTCTATGGAGCTCGTTCAGCCTGATTTCACGGCTCCTAGCTACCCCGTGGATACTATCACGGAGGTTCAAAATTGGGAGCTTTTGATGAAATTCCAAAACCTCACTTTCAAGGCGGCTCTCGGCTCTGTTGCACCTCCTCAACCCAACGGAACTTTTCACTGCAAGACAATTCCACATGGCTATGCTGTTGTGATGATGGATGAAGTAATGGAGGGATTTGATGATCTCGAGCTTGACCACCAAACTGGTGAAGGGGAGAAGAAGCTGGTTCATGCTCTGAGGAGTACATGTCTATGGCCGAAGGAGTACATCAAGCTTCCAAACTGGACTCCTCCGTCTCCTCCTCCTCCTCCGGAGCGTGAGGGAACTCCTCCTCCTCCTCCTCCTCCTCCTCCTCCTCCTGCAAGTGATAAGGGCACTCCTCCTCCTCCTCCTCCTCCTCCGGTGAGTGATCAGGTCACTCCGCCTCTGTCTCTGTCTCCTCCGACGCGTGACGGCACTCCGCCTCCTCCTTAACCTACTCCGGCGCATGAGCCCACTCCTCCTCCTCCTCGTCCTCCTCCTTCGACGCGTCAGGCCACTCAGCCTCCTCCTCCTCCGGCGCGTCAGGACACTACGCCTCCTCTAGCGCGTCAGCCATGACAGAAGAGAGACGCTGCCACCACTCTAGTGGCTAGCAGTACAATAGGCAGGAAAAAAAATACAAATTTGGTCCAAGCCTCAAGATTGTTACAAAGTTACCATACGAGAGGACTGACAAAGAAAATGTTGAGATTAGTAAAGCCGAAGTGGAGGCCCATTTTGCACGGAAACAACCACCTCCGAAGGAAAGGGTAGATCCGGTGAAAGCGAAGCGCACTCTGGATGTCCTGAAGCGACCATCACCGCCTCCGCTGCCATCAAACTATGACCACTGTATTATAAAGACATATAATGAAGCGTAGCGGTCGGGAAGTACCTCTAGTGCTGCCCGAGTCAAAGAACGAAGAAGTGGGAAAACAATTCCCCAGCTCGGTGAACAGGAGAAGCAATCGTGCCCTCCACTCAAGGTGTCTAGCGACATTGCTAATGATCCGGTGATACTACCCGGTACCAAACTTGGTGATTACTTGGGGATGATGTACTTTTTGAAACGGTTGAGGTAACAAAACAAGAACATGAATAAGTGCACGGGAAGCCTCTCATCAAACCTGATGATCCTCCTCTAACATCGTGCATGTACAAATTGCATGAGTGGTACATGAAAACCTGCAGGGAGTCTGGGAGAGACACTATGTATGTGGTAGTGAAACCACATCACGAATTCATTGGACTTCCCATGATGCCTATTGAATTTGTGGAGTTATTTCAGTTATACAATCAACGGGCCCTCGACAAACAACTCATGACTGCCTACTGTCTATAAGTATTACTTCTATAGTTAAGTCTCTAGCTCAGCTCGTTCATTGGATGTATATATATAATTATCGTCACTATATTATGCAGATTGAAGATCGTCGAATGCAAAAAAGAAGGAATCTTCGATGTTGGTTTCATTAGCCCAGATGCCGTAAATGAATGGTCGATACGAAAGAACCCGCAACGACCGAGGAGAACTTGCTAAAGTCGTTCCTTGGATTCATCATAAACATACTAATCTAACATAAACATTCATCATATTTTTTTCTGCAATCTAACATACACATACTAATCTAACATAAACATTCATCATATAAAAAAATAAACATATATTTTAAAAAGAAATTGCATAGAGCCGGGGCGGCGGCTCACAGCGGGGGCGGCGACGGGGGTGGCGGGGGAGGCGATGGGGGAGGGGCGGCGATGGGAGCGGGGCGGCGACCGGGGAGGCGACGAGAACGGGGCGGCGACGGGGGAAGCAGGGGAGGCGACGGGGGCGGCGACGAGGAGGGGGATGACAATGGCTGGGCAGCGACGGGGCGGCGACGGGGGCGGCGACGGAGACGGGGACGGCGACGGTGGGATTGGGGCGGCAAGCGATAACGGGGACGAGGACGGCTGGCTCGGCGAAGTGGCAATGAAAACTGCGAAATTTCCTAAGTGCTTCTTATATAGAAGAAGCATTGGTCTCTGCTTCCCGCCCTTTGGGCTGCCGAAAAGAGACCTTTGGTCCCGATTGGTGGCACCAACCGGGACTAAAGGTTGGCATTGGTCCCGGTTGGTGCCACCAACCGGGACCAAAGCCCTGTTTTTAGCAGCCCAAAGGGCGGGAAACAGGGACCTTTGGTCCCGGTTGGTGGCACCAACCGGAACAAAAAGGGGGCATTGGTCCCGGTTGGTGCCACCAACTGGGACCACTGGTCCCTTTTCGTCAGCCGACGGGAAAGCAGCAGATGTTTAGTCCCACCTCGCTAGTCGAGGGGAGACAGCACCTGTTTATAAGCTCCGATGCGCTTGACCTATCAAGCTCCTCTCATAGTAAAAGTAGATGCCCTTATACACCAAATATGACCTAAATTCAAAATTCTAGTTAGGTGCCTAACTAACACTTTGAATTTAGGTTGAATTTCAGTGTAAGCATCTATTTTCACATTTGCTATTTTTCCTGCTATTTAATATTACTTTATTTTAAAATTATATTCAATGTGGTAATTTTTAGGTTTTATATAATTTTAGTTTCAAAAATACTAGAGGTTTATAATTTTAGTTATTGATTTTTTGAGCTAAATGGCCCTGAAATTGAAAAGCACTACAAATGAACTCTGAAAAGGTTGAAAGTTGGCATGGTATCATCATTTCACCCACATAGCGTGTGCTAAAAAGTTGAGAGGGTTACAGCAAACGCTGGATGCACTTCGTGTACAACAGACCGTCTCTTTCGAAGTATCAGGGTTTCGGACGGAAACTCATCGGTTACAAAGGACATTTCATTTTCATGAACTTATTTGAACTCTAGATTTTGTGTGTGTTTAAAATACACCATTCAAAGCCACATCATCAATTTTCAACCCTTCCCGACATCATTTGGTATTTTTCATGCAGTTATTGATTTTTTTGAGCTAAATGACCCTGAAATTGGAAAGCACTACATCATAGATTAGTGTGCATGTCCAGGGCCATCCGGGTGAATGGTGGCGGCAAACTGGGACAGGATGTTGCTGGAAGAGGGAGGGCCCGTGATAGATGGATGTCATGGGCAGAGGTCATTCTCTCAAATTCACCGCGGCCACAAGCACGACGCCACGACCATGAGCGGCACCACGCATACCTCTCTTCCCGGCTAAAACATCCATGGCCAGGGATGCGGAAAAACAACCAAGGCCAGGGCTAGGCTTGGACAAGGCGTGGCATCAGTAGCGAAGTACAAGAAGAGGATGCCGTTGTCGAGCTGCTGCCTAGCTCCCCTGCGGTGAGCTCTCGGCCACTACATATGCCTTCATCGCGGAAGCAGGACTTGCTCCGTGCAGCATGGGGTTGGGATTTGGGGCAGGGAAATTTTTTATTTAGGAGATGGGCGATGGAAAAAATGGGTATGAATAGGAATAAGAAAAAATCAGAATCGATAGAACCTTATGTGTTTTTAAGTATATAAATATATTGTTAAGTAAATTGATCATGATTGATTATTTCACGTAAATATATCTGTACTAATAAAGGAGCAGTACGTACGTTGTTTCATTCATTCGTTCGTACCCCCTTGCACGAAGGACCCTCCCACCGATTTTTCTCTCTCCCAGTTTACTTTCACCCCTCCCGTAAAAGGGAACGGTTCGACTCAACAACAAGCCGCCCCCTCTCTCTCCTTCTCGAGAGGCTTCTCTTGCCGATTCCCTTGAACGTGTTAGGGTTCCTTGCGCCGCCGCCGCCACCGCCGGGAAGCTCATTGAGCAGCTCATCCTCCCGATGCTCCGCCACTCGCTTCACGGATATGAGGCGGTTGCATTGATTGACACGCGGTAAAATACGAGTCCGCACTAGGGACGGACGGGCAGTGTTTCCCCAAGCTCCCGTCGAGCTAAGGCACTCGCGGCGACCACCCTCCCTGATTTTTCCTCCAAAGGTCATCTACTCATCCCCAAGATCCCCTCTCACGTGCGCCACGGTTCTGGGTCGGCCGACGACATGCTCAAGGTGTAGCCTTTCCCCCTCCTCTCTCTCTCTATCTCTCTCTCTCCGTCCTGGTTTCCTGATGTGGTCATGATTGGCATCGAGGGAGTGATGTTGCGCTGGAAGGTGAGGGAGCCATGTTGGGATTCCAAAAGTGATGATGTTCTTTATGTTAGTAAATGGGGCTAATGTAACCGGCAAGATGCGTATGCATTGACAGTTTGTGGATAAACTACCTAACTCATTACCTTCGTCGAGTTCACAATCTTCAGAGTTGCGTTTAATTCTTCTAAGAGATCCCATCTAAACTCAATAGTCTTTTTCGTAAAAGAACCAGTACAAGAAGTATCGAGCATCAATCAGTCATTATGAGAAAGCCGAGCATAATTTTTTTGAATAATAATTCCTCTCGGGAGATCATGATTGGGGCATGAATATAACATTGACTTAAGCCTCCCCCAAGCTAGAGCGATGCTTTCTCCTTCACGAGGCCAAAATTATATATATACTTCCAATCACGATGAACTAGATACATAGGATAAAACTTTTGGTGGAATTCCAATTTCAATTGATTCTAGTTCCATGATGCAATATCATCACATAGCCTATACCATGTCAACAATTTTCCCTTAAAAGATAAAGGGTAAAACTTCTTTTTAACTTTGTCTCTAGATAAACCTACAAGCTTAAATAATCCACAAATTTCATCCACATGTATTAGATGCATATCAGGATGTTCAGTTCCGTCTCCTGCATAAGGATTAGCTAGCAGTTGTTCTATCATACCCGAAGGAATTTCATAGCCAATATTCTCAGCAGGTACAGTAGGTTGAGGGGTAACTAATTGTGGTTCCGGTCGAGGTGAAGATACCTCGAACAAACCTCTCAAAGGATTGTTTTCCATAGTAGCAAGTGACAATAAATTTTAGCACGTACTATAAGTTTTTCATTACCGATTTCCACTTACCAAGAGCGCTTCACTCCCCGGCAACGGCGCCAGAAAAGAGTCTTGATGACCCACAGTTATAGGGGGTCAATCGTAGTCCTTTATATAAGTAAGATTGTCGAACCCAACGAGGAGCAAAAAGAAATGCCAAGTGGTTTTCAGCAAGGTAATTTCTGCAAACACTAAATTTGTAGGTAACACATAGTTTGATAGCAAGATAATTGGTAACGAGCAAGTAATGGTAATAGTAAATAAAGTGCAACAAGGTAGCCCAATCCTTTTGTGGCAAAGAATAGGCCAAAATGGTCTCTTATAATAAGAAAAGCGTTCTTGAGGCTACACGGGAATTTCATCTCGTCACTTTCATCATGTTGGTTTGATCTGCGTTCGCTACTTTGATAATTTGATATGTGGGTGGACTGGTGCTTGGGTGTTGTTCTTACTTGAACAAACCTCCCACTTATGATTAACCCCCTCGCAAGCATCCACAACTACAAGAAAAATATTAAGATAAAATCTAATCATAGCATTAAACATTTGGATCCAAATCATCTTCTTACGAAATAGCGCATAAACTAGGGTTTAAGCTTTTGTCACTCTAGCAACCCATCATCTAATAATTACTCCACAATGCATTCCCTTAGGACCAAAGATAGTGAAGTGTCGTGTAGTCGACAGTCACATGACACCACTAAGGGAATCATAACTTTCATATCATCAAAATATCGAACACATATCAATTTCACATGATTACTTGCAACATGACTTCTCCCGTGATCTCGAGAACAAAGGTAACTACTCACAAATAATATTCATACTAAAGATCAGAGAGGTATTAAATAGCATAATGGATCTGAACATATAATCTTCCACCAAATAAACCATACAGTAATCAACTACGAGATGTAATCAACACTACTAGTCATCCACAAGTACCAATCTGAGGTTCCGATACAAATATTGAACACAAGAGATGAACTAGGGTTTGAGAGGAGATGGTGCTGTTGAAGATGTTGATGAAGGTTGGCCTCCCAAAGATGAGAGGGTTATTGGTGATGACGATGGCTTCGATTCCCCCCTCCAGAAGGGAAGTTCCCCCGATGGAATCGCTTCGCCGGAGGGCAAAAGTGCTCCTGCCCAAGTTCCGCCTCGAGACGGTGGTGTTTTGTCCCGAAGGTCCGTAGTGTGACCCCCTCACGGACGTCGCTAACGCTGCCGCACGGAGGGTGGAAACGGTCACGTCAGGTCGACGCGGAGGGAATCTTGTGGTGGCTTGGGCCCGGACTTTGATCTGAAGTGTACCTATGGCTTGGCCTATCACAGCCAGGTGAAAATTTCCATCGGTCATACCCCGTCCGGTGAAAGTCAAAGGGGAAGATCCGTCAGGTCAACAGTGCGATGGTTAGACGAGACGGGGTACTTAGGGGGGGGGGTGGCAATGATGTCAGGTCTTCTATTGGGCCCTCTTGCACATTTGGAAGTGTAGTGGCGGCTACCTATGGGCTGGCCTATCATGGCCAGGTGAAAAATGTCCATCGGTCATACCTTGTCCCATGAAAGTCGAAGGGGTAGACCCGTCTGGTCAACAATGCCAGGGATAGATGGGACGGGGTACTTGGGGGGTGGCAATGCCGCCAGGTCTTGCGTTGGGCCCTCTTACACGTCTGGAAGTGTGGTGGCGGCTACCTATGGCCTGGCCTATCACGACCAGGTGAAAAATGTCCATCGGTCATACCTCGTCCCATGAAAGTCAAAGGGGTAGACCCGTCCGGTCAACAGTGGTAGCGTTAGACGGGACGAGATACTTGGGGGTGGTAATGCCCCCATGTCTTGCCCTGGGCCCTCTTACACGTATGGAAGTGTGGTGGCACGTGCAAGCACCCGACATGCGTCTCCGGAGTGTCACCCTCCCCAGGGATATCGCTGTCGTCGTCACATGGAGGGTGGAAAACGGCCACGCCGGTGAGACACAGAGAGAATCTTGCGGTGGGCTAGGCGCGAACCTTGATCGGAAGTGAACCTATGGGTTGACCTATCACAACCAGGTGAACATGTCCCTCGGTCAAACACCGTAAGGTGTAAGTCAAAGGCATAGATTCGCTGGTCAACTGAGCGAGGGTTAGATGGGACGGGGGACCTAGAGGGGTAGCTATGCCGCCAGGTCTTGCACTGGCCCCTCTAACGCATTTGGAAATGTGGTGGCGGGTGCAAACACCCGGCATGCCTCTCCGGAGTGTGACCACCTTCACGGATGGCACTGCCGTCGGCACCTAAAGGGGGGGGGGAATGATCGCGCGGGTCGACACGGAGGGAATCTTGCGGTGGGTTGGGCCCAAACCTTGTTCTAAGATTTTTCTACGGGCTGACATATCACAACCAGGTGAAGATGTCCATTGGTGATACCTCTTCCGGTGAAAGTCAAAGCGGTAGACCCGTCCGGTCAACAGTGCAAGGGATAGACGGGACGGGGTACTTGGGGGGTGGCAATGCCGCCAGGTCTTGCGTTGGGCCCTCTTACACGTCTGGAAGTGTGGTGGCGGCTACCTATGGGCTGGCCTATCACGACCAGGTGAAAAATGTCCATCGGTCATAGCTCGTCCCATGAAAGTCAAAGGGGTAGACCCGTCCGATCAACAGTGCTAGGGTTAGACGGGATGGGGTAGTTGGGGGGTGGCAATGCCGCCAGGTCTTGCCCTGGGCCCTCTTACACGTATGGAAGTGTGGTGGCAGGTGCAAGCACCCCGCATGCATCTCCGGAGTGTCACCCTTCCAAGGGATGTCGCTGTCGCCGTCACATGGAGGGTGGAAAACGGCCACGCCGGTGAGACACGGAGAGAATCTTGCGGTGGGCTAGGCGCGAACCTTGATCGGAAGTGAACCTATGGGCTGACCTATCACAACCAGGTGAAAATGTCCCTCGATCAAACACGCCCACGACCACTACGCAGTCACAGTCCCTCCTAGCCGAGCGGCACTCTATACGTATTTTTCCCTCTTATCTTCATTGCTCACTTTATTTTTTGCATTGAGATGTTTAATGAGTTCCATCACGTCATATTATAGGCCTACATGGAGTACACACACCAGGAGACCATGGCATGGAGCGCGAGAGTTGCAGCCGTCCAGGACCACATCACTCGCATGATGATGGTTAGTTTAACCCCTTTCATTTCATTTCCATATTGACACTTTCATTTCTTCTGACATTGGTGTTTGCTTTGTCAATTAACATGCAGCTCATGTTTGAGAGCATTAGGAACGACACGATTCCTGAAATGGAACCAGCACCACCAGCTGTAGGACCACAACCAGTGCTGCTTACATTTGAGAAATTTCTAGCACAACAACCGGGGATAACGGTGGTTAGTACATTCCCAAACTATTCAACCACCGCTTAATGTTTATTCAACACAATAACATTCAGTCAACATGTCTTTTCAAACATCCAGGGAACTGGTAGATCATCCGTTGGTGGTGGTGTCGGTCTTCGCATCACTCCCGAGTCACGGAGCCCGGTCACTCCAATCCACCGAGGCGGTAGCGCTGCCGCTAGCAGTGAAGACCTAGGCTTTGGTGGACTTGGCGTTGACGACCTTGGAGCTGGACGTACTGGCGCTATTTAGATGACTTCCGCCCTTTAGATGACTTGTGCTCTTTAGATGACTTCTGCCCTTTTACGCTACTTATGTTTCTGATATGCTTATGTTGTTGGTTGTGAGGATTTTATGGTGGTGGTGTTGGTTGTGAGGATGTGATGGTGGTGTTGGTTGTGAGAACATATATATTTATGATGCTCTTGATGGTGCTGCTATGCATGTATATTTCATTGTATATATTCTGCTATTTTGAATTGAAATAATTTGTATGAAACAGGAAAAGAGAAAAAAATAGCCACAAAACTACGCCGATGGCTAAGCCGTCAGCATAGAGGGCGTTCGAGTTACCAGTGGCCGCCACGTACACTAGTGCAGAACCGGCTTATTGTCGCGGGTCGTAAGGGCCTTTAGTACCGCTTCACGAACCGACACTAAAGGGTGGGGACTAAAGCCTACCCCCTTTAGTGCCGGTTCGCGACTCGGCACTAAAGGGTGGGGACTAAAGCCTACCCCCTTTAGTGCCGGTTCAACACGGCCCGACATCAAAGGCCCTCCACGTGGCGTTAACGGCGTCGAGTGCTGGGGGACCTTTAGTCCCGGTTGGTAACATCAACCGGGACTAAAAGTATTTAGTTTTTAGTTTAGTTTTATTTTCCTTTTTAATTCTTTAGGGGTTTATAAATTAATTATGGTTTAATTATCCTTTTAATTTCGTGTTTTCCATTTAATTAATTTTTATTTCAAACATATATTACGCTACTACGTACATACAGTACACACGTTCTACATGCGCATATATATAAGTATAAATAGAATTTCTCGTAGAACCACAATCATCGAATTGCTAGTATGACGACCATTCACACACACACACACACATATATATATACACAATTTCTCTTAAAATTTAAGGATCATTATATATATATTTAGGCCCCGTAGAAATTCAGCTAATCCCTGGAGATCTTGTAATGGTATTCTCCTTTGGGATCTATGACCTGGTCGAGCAGAAATCCAGCTAATTCCTCTTGAATTGCTCGTACCCGAGCCTCTGGTATGAGCTGGCCCCGCACCTCCATCAGCTACAAGATGGAGATAAAGATGAATATATTAGTTGTGTGTATATATATATTAGCTAGATCATGATAAAAAGTTATGGATAGTGTTCTGACAAACGTACTCAAAGATTTCTTTCGTTTCTGCTCCTTTCAGACGTGATCATGCGAATGTACTCGCAAACATAGTATCCGCATAAACTAGTCCCCTGCTCTTGCACCATGCACTTTACAAGAATAAAATTCAATCAGGTAATAATTAACCAAGCATGATAATGGTATTGAAACTATAATTAAAGAGATGCACGGACGTAGCTAGCTAGCTAGTAATACTTAATTACCTTGGATCGCACCCATTTCAGTTGTGATGCCCAGTCGCCTGGGACCTGTTTGATGAACTTGTCCCAAGCCCTGCCCATCGGCAAAGAAAATAAATGAATGAGTTATTAACTAGTTCATATCAAGAAATGAAGTATAGAGGCCAACATAGTGCGATAATGATTGAAATTACCTGTCAAGCAACCCCCTCATGATTGCATATTCGGATGCATTCTTTAATAGCGAGTCGAGTACTTCAACTTTTCCTTTGTCATTCTTTATATATACAAATGTATATGTATATATATATATATACACACACACACATATAGAAATTCTATTCATCACCTAGGATGCAGAATAAGTTATTCTTCACCCGAAATAATCTTACGATCAATTTATAAATAAATTACGTTCGGAATACAAAAAGTTACATTTATATTGAATCACGACGTAAAATTTCATATAAGAAAACAAAAATATAAGTCAGAAGACCAAAAAATTGAATTTATCATATATGTTCCACTATTTTTGTATGTCTATAATTTTACCTCACATAAAATATTTTTTACGTTGATTATAAATTTTCTTACGGTCTCTTTTTACGTATGAAATGAGACAAAAATTACGGCACGTAAAATTACGGTGCATTGATGGTAGAATTAAGGAGGGTGAAGAATAACTATTCCTCAACCAGGGTGACGAATAGCGCGACCCTATATATATATAACACTCACCCGAAGTTGTAAGGAAGTAGTATTTCTGATGGGGTGTTTAGACGGATAAAAAATTCTAGCATTTTTTTCTCTTTATCTTTTCTCAAATATGAAGTTTCCCATATCTTTTGATTAATCATATTTGGGTCAATGAACCCAACGCCATAGCGTCCATCTTGTTTTATTTCTTGCATCTTCATTCTGCACAATACCACAGAAACGAATATAATGAGAATAATTCCAGGTAATGAACGAGAGCATAACTAGCTAGAGACTTTGAATTATAGAAAGAAATCACTTACAAACAATAGCAACTGACTAAAGATTTGTTGAGTGCTTCTTGATTGAATAACTGAAACAACTCTACATAATGAATCCACACATCGTTTTTATGGAAGTAATGCCTCTCTTGGACTCTCGACATGATGTACTCTTCATTGGTATTTGCTGTTATTTGCATGTACCACGTATTCAATTCATACATTCTCATTGGTAGAAGCTTGACATCTTCAGGCTTGACCAAAGGTTTGCCGAGGGCATATTGATATTTTACTTCTGACTCTTTAAGTACGAGCATTTCCTCAAGGCCTAGGAGTTGTTCAACAGTGACACTGGCCTCTTTAGCCTACCTTATATAGTCTTCGGTTACATCTGGCCGACCGGCGGTACTCACAGGTGTTTGTACAATGAGCGGGGGGATCGATTGCACTACCTGTTCTCCCAGCTGGGGGATAGTTTTCCTACTTTTTTTGCCAACTCCTTGGCACGAGCTCGAGCTCGACTCCTTTTTTCCTGCAAGATATGACTTCTTGATAGACCGCACATAGTCGCTGTCCTTCTGAGCCGGTTGAGCCATATCAATGAAGTGTTGTGAGAGATGCTTAGGTACTTTCTCCTTTGGCGGCTGGGGCGATTTTGGTCCAAAATGGGCCTTCAAATTGGCATCCACTACGCTGTCAAGTTCCTCGTCGGTTAGGTGGTAAGGCAACTTCGGAAGAGGCTTCAGGATTCTTGGACCATATTTGAATTTCTTGCCTGTCGTACCACTAGTCCTCGTAGCTACGGCCTCTCTCTTCCGTTGTTGCTTCGGCGACGTAGCACGCTGAGTCGACGGAGCACGCCGACGCCGTGCCGGACCTAGAGGAGGAGTCGGCTGATGAGGTGCTGGACTTGGAGGAGGAGGAGTTGGCTGACGCGGTGCCGGACCTGGAGGAGGAGTCGGCTGACGCGGTGCCAGACTTGGAGGAGGAGGAGTTGGCTGACATCATGCCGGACTTGGAGGAGGAGTCGGAGTCGACTGACGCGGCGGCGGACATGGAGGAGGAGGAGTCGGTGGCCTTGGAAAGACGATGCAATCCTTTTTCCATAGAATGATACGATGTATGGCATCTCCCGGTGTTCTCTCCTCGTCACCTCCAGGAATGTCAAGTTGTAGCTCGTGATATGCTGACATCACTTCATCAACCCCGACACGAGCATAGCCAACTGGAATGGGATTGCAATGGAAGGTTGCTTCTGGGGGATTTGCTAAAGCATAGCCGTCCGCCACCTTCATGGATAAGTTCTTCACTTTCATGTGTAGTTCACAGTTAGTCTTGTCTTTGATATCATCCACAGGGTACCTAGCTAGCAGTGCATCATCATAGGTATCGGCCGAGGCGGAACCCACGCTGCTTCTCGGCATAGATGGGATGGTGGTATCCAATGATGGATCGATCTGCTCATGCTGCCGTTGAGATGCCCTTTCCTGTCTGAGTGAGTCGATCTACTCCTGCTACCGCCTGACTCTGGATTCCAACTCCAGGTGCTTTGATTCGAGGCCTGCAAGGCGGAGTGCTTCCTCCTTCTTCTTCTTCCGCTCCTCCTGCATCTTCTTTCTTGCACGGCTTCTGTAGTCGTCGTTCCAACCAGCAAACCCCTCAAACCACGGAACAATGCCTTTCCTCGTGTTCTTCCTGGGTGTTCAGGATTTTTTAGGGCGCGCGTAAGCTCGTCGTCCTCTCTGTTGGGCGTGAACACCCCCGTTCGAGCTTCTTCTATTTTCATCAGAATTTCATTTGTCACTTTTTTAAGACTTGCCTTCACTATGATAGCCCTTGTCTTTGGGTCCAACTTCCCCCCATGCGCGTAAAACCATGTCCTACACCTCGGGGGCCAGGTCACTGTAAGTGGAGTGACATTTGCACTAATCATATCTTTCTCGGATTGATCCCACTTAGGCAGGGCCGTCTGGTAGCCACCTAGCTTGAGAGTATGGTGCCACTCCTTTTTCATAGAATTAATCTTGTCTTTCTCGACCGTTCCTTAGCTACTTCCGATTCCTTGAACTTTAGGAAATCATCCCAGTGATCTTTTGCCTTCACCAGTGCTCCCTTAAATTTTGGAGTCATCTTGTTTGCTTTGATGTACGCAACCCATGCATTTTTCTTGAAGGTGTTGAATGCGATCGCCATCTTTCTAAGTGCATAGTTTCTGACTTTATTCAGATCTGCATCTGTCAAGTTTTCTGGTAGTGTGAAATGTGATAGCAGCTCGGTCCAAAGCACATCTTTTGCTCTTTCATCGACAAAAGTAACTACTTGTCGATCTCCCTTTGCTGGCTTTTTCCATTCTTGTGTGAAGATCGGGATTATGTCCCTAATAATAACTCCGCATTGATTCTTGAATTTGGTCGCATTTTTCTTAGGTTCAAGCGGTTCGACAGTTGATGTATTGATGGAATCGATGCTGAACTTTACGCCAGCGTCCAACTTTCTGGCCAGGCCTCGCTTTACCCTGTCGCTTGTAGAAGATTTGCTCGATCCAGAGGCCTAAAAGAAGAAAGATCGATTCGTTAATACATATATACAACTCAATTAAGACATGTAATGATCACGGGATGGCTTATATAATAAATATACCTCGCCGGTGTTTGTTATTTGAAGAACATTTTCTTCGTCAACATCGTTTTCGAATTCATCTATTCTTTCGTCTTCATCAAACATACAACCCTCACCAGAATTGTTCAGATATAGCAAGCCGTCATCATCTTCATATTCATGCTCTGGGCTCGTGGAGCATATGATGTTGAACAGAGCCTCTTCTCCTTCTCTGCTGGTATTGTCCATAGATTATATTTAACTAACCCAGAAGAAAGATAAAACAATTTAGTATTCAAATTAGAATGCATGCAATCAATAAGGAAACCTGAATCATAGTACATAATATGCATCATCGAATATAATCTCGAATAAATTGTCTCGAATATTATCGAATATAATCTTGAATACATCTCGAACATTATTACTAATACATCTCGAATATTATTGATTATATAATATCACTACTACAGATCCAGTTGACGTCTCGCGCGACAGGTGGTAGACACCCAAAGAGAAGGAACTATGACAGGATCATAGCTCGGGTGAGATCCCTGAAGAACCTGCCAGGTATTGGAGAACCTGACATCCAACGCATCCATGTACCGACGGACGTGCTCGCCCTCCTCCCTGACACGGCGATGCACCACCTCCGGTAGGGCCGGCTGCCTCTGCACCAAAAGTGGCCCACGTGAACGCCACCAAAGAAGCTTCGGTTCGATGACGGGAGCCAGGCTCCTCACCAAGCTGCGCACCCCTGAAGGTAGCACCTCCCAGTGCCAGCCAGGTGGGCCCCAGTCCCGAACGTTGCACCTCTGAAGCAGGACGTCGTCGCAAACGAGTCGACGGCGAGGATGCGGGCCAGGCATCGTTGACTCCGAGAAAAAAAATCTTATGAAAAAAATTCCTCTAACATTTAATTAACATTCAAAATTCATCTAATTAACATCTAATTAAAATTCATTTAACATCTAATTAACATTCAAAATTCATCTAATATACATCTAATTAACATCTAATATACATCTAACATCTAATATAAATGTAATTCATCTAACATCTCATTAATTAACATACAATTAACATTAAAAAATCAACTAATATACATCTAATTAACATCTAATTAACATATAATATACATCTAACATATAATTAACATCTAATTCATCTAACATCTAATTAACATTCAAAATTCATCTAATTAACATCTAATTAACAACTAATAGACATCTAATTAACATATCATATATCTGAAATTCATCTAATTATTAAGAAAAAAAATCCAGAGGCGAGTCAAGGGCTCACAGCGGGGCGACGGCCGGCGAGGCGACGGCGACGACGACGGCGACGGCGTGCGAGCTCGAGGAGGCGAGGCCGGGCGGCACGGGACGGGGGGATGACGCGTCTGGGGTGGCGACGGTGTGGGCGGCACGGAGAAGGGGACGATGGCGTGGGCGGCGATGGCGTCGGGGCAGCGACGACGTGGGCAGCGATGGCGTCGGGCGTGCGCGGGCGGCGATCTCCTCTGTGGTTGAAGAGACGAAGAAAGCAGAGGGAAAATGAAAAAAGTTCAAGTGCTGCTTATATAGGAGGACCTTTAGTCACGGTTGGTGGCTCCAACCGCGACTAAAGACCCCCTTTAGTCGCGGTTGGAGCCACCAACCACGAGTAAAAGTGAATTCCGGCGGGCGCGGGCGGCGGGAAGCGAAACCCTTTAGTCGCAGTTGGTGGCTCCAACCACGACTAAAGGGGGGGGGGTCTTTAGTCGCGGTTGGAGCCATCAACCGCGAACAAAGGCTAGTTCCTGGCACGGGGCACTGCGGTGGAAGTTTAGCCCCACCTCGCCAAGCGAGGGGCAGCCGCACTGGTTTATAAGCCACGCTGCGGCTGCTCCCTCAAGCTCCTCTCTAAGTAGGGCTATGTGAGCCTATCAAACCTATGCGGCCCTGTTGGGCCTACTGTGCCTTGCTGTCCTGCATCCTGGCCCAAGATGGGTTTCTAGTCGTATGGAGGACGTGGCGACCCAGTAGGCGGCCTATTTTTAATTATTTTTCATCTTTCATTATTTATTTATTTATTTCCTTTTGTTTCTTAGTTTTTTTGTGCTTTATTGAGAGTTAATGAGTGAATATTTTTGCGTTAGGTCATCAAAATTATAAACTTTCTGTTAGTGGCAGTAGTTTTCAAATTCAAATAGTTTAAATTTGAATTATTTGAAATTTGTGAGAATCACTAGTTTGTGAATGACTTTACTTTAAAAATAGATTTTCCAGCGATTCCTTTTTCTACTATTTAATATTAACGTGGTTTATCATTGTATCCAATTTGGTAATTCTTAGGTTATTTAAACCTTGATACTTCGAAAGAGATTGTACATTTTGTACATGAAGTGCATCTAATTTTTGCTGCAATCCTCTCAACTTTTTATAACATGCTATGTGGGTGAAATGATGATACCATGCCAACTTTCAACCTTTTCAGAGTTCATTTGAAGTGCTTATCAATTTCAGGGTCATTTTGTTGAAACAAATCAATAAATGCATGAGAAATAGCAAATGAAGTCAGAAAGGGTTGAAAAGTGATGATGTGGCTTTGAATGGCGCATTTTGAACACACAAAAATTGTGGAGTTCAAATAAGTTCTAAAAAATTGAAATGCCTTTGTAACAGGCCAGTTTTCGTCTATAACCCTGATACTTCGAAAGAGACTGTCCATTTTGTACACGAAGTGCATCCAGTTTTTGTCGTAACCCTCTCAACTTTTGAGCACATGCTATGTGGGTGAAATGATGATACCATGAAAAATTTCAACCTTTTCAGAGTTCATTTAAAGTGCTTTTCAATTTCAGGGTTATTTTGCTGAAAAAAATCAGTAAGTGCATGAAAAATAGCAAATGAAGTCAGAAAGGGTTGAAAATTGATGATGTGGCTTTGAATGGTGCATTTTCAACACACAAAAAGGACGGAGTTCAAATAAGTTAAAAAAATGAAATGCCTTTGTAACAGGCGAGCTTTCGTTTGAAACCCTAATACTTCAAAAGAAGTTCTCCATTTTGTACACGAAGTGCATCCAGTTTTTGCCGTAACCCTCTCAAATTTTTATAACATGCTATGTGCGTGAAATGATGATACCATGCCAACTTCCAACCTTTTCATAGTTCTTTTGAAGTGCTTTTCAATTGAGGGTCATTTTAGCTCAAAATAAATCATGAAATGCATGAAAAATAGTAAATGAGGTCAGAAAATGGTTGAAAAGTGATGATGTGGCTTTGAATGGTGCATATTTAATGCAGAAAAATCTTGAGTTAAAATATGTTTAAAAATTGAAATAACACAATAAATACCAAAAATGAACATAGATGCTCTTATGTAGCTAGGGAAAATTCGACTTGAAATCAGACTGGAATTCAGTTTGATTTGAGGTCAAATTTCTCCATATAAGGGCATCTATTTTCAATTTGAGAGGAAGCCAACAAGGCAGAGAGGGGTGGGCTTATAAACCAGTGCGAGCGCCCCTTACTTGGCGAGGTGGGACTAAACTCCCACCACAACCATGACCAACCTTTTAGTCCCGGTTGGTTGCTCCAACCGCGACTAAAGGTTAGCCTATAGTCATAGTTGGAGCCACCAACTGGGACTAAAGGTTCCCGTGGGGCCACAGGCTGACGCCAGCTTGCCACCACACCTTTAGTGCCGGTTGGAGCTACCAACCGGGACTAAAGGTCCGTAACGAACCGGCACTAATGATCCCCATCATGAACCGACACTAATGATCACATTAGTGCCGGCCCAAGAGCCAACCGGGACTAATGATGTGGACAAAAGGTCGGTTTTCTACTAGTGGTAGCAGTCTATGCCGAAGGTCGGGCCGTCAGCATAGTTTTTTACCATATGCCGACGGCCTGATCCGTCGGCGTAGGTACGCCCCAGGGACTACCAGCAACTGCCGCGTGGCAGGCTATGCCGACGGCCACGCCGTTGGCGTAGTTTCACCATATGTCGATAGCTTAGACATTGGTGTAGGTATGTCCCAGGGACCACCACCGGCCGCCGCATGGCGGGCTATGTCGACGGCTTAGCCGTCGACATAGGAACAACACGTGGTGGTCCCTGGTTGGGACGTTCTTGATGTCAGTGCCACCGGACACCGTTTGGCATGGAGCTATGCCGACGGCCTGCACCGTTGACATCATTGTACGGACACCGTCGTCATAGCATCTATGCCGACAAAATTTCTATGCCTACGGCGACCTGGGGTACGCCGACATATATGGTGCCGACGGTCGTACGCCGATGGGGCATGTCTACATAGGTCTATGCCGATGGGGATCAGAGCTATGCCGACGGCCTGAGCCGTCGGCATAGGAGTTTATCCTGGTAGCGTGAGGTCCCTCATCTGGCTCCAGGCTACAGTTCAGTTCAGTCCGGTTTGGAGGAAGTGGTAGTAGCAGCTAGCTAAGCTCCAGCATGAGCATAGAAGAGAGAAGGTGCCCCAAAAGATTCAGCAAAATGTTCGACTGCCAAGATCAACACCAGGAGGGGGGCGACATTGGTGATGGAATGAAAGGGATGTCGTCTTCCCACTCTCCTCACGCCACATTGGCCAGCCACCTATGACTATGATGAACCCGGCGGCGGCAATGGGGAGGAAGCCACACATCAACATGGCGTCCGTGGCAGCCTCACCCCGCTCCTCGACCACGGGGTACGTAGGCGCATCACCGCGCACACCTCTCCTCGATCGTTCAGTTTCTACCTTGGTATTTGTGTGCGTCGCCGGGGAGGAAGAGGCAGCATCCATGGCCGAGCGGATGGAAAGCCCTAGACGCGAGGGGAAAGGAGGGAGGCGAGGACTTACCATCGGGGAGAATTTCGGTTTGCCACCGTCGAGGAGTCGGGCAGCCGCATCTTGGGGAGGAGTCGGGCGGCGACGTCTCCAAATCGCCGAGCCCCCCTCGAGGGTTCTGAAGAGCGTGGAAAGAAGGGGATTGAAGGGGAATCGAGAGGGGTTGGCGCATGTAACCTCGCCTACCAAATGAACCATCGAGGAATTTAGAGGTTTCTGCGCCTCTCGAGGATCGAAATGACTAGTTAGCGAGTACACCTTCGAACGATTACTCCAATTCCCAGGTTGCAACAAGCGGCGCACTGCATGCGTGCCACTTGTCGCGACCTAAGAGTTTTCCCTTTTTTTGTAGATCCGTATTTTAAAAACATTTATCTCCTAAACCGTGAATCCAAATCTCGAACCATTTTCACTATTTGCTTTCTCACGTCGAGATCTAGAAAACTAGATCCCATGCTGATAGGTTTTGACGACCTTTTTTTCACGAAAAAACCCAGACGAAATGACCGTGCCTCACACGATAGGAAAAAAACAGAAAACACGTTTTTTCCATTTCCGAGAGGCACGGGCCGTGCCTCTCGCGAAGGCAAAACGGTGCCTCTCGGGGAAGCAAAACCGTGCTTCTCGCGAAAAAGAGAGCAGAAAATGCATTTTTTCTCTTTCGGGAGAGGCATGGCCGTGCCTCTCGCGATAGCAAAACCGTGCCTGTCGTGGAAGCAAAACCGTGCCTCTCGTGGAAAAAGAGAGAGAAGAAAACGCATTTTTTCCCTTTCCGGAGAGGCACGGCTGTGCCTCTCGTGATAGCAAAACCGTGCCTCTCGCGGAAGCAAAACCGTGCGTCTCGCGGAAAAAAGAGAGTAAAAAACACGTTTTCCCCTTTCAGCGTGCCTCTCGCGATAGCAAAACCGTGTCTTTCGCGGAAGCAAAACCGTGCCTCTCGCAAGAAAAAAAGAGAGCAGAAAACGCGGGTTTTCCTTTCCGAGAGGCATGGCCATGCCTCTCGCGAAGGCCAAACTATGCCTTTCGCGACAGCAAAACCGTGCCTCTCGTAAAAAAGAAAACGCGTTTTTTCGTGTAAAAAACAGAAAATGCGTTTTCCCCCTTTTTTTGATTTTTTCGTCCAAAAGCTACGAAAGACCGGTGGAAAACCGTAAGACCAAAAAATCCGAAAAAACCACTCCAAAAAGGAGAAAACACATGCGGAAAAATAATAAAAAAATAAAATCTGAAGGGAACGATCAGAGCACGACACGTGGCGGCGACTGAGAACTCCCCAAGTGGCGGCGCGTGGGAGCGATCGTTGGAACGCTTGTGAGGAAGCGCTTGCTAACTAATTGATCCCCTCGAGGGTTATCCCCTAAAAAACCCTCCGACCCTCGCGAACCAAACGAGGCCTAAAGGGGAAGTTGGTAGCTTCTTTTCCAAGGGGGGTTTCGTCTTACCTCCCACCTTCGTCCGGTTTTTTTGTCTGGTTTTTTGTCCCTCCTCCCATCATCTTAGATTCAACAATGTATTTATGTGAAAGAATCAATCAAGATTAATTTATAATGATTCTTTAGAGACCAAATCTAAATTAATTAACCTTAGCATAAATCGCTCAATCACATTAATTAATATTTTCATAAATCACCAAAATTACATTAATTAACATTCCATGCAGGTGTAGTTTATTTCGCTTCACCTCCCACATAATGAGAAAAAGTCTAAACGAATCAAAACTTTCGATGCAACTGCAATTTATTTAGTAACTAGTAGAACGCCCGTGCATTGCCATGGGCCTCTTAGTTTGTTTTTTCCCAAGTACGTCTATTAATACAATGTATATCCAATTTTGCAGGTATAGATTGTTTCTAGTTGCACCTATAAATATAATACATATAGAATTTCGTATGTATAGAAATGATAGCCTGCAATAATAGGAGAAGATTGGAAATCCAATTCATTAATAATTTAACTCAACGATGAATACACATAGATAAATGGTCCCAATAATTATACATTACAAATTAAGATCTATTTGACGCACTTAAGATATTCCCGTAGAAGGTCGATAATGTTGTTTTTTGCTTCATGCTACTTCAACAAGTATAATATAGCAATTCTTTATCAACTCATAAACATCTTGTACAATCATTATATATAATTAGTATAAAGATTTCATGTGGAAAAAATCAACAGGGAATACATTAATTTGTTTCTTCAACTTTAATCCAGGTAATGCAACCTATAAATTTCCCATGCACAATCAATATATATATATATATAATTAGCATAAAGTAATTCAACTATATTGCTAAAACGGTTTATTTCATTGGAAAATCAACAAGTTGCATCTCCCTCCCTCCCTCTCTCCTCTTGATATGAAAGGGAGACCTGATCCATAAATTCATGCTGCTATGATCTCTACTATCTGGAACATGTAGATTGTAGAGATGTCATTCTCTTGAGCACATTGCACATATGTGTATGGGTTTGCATTTGCTGGTGAATGCTGGTGAACGATCACATTTGCTAAAAAGGCTTCCGCCCCTCTTTATATGTAAAACCACAACCAATATAGAAGTTGATGAAGCATCCAAATGCACATCCACACTGCTTGGGATACAAACTATATAAGAGAACGACACATAGTTAAAAACACCTCAGGAATTATTACAACTGGTGCCGAAATCAGTTTTTAAAAATATGGTAAGGAAACATTAGAAAGATGGTCCCTGAAAAATGTTTCGCACATTATAGAAAATAATCATATATGAATTATATACTAGGTAAAAGTAATTGGGCATAATAGTATGAGATCCTAAACTTGTAATGACTAACCATGATATTTAGTGAGAATCTGAACTATCGCATAGCTTCATACTCACATGCCCATCCATAAGAAGAAAGCAACAAATATATCTAGGGAACTTTTATGCACCAAATTGTGTTCAGGTCCGGTGCTCGATGCATCCTGGGCCACTTTTATGAGCATAGAAGATAATGTATTTGTGTTAATTACAAACACCATCACAATTACAACCTCGGAGTATAGAGAACATGGAAGATGGAATGACCTCCTGTTGCGACGAGCTTCTCCATATGTGACACTATGAACTTCTTGTAAGTGCACTTCTTCAGCATGTTCGGATGAGCTCTAATCCTAGTGATGGTTGTCTTTCTATTCGTCTCACAGGAAGGCCCTAACACCTTCTGTACCAAATAGTCTACCAACTAATATTTCATTCTCACCTGTAATGTTCAATAGAGAATAATAAAGTTCCGCAAGGCCATAAAGTAAGATTTGGCGTTGCACAAAGCTTAAATTGTGGGAAACATATCTGAAGAAATTCACAAGAGATTAAGGTTTCTTTAGGAAATTAACAACGATTAAATTGACATGAAAAAGAGCCCCTATATAAGCCAAACTATTAACACAACAGATTGCATTGTTCATAACATGAACTTTCGAGTAAATTTGAAAATTGCTTGAGACAGAGAGAGCAATGCAGCTAATGGGAACTCTACATAGCAATGGACTAACAACATGCACGTATGTAAATGGTGTAATAAAGAATATTGATCTATTTTTAGGAATGAACGACAACATAAAAAATGTTAAAAAGTAGAAATCTTGATACCGCTATGAATTAGAATCAAATATAATTGTAACTGTTACTGCTAGATTGGTCTACAAAGGAAAATGATTAGGATTACCCCACAACTACATATAAATATAGCCACAAAGATAGTTGATCTAGATATAAATTTTGTGGAAATACAACAAAAATCTTGTAGAGAAATAAACATTTAATCTTTATAGGAAGTAAACCTCATAAACTTGTGCTGGTAGAGACATTTTTCTATTCAGTCAATGACAAATAAAAGCGAAGATCCTTAGAACTCAAACATGTTGTCATTCAAAATCAACTATGGTTTGCAAAAGTAATATTAAAGCACCTAAGAACCACGAACAAATTATATTAGAACCTAGTGTTGCCATGGTTAAAGATCTCTGGTAGAAAATATTGACGTTCATGTTATTTACTTCTGTGATGAAGCTCCTAGAATTGCCAAACCCAATGAAAGAGATAAACATACACCCATAGTTGGCATGCCTGTTGTCTCAGTTAAAATAGGACATCATTGTTATCATGGTTTATGTGATATGGGTTCTAGTGTGAGTGCTATTCCTTTTACTTTATACCAAGAAATTATGAATGGCATAGCATCTGCTGAAATAGAAGACATTGATGTTACTATTAAACTTGCAATAGAGACACCATAACACCACTTGGGATTGTTACAAATGTTAGTGCTAAGGTAGATTGCAAAACAGAAACTGTTAGTGTTAATTTTCGTAATGTGTCTCATCAGTTTAACTTTTCCAAGTTTAGTAGACAACCTAGTAATAAATAATTATCTAGTAAGGATGAAATAATCGGTCTTGTTTCTATTGTTGTTCCTCCTATTGATCCACTAGAACAATATTTGCTAGACCATGAAAATGATATGCACTTGCGTGAAAGAAATGAAATAGATAAAAAAATTCTGTGAACAAAAACCCTTCCTAAAACACAATTTTCCTATTGAAACTCTAGGAGGTCCTCCTCTGCCTAGAGGTGATCTTGTGTATGAATTAAAACAATTGCCTGACACTTTGAAGTATGCTTATCTTGATGAGAAGAAGATATATCTTGTCATTATTAGTGCTAACCTTTCAGATCATGAAGAAGAAATATTATTAAAAATTCTAAGGAAGCACCGAGCTGCCATTGGATATACTCTTGATGATCTTAAGGGCATTAGTCCCACTCTATGTCAGCACACGATTAATATGGAACCTAATGCTAAACCCATTGTTGATCACCAACGACGATTGAATCCTAAGATGAAAGAAGTGGTAAGAAATGAAATATGCAAGATTCTAGAAGCAGGTATAATTTATCCCATAGTTGATAGTAGATGGGTAAGTCCCGTTCATTGTGTCCCTAAGAAGGGAGGTATTGCTGTTGTTCCTAATGATAAAAATGAACTTATCCCACACAGAATTGTCACTGGCTATAGAACGGTAATTGATTTAAAAAAATAAAGCTACTAGAAAAGATCATTTACCTCGTCCTTTCATTGATCAAATGCTAGAAAGATTATCTAAGCACACACACTTTTGTTTTCTGGATGGATATTCTCATTTCTCTCAAATACCTGGACCACAATCTGATAAGGAGAAAACCACCTTTATTTGTCCTTTTGGAACCTATGCTTACAGACGCATGCCTTTTCGTTTATGCAATTCACCTGCTACCTTTCAAAGACGTATGACTACTATATTCTCTGATTTTTGTGAAAAGATTGTGGAGGTTTTCGTTGATGATTTTTCCAGTTACACAACTTCTTCTGATGATTGCTTAAGCAACCTTGATCGAGTTTTGCAGAGATGTGAACAAACTAATCTCTTCTTGAATTGGGAGAAGTGCCACTTTATGGTTAATGAAGGTATTGTCTTGGGGTATAAAATATCGGAAGATGGTATTAAGGTGGATAAAGCTAAAGTTGATGCAATTGAGAAAATGCCATGTCCTAAAGATATTAAAGGTATTCGGAGTTATCTTGGTCATGATGGTTTCCATAGGAGGTTCATTAAAGACTTCTCTAAAATTTCTAGGCCTCTAACTAATCTTTTACAAAAGGATATTCCATTTGTTTTTTATGATGATTGTGTAGAAGCCTTTGAAACACTTAAGAAAGCCTTAACTTCTGCACCTATTGTTCAACCACCTGATTGGAACTTTCCTTTTGAAATTGCGAGTGATGCTAGTGATTATGTTGTTGGTGCAGTTCTAGGACAAATAGTTGATACGAAATTAAATGTTATCCATTATGCTAGCAAAACTCTAGACAATGCCCCAAAAAATTATGCTAATACTGAAAAAGAATTTTTAGCAATTGTGTTTGCTTGTGATAAATTCTGATCTTACATCGTTGATTTCAAAGTTATTGTTCACATTGATCATGCTGCTATTAATTATATTATGGAAAAGAAAGATGCTAAACCTAGACACATTAGGTGGGTTCTTTTGCTTCAAGATTTTGATTTACATATCATTCATAGGAAAGGAGCTGAGAACCCCGGAGCTGATAACTTGTCTAGGTTAGAAAATATTCTTGATGACCACTACCTATTCATGATAATTTTCGTGGTGAACAGTTATCGACAATAAATGTTTCTCAAAACACTCCTTGGTATGCTAACTACATTGTTGCCAAATAAATACCACCTAGTTTCACATACCAACAAAAGAAAAAAAAATCTTCTATGATTTAAGACATTAGTTTTGGGATGACCCACATCTTTATAAAGAAGGGGTAGATGGTATTATTAGACGTTGTGTACCTGAGCATGAACAGGAACAAATCCTACGCAAATGTCATTCCGAAGCCTATGGAGGACATCATGCGGGAGATATAACTGCTCACAAGGTATTGCAATCTGGTTTTTACTGGCCTACTCTCTTCAAGGATGTCCATAAGTTTGTCTTGTATTGCGATGGATGTCAAATAATTGGTAATATTGGTAAGCATCAAGAAATGACTGTGAAATATTCACTTGTTGTTGAACCATTTGATGTTTGGGGTTTTGAATATACGGGACCTTTTCCTTCCTCTAATGAGTATACTCATATTTTGGTTGTTGTTGATTATGTTACTAAGTGGGTAGAAGCTATTCCAACTAGTAGTGCTGATCATAACACCTCCATTAAAATGCTTAAAGAAGTTATTTTCCCGAGGTTTGGAGTCTCTATATATTTAATGACTGATGGTGGTTCACATTTTATTCATGGTGCTTTCCATAAAATGCTTGCTAAATATGATGTTAACCATAGAATTGCATCACCCTATCATCCTCAATCTAGTGGTCAAGTTGAACTTAGAAATAGAGAAATAAAATTAATATTACAAAAAACTGACAATAGGTCTCGAAATAGTTGGTCTAAGAAACTAGATGATGCATTTTGGGCCTATAGAACAACTTATAAAAATCCTATGGGTATGTCTCCATACAAAATGGAATATGGAAAAGCTTGTCATTTGCCTCTAGACTTAGAATACAAAGATTTTTGGAAAATTAAAGAACTCAACTATGACTTCAAACTTGCTGGTGAAAAGTGGTGATTTGATATTAGATCACTAGATCAATGGAGAAACCAAGCTTACGAAACTGCTAAACTATTCAAAGAAAAAGTTAAAAGATGGCATGACAAAAGAATCCAAAAGCGGGAATTTAAAGTTGGAGAATATGTTCCTTTGTATAACTCTCATTTTAGATTTTTGGTAGGAAAACTTCTTCCAAATGGGAAGGACCATATGTTATCGAAGAGGTTTATCACTCTGAAGGTTAATAATTCTGAAGGTAATAACCCGACGGTGGTCAATGGACAAAGAATTAAACACTATATCTCAGGTACGCCTATTAATGTTGAAAGCAATATTATCCAAACCATGACATCGGAGGAACACATAAAAGAAACCTTCCAGAATACTCTAGACTCTTGAAAAAGAGGAGGTACGTGATACGGTAACTAAACAGACTACGAAAATTTGTAAAAATATTTTCTGTTAGTTTTGGAATATTACACAAATTAGGAAAATAAGAAATAAATAGGAAAGGAACTGAGGTGAGCACGATACACTAGGGCGCGCCTGCCCTCCCTTGGACGCCCTCATGGGTTGTGCCCTCCCCATGCACCTTCCCGACTCCCTTTTTCTTCCATATTCTTGTTTCCCTAGATAAAAAAAATCTCCATATATATCGTCAATTGTTTTGACCACCGCATCGCAGAAATATTCTCCGTTCTTGTTTCGTGTTGTATTCTTGTCACATGTAGATCTCCATGGCTCCGCCAAGCCCCTCCAAGGTCGTGTTCTTCGAGAAGGTCATCAACCCGTACTTGTCGGAGGTGATGAAGCACCCTCAAGCCATTGAGATGCGTGAGGGGGTGCTCCACATCTGAGATGTTCAGGGGCCCAAAAGTATGAGAAGCATGGAGGCCAGGCTTGAGGCAATGGAACAAGACATCTTCAAGTGCCAAGGGATGGTGGAGCGTGGACTTAGTGCCAATCACTCCATGATCACAGAATTCACCCGTGATCACATGATGGATGGCAGGTCCATGAAGGACATTGTCTTCACCTTCAATGAGCAAATCAATTTTCTACAAAGTCAAATGTATGATCTTCAAAACCAAAATTTTGAGTATGAAGCAAGATTTAAAGGTATGAGTTTAGTTGCCAGTTGCAGGACTCGGGAAACTCATGCATCAACTTTTGATGGTGAACCCTTGCCCTAGAAGCCGGAGGACAAACCTACTACCTCATCACCACCACCTTCATCATCTTCCCCGCCAAAGGAGACTTGAGTACACGAGTATGGGCACTCCCCTTGGTTTGAGCCAAGCTTGGGGGAGATGCCCCGGTATCGTATCACCATCACTTTTATTTACCTTTACTTATTTTATTCTGATCCTTAGCTATTTCATGATTTAGTTGAATAAAAGTTTAGTGTGATCTATTTCCGAGTGCTAGTTTCGTGATCTATCTATATATGTAATCGAGTGAGAGTTATATAATTAAGTTTAGTTTGAGCTCTTGCTTCTTTACTTTCTTGTTGCAATCATAATAAAATAAAATAAATGAAAAGGATCATATGCTAATCTTATGGTAAGTAATGACATCACATAAGGAAAAGTATATGTGGTAAAAGTTATTGAAGGAAAAATCTTGTGGTAAAAGTATATATGGTAAGTAATGACAAACATAGCATTGGTCAATGATGAAATTCATGGAAGAATTAATTAGGGAAGAGAAGATTCACATGAAAATACACTATCTTGGACATCTTTTATAATATTGAGCCCCCATTAAATATTAGGTTTTTTACATCTGTGACCCTCGTTCCTTAGCTCTACTCATTCATCCCCACGCTCTTAACATTGGTCACCTTTCCCTAGTCCTTAGTCCGAAACCATCGGAAATGATCACACGGGGGGATGCCGTCGGGGCAGTGGGTTGATTGTTAACTACTGACGAGTGGGGCCATGCTGTACCGTGTCGCTCGTTGGACCCGCCCCATTTCTGGTCACAAGGATGCCGAACGGACGCACATGTGGTTTCTTCTCCTCCGCTTTGGGGATGCGTGGAGGCCTTCCAACTACCCTCATGTCCCAAAGTAAATGCGCACGTGCGGCGGGCCCCGGTCGTCAGCCACCCATGTTCGGGTGCCGTCCTTCTTTAAGTGGAACCCCGTGGGCTGGCCAGTCCACAACAGTTTCCACCCTTTCAAGGCGAAGCCTGCCCCCTCCACCCCCGGTAGCATCTACAAACCCTAGACCGCCGGTGACAAACCCTAGCCTATAGGGGACAACCCTCTCAGCATGGGCATCTTCTCAGGGGTCTGCTCAAGTTCCGAAAAAAAGAAGGGCAAGGCCCCGGCCGTCCCTTGGCATGCGCTACCCCCTTCGTCCTCTCTCTGTCCTCCTCGGCAGCGGATTAGCGTCCCAGTGCACCAGGCGAGGTGGCACTAAGAGCACCGCATCCCTCTCCCCTACCCCGACGTGGTCCTGCCACATGACTAACACTTGGATCCGGAGAGGATACCAGTACCGACTGTGCCACGGTAGGTGCGGGTGCATGCGGACGAGGTGAGGCATCGGCGACAGCAGCTCACACCTGAGAAGTGGCTCAACTAGGCTTACGCTGGAGACTATCCCGATTGGGAGGTCTGGTTTGCGTTTGAGCACGAGGAGCAACGCCGGCATGGCGTCTTCGACATGTGGGCTGGAACCCCGCTGCCCCTCGTCCTACGTGATGAGGACCAGGAGGCGGAGGACGAGTACCAGGAGGCGCTAGCAACCACCCTTCATGAAAGCGAGGATGAAGGGCGGTAAAAGGACGAGGAGGAGAAGGCGGGTTACCAAGCGCGGATAGCGGAGGCCATTGCGCTCTCCGCTGCTGGCGAGTGCTTTATACCGGCACTGGCCCCGCCGTCTCCCGCCAAGGTCGAGTCGGCGCCGACCGCCCTCAAATCCCAAGAGTACATCTGGGAGGGCGTGGTGCGCGGGTGGGTGAGCGTGCCACCTGTCAGGATGCTGGTGACGCCGAAGCAGGAGCGGGTCTACCTGGAGTTCTGGCGGCAGCAGCACCTGTCGGCAGAGAGTTGCAAGGGTAAGCGGCTTGAGGAGTTGGAGAAGGATGCCAAGTTAGAGGAGGAGGAGCTCCATGCCAAAGCCCAGGCAGCGGCAGTACAGGGGGCAGCGTGCCTCCTCATTTTTTTTATTTTGAATGTTTTTAGTTAATGCCTGGCAGACTTGTGAACTCTCGTCGGCCTTTGTGGCCGGCATTAATGTATAATTAAAGTTAACACATGTTGATGTGATTTGATATGATGTTTTGACTATGATGTGATGTTTGAATTTGAATTTTGACCGACCTTTGAATTATAAGCAACATTTGAAATCCATTGCTCTGTGATGTTGCAATGAACATGTTAGACTAGGTTGCAATGATCTAACAACAATAAAAAAAATACAAACAAATGATCATGTTAGCCTATGTTTGTGAGCTCCGAAAGTTAGGGCAAATATACCATTTCTAATAGAAATCACTATAATTTTTTTTAAATTTCAATAATGAAAAATAAGTCCAGATCCTTCTTATTCACACTAAAATGATTCTATGGTGATATTTTCAAAATTTTAAATTTTCCATAAACCCAAACCCACTATCACTCTCTCCTTGGACTCTATACAATCTCGTACTTGATAGGTCATTTCTGTGAAGGAGTTTTCATGGAAATGTCCATAAACCAAGATTATTATTCTTTGTCATGTACATGTCACATACAACGGCATTATGTGCAGGTCTTCCATTTTTTTATTTTCTTAATTTTGTCTACTCATTTGAACTTGGAAATGGTAGCTTACCTCAAAACCAGATTTTCCATAAAATTGTCCGCAAACCAAGCTTATATTTTTTATGGTAACCATGTCTTACGAAACGACGAACCGCAAAGGTTTGCTATTTTTTGAATTACTTAAGGTAATTTGAAAGTTGGTCAAACCTAAGATAACCCCTTTGACAGACTCAAAACCCCGCAGCACCTCTCCAAACCCTAGTGTCGAATTGCAGCCGCCTGATCATACCCTAGCGCCAAGCGACGGCCCTAAGATATGGTCTTCTAGAAGGAATTCACACGGTGGGCCATGTGCATGTCGCGCGCCATTGGATGACATGGACGGCTGCGCATCGTTGGATCATTGGGCGATCCGCGAGAGATTGGTTTTGCTCGCCCACTCGTCTGTTCCAAAATGAAAACAAGTCCATATTGGGCCTATGCAAGGCGTTGACCCGTTGAAGGCCCACAAGGATAAAAGAGGTCTATAAAATGGTGCACACGTTATTTTTTTATTGATTTGATTGCACGTGTTGGTTCTGTTTATTTTTTATTGGTTTGATTGCACTGTCACCCTTTTCTTTATTGATTTGGTTGCACCGTTTGTTTCTTTTTTGATTTGATTGCACCAAATTAGTTTCATCATGCAAAAAATAGTTTCTTTTCGTTCTTCTTTTTCAACATCAACATGGCTCATATTAGATTGAAAACATCATTACACAACCGGTCATCTCATGTTTAGAAAGGATAAAATTCATACAAAAGCATGCAAAATGCAAAAACAACATACTACATAGTAGAACCTATCTTCTCTTCGTTGGAGATGTCGATGATATCCATGCCCTCCGGTGAATAAATGGCCGCCTGTTGTGGCTCCGTCCCCTCTGGCGCCTGCAGTTGCTCCACTGCCGCCTCCTCTGCCTCTATCTCCACCTCCAGCTCGTCGAACAGGGCATCGACCTCTTCCTGCCTCTGCCGGATGAGCCGGAAGTTGGACTCCACCTCGGCCTTATTGCGGATGGATTCCAGGATGGCCTACTGCTCCGCCATCTCCTCCGGCTAGTCGATGGTGAACTCCGCCTCCGCCTCTGCCTCCGGGTCGTCCTCCTCCATGTCCGCCGGCTGATGCTCCTCCCCTTGCTGCTCCTCATCCTCCTCATCCTCCTTTGTCTTCGGCAAATCTGGAGGGAGACCCATAGCGATGCGGGCGGCATGGCGAGCCTGCATTTCCGCCTTGATTTGCAGGTGCCATTCTGGAGTGAGATGCACATACATGGTAATGAGGCACCGGACCATCCTGACGGCGACGGAAGTGTGAGAGAAGGCGGAGGGCTTGGGAGGCGGCAGGGTGGAGGGAGGAGGAGGATGTGCAAGGGCCGTGTAACGCTGAACGGATTAAATAGCCGACTAATGGCCTCGGGCACTGATCCAAAGCGGCGCCATGCGACATTCACACCGCACCGACGGTCGAGGTACCCGTCGAATCGTCGGGTTTCCTGATGAGTCTGTGTGGGACCATGTCGTCAACTCGACGTGACGGGCACCTGTGAAAAGACGCCTGTAAAACATGATGGAGGGGGTGGCGCTATTCATGTAGGGTAACGCAGCAGAAAACAAAAAATTTCCGACCTACGCACCAGCCCAGGACCACTATGAAGACTGCATACAAGGTTTGATCTTTTCGTTACCGACTCGTAGCGCAGCGGAAGTAGAGTCGATGACAATCGGCGGTGCAGATCCCCGCAGCTAGGATTGACAAACTCCCAACCGCAAGGATGTATACCCTCATCTGCCCCTCGGACAGCCCTCCGGGAGGCGGTCACACAGTCCCTCGGACGGTGTCACGGACAGCCCTTCGGGAGGACCTCCAAAACTTGGACTGTCACTCGGACAGCCCTTCGAGAGGACCTTCGAAACTCATACGGTCACACGGACAGCCCTTCGGGAGGCACTCTCGAACTAAGACCAAAACTACGATCTCTCTACAGAGTTGCACACATACGGTGTCATCTATCCGGCAGGGCTTCGCCGTCCAGAACTAGTTCCTGCCGGAACCCGGACAACCTTTCGACTCTACAAAACTATTTTGCTGGGAGGGAGAGAAGAAGCGAGATCATTGCAATGACACTTTTATGTGAGAAGGAGTGAGTTTGTGGGCAGCCCACTCACCTCTATTTATAGGAAAACCAAGGGGTAGGATGGGACTTGGAATTACCAAAATGCCCATGAGGTGAGCACATCACAAGGGCATAAAGGTAAAGCCTCCAAATAGTGTTGCCTGCATCACTATGCCTGCATCACCATGCCGACCTCATCCCCTAATAGTATTTCCACTATTCACAAATAGTGTTTCCACTATTTGCAATAGTGTTTCCAATAAAGTAATCCAAAAAGCACTTTTACTATTCATGACGACATTTTTCAGCGTCCGTTCGAACTGAAAATATTTATGTGGGCTTAGAACATTTCCAGCACCCACTAAAATAATTTTCAATGCGATCCGAAACAATTCCGGATTAGTGATTTTCATCTGCGAAAAGCATCTGAAGCGGTTCCGGCAGCTCCGGAACATTTCCCTTTTTCTTCCGGAAAATTTCCAGAAGTTCCCAGAATGATTCTGGCACCCTCCAAGAATTATGAGGCATGTGCTGAAACCAATTCGACTTAATGGCATCCCCTGAAACAACTTTTCAGTTTTACCGAAACTGTTCTGGTGTTCTCTCTGCGGAACTTTTCCGGTGTCCAAAACTTTTTCGGTGTCCGAAACTTTTCCGGAGATTTTCTCTCAAACTCCCTGTCTAGTATTCAGCAGATAGATGACCCTTAAGCGTGTGACCCTATAGGTTCGGTGAAGCATGGACATGACCCGGAACCCCTTCCGATCAATGATCAACATCGGAGCCGTGGACACCCATATTGACCCCTATACCCACACGAATGAATATTCTAGTGAACCTCTAGTTGCCATGTGCTATTCCTGTTGCTTCGTGATATGTTACAAATACCTGAGGTGAGACATGTTGGCATCCCCATGGATCAACAACTTGTCCACTATGCCAGTTACATCATTACCGATATTGTTCTCTTTTCTCGTTCCCGTGTTCAGGCATCCCCGTGATCAAATCACAAAGGGTCTGGCCAGACAATGATGGATGCCGTAACACTGAGAGGGCCCAGAGATATCTCTCCATCGTCGAAGGAGCAAATCCCAACCTTGAGCTATCAAGTTACTTGACATACTTTTCCGTGAACCCGTGAGCCGCCGTAATAGCCACCCATTTACGGATGGCATTTAACAAACCCTAAAGTTCATGAAGCAAGCATGAAGAAACTCGATACTCTCATGGTCTAAGGAATTATGCAAATATTAACTTCTCTGTGTTATTAACAATTACCTTATGACGAATGTATCTCATAGCATAACATCAATACGGGTCGATTCAACACAAATGTTCTTCTAACATTGTGCCCTCAAAATTGTTGGCATAGCCATGCCCATGATTAGGAAAACAGGATCATCATGCAATACTTGAGCTAGTCTTAGAGGCCAGACTAGGAATACAATTTACCGTTTATTATTCCACACGTGCATATGAGTCTTCCTTCAAGCCTCGTGGTTATTGTAGACTCGAGAACCATAGCAGTTATAGCATGGAACATAAACCTAATTATGAACAGGGAGATAATCAATAACATTTATTATTGCCTCTAGCGCATATCTCCTACAGACTCCCACTTGCACTAGAGTCAATAATCTAGTCAATGCGAATGCACTTTATACCTATGGCATACTGGTGTAAAGTATGCTTCGCTTGCGGTATAGCCTGGTGTCCAACGGATCTGACAACTTCAGCTTCGTGTGTAACTTTGCATATCCCCGCGTTTTCACGCTATCACAAAATTCGTATTTTGTGTGAACTTGGCTTTTCATATGTGTGAATCATTTGTCAAAACCTGATTCCTCAGACTGAGCTATGGAGCAACTATCTGCAATAGTGTCTCATAGACCAAAGCCATCTTGGAACCATACTAAGTTCATGAAGGAACTACATGATTCAACAACTTCTTTGTCACTTCCAAAGCGTCAACATACTTAGCCTTTGTTACAGAATTCGCCACAGTATCTTGTTTGGAACAATTTCCAACTACCGTGCCACCATATTGTGTATTACACAAAACCCTTAACTTAAATCGAAAATCGCATGGAGCATTAATTGAGACCGCATCGATGTAATTACTTACAATGAGCACTTTATAATCTCTACTTGCGAGAAAAAATGTCATCAACACTACTCTAGTACTTAATGACATCTTTCACTATTGTCCCATTATCAGTGCTTTGATCACCTTGGTATCTATACTCGCAACAACTTGGGAGTATCAGACATATCTGGTTGTTTTTACATACCATGGAATACATGATTTAGTCCAAACACTAGAGTGTGTGGAATCTCCATCATGTATTTTACTCGTCAGTGGGGACATCGAGTCTTGCAAAAACTCTTTCCATGTGACTTCGGCAAGAATCACTCCTTGGCGTTTTTAAATGCTAAAAGGTTTTAGCACCTTGTCAATATGTATTCATTGCTTAGCACCATTAGGTAAATCTATCTCCATAGATCATCATGCCTAATACTGAAGCTGTTTAGCCTAAGCACTTGATCGCAAAATTATTTTCAAATGAAGTCCTAATTCGTGTCAAGAAATTTATTTCCAATTAACAATGTGTCAAGCACACAACGTTTTTCGAAATATTATTATGCTCCCACTTACTTTCTTGAATCACAAGCATCTTCGTTACCCATTGATGAAATCAAAAAACCCTTTTGATCATTTCATCAAACCAAGAAGATTCCAACTCCATTTTGCTCTCTTCTGTCCATTGCTGGAACTCTGAAGTTTGCATACTTACTAGCATCCTCTGGATCGACAAATTACTTTGGATTGTATCACATACATGTCCTAGGTTTCATTTCCATCAGATGGAAATCCTTTTGTCATCCATGTTTCATATCTCATGATTGATATATGTATTAATTGCTAGTTCAACCCGAACCGACCTTAAGCATCTCTACGGTTAAACAACCTCATCGTAGTCAACTCCTTGAACTTGTTATTTCAACAAGTCAAGCTTTATGGATAAAACAATTTTTATCCGTATCAGTTTTTAGTTCCATAAATATTCGTTAGACTCTAATTCCTCTAAAAGGTGTATCAAGGTTTTAATCTTGAATCACTTATATGGAAACTATCTCGGATTGTATTGGCATTTAGCCAATCCCGAAGTTAGGGCCCATCAACGCTTCCTTGTGTATTGTAGGTATACTGTTGTCTAACAACAATATCTCGTTTGCATACCTGATAGGTTTGCACGAGCTTTGCCTACGTGGTTCAGCTGCACGTTCACTGAAGTCCATACATTTTATTGTAGAGACTTCCATATCAGTCGTAGTAGGAAACAACAGAATCACTTCCAGGGTTTCTTTCCTTTGAACTAATTACGAAGATACTGGTTATCTCATCGAGTTGCACTGTCCTCCCACTCACCTTTTGTAAGAACTATTCTCTTTAAAAGCATACCGTTTTGAGGCAAAACCCTTTGCCTCGGTATAGTGGTGGGGGAATACCCAATGACTTGGGATAACCATACAAAGTAGCACTTGTCTGATTTGGAATAGGTTTGTAACCGTTTACACAAGCCCCATATTCCAAATGTTAAGAAAAGATATAACATGGTTGGGCGTACCATACCATGGCGTCATTTCAACACACCTGATGGATCTCTTTTCAGTGTAGAAGTCGTAGTCTCTAAAGCATCACTCTATAAAAGGGGTAATGGCAAATCTATTTATGTCATCTTTGATCTTACCATGTCATAAATGGTTTGATTACATCTTCACGGACTTTCCACTTGCAGTGGTGTTTCGGGAGGTGCAAGTTATGAAACTCTTTTCACAACTCATCAGACATTCGCTAAACTTGTAACTTAAATATTACTTTCCACAATCAAATTGCAGAAACATAATTTTCTTGGTACAATAATTTCTACTTCATTTTTCAAAACCTTTTGAATTATTTCAAAACTTCTAGACTTACGTCTCATCAAGTCAATATCCATATATATACTTGAGTCATTTTTGAAGGTAGACAAATCCACTCTTTGCAACAACATTTATCAGACTACATACATCAAATGCATGATTACCAACAAGTTCTTTGCTCATTCCTTATGGCCTGTGAATAGTATTTTAGTTAGTTCACCTTTTGGAGGAAAGTTGCAAGTGTCAAATGATTCAAAATCAAACGACTTCAAAATCCATCATAATGGATTTTCCATGCGGGTTTCTCCAATGTGAGCAAATGCAGTGCCACACATATATGGTATTCTTTTAGTCTCCCGACATTTAGCGTCAGTGTTATGGATGTATCATATTTCCATCAATATTCATAACATACATCCCATCTAGGATGGAAGCATGGCCCTTCATGTTTATTCATAATACTGAACAACAATTGTTGTTTTTATGAACAACTCTTTTGCAACAAACATTGTGCAATGGGCTAGAGTGTATGAAACTCTAAAATGAATTATAAAAGTAAATCCATAGGTAATGTATTATTATCAACATTCATAACATACGTCTTATTCATAATGAAAGTATGGCCCTTATGTTATTCATAACACCGAACATGAAAAGTTCTCTTATGAACAACCTTCTTGCAAGATACCTTATGCAAAGGGCTAGAGTGTGAAACTCTAAAATGAATTATGAAACTCAATACATAGGGAATACACCGATGGAAGGCATAGTAACATTTACTATGTTCCCCGCGTGTATCTAAACCTCATCCCTGGTTAGTCTTTCAGGCCATAGTAGTTCCTACATCGAGTTGCAACAGAATGGAATCGAGCGGGTATCTTTGTGACCGACTCAAAATACCCAAGAATTAGTGATTAACATGTTTAACCATAATTCCCAAGAACTATATATTTGACCAGCCTTCTATACATCAAAAACTTGTATGACATTCATACATGAGCTGGATATTCCAGTCTTCTTTGCTTTTGCCATTATACTTCTAACAGTTTAACTTTTCAGTATTTCTCCTACTCTCAGAATAAGCATCCAACTTAAGAGTGGCGTTAGCCCTGGACTTCCTAGGCGTGAAAGTCTCACTAACACCCTTCGGACACTTCCTTTCTCTTTAAGTTGTTGTTTTATTCACCTTTCATCATATGACAGGCATTCTCCTGGATCCCTCTCTTATTAGTCTAATGCATAGTAAATTTCTTTACTAGTAGTTTGCAAACAAACATTGCTTTGGATATCTCATATCTTTTAGCCTTTTTCTGGCTCTGAAAATGATTTTCAGATTCCATGAATATCACATAACTATCCAAACTTTAAAAGTTCGGGTCTCATGGAAGCAAACATATTGCACTTTGACTGAAAAGGATTTCTAGCTTTTGGATCGAAGGACGAGAGTCACATGATCCATAGCATTAGCGGGAGAATACCAAAAGCATGTGATAGGACAAAGTCCTTCTCGGCACTCTTGAGGACAATCCTCAAATTATGTTACCAACCGTAAAGTTTTCACCAGATATTTAACAGCTATTCATTTTTAATAGGGAAGGTGGAAACGCGAGCCACTATTCTACAACTATTATGCAAATCACACTTAGACATTGTTCAAAATTAATTGCACTGAGAATTAAAAGAATTAATTTCTACAGTGTGCTCCCACTCAAATCAATATCTCTCATAATTGATTGTGAGTGATTCAAGATCCATATTACAATTCAACGCCAAGGATGTATCCATCTCAAGTAACGAGAATTGTAATCGGTAGGCCAACTTGCCAATCACATCTCTATGTGACTCTTGTTCATCTTTCGATGCGTGTGTTCTGAGCTCATGAATTTCATGCTTGAACGTCAAGACAACCAAGTGATCACGCTGCGAGGTCTCAACTCACCCGCCTCACACCCATACAATCGTTCGTACCCATGTATCCATGAGATACCCCGAAAGGAAAGATGTCGTGACGGTGCTACACTTGGGAGAACACTAACTACTTGATATGTTGTGAGAGATCACCCTAATAAAACCGACTACCGCGCAATCAAAAGGGTGCATCGTAAGGGATAAACATTTCAAGCAATTCATAATAGCATGATATGGTATATCCCTTTCTGACGGAGAAGTATTGTATTTCTTCGTCTTTGACATTCGCGTCGGTGTTCACCTTCGCGAAGATTGCCACCACCTTGTCGATGCACCAGATAATATTGCTATCTCTATAGAAAATAAAATAAGTGCATTACATAAGGTTGACACGCAGGTCATTAAAGTGCAATCATATGGCTCCAGCCATCATGCCGAATCATGACACGCAGGTCATGTTAATCAAATTACATCATATAGTCATCTCATACATAATCAAATTTATATGAGCACTGCTATACCACATCACATGCACATGCAAACCATCCTGCAAAACCAAGTTAAATGCCTCTAATCGGTTCATGCAAAAACTTGTTTTACGTGGCTTCTAAGGTTTCGAAACAAACCGAAGCTACCAACGTCCATCATCAAGCATGATAATCCAAGTCGCTAGATTAACATTGCGAGGTGTATGAAACACGAGATAATAAAATCTTGAGCCCCATACTAAACATCGTCATACGCAGGACCCCCGTGCAGATCGCATCTGCATTGCCATTTTGTCTGCGAAACACCCATCTTTCTCAACTATGGTGGAACCCAAACAACTGTTAGCACTTTGTTGATCTATCATTCAGCATACTCAGGAGCAGCATTAAAGGATCGCGGATTGCCAGAACTTTGTGAGATTCCACCATGTCGTTAAGATCAGGACTATGCAAATTCCAAGGAAGCAACAAGAACATCGGGTTACAGATTTCGTCTGCTACTCGCACAAATAATTTCAGTAATAGATCTCATCTACTACCTAATTATATTTTGCAACACCCATACATCTCTATGTATTCTAGATCGCAACCTGCATCTACGAATAGCATAGCTCTTGATGCCACTGTAGGGTAATGCAGAAGAAAACAAAAAATTCCGACCTACGCACCAGCCCAGGACCACTATGAAGACTGCATACAAGGTTTGATCTTTTTGTTACCGACTCATAGCGCAACGGAAGTAGAGTCGATGACGATCGGTGGTGCAGATCCCCGTAGCTAGGATTTAGAACCTCCCAACCGCGAGGATGTATACCCTCCAAATAGTGTTGCCTGTATCACCATGCCTGCATCACTATGCCTGCATCACCATGTCGGCATCATCCCCTATTAGTATTTCCACTATTCACAAATAGTGTTTCCACTATTCACAAATAGTATTTCCACTATTTGCAATAGTGTTTCCAATAAAGTAATCCAAAAAGCACTTTCACTATTCATGACGACATTTTTCAGCGTCCGTTTGAACTAAAAACATTTATGTGGGCTTAGAACATTTCCAGCACCCAATAAAATAATTTTCAATGTGATCCGAAACAATTCCGGATTAGTGATTTTCATCTGCGAAAAGCATCTGAAGCTGTTCTGGCAGCTCTGGAACATTTCCCATTTTTCTTCCGGAATTCCCAGAAGTTTCCAGAATGATTCTGGCACCCTCCAAGAATTGTCAGGCATGTGCCGAAACCAATTTGACTTAATGGTATCCCTTAAAACAACTTTTCAGTTTTACCGAAATTGTTCCGATGTTCTCTCTGCGGAACTTTTCCGGTGTCCGAAACTTTTTCGGTGATATTCTCTCAGGCTCCCTGTCTAGTATTCAGTAGATAGATGACCCTTAAGTGTGTGACCCTATATGTTCGGTGAAGCATATACATGACCCGGAACCCCTTTCGATCAATGATCAACATCGGAGCCGTGGACACCCATATTGACCCCTATACCCACACGAATGAATATTCGAGTGAACCTCCAGTTGTCGTGTGCTATTCCTGTTGCTTCGCGATATGTTACAAATACCTGAGGTGAGACATGTTGGCATCCCCGTGGATCAACAACTTCTCCACTATGCCAGTTACCTCGTTACCGGTATTGTTCTCTTTTCTCGTTCCCGTGTTCAGGCATCCCCGTGATCAAATCACAAAGGGTCTAGCCAGACGATGATGGATGCCGTAACACCGAGAGGGCCCAGAGATATCTCTCCATCGTCGGAGGAGCAAATCCCAATCTTGAGCTATCAAGTTACTTGACATACTTTTCCATGAACCCGTAAGCCGCCGTAATAGCCACCCATTTACGGATGACGTTTAAGAAACCCCAAAGTTCATGAAGGAAGCATGAGGAAACTCGATACTCTCATGGTCTAAGGAATTATGCAAATATTAACTTCTCTGTGTTATTAACCATTAACTTATGACGAATGTATCTCATAGCATAACATCAATTCGGGTCGATTCAACACAAATGTTCTTCTAACATTGTGCCCTCAAAATTGCCGGTATAGCCATGCCCATGATCAGGAAAACAGGATCATCATGCAATACTTGAGCCATTCTTAGAGGCCAGACTAGGAATACAATTTACCATTTATTATTCCACACGTGCATATGAGTCTTCCTTGAAGCCTCGTGGTTATTGTAGACTCGAGAACCATAGCAGTTATAGCATGGAACATAAACCTAATTATGAACAGGGAGATAATCAATAATATTTATTATTGCCTATAGGGCATATCTCCTACACTTCGGCCCAACAGTCCAGCGAAACCAGGGCCCCACTTGTCAGTAGTTAACGGTCAAACCATTGATCTGATGACAGTGCCTCGTGTGACCATTTCTGGGGGTTTCAGACAAGAGAGTGGTGAAAAGTGAACAATTGTTAAGAGCGTGGGGTTGAATGAGTACAACTAAGGAATGAGGGGCATAGGAATTGAAATACCTTAATATTATATGCCAAAGCTGTTGACGTTGGACAAGGAAGACAACGTAATGATTTATTTTTGTTCATATTCACACAGAAGTTATATTTTCATAAATCCTTCAACATGTGGTGCTTACTCAATATCTTTTCTAGCCAAAATTTCTGCACTAAGTAGAGATACTAATTGTGCATCCAAAAACCCTAAACCCAAACTCATGTTTTGAGGGTCCACCATACCTACCTATGGACTAAATAAGATCCTTCAAGTAAGTTGTCATCGGTGCACTAAGGCAATAAATATTGCTTCTAAATGTGTTTGATCAATTAGTGTAAGAGAAAATTGAGTGTTGTACGAACTTGAGATGGGAAAGTAATAAAAGCGACGGACTGCATAATAAAGGTTGCTATCACAAGGGGCCATATAACGTGACATTCTTTTGCATGAAGGGATTTGGCATACAAACCAAAAAGCGCATGACAACCTCTTCTTCCCTCTGCGAAGGGCCAATCTATTACCTTTATGTATTTACTTTTATGCAAGAGTCAAAGTATTCTTCCGCATTCCTTCTTAATTTTCTCTTTTTGCAAGCATCATGTGGTGAGGAAAGATCTAGGCACATATATCTAGTTGGATATTTGTGAGCATAAGTTATTATTGTTGACATCACCCTTGAGGTGAATACGTTGGGAGGCAAAACTATAAGCCCCCTATATTTCTATGAGTCTGGTTGAAACGTTTTGCTCATGGGTATGCTTTGAGTGTTAGCAATCATAGAAGATTAAATGATGGTTGAGTATGTGGACTTACCAAAAGACCCCGACATGAGACCCTTCCTGAAAATATGATGAATTGTAGTTGCAAAGTTGACTAAGAGCATAGTTTGTTGGTTTCCAATAAGGTTTATGCTTTATACTTCTATGTTGTGATGAACTGTTACTTGTTCATGAGAAGTTATATGATGATGTTATAGAATAGAAGTTATATGAAAGGGTCCAATAATAAAGTTTTTTGCTGCTATGATAATAAGCATGATGCTACTATGTCTGTATTTTGTTTTTATCGATACCTCTCTCTCAAACTATGTGGACATGTTTTTCGATATCGGCTTTCACTTGAGAACAACCGAGGTCTAATCTTGGGTGAGTTGATACGTCCATTTTGCATCATGATTTCCTACTGTTATTTATAATGTTTTATGCATAAATAATGCTTTATGGAGTAATTCTAATGTCTTTTCTCTCATAATATGCAAGGTTTACACAAAGAGGGAGAATGCCGACAACTCGAATTCTGGACCAGAAAAAGCATATCAGAGATACCTTTTCTGCACATCTACAAATAAGATAAAACTTCACGGAGCATTGTTTCGGAATAAAAAAATACTGGAGCAAATAACTACCAGAGGGGGGCCACCTGGTGGCCACAAGACATCAGGGCGCGCCTGGCACCCCAGGCGCGACCTGGTGGGCTATGGGCAGCCCGGCCCACCTCCAGTGCCCAACCTCTCATACTTAAGACCTTTTGCCAGAAAAAATCATGAGGGGACTTTCGGGACGGAACGCCGACCTCTCGAGGCGGAACTTGGGTAGGAGCACTTTTGCCCTCTGGTGGAGCGATTCCGCTAGGGGAACTCCCCCCCCCCTCCGGAGGGGGAAATCGAAGCCATCGTCATCACCAACAACCCTCTCGTCTTTGGGAGGCCAATCTTCATCAACATCTTCAACAACACCATCTCCACTCAAACCCTACTTCATCTCTTGTGTTCAATCTTTGTACCGGAACCTCAGATTGGTACCTGTGGGTGACTGGTAGTGTTGATTACATCTCATAGTTGATTACTATATTGTTTATTTGGTGGAATATTATATGTTCAGATATTATGCTATTTAATACCCCTTTGATCTTGAGGTCACGGGAGAAGTCATGTTGCAAGTAATCATGTGAAGTTGATATGTGTTCGATATTTTGATGATATGAATGTTGTGGTTCCCTTAGTGATGTCATGTGAATGTTGACTATATGACACTTCACCATCTTTGGGCTGAAGGGAATGCATTGTGGAGTAATTATTCGATGATGGGTTGCTAGAGTGACAGAAGCTTAAACCCTAGTTTAAGCACTATTTCGTAAGTGGCTGATTTGGATCCACATGTTTAGTGCTATGGTTAGATTTTATCTTAATACTTTTCTCGTATTTGCGGATGCTTGCGAGGGGGGTAATCATGAGTGACAGGTTTGTTCAAGTAAGAATAGCACCCAAGCACCGGTCCACCCACATATCAAATTATCGAAGTCTAGCACTACTCTCATCGGGGTTTGTATTCCTTTATTGAATATACACCATCACAACTATCTATTTATGCATTCCTATCATACCATAGAATTTATCCTTTTAACTAGCAGGAAAAGAAGCTTGAAAACCTTCTTAAAATGTTGGGGCAAGTCTATTTTGTATTTTGTGTGCAGTTACCGAGGACTTCAGTTACAGAAGAAATTCCTACTAGTTTGATAAACCTTAGTTCTAAATCTAGGAAAATAAATATTGCTAGGTTATTTTACCCTTACACTTGAGTCTTACTCAACCACTCTTACAAGAGAGCAGTCATGATTTCTAGCCCCATTGTTAGGGAATTATATTTAACTCAAACATGGCCTACACACCAGCACAATACTTTCTTGTTATCTATTGTGCCTAGTTACCTTTTGTTTTCATTAGATTGCGTTCTATCCATTGTTATTTTACTCAAAGTTTCGGTCACTTATACTTCTTCTCCCTTGTGAATCGAGAAAATGGCCGTGACTCGTACACAATTGAGCCATTTTTTTTGAAGTTTTGAAAAATTAGAAGGTTTGCAATTAATAATTGGCCGCCTTTGAGTAAATTTTGTATTCTAATGGTTCCCCGTAAAGGGATATGCTAGGTGTAAGTTGACTGGTTTTGTTTTTCCGGTCAGTCGACTGACCATAAACTTCTTGTCACTCGATTCATTGCTCACTTCAAGCTTCCTAAAGTACGTACCTGCATGCTTCCTACTCGAGCGTTGTACTAGCTGCTCACTTCATCACCCATATGGAAGTTTTTTAATGTAAAAGTAATGGATGGGCTTATCCCTGAATTGAACTAGCACGCATACATGTCAAACGTGTAAACTAGATTATCCAGCTAGGATATCTGCTAAAGCTGGCTAAGATTTTAACATGTTATTTCGTTAGTGGTAACACATGCATGTATTTGTTTCTTCTTGCATCTATACGAGCTACCTTGTGTTTTTAGTGAAAATTGTGCATAACTAACCTTATTCTCATGGTGGCAATCATACGTACGTAACACAATCTAATTCTCTTGATTAAGGTTTCAAGCGGTAAGCATGCACATCCCTATTTGATCGAGGCTAAAATGAAAAGAAGTTCTCTAAGAAAATGAATTAGTGACAATAATACTACCCTTTAAGAAGTAAATAAAAAAATTAATTACAAAATTGGTATGCAATTTACACATAAATACGACTTTTTATAACATGCATGAAAAAGAATACAAGAGTAATTTTGACAAAAAATAAGTTTAATAAGAATGAATGGAATAGTCACATTGATTTTCCCTTAAGGAAGAAAGGAATAATGGATTTTCTAAGTAAGAAAGAATTAGTGACATTGGTATTACGCTTCAAGAAGAAAGAAAAAAAATCAAAGAATGACAAAATTTGCGCACGATTTACACAAAACTTGCGTTTTAATAATATGCAAGGATTAGCAATTAATAGTGGATTTTGACAAAAAAAATCCTCAAAAGGACTAATTTAGTAGCATTGGTATTACCCTTAAACAAGAATGAAAATGAAACAAAAATTAAGAAAGAAAATTATTTAGTTTTTTAAAGAAAGAATGAAGTAGTGGCAATGGTGGTACCGTGCAAGAAAACAAGAAAATAGAAAGGAACTAAAACAAAATCAAAATAATGAAGTACTCTAAGGAAGAATGAATTAGTAGCATTTCTATTGCCCTTTAAGAGTAAAAAAATAAATAAGAAAATCAAATAGTAGCAAAAATTGCACACATCTTACACAGAAATTGCGCTTTTATAATATGCAAGAATAATCATACATAGTGGAATTCACCAAGAAAAGGTTTCCTAAAAAGGAGTGAATTAGTGGCATTGGTATTGCCATTAATAAGAAAGAAAATAAAATAAAAACAATAACAAAAGCAAAATAATGAAGCTTTATACAAAAGAATAAATTAGAGCCATTGGTATTACCCTTTAAGAAGGAAGAAATAAAATAAAAACTAACACTGAATCAAACTAATATAGTATTCTCAGACGAATGTATTAGTTACACCGGTATTACCCATTAAGAGTAAAGAAACTAAAAAACAAATAATGAAAATTTTGTGTACAATTTACATAGAAATTGCGCTTTTTAATAATATGCAAGAATAAGCATAAAATTGGGAAATTTAACAAAAATAAGTTTGCAAAAAAGGAATGAACTTATGGCATTGGTATTACCCCTAAAGAAGAAAGAAACTGAAACAAAAAGTAAAACAAAATCAAAATTATGAAGGTTTATAAAAAACTATGAATTAGTGGAATTGGTAGTACCCTTCAATAAAAAGAAAAGTAAAATTATTGAGCATAGTGACAAAATTTGCGTGCAATTTACATAGAAATTACACTTTTGTGTAATATGCAAGAACATACATATAATAGTGGTATTTCAGGAAAAAAAATAGTAAGAAAAAATGAATAGTGACATTGATTGTACCATTAAAGAAGAAAAAAAACTAAAAAAATGTATAAACATTTTTTATAAGCTGGAATGAATTAGTAACATTGGTATTACCCTCTAAGAAAGAAAATGAAAAAATAAATAAAAAGCTTGCACACACCTTTGCAATTTCTAAATAAGTAAAAATAAACATATAATAGTGCAATTTACGCATTCTAGTATAATTTATACACATGCCATATATTACTTACATGTATACATTTTGCTGTCACCCAACAGCCACAAATACCCCATGAAAACCGACTAAACACGAAAAGCTAAAATGCACACAAATAGAAAATGACGAATTACTCTAGGCCTATAAACAGGCAACACAAAATGGGCTTTGCCGAATAAGAAATTGACTGACCGAAAACAATGGTAAATTGAAAATCCGGGCCCAAAACATGATAACAGTCATAACAGGAAAAACAAGGAGCCCGAATCTTGAAGCAAAAAATCAACGGCCCAAAAAATCGACTGGTCCAAATTTAATTTTCAGGCAATTTATGTATAGCTGAATTGCCCCGTAACTTGTATTGTGTCTTCTCTTTCCTCTTATGTCACCACCTGGCATAGTCGGAATGAGCTAACTCAATTTCCACGGTGTCATGCGTTTGGTCCCTATCTTCCCATGGTATTTCTTAGTAGCGCATGAATTCAAACCGCACCTTTAGAAAAGATAGTGATGAGCACTACAACAAGACACATTTACTGGTTCATTGTAGGTTAAATATTATATATCTAGACAAAAATAATGTTTGAATTCAGAATTCAACCAAATACTTCCGGCCGAAAAAATCTAGAATTCCCAAGATTATATGAAAACCGGATTTTCGAGCCCCTACCCAATGAAACTTAATTGAGAAAAACAAGATGATTTTTACCCTTGTGGTAGGAGTCAGAGACGAAAACGAAATAGCAATAGAAAACTTCCATGGGATTTTTATATTCTATGGCAGTGGTAGCAGTCCGAACGGGGACATGCGAGAACCATGTGGAAATCCTTAAAGGGAGGTGCTAAGCGTAGATGGAACGGTGCCAGTCCCCCAACCTATCGCATTCTATATGTGTCAAATGTTGTCTCCCAACCGTGAAATCTGGCCTCTCCTTTCGTCCCTTCATTGCCGTTTTGCTTTGCCCGAAAAATTATCTGATGATACACGGTCGCACGGTCCATGGCAGGACCGGCGAGGACGTAGATGGTTGGCCGTCCGGGGAACATTTTCCATCCGTGAGTCACTGGAACGATCGATGTCGTCTTCACCTGTACGTGTGAGGCCACACATATGAACAGATTTTTGTCCTACGGGGGGATTGCGTGTCCAATATTGGATGGAAATTGGAGGGAGAAGGGCCCAACACAAAAGGGTAGAGCATTCGTGAAAACCAACCGGGTCCTAGCATAGTGCTTTCCCGTACGTCCGTCCAGGCTGAGGCAGCTTGTCCGCACCAGGAAACGGCAATGGAGAACAGCGTGCCGCCGGTGATCATCGTTGGGGCGGGGCCGTCCGGGCTGGCTGCGTCGGCGTGCCTGGCACGGCGCGGGGTGGATAGCATCGTCCTGGAGCGCGACGACTGCGTCGGCTCGCTATGGCAGAAGCGCGCCTACGACCGTCTCCACCTGCACCTCCCCAAGCAGGCAAGCGCGCTCCCCCACTTGCCGCACGCCCACGACGCGCCGGCCTACCTCCCTCGCGACCACTTCGTCCGCTACCTCGACGCCTACGCTGACCGCTTCGCCGTCCACGCGCGCCTCCGGCTCCGCGCGCTTCGTGGACGGCCGGTGGGAGGTGGAGACCGTCAACCTCGGCACCGGCGACGCGGAGATGTACGCGGCTAGGTACCTGGTGGTGACCACGGGGGAGTTCGACGAGAAGGTGGTGCCCGAGGTGCCCGGACTTGACACGTTCCCCGGCGAGGCCATCCACGCCGGCGAGTACCGGTCCGCCGAGGGGATGCGAGGAAAGGAAGTGCTCGTCGTTGGCTGCGGCAACTACGGAATGGAGATCGCCCTTGACCTGGCCCAGGCCGGCGCCGCTGCCTCCATCGTCGTCCGCGGTGAGCTCCACCTCCTGACGAGGGAGATCATGAACGCGTCCACGGCACTGTTCGTGTACCTGCCCGTCTGGATGATCGACCGCCTGGCACTGTTCGCGTGCCGCGTCGTGTTCGGCGACACCGCCAAGCACGGCCTCCGGCGGCCCGACGTCGGGCCATTCACCCGGAAGATTCAGAGCAACGTCTACCCAGTCATCGATGTCGGCACCTACAGCAAGATCAAGAGCGGACAGATCCGGGTGCTGCCGACGATGACCAGCATCGACGGGGACATGGTGGAGTTCGCCAGTGGGGAGCGCCGCCGCTTCGACGCCATCGTCTTCGCCACCGGGTACCGCAGCACGGCAAAGAAGTGGCTCAAGGTTCGATCACTCATCCCAAGGATCAACCGATATATTGTGTTGCCAGCTTAACTTGCTAGCTCGACAAGTGGAACTGAAGGTGAATCGGAATGTTTCCTGGTTTGGTTTCAGAGCGACGACGGCGGGCTGATCGGTGACGACGGGATGGCGTCCGGTAGATCTCCCAAGGGGGAGAATGGGCTGTACCGCGCGGGGTTGGCGGGGAGTGGGATCTACGGCAGTGGCACAGACGGGGAGTTCATCGCCGAGGACATCAGCAGGCAGCTGCGGCAGGTCTCCGGCGACGACGACGTTGATAGGGTCTAGAGCTAGGTAGAAGCCATCACACGACCTGGTTCGTGCATGTGAACAGGGCCGGGCTGGAAAAATCCGGTGGGCCCTACCCCATAGAAAAAAGAAAGATCTAAAATATATTGTATATCTAAATTCAACGAGCAATTATAATGTATATATATCTTGTAGAAAAAATTATAATGTATATAATATATATAACGTCTTTTTCTTTAAGACATAGGTGACAAGCAGTTAAGGGGATCGAGAAGATCCCGATCTCGAGCACGTTTCAGCGCTCTCGCTCGACGGCTTTGTTGCCTCAATTCCGACCCACTCTAGCGTCCGCGGCCGAGTAAGTAATGCTTAGTTCCTTTTCCTTTAATACTAGACCTATATATAAAATTTAGGCGCCTCAGAATTTGGGGCCCTGAGCGGACCGCATATTTGGCACAACTATGGGCCTGACCCTGCATATGAAGCTGCCTTCAATTGCCATTGGTCACAATTTACGAGTCAGAGTGTTTACACGTAGGATGAGTGAATATGGGCGAACGAGCGAAAACATATTTCAGAGCTTGTGCGTGCGGGCTTCTCTTATCTAGCCATCCATCCATTACATCGCGATTCATATAAGTATATTTTTCTATTTTGTTTCTTTCATATAAAACATGTATTGACCATCAAACTTTGCAGCCCATCATAGATTTATAATCTACAAATCTCATTTTGTATATATATGTTGGAGAAGAAAATCTGATTTTTTTATCGCACATCCTAGTTAGAAATCTATGATAGGCTGCAAAGTTTGAAGTTTAAGATATGTTTTATGTGAGACAAACAAAAAGAAATCTTCACGTAGTAAGTTAGTTGTGTAACACAGATTTCAAAGCAACATTTAGAGAGTCAGGATAGTGAGGCCCGGATGCATGAGTTCTAAAAATCCGCGTTTGCCGAATGAGTGGTCTTTATTACTAGGGAAAACCCTACCAATAGCGCTGGATTTTTAGCTACCAGTAGTGCGGGTGCGCTACTGCTACGACGCTACATCGCAACATCATATTCTCCTATAATTCAACTTGATCACTTGCATCCATCCACTTTAATGAAATATATGTCATATAACTTATCATTCTCTTAATCATCTAACATATTATCATTCTCTTAATCATCTAACAACTCATCGTCCTCTTAATCATTTAACAAATCATCATCCTCTTAATCATCTAACAACTCATCCTAATCGATCATACAAAGTTAATATAAACCAGAAAAACTTCTTTCTCATAGGACCTAGTCCTCCCTCCTAGGTAAAATGTCATAAAATAGAATAACACCTATGTCTTCATGATGCAGCTAAGAGATCCAACGGTCTCCAACTTGTGGCTTGTGATCCTTCTTTATTTCTCCCTATGCTTCAATTCAGAGCTGTCCTTGTGGTTGCGCTCAGTCGAGTATGGAAAAGCGAACTGGACCCTCGTAAGGCTTTTAATTGTCATAGAACCTTTGCCATGCCTCAATGGAGGCACAACAACATTTGACACTTTCTGTTAAAAAACATAATATTAGCCTAGTTAGCAATGTAATCAACACCATTTATGCAATAGTAGTGTACTTAATTAGCAAATCTTACCAAGATATTTCTGTGAATGTCATCCGTCCTCAACCTATGCACTAGTGGCATGTTTAATATATAATTTGGGTCAGGTCCCATATTAAACGGGTAGTTATATCTATACCAGACAGGACACCACTAACGAAGGTGACAAGAACATCTTCTCCTCCCAAGTTAGATGTGATCCATAAATGTAGTGTGTCGTGTCAACCATTTTCTTTGTTTCGCTCGAAGAAAGGAAATGAGCTGTAAATTATAAATTAACAAATTTAGTATGGATGAACACGAACTATTTTTAAATATAGAATAAAAATTACTTGCAAATATGGTTGACAAACTCACGTGGAGGTAAAACTGAAAGCATATCGACATCCACCCAAATGTCGATATTACCTTCAATATGATCTTCAGGATGAAGATCGAAGGATATTTCCATATCCTCGCGAAATCCATATGCCTTGGCTAGAGCTTCCCAATTTAAGAACCCTAATTCTATGTTATTAGCTACATTTATTACTTTGATCCGAAATGCGTAACCATGTTTAGTTCTCAGGTTAGCTCTCCTCGTCTCCATACTCTCGTGGTCTTCGAAACCGAACCTCTCCAATACATACCGTCTTGCATGGCAGGGAATGAACTAGTCGAATTGTATAAAACAGAAATTACACGTTGAAGCAAAGAAACATAAGTCATGCTTAATTACGAAAAAACACTTGTCATCGTTACGTACCGTAGAAACATCGAAGGTCTCGTCAAGCTTGATGGTGAAGTACCTGCCATCTTGCAGGTAAGGCCTGTCGCACAGACTGTAATCTTGGCCGCAGAGTTCACACTCAGGGATCCTCACGATAACAGTCGGGTTTCCTCCATCAATAACACACATGAAAGTCACTCAAGGAGCAACGACATACCGAAAGTACCTGATTTTTTTACTAAAAAATTCTACACCTATTTTTTACTAAAAAATTATAATGCACGAGGTATTTATAATGAAACTTCTTATCTTAAAACTTCTGAAATTGCTACTCAATTTATAATGTGCTATCTACCTATAAACTAAATCCCTACAAAAACTAAATCCTACCTATAAACTATCTACCATATGAACCCTATAATAAAATGTTCATATAATTTTTATGGAATTGCTAATGAATTTATAATGAACTATCTACCCCTACATAAACTAAATCCTACCTACAAACCAAATCCCTAACAAAACTAAATCCTACATATAAACTATGTACCATATGAACCCTAAAACATAAAACAAAGAAGAAGAGGATGGAGGGTACCTGCATGCAGCGGAGGGGGTCGACGACGGGACGGGGAGGGACGGGGGAGGGAGGGACGGGTCGGGGAGGGACGGGATGAGGGAGGGACGGGCCGGGCCGGGACGAGGAAGGGCCGGGACGAGGAGGGCCGGATGGGAAGGGCCGCCGTGTTGGGAGGACGTCCGGGAGGAGCGCCGGGGAGGAGCGCCGGGGAGGAGGGCTGGATGGGGAGGGCCACCGTTGGTCCCGTGCTACAGCTAAAATCCTATCTATAAGCTTTTTTTTCTAGTAGTGCTTGTTTCGACTCTTTGTGTGTTCATCGTAAAGGGTATGTGTTGGGTGTGGCTGGCTATCCTCTCCTTGTCTATTTTAGTTCAACTATGTCCTCTATTCATTCATAACTAGCAAAAGGGATCGTGCGTTGCAACGAAAGATAAAACATTATAATCTTCAATGACCATGATCACATTTTGCTGCACCCCCAAGATAAACTAACACTATCGATTTCACGAAATCAATTGGCATCCTATACAACAAAGCCGCGCATGAATCTTGAGGTTGTGACGAATGCCAAATTCTTTGCCGGGTTTACCATCGGCATATTGCAGAATAGAGAATCCATTGTACACATAGTGTGGCACTACTTCTGCAATCTGCAGCGCGCTCAATCAGATTAGTCAACATGTCAGCAAGAATGTCAAATAATATTGGGGACATCGGTCATCCTGTCATGTTTTTGTTTTGTTTTGAAAATAATGGCCTACATCATTATTGACTTTGATAAATTTGAATTCACCGACGCTATTTATCGTAGAAACCTTTCGTTCTTAGGACTTGTTGAAGAAAAGACCATTTAACCTCTTGTCATAGGCCTTTTCAAAATAGATTTTGAATATTGCTCCACTCATGTTGTTTCGGTGTATCTCGTGAATGGTCTCATGCAAAATTACTACGGCATCAAATCTATTCCTTCCTTGCATGAACGCCATTTGAGACGGCCGGACAACACGATCAACTACTGAGTTTAATTTATTCGTAGTCACGTTGGTGAAAACCTTGAATCGAACTCAGGGATCAACCTGTAAACTCAAGTAAACGCTCGTATGTGTAGCATTTGTCGTATTAATGCCACCTTGTTTTGGAATCTACCACATCTCATGTCACAGTGAACACTTTATACAAGGGCATCTTCAAGGTGGACTTATAAACCTTCTCCAATGGTTCGGACCATGCGGTCCGGACCATGGGAGACATCCAACGTCGACCTGTATCAGTCGGCGGAGTGGTTTGGACGTGATTTTTCCCGCAAACCGGAGACAAAGATGGAAAGCTTTGCAGGATTCCGGACACGAGAAAAATTGCTATCTACATCCCTGGCCCACCAAAAAGAAAGGCAGAGCCTGCGCTAGCACTGCTTCGGCGCCAAAATCCCCCACTTATCTTCTTTCATTCCCCGACACTCTCCGCCCAATCCTCGCTCTTTTCTCCTATTTCTCTCCTTCCTTCCACCGACGATGCACGGAGCCATCGGAGAACCTGGCGGAGATGGAGTCGGTGGAGGTGCCAGAGGATCCGCACGTGCGCTCACCTGGAAGATCAACTCTGTGACACGATGAGATCGTCGCGTCAAAGCGAAAGCGCAAAGGAGGAGAAGCTCAAGAAGCGGTTGGTCACCGGTGGGCCTGTTGGTGGCCATGGGTGTGGAGGTCGTGGAGGTCGGCGCGATCGTGACGGACGCCTGAAGACGGGCAGCCGCACATCACAGACGGCGCCGTGACCAAAGACTTACAAGCCGCTGTACTACTATGCTGCTAAGCAGCTCGGAACCCCAGCCGATACGATGACTTACATCGTCAACGCGGACGTGGATATATACATGTTATGGTTGGATGTCGCCCTCATGCATCTATGTCCGTGGGTTGGTCACCTTATTCACGGATGAATGCAGGAGGAAATTTTGTGGGTTGCCGTTGAAGACGCCCTAACCAAACATCTCAAGATACAAGTTATCATTGTTTGAATATTTGAGAAGACACTAAGATCAGCAACGGGGATGGACGGTACAGGTTACGAAATTTCGACGCTGTGGATGAACTCAGCTTCAGCAACCGTTGTAGATTCTTCAGGTGATTCGCTGTCTTCCTCCATTTCCCCGGTGATGTCCTCGAGTGACATCCCTTTGGACTCCGGCAAGACAAGAGTGAACATAACTCCAACCAGGTTGCACCCTGCCAGCAGAAGCAGAGACCTCCGGATGCTCGTTTGAGAATACTGGAACCAGAGAACACCGATGAGGGCACCACACTTACCCCCGGCAGCCGATATGCCGTTGCACGTGGACCGCAGCCGCGTCGGGAATATCTCCGTGGGCAAGATGAAGGTGGTAGAGTTGGGGCCAAAGTTTGCGAAGAAGAGGATCAAGGCGTACATGATGGCGAAGCCTGCGTGCATGCTGGGATGTGACCAAAATTTGTAGGGCGCCACGAGTCCGATCATGAAGATGGTCATCATGGTGAACCCCATGAGCTGGATCTTGATGCGGCCGATGCGGTCGACGAAGAGGACGGTGAGGAAGTACCCTGGCAGGGAACCGCCGACCACGATGATGGCCTGCGTACGGGCTATCTTGTACGTCTGCTCGAGAGGGCTCATCGCTGCCGCGTCTCCAAACCAGCCGATGCCGCTGAAGATGTCTTTCATGAAGAGGTTGAGGGAGTAGAAGACAACGTCAAGAACGAACCAGCATACGGTGGTGCCGAGAAGATGGCGACCATGCTTGTGAAGGAACTCCATGGAGAAGAGGCCGAACTCGTCCTGCTTCACAACGGCGTCTGCGTCCGCATCCGACACGAAGTCGATGTCGAGCACCGCGGCCATGTCGGACGCCGCTAGTTTGAGGTTCTTGGCGATGAGCGCCGTGTAGCGCGCCGTCTCGGGCATCTTCATGCGCCAGTAGTAGGTGAGGAGGGCAGGAACTGCGCCGAGCATGAGTACGATGCGCCACACGTAGTCTGCTTGCCCAAGAGGGTCAGCCTCGTACGCGGCCGTGTTCTTGAACCTCGCAGAGAGCACCAGAACAACAGCCCCAGCAGCCAGGTTACCAAGACCCTTCATTCATTATTTAAGTATAAGTATGAGAAGCGATTTCAGATCTCCAATTACGTGTAGTAATTTCACACACCTGCATGGCGAAGACCGCTGCTATGAAGGCGCCGCGAGTCCTCTTGTTGGCATACTCAGACATGATGGTCGCCGACAACGGGTAGTCGCCGCCGACGCCGAAGCCAAGCCAGAAGCGGAAGAAGCACAAGGTGGCCACCACGCACTTGGGCTTGTTGTGGAAGGAGAGGCCGGACGCGAGCGAGCACACCACCATGAGCTTGAGCGTGACGCCGTAGATTCGCTTCCGCCCCATCCTGTCACCGAGCCAGCCGAATAAGAGCTGCCCCAGCACCGTACCGCAGAGCGCCACGCCGCTGATGGCGCCCGCGACCTTGCCGGGGAGCTTGCCGTCCGCAGAATTGTAGTAGATGTGTCCCAGGAGGTCGGCGATCAGGGAGACAGAGAACAGGTCGTATGCATCGGTGAAGAAGCCCATGCCGGCGATGACGATGGTGGTGAAGTGGTACAGCTGCGTCCCGGCGACGTCGAGGGCCTCGAGCACCTTGATCTGCTGGCGAGCCCGTCGCGTCTCGCATTTCACCGACGTCACCGCGTCCAGCACGCGGTACAGCATGGCGCTCCCGGCGCCATGAAGGTGGCAGAAAAGGGAGCTGCACGCGTGCCTCCTCCCAGGCCACGTCGTGAACATTGTGCGTGGTAGCCTCTGCAAAAAAATTCCTCTGGGAAACCAAGTGCTTCATGTTTGCCATATATAGAAGCGTACCGATTTTTCCAAGCCAACCGATGGATAAATTGGCGATTCAAATGTTGTATCTGCTCTTTTTATACAACTGGAGAATGTCTTGTGAAGTATGATTACGAGGACGCCGCAGCCCCCAGCTGCATCAGATCCACCTTTCTTTTGCCGACGAACACATAAAATTGACAACTTTGCTGACGAACTTGCTGGCATCGCTACACTTTGGTAAAAAAGGAAAGACGGCGACATAATGAAGACGACGATAGTTGTTCCCTGTTGAAACAAAAGGACGGAAACATCAAGGTCAGGTTAGCCATTCTTCATAAACCGTACTTCTATTGGCTTATATTAAGAAGATACCGGAAAAACAAATTTAGACCCAGTCTCGGTCTCTGTATGACTGAGATACACACAAACAATACAACGACATACCGACATACGTCTTGGTGATGCAAGGGCAGCGCTATGTGTGGTCATGGCCATGGGCAAGTGAAATGTGTGCAGTTTCAGCAAATTATTCAGAATATTAAATTCTAGTTCCAAGATAGTAGTGTAACACCAGCTTACAAATGTGTTCAAAAGCGATGGCAATATTGCCGGAAAATACATGTGTGTTACTACATAGACAACACGAATTATTTGATCAACCAAAGCTATGCTCACTGTGCCATCTTGCAGATGTCACTGACCAGAGATAAGTTCAGTTCTAGTGCCTTTAAACTTTTTCTACCAACACATTTATAGATGTTATTCCTCTCAAAGGATAAATAGCAGTGATAAGATGGACACTACTAAGCAAGTCAAGTGTAGTTATCCAACAAGAAGAACAAAGCAACGCAACAGGTTCTGATGATCTCTTCTATGTAGCACTAGCAATTGCAGTTATTCACTTGCTTTTGAAATAATTCTAGTTGCAGACTAAACTCGAAAACAGGGCTTTGGTCCCGGCAGGGTCAGCCCATTAGTCCCGGTTCAGTCATGAACCGGGACCAATGGGGGCAACGGTCCCGGTTCGTGAGGCCAGGGGGCCGGCCGGGTCACGTGGATCATTGATCCCGGTTCGTCGGACCCCTTTGGTCCCGGTTCCAGACATGAACCGGGACCAATGTGCCTCGTTCCTGACCCACAACCATTGGCCCCGGTTCGTGTCTGGAACTGGTACCAAAGGGGGTCCTTCAGTCCCGGTTTCAGCCACGAACCGGGACCAATGAAATGCCTACATATACCCCCTCGCCGGCGAGGTAGAGCACTCCACACTGCTTTGTTTTCTTGGACGGCGAGGGAAGAGCTTTGTGGTGCTCTTGCTCATCTCCTATGCACATGAGGTGTTCGATGAAATGCCCAAGCCATATTTAAGCTTTCTCCTCTCAAAGCTCCTTGTTCAAACTCCATTTTCCTCAAGATTTGTCTAGGTTCGACGGTCCGTCCTGTCTCATCCCCGTCCTCACCGCCGTCGATCGCCCGTGCCCATCTCGATGTTGGCACCATCGTGGTTAGCCTCTTCTTCTTATCTTCTTTCTAAAAGAAAAAAGTTTTTACTTGTATGATTTAGATAGATACTTGTGTAATTTTCTTATTTTTATTATTGTTTGTTATTATACAGTGCGATGGTTTTCGTATCCGCCTCCGTCGGCCCTCGTCCTGTATATGATTCGGATGTGGTATATATTATCTTTTATAACTATTTGTTTAATTTACTGTTTATGACAATTATGCCGACCAACGTGACATTATTTTTTAATCGAGGAGGAGGTAGTTGAACCGGAATTTCCAACCCACATAGCAACTCTTGTCGGGAAGTTAAATTTGGTTGAAAAAGAAAACAATGACTTGAAAGAAAAATTACAAAGGGTTGAAGAGGAGAAGATGAAGTTGGAGTTGCATGTTGCTGATGTCGTCGACGACCACAAGACCAAGATGGATGCAATGTGCTTGAAGATTAGAAAGATTAGAAAATATGCCATTCATACTGAGGCTTGGTATCATTATGCCGTTGGATCAGTTGGTACCATAGTAGCGGTTATGATCGCATTTGTTGTTGCATTATTTTTTTTACATAGTTTCGATGTATGTTTTAATTAGATGCTCTAGAGAGCTATATGTTGTTCAATAATGAGAACTATGTATGAACTGTATGTATTTATTTTGATTACTATTGTACTTTGGCTTTAATGTGATGATGAATTTCTATTAATTTGGTCACTTCTGTATTCATGATATGTTATAATGGTTCTTAATACACTTTATTATACAACGCACACTGATGAACCGACAATGGATGTACGGTGACCGACGCACCTCCGAGTATATTGAGGGCCTGCATAATTTTCTCGAAACGGCTGAGGCAAACAAGCAGAATGGTTTTATTCATTGTCCATGTACTGTCTGTAAAAATACGAAGGCTTTCTCCAACTCTAAAACCCTTCACTTCCACCTGCTTGAGAAGGGTTTTATGCCACACTATAATCTTTGGACCAAGCACGGAGAAAAAGGGGTTATGATGGAAGACAACGAAGAATAAAAGGATGATGACAACTATGTGCCTCCTGAATATGGTGATGCTGCAACGGGGGAAGATGAAGATCAAGAGGAACCAGACGATGTGCCCGATGATGATCTTCGTCGGGTCATTGTTGATGCAAAGAGACAATGTGAAAGTGAAAAGGAGAAGTTGAAGTTCGATCGCATGCTAGAGGATCACAAAAAGGGTTGTACCCCAATTGCGAAGGTGGCAACACAAAGTTCGGTACCACACTGGACTTGCTGCAGTGGAAGGCAGAGAATGGTGTACCTGACAAAGGATTTGAGAAGCTATTGAAAATATTGAAGAACAAGCTTCCAAAGGATAACGAATTGCTCGACAATACGTATGCAGCAAAGAAGATTGTATGCCCCTCTAGGATTGGAGGTGCAGAAGATACATGCATTCCCTAATGACTGCATCCTCTACCGCGGTGCGTACGAGGATTTGAACGCATGCCCGGTATGCGGTGCATTATGGTATAAGATCAGACGAGATGACCCTGGTGATGTTGACGGCGAGCGCCCCAGGAGGAGGGTTCCTGTCAAAGTGATGTGGTATGTTCCTATAATACCACGGCTGAAATGTTTGTTTAGAAACAAAGAGCATGCCAAGTCGATGCGATGGCACAAACAGGACTGTATGAAAGACGGGAAGTTGAGAGCACCCGCTGACGGGTCGCAGTGGAGAAAGATCGAGAGAAAGTGGAGCGACTTTACAAGTGACCCAAGAAACGTATGGTTTGGTTTAAGTGCAAATGAAGTTAATCCTTTTGGGGATCATACCAGCAAGCATAGCACATGGCATGTGACTCTATGTATGTATAACCTTCCTCCTTGGTTGTGCATGAAGCGGAAGTTTATTATGATGTCAGTGCTCATCCAAGGCCCTAAGCAACCCGGCAATGGCATTGATGTGTACCTAAGGCCCTTAGTTGATGAACTTTTATAGCTATGGAATGGAAGAGGTGTACGTGTGTGGGATGAGAACGAACAGGAAGAATTTGACCTACATGCATTGCTGTTTGAAACCATCAACGATTGGCCTGCTCTCAGTAACCTTTCAGGACAGACAAACAAGGGATACCACGCATGCATACATTGTTTAGATGACACCAACAGTATATATTTGGACAAATGCAGGAAGAACGTGTACCTGGGGCATCGTCGATTTCTTCCGACCAACCATCAATGTCGAAAGAAAGGAAAGCATTTCAAAGGTGAGGTAGATCACCGGAAGAAGCCCGCCCTTCATACTGGTGATCACATACTTGCTATGGTCAATGATTTCCAAGTAATCTTTGGAAAGGGTCCCGACGGACTATTTGTTCCGAATGACGCTGAGAGACGCGCACCCATGTGGAAGAAGAAATCTATATTTTGGGACCTACCCTATTGCAAAGACCTACAGGTCCGCTCTGCGATCGATGTGATGCACGTGACGAAGAATCTTTATGTGAACCTACTAGGCTTCTTGGGAGTGTATGGGAAGACAAACTATACACCGAAGGCACGCGAGGAACAACAACGTGTGCATAAAAACACGGCATGCATCCAGAGCAGTATGAAGGTCCTGCCAGCTACGCTCTTACCAATGAAGAGAAGGAAATCTTCTTTGAATGCCTTCTCAGTATGAAGGTCACGTCTGCCTTCTCGTCGAATATAAAGGGAATAATAAATATGACAGAGAAAAAGTTCCAGAACCTAAAGTCTCATGACTGCCACGTGATTATGACGCAACTTCTTCAGGTTGCGTTGAGGGGGCTTCTATAGAAAAACGTTCGATTAGCCATTGTGAAGCTATGTGCATTTCTCAACGCAATCTCTCACAAGATGATCCATCCAGAAATCCTGCCAAGGTTAAGGAGTGATTTGGTGCAATGTCTTGTTAGTTTCGAGCTGGTGTTCCCACCGTCCTTCTTCAATATCATGACGCACGTCCTAGTTCATCTAGTCGATGAGATTCTCGTTCTGGGCCCTGTATTTCTACAAAATATGTTTCCCTTTGAGAGGTTCATGAGAGTCTTAAAGAAATATGTTCGTAACCACGCTAGGCCAGAAGGAAGCATCTCCATGGGCCATCAAACAGAGGATGTCATTGGATTTTGTGTTGACTTCATTCCTGACCTTAAGAAGATTGGTCTCCCTCAATCGCGATATGAGGGGAGACTGACTGGAAAAGGCACGCTAGGAGCGGATTCAATAATATGTAGGGACGGGCATTCTTGATCTCAAGCACACTACACAGTTCTAAAAAATTCTACCTTGGTGACCCCGTATGAGGATGAACACAAGAATATTCTGCGCTCCAAACACCCGAAGCAGTGTGACGACTGGATTACATGTAAACACATCAGGACTTTCGGCAGTTGGTTACAAACACGTCTCATGCGTGACAACACTGTTTCTGATGAGTTGTACTCGTTAGCCAGGGGACCATCTTTGACTGTAATGACTTACAAAGGGTACGAGATAAATGGGAATACATTTTACACGATCACCCAGGATCAAAAGAGCACCAACCAAAAAAACGGTGTCCGCTTTGATGCAGCAACCAAGAGGGGAAATGACACATATTATGGTTACATAGTGGACATATGGGAACTTGACTATGGACATGATTTGAAGGTCCCTTTGTTTCAGTGCAAATAGGTCAATCTGTCAAGAGGCGAGGTACAGGAAGATCCAGTATCGAATGACAACTGCGGATCTGAACAATCTTCGATACACAGACCAACCATTCGTCCTAGCCAATGATGTGGCGCAAGTTTTCTATGTGAAGGACATGTCTACCAAACCGAGAAAAAGAAAAGATAAGGAAGGGAGTACATCATACGATGAGCCAAAGTGCCACATAGTTTTTTCAGGAAAAAGAGACATCGTGGGATTGGAGGGCAAGACAGACATGTCTGAAGATTATGAAAAGTTTCATGAAATTCCTCCCTTCAAAGTCAAGGCTGACCCAAGCACCCTGTTAAACGATGAAGATTATCCATGGTTACGGCGCAATAAGCAAAGGACACAAGAGAAGAAAAAGTGAAGACTTTCTCTCCACAACTATATCATTGCAGTTATATGTGAAGAAATGAAATGCCTTTTGTAACACATGAGTTTTCGTTCAAAACCCTTATACTTCGAAAGAGATTCTCCGTTTTGTACATGAAGTGCATCCAGTTTTTGCCGTACCCCTCTCATCTTTTTATAACATGCTATGTGGGTGAAATGATAATACCATGCCAACTTTCAACCTTTTCTGAGTTCATTTGAAGTGCTTTTCAATTTCAGGGTTATTTAGCTCAAAAAAATCAATAAGTGCATGAAAAATACCAAATGAACTTAGAAATGGTTGAAAATTGATGATGTGGCTTTGAATGGTGCATTTTGAACACACAAAAAGTATGGAGTTCAAACAAGGGGAGGTGTTGTCATGTCAGTCATGTGGTGAACACTTCGAAGGCTCGAGAGGGCAGGCTTGGGTGCAAAACAGGCTGGCGTCCGGCAACCGGGGTTATAGTGGGCTATGTGAAGATTGCATGCACTGTGTTGTCACACTCTTCTAGCTCTTCGCGTGCAATCTGTGCTCGGCACCGCTGATGCCTGATCGTGCACAGTCGATGGGCGTGGACATGCTCGATCGGTCGGTTGCATTACGTGGCGAACATCAGATTAACACTTATTGCAGATCCAAAGTTATCCTAATAAGAAGATAGAGATCAAAATAAAGTAGAGAGGACAACTAGAAGCTGCAGTGCTGCATAGTGATACTTTGAAAAGGGATGATGTGGCTTCAAATGGTGCATATTGAATGCAGAAAAATTGTTGAGTTCAAATATGTTTAAAAAAATGAAATCCTTTTGTAACAGACGTGCTTTCATCCAATAAAATTTATACAACTAAACTTGATATTATATAAAATTTATGCAACTAAAATTATCAAAGTTTTTTTGTTAAAAACTTTAATAGCAAAAAAAATATTAATAAAGTTTTTTTTGTTAACAACTTTTAATATGCAAAAAACATAAAATATAGCAAAAGTGAAAATAAATGCGCTTATAGAGAAAATTCAACCTAAATTCAAAGTGCTAATTAGGCGCCTAACTAGCATTTTCAATTTGAGAGCAGCTCAATGTAGCAGCCGGGGCGGGGCTTATAAACAGGTTCGGGCAACCTTCGCTTGGCGAGGTGGGACTAAACTCCCACCACACCGCTGTGTAAGGCCATTGGTCTCGGTTGGTGCCACCAACAGGGACCAATGCCACCCTTTCGTCCCGGTTGGTGCCACAAACTGGGACCGAAGGTCTCTACTTCCCGCCCTTTGGGCTGACGAAAATGTACCTTTGGTCCCGGTTTGTGGCAAAAACCGGGACAAATGCCCCTTTCGTCCCGGTGGTGCCACAAACCGGGACCAATGCTTCTTCTATATAAGAAGCACTTGGAAAATTTCGCAGTTTTCATTGCCACTTCGCCGAGCCCGCCGTCCTCGTCCCCGTCGCCACTTGCCGCCCGGAGCCCGCCGTTGTCGTACCCGTCCCCGTCGCCTCCCCGTCAACGCCCCCGCCTTCGTAGTCCCCGTCCCCGTCGCCGCCCCGTACCCGTCGCCTCCCCCGTCGCCCCCGTCGCCGCCCCTGCCGCCCTTCCCCCGTCGCCTCCCCCGCCGTCCCCGTCGCCGCCCCGTCCCCGTCGCCTCCCAGTCGCCTCCCCTTCGCCGCCCCGTCGCCGCCCCCGCTGTGAGCCGCCGCCGCCCCGGCTCTGTGCATGTATATATATATATGTTGATTTGTTTTATATGATGAATGTTTTTGTCCATATATAATGTATATATGTATGTGGCTATATGTATGTATGTATGGATGTATATATGTATGTGGCTATATGTATGTGGCTATAATATATATATGTATGTGGCTATATATATATGTAGATGTATGTATACTAATTAGTTGTCCTACGAAAAATTAGGAGTCCTTGGAAAAATTAGTTAATTAGGAGTCCTAGGAGATTAGTTTATTTTGTTTATGATGCTTTTTATGTTTTAGTTGTTTTATGTTTTATTTAATTATTAGGAGTCCTAGGAATAAATAGTATGTGTATGTTAGATTACAGAAATAGTGATTAAATGATAAGGAAACATTCTCATAGGAATTTGTCTCGACATCAACGATGCCCGGCCCGCATCCTCGTCGTCGAGTGGTCCGCGAGAGCCTGCTTGATAGGTGCTATGTCCAAGACTGGGCTCCGCCGGGCTGGCACTGGGAAGTGCTACCTTCCGGGGCTTGAAGCTTGGTGAGGAATCCGGGTCTCGTCGCTGACCCGAAGCTTCTTTAGTGGCGGTCACGTGGGCCACTTTCGGTGCAGAGGGAGCGGGCCCCTGCGGAGGTGATACGTTGCCGTGTCAGGGAGGTGGACGAGCATGTCCGTCGCTACATGGCGGAGTTAGACGCCAGGTTCAACAATACCTGAGGGATCTCACCCGTGTTATGATCCCGTGATGGTTCCTTATCTTTGGGTGTCCACCGCTAGCAACTCAGAGACCGCTAGTGAACCGAGTTCACCGTCCTCTACTTTGGATTCTAGGATATTCGATTTGTATTAGTGATCTTATATGATAATATTCGAGATGTATTAGTTCATATTTGATGATGCATTAATAACTAGATTATTCGAGATGATGTATTAGTGATATTATATTCGAGTTCATTATAAATGTATTAGTGATATTATATTCGAGTTCATTATAAATGTATTAGTGATATTTTATCGGTATAATGCGTGTGTGACTTTCGGTCTGTCGTTGCTCCTTGTGTGACTTTCATGTGTGTTCTTGATGGAGGAATCCCGACTGTTGTCGTGGGGGATGCCTCCTCTTTTTTCTCTTCTTTGCAATATACTCGTCGGTATAATGCACAACAAGAGAAGAGGGGGCGTCCATCACCGGCGGTCGAACTATTACTGTGAGAGATTAGTGTGAGAGAGTGTGCACCAACACATCATGAGATACGAGAGATATTTAAGGAAAGCCTTGACGGACCAAAAGTCACACACGCATTAGGATCCACAGCGTGCCGTAATTCTTGAATTATGAACACAGGAAATGTCATCGTCATCAAACGACGATAGGATCCAAGCGTGTGAACTTTGCGGTGAAGATAAGGGTCTTTGTGACTAGCCTGGGCTGCGAGATGACAAGTTCTTCACCATGAAGCTTTACGAGGACTTTGATATTTCTACGGTACACAACGATGATAACTGTTTTTTCGTAATTAAGCATGACTTCTGTTTCTTTCCTTCTACGCGTAATTTCTGTTTTATACAATTCGACTAGTTCGTCCCCTGTCTTGCAAGACGATTTTTCTTGGAAAGGCTCGGTTTCGAAGAGCACGAGAGTTTCAAGACAAGGACAACCAACCTGAGGACTAAACATGGTCATACATACATTTCTTGTGAAAGTAATGAATGCACTTAATAACACAGAATTAGGACGCTCAAATTGAAAAGCTCTTTGCAAGGCATATGGATTTCAGGAGAATATGGAAATAACCTTCGATCTTCGTCCTGAAGATCATATTGAAGGAAACATCAAAATTTGGGTGGATATCGATATGCTTCCTGTTTTAATTACCTCCATGTGAGTTTGTCAACCATGCATATTTGTCAAGTAATTTGCATTCTATATATAAAAATATTTGGTGTTCATCCGTACCAAATTTGTTAATTTTTAATTTAATACAGAACATAATCGACATGACACACTACACTTATGGATCACATCTAACTCGGGAGCAGAAGGATGATCTTATCTACTTTGTTATTGGTGCCATAGCTTGTAGGGACATCTTCCCGTATAATTTAGGAACTAGCCCAAATTATACACTCTACAGGACACTAGTGCATAGATTGAGGGCGAATGTCATTCGCCGAAATATCTTGATAAGAGTTGCTAATTAAGTATACTAGTACTGTTTGCGTAAATGGTATTGATTACATTTCTAACTAGGCTACTATTATGTTCTTCAACAGGAATTGCCATATGAAGTTGTGCCACCGTTGATCCAAACCGAAGGTAATATAACAATAAAAAGCCCCTTCCATCCCGAGTTATCTTTTGCATACTCGACTAAGCACAAACCACCAAGAAGGCTCCAAAATGAAGCATGGAGACAAATAAAAAAGGATCGCAAGCCACAAGTTGGAGACCGTTGGATCTCTTTGCTTCATCATGGAGACATAGGTGTTATTCTTTTTTATGTCATTTTACCTAGGAAGGAGGAGTAGGTCCTATGAGGGAGGACTATCTCATTTGATCTTTTTTTGTTTTATGAGACTTTAACTTTGTATGATTAAGATGATGATGATGAGTTGTTAGATCTTGTGTAATTAATGATTTCCTTCATTTGCTTATTAGCTAGCGTCGAGTTCTCTCTATATGTACAGTAGCTAGCAGCGTCGACCAAGCACGGAGAAAGAGAGGATACTTCTCTCTATTAATTAGCTAACTAACACAATATGAAACCCCTAAATTAACCCTCCAAAACCCCCTAAACCCCCCCTTTCAAAAAAAACCCAGCAACTTTTGGTTCCGGTTGGTGTTACCAACCGGGACTAAAGATCCTCCTGCCTGGGCTCCCCGTAGAGGCCACGTGGAGCCCCTTCTGTTCCGGTTTGTAAGTAAACAGGGACTAAAGGTTTAAGGCTTTAGTCCCGACCCTTTAGTTCCGGTTCCATAACCGGGACTAATGGGCCTCTGGAACCGGAACAAATGGACCGTTTCCTACTAGTGACTCTACAAACTAGTTAAATCAATGAGATGGCAAGTAGTTTTTTATGGAACCTCGTCAGAGGGCGGGCAGCTCCCGCATTGCATTAAAAAGAATAGAATTGGTCCAGTTATAAGGGAAACCGGACCAAAAAATTGTACATGGAACGGTTAATCAAGGAAACGGGCGAAGACCACACACACCGGCTAGCACTCAAGGGACATCGTCCCAGCCTAATACAAGGTTGCCTTGGCCCAAGACCATCTACAACACAACATACCCAACAAAATCAACCTTTGCAACCTCAAGAACACGCCTGCAACCAGATGTGCACTCGCGCCTAACCCTCCGAAAAATGATATCACACATTAACCTCTACCAATGCACAAATTCCTTGGATCGCCGTCAACGTGAGTGGTTTCTTGTACATCTGCAAATAAGACTACATCTTCTCTTGCGCATCCTCCTCGATGACTTTCTTAAATGTCATTCCCTTCGGTAGCTCCCCAAAAGCCTCCCCCAACCTATATTCAGCATGCTTGGCAGTCAGGATGTTGCAGGTTTTGTTCTTATCCCAACGTCCACTACGCCTCTCGAAACAAGTAGATGCCCCTTCAATCTGCACATGAATCGGTTCTTCGAGCAAGGACCACGGCGCTCTGCAACTGAAACTACTTAGGAACTCATCCATCAAGGTGGTTGAAGCGGGACCTTGAGGCATGCCAATGTCACCAAGATGGCAAGTAGTTGAAAACCAGAACACTCACTTTCGCTGATATCACTTGAAGTTGCCGTGTCGATGAGGCAAGGCACATTAGGTCTATCCCAGAAAATCTTTACGCCGCCACTGTACCGCGGAGTTGCCAGCGAGGTCTACACTCATGTTGTGCATGTCAGGTTTATGCCACCGCTCAATGCGCAAGCGCGGTCTACACCATGGTGGGTGTTGCGGCAGCAATTCAAGGATGCGCCGTGGAGGAGGGGACGGAATGGGAGGTGCGGGTGTGTCTTTGCAGTGAATGCGATTTTAACTTCAGCCGGCTGCGGCCGGTAATTACTCCTCAGGGCGGCTAAAGAGGTTAATTTTTCTTGCTCTACACATTATAAGTGATCGGTTAGGTGTCGGTTAGAGGAGGAAACGAAAATTATCCTACTGGATCGGTTAGAAATGCTCTTAACATGTGTTCTTTCTATTATCCAGCAATTCATTTAGGAAAAAAAGCGTTGCAAGAACTGCTCTCATTTAGTGGATCGATCGGGGAGTCAAGCACCTTGCTGCTGCTCGTCGAATGAGGGGATCAAACATGCTACCCCATATGTGTTAAATTCGTCTCCTCAAACTGAAACAACTACCCCTTATATGTGTGCAGGGTATGCAGGACCAAAACCAAAGATCGTTGTTGCCCCCGATCATGGCGTGTAACCGTCACATGAACATTTGCATAGTTATTCATGAATTCACACGTGTTAATCACCAATGCTCTTCAATTTACTAGTGCATTTCTTTATGAAAATGCTCATCTACCCCGCAGAATCAACATGATTCACACTCTTATTTCTGGATTTGCATTTTATATGAGCAGATGATCTCAACAACAAAGTCATACGCATGCCAGTACCTGCAACTCCTCCCCACGACGCAGCATGTGCAAAGTGCAATATCCAATATGTCGTAGTGTCGATTCCGATTGTTCTTGGAAGGGGAATCATTCCAATCTGAGAAAGCATTCCTGCATTCAAGGTTAACACAGTTTGTGCCATACAAAGTACCAATTGACTGTAGAAACCTCATATTGCAAAACAAATCACACAAACTTAGCTCTGCACAACCATTCACACAGAGAATCAAGATCCAATCTAATGGAAGCTAACGACCGCCAGAACATGAGAGGGAAAAGAAGGTTAGGTCATGCGCAAGCTTACCTTTGCAGACCCACCGCCGCCGACCTGCAGGGAAACTGGACGTGAGCACACGAGCACGCGCCCATGACCACACACCCATCCATCCCATCGATCAATCGATCTCTTGGACAGCCTAGCAGAAACCTAGCTACGGATGATCTCAGCGGCGGAAGAGGACGACGAGGCAGCGAGGGGACCCCGGCGGAGAGGCGATCTCGCGTCGGCGGTGGCGCGAACCGACATTGCAATTTTTCTTCATGTTCTTCTTCTTCCTTCCTCTCCTCGCTTGCAGCTGTAGGGGTTGTTGCGAATTCCTTCGAGTTTATTTTCTTTTTTCTCCTCTATCTATCTGCAGATTCCGTTCGAGTTCGCTGATCAACATTGGATTCTGTTCTCTGGGGGTGGAATTTCTGGCTATCCCTAACAGTTCCGTGATTTATGCAGGGGTCCATGGTTTACAAAGTTCAGCCTTGACCACAATTTTTTGCGAAATATTATAGTCGGGGCTTGCAACAGGGGCCATGACCAATGGGAAAATGCATTTAGGGGTAGAGCCGAGAACGGATGAAGAAACACAACGTTGATGTCAAGATCGCGAGTATGTTCTCTCGGCCAAATCACAAGGTTTCGCTACACCAACCGTAAAGTGCTACACTGAAGAGAAAATTGCTCTAAATGCATTGTAGAATGATGTGGCTCCTTGAGAACTTAGATATAGTGTCAGGGAAGTTCACGACCATATCGCCTGAAAAGGACTATTTGTATATCAAGTGCTACTAGGATGCATGCATGGTGGATTGTGTAGAGACCAGGAGACTACATTACGGTGCTAGATTCACGTAGCAATGATTGTTTCTCCCCTGATGTCTCCGGTTCCCTCATGTTTTCAACACATGTTAGATTGTCACCTATCTGATGTGCTAGCGTGTCCGAATAGAGGACCTTGCTGTAACGATCATAGGTGAATCATAAATTCATAATGTATTTTTTATGGGATGGAAGAGGCCAAGTTCTTAGAATTGGTGCTCTTTTTTCTCTCTATGGAAGAGAGAGTTGTTATTGCGGTTGCTATGAAGAACGCTGTGCCTCATAAAGTTGCAATTTATAGAGCCATATTAGGCAAGGAGACTACAAGGAGCGACTGTGTACTTCTGCTATGTCACATGCCTAGAAGATTGACATTACCTATAAAGGTATGATTCCCTCTTCAATCACTCATACTTTAATTTTTCTATAAAGCATACCTTATCTATAGGAGGGGAATTCAAGTACAAATGTGATGATGTCGTTCAATAGTCTCCCTTCATTGTGGACATTCTCAAAAGTGTGAGGCAAGTGGAAGATTCGCTGATTTCTCCAAAACTTCTATGCATCTCCGATTTCTTGTCTTCTTTTGAAATCAAATTTCTTTTTTTTGTTCTTATATTCTCTGTGGAGATATCCTTCGAGTTTATTTAATTGTGATATGTTTAATCGGGCCAGCTCACTTGAATGACATCAGTGATTTCAACATCTGAGACAGGCAACCAAATTGCGTGAAAATAAAACTTACAATTTACTCTATGAACAACGCTGATGATAGGTAAGCAAATCCTACACATCAGCAGAGATCACTAATAATATAATTCTCATTGTCCTTTTGATAATCAAAACACCATTTGAAGGTACAGAATCAAACAAAGAAAAATATAAAACCTAGCATGTTCATCCACGTGGATTTTTGTTGTTGTGATTACACAGACAAGAATGTGCATCACTATGCACACTTCATACATGCACATGTAAACATGCCCTACAGCGACCGAGAATAAACATGTGAATATCGCTATATTCTTAGTGAATGTTGATGGTAGCATATTTCCTGGTCTAATGTTGAATGTAAATGTCAGTTACTTTGCTGCTTATAGTGTCACCAATACAAGGTCAACAAATTTTGCACAATGCTTCTTTTGCATGGATGATGCTTATAGAATTTTGCACAAAATTTCCGATATAGTGTGATTCCTGAAGTATGCGTGTGCATGCTCAACAAAGATACCAATCATTTACCATACCAGCTTCCGTTTCCGCCATAGTACTACATGCATTGTATTTCGAGGATAGAGTGTTTGTGGAATTTTACTTTTTGGTAAACAAAGTTTTATTGGTTTATCCTGTGGCACAAAACCCAAAACAATGCAAATAACTGAGGTGCACTCAGCCACAAATCAAGGTCATGAACAGAATAAGTATAATTATATATTTGGAAATTAATCGATACTAGGCCAAGGCATGTCACAGTGAGCTATGAATTTTGAGCCGACATAATTTACAAGATTTTAGATTTCAAGTATGAGCATGTGACCAAGCATATCATCTCTTGATTTGACCTCTGAGGCTTTGATTTAGTCTGATGCATTTCGTGGTAGTAATATGAAGCATGAACGCGTAGGTCTGCCGTCAGCCCGAGCACACACACATTCCCATGTCTGTCACCTCCACCTTTTCTTTAGTTCATCCGTGGGTTGTTTCCCTCTGCCTATGCATACAAGTCTTCAGCTGCAGGTACATTCCACTACTAGAAATGTCTCGTTGTCGAGTTCCTAGGGCAGAGCCCGGAATCAACTCGGAAAAAACATCGCCAAGTCTGAAAGATGGTGAAAGGGACTCGACTGGACACGGCCCGACCATCATCAAGTCCGTCAAGTTATTTTTATCAGGAACTTGATAAACATTTCATTAAAGTCTGCTGAGTTTCTTTCGCACGAGAACTTGGCAAACCACGCCATCATGTGGGACGGGCGTCAACGAAACTACCACGTGGCAAGTTCCAGCGTTATAAAACTCAATAGAGTAACGACAACATAGAAAGAAGCCATGTGTCTACCCTTATTGCCCAGTACAAAATATTTGCCAAGTGCCTCCGGAAAGAAATTCAACAAATAGTTTGTCGGTTTTCCAACTTGGCAGAGCTCAGTCAAATAAGGGCCCGGCGCATGTGGCACTGCCTTGTTGTCTGGTGCCAGATTTTGCCAACTTCAAGGCCAACGGAACTAGGAAATATTTTACTGAGTTTGGAACTCTACAATATCACGTTGAATAAGAAATGCATGGCATTGCCTTATTGCCCCATTCCAAATTTTGGTGTGTTCAAGGCCAACGGTACTAGGATATATTTTACCGACTTCGGAACTCCCTGGTATCATGTCAAATAGGAGCCCAACGTGTGGCACTACCTGATTTGGGTGGCATATTTCACCGAGTTTACGACAATCAAAACGGGGAAAATATTTTGCTGAGTTCGGAACTCGGTAAATCTGTACAGGAGTTCAGAACTGTTGAATAGAAGACTAATGTGTGGCACAAACTGTATTGCCCAGTCCAGTGTTTTGTCGAGTTTCCCTTCTTAAAATGCACGAGAGGTGAGGGTGGCGAACTCAGAGCTACCTTTGATCAGTCCTATTCCATCGAGAGGACACATGAGGTGCAGCCCACAACATGGAGGTGTGAAACGTTTTTGCAGGAGCAATTAAGTTCGAAGACTAACGACGACATGGTGTTGTTCAGCATGCTCCACACCTGAATTTATAAGGGCATCTTCAAGGCTGTCCCGTTAATTTCTCAAGCATATGTCCATTTTTATGTACGAACGTGATCCGCGGACATGATGTGGGATGAAGCCATCCAACACTAATTACAAATTATCTGGTTGGGAGGAGAAAAAGTAGGGTGATGACCATGCACATGGTGGGCTATTTGTGTTATTGTGTCGGGTTAGGCGAGAGAGAAGAGGGGACCAGACATGTGCGGTTGCAAGGAGGGAGTCATGCATGTGATTTGTCAAAATGTATGTCCGGACTCCCGCAAAGCTTTTCCATTCTGCTTCACTTGCCGGAATCTGTATATCCAGATTGCTAAATGGACACATACAGATCTCCGTTGAATGGAAAAAGTCATCGGAATACTATTGTCTAAATATATACTGAAGGTTTAAGAGTCCATCTTAAAGATGGCTAAGGGCCTCACACAACGAAGTCCTCGACCCCGCGAGATTGCGAAGGCCATCCCCAATACGCTAATCGTACCCTAACAGGACAAACCAGTCCAAGCAAGTTCCGTTCAATTATTAGCACGCACAATACACTACCTTCTACACGCTCTCCCTTTGTTTTTTCTTTCGAAGGAGCAACACCTAACAAGAACGAATGATAGTTTTTTCCAATGCCGGACTTCAATCGAACATAATATACTATATCATTAAGCTTCCTAGGATTAAAAGCCTCACACTTAAAGGTCTTCAATTGAAATTTGGTCTTTGACGGGTCACCAATTTCTCAAAACTCTCTCCTCTATTTTTTTATAAAATACACTATGCTTTAATTTTTATATTTCCACAATTAATTAAGGCTTCAATTTAGAATTGGATCACCCGATTTTGACCGGGTCAACAATTTCAGAACGATCTCTACCATTTAATTATTTTAAGTCTCCATTTTCCCTAAGTTTAAAGCTCTTTCATGCTATTGATGTATTCAACTTTGAATTTAGTTTATGATTTTGATCGGGCCAACGATTTTTCAAATAAATCGGCAGCAACCGGTTTATAAAAATATATCAACCCCTCGTAGACTCCTATCACCCGTAAAAAAGCGTCACCATGTGATACTATAGCATGAATATAGTACATGCAACCAATGATGAAAAGATATCCCCACATAAATATGGATTGATTAGGGGATAAGACATAATCACACCATGAAAGTCCCATCAAATAGCCGTGTTATAAACAAACATAAAACACAATCCATCGTATCCCCACCGGCCAAACTAAATACTCCATCCATTTCAAAATATAATAACACTAAGCTCCCAAGTATTAGAGGCCTCCCAATCAATTTAGGTTTTGAATTGGAATTTGGTCACCCAATTTGGACCGGGTCAACAATTTCTCAAAATTGTCTCGTTTAATTTTTTATACAATACAATATGCTTCATAATTTTAAATCTTCACAATTAGTTGAGGCTTCAATTTAGAATTGGGTTACCCGATTTTCACCGGGTCAACAATTCCTCAAGGAGCTTTCCCATTTAATTATTCCAAGTCTCCATTTTCCTTATTTTAAAGCTCTTTCATTCGAGGTTGGTATTCAATTTTGAATTTGGTTTAAGATTTTGATCGGGCCAATGATTTTTCAAATCAATCAGCAACAACTCACCTATAAAACATATCAAGCCCTCACAGACTCATATCACAGAGACAAAAGCGTCACCATGTGATACTATGGCATGCATATAGTACATACAACCAACAATGAAAAAATTTATCCACATAAATATGGGTTGATTAGCGAATAACATGGAACGACACCGCAAAAGACTAACCAAACAGCCACATTATAAATAAACATAAAATACATTCCATCGTACCCCCCACCGACCAAACTAAATACTCCACCAATTTCAAAATATAATAACACTAAGCTGCCAAGGATTAGAGGCCTCACAATCAATTGAGGTCTTCAATTGGAATTTGGTCACCCAATTTTGGCCGGGTCATCAATTTCTCAAAACTCTTTCATTTAATTTTTTATGCAATACAATATGCTTCCTAATTTTTCAATCTTCACAATTAATTGAGGCTTAAATTTAGAATTAGGTCACCCAATTTTAACCAGGTCAACAATTTCTCAAGGAGCTCTCCCATTTAATTATTTCAAGTCCCCATGTTCCTAATTTTAAAGCTCTTTCATTATATTGATCTATTCAATTTTGAATTTGGTTTACGATTTTGATTGGGCCAATGCTATTTCAAATCAATCAACAGCTACCGGCCTATAAAACATATCAACCCCTCGCAGACTCCTATCACCCAGAAAAAATGTCACCATGTGATACTATATATAGCATGAATATAGTACATGCAACCAGTGATGAATAAATACCCCCACATAAATATGGGTTGATTAGCTGATAACACAGAATCACACAACGAAAGGCCCAACAAATAACTACATTATAAATGAACATAAAAAACACTCCATCGCTCCCCTCCGACCAAACTAAATACTCCATCAATTTCAAAATATAAGCGTTATATTTGTTGGAAAGTCAAATTTCTATAATTTGGCGCAAGTTGAGAGCCAAAAATATCGACATCCACAATATTAAACAAATCATATCAAAATATCGCTTTAATATTATGAATTTTGATATATCTCTCTATAAATTTCATCAGACTTTAATAGGTTTGAATTTTCAAAAAAGGTAATACACCATATATTTTGATACAAAGCATGTAAAGAAATTTAAGAATCCCAACAAATTAGACGACGCAACAATGCTAAAGCCTCTAGTAAAAACTAAAGCTTGAAACTGATAAAAGTTCTTACATGGCCATTGGATATAGGAGAGACATCAAACCAAAAATACAAATATCATGCTAGCCTACTCGATACTGCAAGGCTGATGTCTACTATACAACTTAATTCTTGTAAACTTTGTTGTACATCCAAGTGCAAAGTTTTGTAGGACAACAAATTTTTTCCTTCAAGTGAATGACCTAAGATTTATTAATGAGCGAGATATGTAGGATGAAGGTGGTTTTCTCTTAAATAATCCTGCAATCAAATACAATTGGTTTGTTATGTGCCCAAGACAACCGATACAATTGTTAGATCTATAGATGCACAATTCGGTAAAGAGATGATGATAGATGTGTAATATGGATGATACAAATAGGTTTTTTGTACTTTGAAAAACATATGAAGACAATGAGGAACAAACGTGAATAAAACAGTGTATCAATGCTTGGAAAGAAGGCCTAGTGTTCATACTTTGGATAGTGCCAACTCTCAACATCATTAACATAATTAAACCACATGATAATTCCTCAAAATGCAGCGAAGAATCACTCCAATGTTTATACTGTATCGGAGAAAGCAAGATCAAATCGCGTAAGTGCGTTTAACAACAAACCACCTCAAAGTGGTCTTTGCAACCTTGATCTATTGAACCACCCAAAGTGCCATGAATAGTTCAGAAATCATACTACGAGAACACCATATGATACTTATTGTTCAATCTTTATGTACACAAATGTCACCAAGAGTATACACAAGTTAGTTACTAGACATGCATATTGTAATCTCAAATCCACAATATTAAATACAACATAAAGAAACTTCAAAGCGCAAAACTCAATTCACCATAAAAGGATAGAGGGAGATGAACATCATAAATTCCAACTATATTCATAAAGCTCCTCATACGTTAAGGTTGAAGTCCGTAAAGAACATGAGAAAGAGTGATCAAACAGATAGCTATCAGTACACAACCTCAGCCCCGAGGATGACCTGCTCAAACATCACCATGAGAACGGAGAGGAAGTATTTGGTGATAGTGATGACGGGGTTGTCACCGGCAACTTCCCAGCCCCACCAGACGAGTGGGGGAAGGTCCCCCTCCTTGTTATTATTCCTTGGCCATCCGGTGGAGAGAACCATCTCTCCTCTAGATTGGATCTCTCTATTTTCTTCTTTGTTTTCACTTTTGTTTTCTGGCCAACTCCGAACGAACTGAAATTTTGATGCGATTTACCCCCCCCCCCCTCCTCGATAAAATTAGATTTATTGCGGCGAAAGAAGTGTTCCAACCGCCTTAAGGAGCCGGCACACAGGACCATAACGCATCCAGGGGGTACCCACGTCACGAGGTCGTGTGGGGCCCTCAAGCACTCCTTGTGTTGATTTCTTTACCAAAAAATCGCATACATTCTTGGAAAGAACATCATATTAAATCATTTGGGTATTTTGACCTCCTTAGATATTGTTTTTCTGTATGACCAAAAAAATGCAGAAAAAGATAACTAGCACACATGGCACTAGATTAACAGGCTAGTCTAGAAAAATAATGTAAAAGTAAACGAAAACCATATATACCTGATGTTAATATAGCATGAATATTTTATAAATTGTAAAATACGTTGAAGACATATCAAATGCAAGTAACAATAACGAAACGACACATCAACACGCACAAACATTAATAAGCATGAGATATTGGGAGGAAAAATACAATGCCTTGATGGGTTGTGCATTTGAGGAGGCACTTGGAATGGAGATGAAAATCAAAAGGATATGGTGGCTGGAAGAAGGTGTCGACATTATTTGCGCCGGAGTCATAAACTGCATGAGCCTTTGCACTTGTGACGGTATAATTGGCCCACGCCTCCTCCTCCATGATAGCGGTGGTGGATCGACACGAACACGGAGGGAGGGGATCAAGGCCCAAAGCGAGGTGGTTGGCGGAGGATTCCTCCTTGACGGTGTGTTGGGAAATATGATGTGAAGGATTAAAAGTGCGCAGTGTGAAATTGAGGTGGAAGACATCTTATCTCAAAGTGCCAGTCTATGTGAATGAATGCGTGGCCGCGGTCCGGACAGCCGCAAAGTCCCTTGGTTGGCCTCCGATTGCGGGAAACTGATATCAAAACCGGTCCGTTGATTCAGTGGCAGACCTACCATTGGGGCGAGCAGGGGCGGCCGCCAGCTTAGCCCCTTCTTCACGGTGTGGAGCAGGGTACCCCAGCTTAGCCCCTATCTGTTTAGTCGAAGGGGAGCAGCGCCATTGACGATGAGATCCGTTTCTGTCGAACTGTTATGTTCCTGAGGAAGAAGATAGAAAAGATGGGCCTAGACGGCTGGACTTTGTGGGCTTTAGTTAGCTGTGAAAGGTCCATTTTCTATTTTTCAGGAACCAACACCACATACACCATACGGACGAGCCTGTAGCCTCGTGAATCGTTCGATTCAGCATTGTTCGATTGGAGAAAATTCTTGCACTGCCTCCCAAATTCAAATCCCTTGCTCACCTTCACGACCATGTTAGTAGGCAATGAGATTTAGATACATATCTTTTTTCTTTTCTACACGTTGTAGGTTTTCCTAGGAGTTTTGGATCATGTTGTTACAGCCAATGAGTGTCCAGACAGCAAGAGACATGTTAGTAGTTATGTTTTTTTATATATAGTCTAATTTTCCATGTTCTTAGTAGTTGAATCTTATCCATATTGAAACTGAATCTTTCGAGACCATTTACTGTGTTGAAAACACTCGCATTTTTTTTGTCCAAACATGTTCGCTCCAGCTAACTTGAATTTCTGGTCCGCCACTGCGTGGATTGGACGGGCATCATGTTACATGCCAAAACTCGTTCCAAACAAAACAACAAAACTCGTCCATACGGCTTGGTCGAGACGAATGCATGCAGGTGTGCACGTTGCAAAGCAAACAGAAAGTTTGAGATTTTCTGGTCAATAAATAACAGTAAAGCTAAAAAGAGTAAAGTTTTGACCGAAAAATCAGCCAGACGACGGTGGCGGGCTTCCGCGTTCGCGCGTGCCGGCGGCAGCCAGACTACAGGTTTGACCACTCGATCTGATTAACGCCCACGGCACGGTCGCCATGAATCCTTTCTACTCCGTCCCCTGCACACGCCCTCTCAGCTTCCGAGTTCCATCCGGAGGCCAACACGCACAGTTCTATGCTGCGAGCCTATAAAATCTGCATCCCGGCGTTTCGTTCGGCCGCAGCAATAACAGAGCTTGAAATTATTAGCATCTGATCGAGCAAGCCTCCTGATCTCTCGATTCGGCGAGCAGCAACAGTGGTCTCAGCTCGTGCCTCATCGAAGCTTGCACAGGATCCATGGCCATGGAGAGGTTTCTGAGTTCTGACTGCGCTTGTCTTCTGCGAGGCGCCCCTCGACGGATATGGCATGTCCGTGATGACATCCTCCAGGGCGGTCAAGCCGCTGGTCTCGAGTTGGTCGATGAAGCCCGCGGCTGCTATGCCAAAGGCTGACGATGCGTTCGTCGGGAAGAAGCCTGGATTCTGCAGCGAGGCAACCACGCAGCGGCGTGGTCGGTACGAGCTAGCGTTCGATGGTCTCAACTGCTTCGACACCATCGTCATGCACTAAGCCTGAAAAATGATTGATTCATTGTTTGTTTGTATGGACGTGTGTGTATATAGGACTTGGATCAATGGGTTGTTGGCACGTGCGACCTGGAAATGGTTTACTTATTGCACTACACTATCTTATTACTGCATAACTTTGACAAAACTGAGTCAAGATGCATATTAATTCACCAGTAGAAAACGGGTCTTTAGTCAACCGGGACTAAAGGCCTCCATTTTTAGTCCCGGCTGAATTACGAATCGGGACTAAAGGGCTCTACGTGACAGCTTTCTGAAGCGGGAACTTTAGTCCCGGTTGGTGTTACCAACCGATACTAAAAATATTTTTTTAATTATTTTTTTATTTTTTTATTTCCTTTCTGATTTTCAAATATATTTTTATTTTTTATTTTCTTATTTTCTTTTTGATTTTCAAATCTTTGAATTGTTTGATAATTTAATCTCTAATCAACCCTCCTCATTGCTCTTGAATTATTTGACAATTTAATCTCTAATCACCCTTATTTCAAACCGTCTAACTTCCCGGCCGGTCACCATCCTTTCACTGCTCCAACCCCCAGCATGTTTAATTTTCTAGTTCTATCACTCATAGTTTCCAAGTCTGCATTTGTTGTTTTCTTGACATAAGTAAGTTATTAATCCTATTAACTCTTAGGTCTTGATGTAACATGATTTATTTTTTTAATTCCAAACAATTATTAAAATAAACAACAATGATTAACAAACAACAATGATTAATTTAAAACCTCCAAAAAACTTCAAAAACGGCAAAACAATCACTAAAATTCTAAAAAACCCGGAAAAACCAAAATAATAAAAAGTTCAAAATAAAATAAGAAATAATAATATTGAATTTCAACGAAATGAAAATAAGTAATAATATTATTTTATTCATTTTTGCAATTTATTCACTTAATATGGCATGATTAGTATCTTTAAATATGTAAATCGAAATTAATAAATAATATATCCATTATTATCAGAAAAACGTGAGGAATCCAAATGTGACATCATTTATTTTAAAAAAATCCATCAGACTTTTTTTCCGACATTGTATGCAAAAGTTGTAGTCGTTTTACTTTTTCATAACACTTTTTTTTAATCTTGTTTCAACTCCAGACTTTTTGTACGTTCAACATACATCATCCAAAGCCACATCATCAATTCCAACCACTTCCCACTTCATTCGCTACTTTTCACGTATTTATTAAAAAAATCAGCTAAATGACACCGAAATTGAAAAACACTACAAATTAACTCTGAAAATGTTGAAACTTGGCATGGTATCATCATTTCACCCACATACCATGTACTAAAAGTTAAGAGGGTTACGGCAAAAATTAGATGCACTTCGTGTACAAACTGGACAATCCCTTTCGAAGTATCAGAGTTTTGGACGAAAACTCATCTGTTACAAAGGCATTTCATTTTTTTAAACTTATTTAAAATCTAGAGTTTTTGTGCATTCAACATGCACCATTCAAAGCTACATCATCAATTTTCAAATATTTCCCACTTCATTCGCCATTTTTCATGCATTTTTTTTTGAGCTCAGTGACCCTGGAATTGAAAATCATTATAAATGAACTCTGAAAAGGTTGAAACTTGACATGGTATCATTATTTCACCCATATAGCATGTGCTAAAAAGTTGAGAGGGTTACGTAAAAACTAGATGCACTTCGTGTACAAACTGGACAATCCCTTTCGAAGTATCAGGGTTTTAGACGAAAAATTATCTGTTACAAAGGCATTTCATTTTCTAAACTTATTTCAACTCTAAACTATTTGTGCGCTCAACATGCACCATCTAACATGTGCCTAGGATCAAAAAGAATTAAACTAAAAACTATTTTTAAACTCAAGTTATTCCCAATTTAGGGTTTGAAGCAAATTTGAACAAATTCAAATTTAAATCATTCAACTTTGAAAAATAATTGCACAAACGCAAACTAGACAATTTTTTTAATCTAATGCAAAAAAAATCACTCAAAAACATCAAATATCCTAAAAGATATAAGCAATTTAAAACATAAACACCAAACGGAACTAAAGCCCCAACCCCTTTAGTCCCGGTTCGTGTCTCCAACCGGAACTAAAGGTCCCATCTGAACCGAGACTGATGCCCGACCGGTGCCCTAACCGCTCGAACCGGGACTAATGCTCACATTAGTCCCGGTTCGTAATGTAACCGGGACTAATGTGTAGATCGAGCTGTGACGAAATCCCTGTTTTCTACTAGTGATTGGACAGATATCACATTAATTGTATCCTTGATCATTCGGTATGTTGATTGCTTTGTTTTGGGAGCATATCATACGGAAACCAATATTCAATGAAAACTTCGTGGAAATCATATTTTAAAGTTTCGAAAAAATCTGAAAAAAATACGGGATGTTAAGAGGATGATATTCTGGTGCCACACAAAATTTCAAATTGATACACATTACGAAATGTGAGTTATGAAAAAGACAAATTTCAGCCTTGAAAAGTGACATTACTATTTGGCACTATTCAACGTTGATTTTATCTTTCCGTAGCTTACATCTTGTATTGCGTTTCAACTGATTTTGTCTTAACATCATGTATTTTTTTCAGATTTTTTTTAAACTTCAAAATATCTTTTTTTTCATGGTTTTCACCAGTTTTCATCGAATGTTGTTTTCGGTAAGATATTCTCCCGCTTTGTTATACCGACGATATAAGACATGTGTTTGTCACCCTTCCCTGATAATATTGTTTGCTCAGACCGTATCACCGAGTACTTTCAGATGATAGGCGACGAACGACGACGAACGAAGCTCGCTAACGAACTTGGTTTGTGCCCCAAACCAGCTAGACCCGACGAAATACTTCTACGCCGAGACGCTCCATACCACGGGAAGCTCTAAACGATCAGCTGACGGCCGGCAGGTTGCTAAGCTAGCTAGCTAGCCCAACGATCAGCTTGATCGCTTCTAGCCAGTACACACGTACACGCACACGGAGAAGATTGGATAGCCACGTAGGCTCGTGTCGAGCCTGCTTTTCTTTATTGCTTCTGATCTCACGCTTATTTTACAAGCCAGGGTATACATCTCTATATAGTAGTACAAAGCTAGCTATCCAATACTAATCGGTGACTAACTTTAGACTTACTCGGATACTTACATGATACCCTGAACCGGACACACGACGGGGGAAGTCGTGGTTAATTCCAACAATCATCTCCTTAAACACGATGTCATTATGATACAGCTCCGACGCCGATCCTTCTTCTCATCTTTAAAAGTTTCTGTCGGTCCAAAGCCTTAGTCCGGATATCCGCCAACTAATCATCGGTGCATTCATAGTTGACTTCTACCTTACCTTCCTCCATACAATCCTTTTTTTAATGATTTCTCGTATCAATGTGCCTCCTCCTTTCACGCCGCACTGGATTCAACGTCGAGCACCACTTGTTTCGGATCTCGATTCATGAGATCACCGTGTAGCCTTCCCAGCCACACACCTTCACACTCTGCTTCACTTGAAGTCGATGTCATCATCTTTTGCTTTCGAGATAGGCAGCTTAATATGCATCCATCAAGAAAATATGCCACGCCCGAGGTACCCTTATGGTCGTCAATAATTCCTTCCTTGTCACTACCACTATTGCCGAGTAGTTTCACCATCTTCTTCTTGCTCAGCTCAAGACGAGGTTCCATCGAAGCATTAATTGGATTGCAATCTTTCATTCCACAACTTTCAAGTACCTTCCTTGTGTATGCCTCCTCGCATGGCGTGACCCTTTCCGGCTCCTATCGTACCTCGGTCCCGAGGTAGTAAATCAAAAGGCCTTGGTCATCAATCTTGAAAAGCTCCTTCATTTGCAGCTTGAACTTTGCAATCAGCTCTTCATCTGCTCCAGTTATTGTTGGAGAACATTGCATGGAAAACAAAAAAATTCCTACGCACACGCAAGATCTATCCATGTTGGTGAGCATCTCCGAGAAGAAGAGCGGATCTACATACCCATGTAGATCACTAAGCGCGAAGCGTTAAGAAACGCGGTTGATGTAGTGAAAAGTCTTCGCGATCCAAATCGCTAGCCATCACGCGACCCAATCACGATCCGTCCCGATCTAGCGCCAAATGGGCGGCAACTTCGCGTTCAGCACACGTTCAGCTTGATGATGATCTCCGCCTTCTTGATCCAGCAAGAGGGAGCGGGGAGGTAGATGAGTTCTCCGGTAGCACGACGGCGTGACGAAGCTGGTGGTGGAACTATTCCGGCAGGGCTTCGCCTAAGCACCACCGAATCTAGAGGGAGACGATCCAGTGGGAAGAGAGGGTTGCACCGTGGCTTAGGGTTGGGTATGGCTTCCCTCTCTCCCCTCCAATATATATAGGAGGTAGGGTAGGGGCTGGTGCCCCTAGGGTTTCCCCTAGGAGTCGGCCGAACAGGAGGTGGACTCCAATCCCACTGCAAGTAAGATTCCAATCCTACTTGGACTTCCTTCCCCCACTTGGTTTTTTCCTTTCCCACACTTCTAGCCTCATGAGCCCTTAGAGGCTGGCTTGCCCAGTCCACTAAGGGCTAGTGCAACACCACTAAGGCCCATGTGGCCTCCCGGCGTGGGTGGCCCTCCCGATGGCCCGTCGGAACCTTTCCGACACCCCATGTACACTACTGGTAATACCCGAAACTTTTTTGGAGACCAAAACGGGACTTCCTATATATCAATCATTCCCTCCAGACCATTCCTAAGCTTCTCGTGATGTCCGGATTCTCATCCAGGACTCCGAACAACCTTTGGTTACCAACACATATATCTCAATACTACCGAAACATCACCAAACAAAGGGTGCAGACCCTGCAGGTTCGACAACTATGTAGACATGACCGAGACACCTCTACGGTCAATAACCAATAGCGGGACCTGGATGCCCATATTGGTTCCTAGATATTCTACGAAGATCTTTATCGGTGAACCTCTATGTCAAGTATTCAGTTAATCCCGTATGTTGTTCCCTTTGTTCTTAGCTATGTTACTTGCCCGAGATTTGATCGTCGGTATCTCTATACCTAGTTCATTCTCGTTACCAGCAAGTCTTTTTCCTCGTTCCGTAATACAAGATCCCGTGGATAACACTTTAGTCACTTTGTTTGCAAGGCTTGTTGTGATATTGTATTATCGAGTGGGACCTGAGATACCTCTCCGTCACATGGAGTAACAAATCCCAGTCTTGATCGATGCCAACCCAACAGACAATCTCGAAGATGCCTGTAGAGTACCTTTAAAGTCACCCAATTACGTTGCGACGTTTGATACACACAAGGCACTCCTCTGGTGTCACTAAGTTGCATGATCTCATGGTCTTTTCTTTCCCAGCCGGATGGGCCTTGTGTGGGACTTCCACCAGCCCACTAAGGGCTGGTATTCACACTCCCACAGCCCATGTAGCCTCTTGGGTTGAAATACCCCTCCCGATGGTCTTCCGGTACACTACCGGCACTCCCGGTACACTATTGATGAGCCCGAAACTTTTCCGGCGACCAAAATAGGACTTCCTATATATCAATCTTTACCTCCGGACCATTTCGGAGCTCCTCATGACGTCCGGGATCTAATCCGGGAATCCGAACAACCTTCGGTCACCACCATACATAACTCTATACTATCGAAACGTCATCGAAGCTTAAGTGTATAGACCCTGCGGGTTCGAGAACTATGTAGACATGAACGAGACACCTCTTCAATAACCAATAGCGGGACCTGGATGCCCATATTGGTTCCTACATATTCTACGAACATCTTTACCGGTCGAACCTCTATGTCAAGGATTCAGTTAATCCCGTATGATGTCCTCTTTGTTCTTCGGTATGTTACTTGCCCGAGATTCGACCGTCGGTATTTACATACCTAGTTCGACCTCATTACCGGCAAGTCTCTTTACTCGTTCCGTAATACAAGATCCCGTTACTAACACTTAGTCACATTGCTTGCAAGGCTTGTTGTGATGTTGTATTACCGAGTGGGCCCTGAGATACCTCTCCGTCACACGGAGTAACAAATCCCAGTCTTGATCCATGCCAACCCAACAGACACCCTCGGAGATACCTGTAGAGTAACTTTATAGTTACCTAGTTACGTTGCGACGTTTGATACACACAAGGCACTCCTCCGGTGTCAATGAGTTGCATGGTCTCATGGTCATAGGAACAGATACTTGACATGCAGAAAACAGTAGCAATAAACTGACACGATCATATGCTACGTTTGTAGTTTGGGTCTTGTCCATCACATCATTCTCCTAATGATGTGATCCCATTATCATACGACATCACATGTCAATGGCTAGGAAACCTTGACCATCTTTGATCAACGAGCTAGTTTACTAGAGGCATACTAGGGACAAAGTGTTGTCTATTTACCCACACATGTAATGTGTTTTCAATCAATACAATTATAGCATGGATAATAAACGATTATCATGAACAAGGAAATATAATAATAAACACTTTATTTATTGCCTCTAGGGCATATTTCCAATAGTCTCCCACTTGCACTAGAGTCAATAATCTAGTTCACATCACTATGTGATTTACATTGTAATGAATCGAACACCCATGCAGTTCTGGTGTTGATCATGTTTAGCCCTTCGAAGAGGTTTAGTCAACGGGTCTGCAACATTTAGAACCGTGTGCACTTTGCAAATATTTATGTTCTTCTCCTCGATGTAATCACGGATGGAGTTGAAGCGTCGCTTTATGTGTCTGGTCCTCTTGTGAAACCTTGATTCTTTGGCCAGACCAATGCCACTAGCGTTGTCACAGAACAGGTTCATTGGATTTAGTGCACTGGGCACTACTCCAAGATCTGTCATGAACTGCTTCATCTAGACATCTTCCTTCGCCGCCTCTGAGGCAGCGATGTACTTCGCTTCGCACGTAGAATCGGCTACCATGCTTTGCTTAGAACTGCACCAGCTTACCGCTCCCCCATTGAGAATAAATACGTATCCGGTTTGTGACTTAGGGTCATCCGGATCAGTGTCAAAGCTTGCATCGATGTAACCCTTTACGACGAGCTCTTCATCACCTCCATAAACGAGAAACATTTCCTTAGTCCCTTTCAGGTACTTAAGGATATTCTTGACCGCCGCCTAGTGCTCCATTCCAGGATCACTTTGAAACCTTCCGGCCATACTTATGGCAAGGCTGACATCGCGTCTTGTGCACAGCATTGCATACATGATAGAGCATATGGCTGAAGTATAGGGGATGACACTCATCTTTTCTCTATCTTCTGCAATCACTGGGCATTGAGTCTTACTCAACTTCACACCTTGTAACACAGGCAAGAACCCCTTCTTGAACTGATCCATTTTGAACTTCTTCAAAACTTTATCAAGGTATGTGCTCTGTGAAAGTGCTATTAAGCGTCTCGATCTATCTCTATAGATCTTAATGCCTAATATGAAAGCAGCTTCTCCTAGGTGCTTCATTGAAAAACTCTTGTTCAAATATTCCTTCACGCTTTCCAGCATTTCTATATTGTTTCCAATCAGCAATATGTCATCCACATATAATATTAGAAATGCTATAGAGCTCCCACTCACTTTCTTGTAAATACAAGCTTCTCCATAAAATTGTATAAACCCAAACGCTTTGATCACCTCATCAAAGCGCTTATTCCAACTCCGAGATGCTTGCACCAGCCCATAAATGGATCTCTAGAGTTTGCAAACTTTGTCAGCATTCTCTGGATCGACAAAACCTTCCTCAAGGAAACCGTTGAGGAACGCTGTTTTGACATCCATCTGCCAAATTTCATAGTCAAAATAAGCAGCTATTGCCAACATGATTCTGACAGACTTAAGCATCACTACGAGTGAGAAGGTTTCATCGTAGTCAACTACTTGAACTTGTGAAAAACCCTTTGCCACAAGTCGAGCTTTATAGACGGTGACATTACCGTCCGCGTCCACCTTCTTCTTAAAGATCCATTTGTTCTGAATGGCCTTTCTCCCTTCAGGTAATACTTCCAAAGTCCATACTTTGTTTTCATACATGGATCCCATCTCGGATTTCATGGCCTCTAGTCATTTCTCGGAATCCGGGCCCATCACCGCTCCTCCATAGCTCATAGGTTCATTGTTGTCCAACAACATGACCTCCAAGACAGGGTTGCCGTACCACTCAGGAGCAGTACGCGCCCTTGCCGACCTACGAGGTTCAAAAGTAGCTTGATCCGAAGCTTCATGATCACCATTAACTTCCTCTTCAACCATCGTAGGTTCCACAGAAACATCTTTCTGCGCTGTGCTACTTTCTGGTTGAAGTACAGGTTAAATAACCTCACCAAGCTCTATTTTCCTCCCACTCAATTCTTTCGAGAGAAACTCTTTCTCAAGAAATGTTCCGTTCTTAGCGACAAACACTTTGCCTTCGGATCTGAGATAGAAGGTATACCCGACTGTCTCTTTCAGGTATCCTATGAAGACGCATTTCTCCGTTTTGGGTTCCAGCTTTTTAGGCTGAAGCTTTTTGACATAAGCATCGCATCCCCAAACTTTAAGAAACGAGAACTTTGGCCTCTTGCCAAACCATAGTTCATATGGCATCGTCTCAACAGATTTTGATGGTGTCCTATTTAAAGTGAATGCAGCTGTCTCTAATGCATAACCCCAAAACGATAGTGGCAAATCAGCAAGAGACATCATAGAACGTACCATATCTAATAAGGTTCAATTACGACGTTCGGACACACCATTATGCTGTGGTGTTCTAGGCGGTGTCAACTGTGAAACAATTCTACATTGTCTTAAGTGACCGACAAACTCATAACTCAGATATTCACCTCCTCGATCATATCGCAGGAATTTAATCTTCTTGTTACGATGATTCTCAACTTCACTCTGAAATTGCTTGAACTTTTCAAAAGTTTCAGACTTGTGTTTCATTAAGTAAATATACCCATATCTACTTAAGTCATCAGTGAAGGTGAGAAAATAACGATATCCACCACGCGTTGTAACATTCATTGGACCACACACATCAGTATGTATGATTTCCAATAAGTCACTTGCCCGTTCCATTGTTCCAGAGAACGACATTTTAGTCATCTTGACCATGAGGCATGGTTCACATGTGTCAAGTGATTCAAAATCAAGTGACTCCAAAAGTCCATCAGCATGGAGCTTCCTCATGCGTTTTACACTAATATGACCTAAACGGCAGTGCCACAAGAAAGTGGTACTATCATTATCAACTCTACATCTTTTGACATCAATGTTATGAACATGTGTGTCATCACTATCAAGATTCAATATGAATAAACCCCTCACATTGGGTGCATGACCATAAAAGATATTACTCATATAAATAGAACAACCTTTATTCTCTGATTTAAATGAGTAACCTTCTCGCAATAAACAAGATCCAGATATAATGTTCATGCTTAACGTAGGCACTAAATAAAAATTATTGAGGTTCATCACTAATCCCGATGGTAATCGAAGAGAGAGCGTGCCGACGGCGATCACATCAACCATGGAACCATTTCCCACGCGCATCGTCACTTCATCCTTTGCGAGCCTTCTTCAATTCCTTAGTTCCTGTTTTGAGTTGCAAATGTGAGAAACCGAACCGGTATCAAATACCCAGGCACTACAACAAGAGCTAGTAAGGTACACATCAATAACATGTATATCATATATACCTTGTTTGTCATTGGCCGCCTTCTTGTTGGCCAGGTACTTGGGGCAGTTCCGCTTCCAGTGACGAGTTCCCTTGCAGTGAAAGCACTCAGTTTCTGGCTTGGGTCCATGCTTGGGCTTCTTTATAGGAGTAGCAACTGCTTTGCCATCCTTCTTGGTTTTACCCTTCCTTCCCTTGCCCTTGCCATTCTTCTTGAAACTAGTGGTTTTATTGACCATCAACACTTGATGTTCTTTTTGGATTTCAGACTCAACGACTTTTAGCATCGCAAACAGCTCGGCGACTGACTTGTTCATCCCGTGCATGTTATAGTTCATCACAAAGCTCTTGTAACTAGGTGGCAGTGATTGAAGAACTATGTCAGTGATCGCCTCTGGCGGAAGGGCAATACCCAACACCGCTAGACGAGTCGAATACCTAGACATTCTGAGTATATGTTCACTGATAGCCCCGCTCTCCTCCATTTTGCAAGCATATAACTTATCGGAGGTCTCATACCTGTTGATCCGGGCATTCTTCTGAAAGATAAACTTCAACTCCTGGAACATCTCATATGATCCATGACGTTCAAAATGTCTTTGAAGTCCCGGTTCTAAGCCATACAATATTGCACACTAAACTATTGAGTAATCTCCAGAACGTGCCTCCCAAGCGTTCTTAACGTCTTCGGTGACATGTCTTCTGGTTGGTCACCAAACGGTGCATCAAGGACATATGATTTCTAGGAAGCCATGAGGATAATCCTCAGATTACGGGCCTAGTCAACAAAGTTACTTCCATCATCTTTAAACTTAGCTTTCTCTAGGAACGCATTAAAATTCAGGGGTGCTACTGCGCGAGCCATTGATCTACAACATAAATATGCAAAGCTTACTTAGACTATTGTTAAAGATAATGAGTTTAGTTAATCAAATTCCTAAAGCTCCCACTCAAATTGACATTCCTCGGGTCATCTGAGTGTCACATGATCCAAATTCACCAACTCAAGTCCGATCATCACGTGAGTTGAGGTGGTTTCAATGGTGAACATCATCATGTTGATCATATCTACTATATGACTCATGTTTGACCTTTCGGTCTCTTGTGTTTCAAGGCCATGTCTGTAGATGATAGGCTCGTCAAGTTTAACCCAAGTGTTCTGCATGTGCAACACTGGCTTGCACCCGTTGTATGTGAACGTAGAGTCTATCACACCCGATCATCACGTGGTGTCTCGACACGACGAACTTTCACAACGGTGCACACTTGGGGAGAACACAATTCATCTTGAAATTTAAGTGAGGGGTCACCTTACAATGCTACCATCGTCCTAAGCAAAACAAGGTGTATAAAAGGATTAACATCACATGCAAATCATAAGTGACATGATATGGCCATGAACTTGTGCTTTTGATCTCCATCTTGAAAGCACCGGCATGATCTCCATCGTCACCGGCACGACACCATGATCTCCATCATCTTGATCTCCATCAACGTGTCGCCATCGGGGTTGTCGCGCCCATCATGCTTCTACTACCATTGCTACCTTTTAGCAATAAAGTAAAGCATTACATAGCGCTTAATGATTGACACGCAGGTCATACAATAATTAAAGACAACCCTATGGCTCCTGAAGGTTGTCGTACTCATCGACATGCAAGTCGTGATATTCTATACAACACATGATCATCTCATAAATCACATATATCACATCATGTAATTGGCCATATCACATCACAACATACCCTGCAAAAACAAGTTAGACATCCTCTAATTGTTGTTGCATGTTTTACGTGGCTGCTACGGGTATCTAGCAAGAACAATTCTCACCTATGCATAAACCACAACGGTGATACATTAGTTGCTTTTCAACGTTCTCAAGGACCTCCTTTGTCGAATCCTATCGAACTAAAGTAGGAGAAACTGGCACCCGCCAGCCATCTATGCAACAAGTTGCAGTTGAGGGAACCGGTCTCTCGTAAGCATACGAGTAATGTTGGTCCGGGCCGTTTCATCCCACAATACCGCTGAACCAAAACACAACCAAGGAGGGAAGCAATCTAAGCATCAATGTCCACAAACTCTTTGTGTTCTACTCGAGATCTCATCTACACATAGACCTAGCTCATGATGCCACTGTTGGGGAACGTTGCATGGGAAACAAAAAATTTCCTATGCACACGTAAGATCTATCCATGGTGATGAGCGGTTGGTGTATTCGAACGTCTTCGCGATCCAAATCACCGAGCGTCCCGCGATCCAATCACGATCCGTCCCGATCAAGCACCGAACGGACGGCACCTCCGCGTTCAGCACACGTATAGCATGATGACAATCTCCGCCTTCTTGTTCCATCAAGAGGGAGCAGAAAGGTAGATGAGTTCTCCGGCAGCGTGACGGCGCTGCGGCAATGGTGGTGAAGCAATTCCGGCACGGCTTCGCCTAAGCACTGCAGAAAACCGATCTAGAGGAGAAACTATGCACTAGATGAACGGGTAACACATGGCTGAAAATCAAGTGCCAAAACCCCTAAAACCTCTAGTATATATAAGAGAAAGAGAGGAGGAGACTTGGCCCTCAAGGGACCAGCCCTTGCTTCGGCCGAACCAAGGAGGAGAGGAGGATTCCTCCTCCAATCCTAGTAGGACTAGGACTCCTTCCTTTTTTGCCTTTTTGCCTTTTTTCCACCTTTTCTCTTTGGGCTTTTCTTTCCCAGCCGCATGGGCCTTGAGTGTGACTTCCACCAGCCCACTAAGGGCTGGTATTCACTCTCCCACAGCCCATGTAGCCTTTTGGGTCGAAATACCCCTCCCGATGGTCTCCCGGTACACTACCAGCACTCCCGGTACACTACCGATGAGCCCAAAACTTTTTCGGTGACCAAAATAGGACTTCCTATATATCAATCTTTACCCCCGGACTATTCTAGAACTCCTCGTGACGTCCGGGATCTCATACGGGACTCCAAACAACCTTCGGTCACCACCATACATAACTATATACTACCGAAACGTCATCGAACCTTAAGTGTGCAAACCCTGCGGGTTCGAGAACTATGTAGACATGACCGAGACACCTCTATGGTCAATAAACAATAGTGGGACCTGGATGCCCATATTGGTTCCTACATATTCTATGAAGATCTATATCGGTCGAACCTCTATGTCAAGGATTCAGTTAATCCCGTATGATGTCCTCTTTGTTCTTCGGTATGTTACTTGCCCGAGATTCGACCGTCGGTATTTACATACCTAGTTCAACCTCATTACCGGCAAGTCTCTTTACTCGTTTCGTAATACAAGATCCCGTGACTAACACTTAGTCACATTGCTTGCAAGGCTTGTTGTGATGTTGTATTACCGAGTGGGCCTTGAGATACCTCTCCGTCACATGGAGTAAGAAATCCCAGTCTTGCTCCATGCCAACCCAACAGACACCCTCGAAGATTCCTGTAGAGTATCTTTATAGTCACCCAGTTACGTTGCGACGTTTGAGACATACAAGGCACTTCTCCGGTGTGAGTGTGTTGCATGATCTCATGGTCATAGGAACAAATACTTGACATGCAGAAAACAGTAGCAATAAACTGACACGATCATATGCTACGTTTGTAGTTTGGGTCTTGTCCATCACATCATTCTCCTAATTATGTGATCCCGTTATCAAATGACATCACATGTCAATGGTTAGGAAACCTTGACCATCTTTGATCAACGAGCTAGTTCACTAGAGGCATACTAGGGACAAAGTGTTGTCTATTTACCCACACATGTAATGTGTTTCCAATCAATACAATTATAGCATGGATAATAAATGATTATCATGAACAAGGAAATATAATAATAAACACTTTATTTATTGCCTCTAGGGCATATTTCCAACAGTTTGATCAACGATCTATTCTACTAGAGGCATACTAGGGACACAGTGTTGTCTATGTATCCACACATGCATTTGAGTTTCCAATCAATACAAGTATAACATGGATAATAAACGATTATCATGAACAAGGAAATATAATAGTAACCACTTTATTATTGCCTCTAGGGCATATTTCCAACGATTATCAATAGGTCGTTGACATAGATGCCAACTAGTAGATGATCCTTTCCTTCACCTCTCTTGTACATTGCATGATCTAGTGGGGCTTTCTCAAATCCAAGGGAAATCAACATTTCTTCAAGTTTGATGTTCCACGCCCGAAGGGCTTGTCGTCGCCCATACAAGATTTTTGTAGCTTCAGTACCTTGTGTTATTCTCCCTCCTTGATGAAGCTCGGTGGCTGATTCACACATACATCTCCTTCTATCTCACCATCCAAAACCGTGGATTTTACATCCATGTGATGTATGTTTCATGATTCTTGAGCCGCGAGAGCGATGACTAATCTCACCGATTCCATCTTTGCAACGGGAACAGACACTTGTTCAAAATCCACACCTTCCTTTTGTATGTACTCTTTGACTACTTGCTTCACCTCAAGCTTCACATAATTTCCTTCGACATCTTGCTTGATCTTAGATTCCCACTTGAGCTCCATGGCTTTATGTTAGTAGGGAAGATCGACGGGCTCCCATGCATTGTTGTCATTGATCGATCCCATTATCTCCTCCATAGCGTGACGCCAACACTCCTTCGTATTCACGTCCTCAAAATCTACCGGATCCTCGGCGTTTGATAGAACCCATCACCCACTCCCTTTGATCTTTACCGGGTCAATCGTTCGAAAAGTGTCCTCTGGATATGGGTGTAACACCGGTTGTAGTTTTATGAATATAGGTGGTGGTGCCTTTCCTCCATTATTGTCGGAGGCGACATTGCTCGCGCGGCTCCTTGTACCTTCAAGGGCGACGCTTTGCCATTTGCTTCGCTCGCTGCTTCTGGCGAAGCTTCGGTTGCAGGTAGACATGTCCTTTCTTCCTTCATGGGCACGGGTGTTATGTTGCCGTTCCCATCTCCACACGTGGACTCGGTCCCTCCTGGACATCCACTGCATGAGCCACCATGCAAGAGCAACTTGCCACGTCCAGTTGGGCTTCCCAATTAGTAAATCTGTATGCGGCCCTTTCTCACCACATGAGACATACAGGCTTCCTGCCGCTGGCTTATGTGGGCTTCCACTTGCTCCTGCACCACCGCACGCAACTGCCTTGCAACCTCTAGCTGCAGCGCTCACTGATGGGTCCGAGGCATCTTAACTCCATGCGAGACCTCCTGCTCGAGTTACTGCGGCCAGTTTTTTCGGCCTACTCAGCATTTCACCATGTTCGCCTGTTACTGGGCAGCGTGGCACGACTGCTGGGCGCGTGTCCATTTTTCTATTAGCATAATTTGATTCATGGTCTTCAGGCACCACGTACGTCAAAACGACGTTCGTGTCCGTAGCACTGACACAAATTTCAGAATTATGACTCGTGTCAGTAGTTTTGACATGAGTTTTGGAATCAATCCTCATGTTTGTAACAAGGCCGCTTCTCCATGATCGAGCGCACGCGATGAGCGCTTCCTTCGCTCTAGCAAAGTTGGCACATACACCTGTAGCACTAATGTAAGTTTCGGAATCACACCCCCCTTCCCCCCCCCCCCCCCCGCCCGCCGCATCCGTAGCATCGACGCGAGTTTTTGAACCATGATCTTGAGAGAAAACTTTTTATTCATGGAGCGCGACAATGTCCTTAGCCGACAGTTGAAGAACTGGATCTTCCTCGGCCAAGAGTTCACACATCAACATCATATGACCTTCATCTCCTAGCTGGGCCAAGAGCGCCTTCTCCTTCGGGGGATTCCTGCACTTCGACTTGAAGTGCCCCATCATGCCACAATTGTGACACTTGGTCTTGCGCTTGTCGAACTTCTTCTTCCTCTTCGGAGCGCCATCACTAGCGTTCTTCTGACTTTGTTCGTTTGGCGCATGATCTTGGCGAGTGTAACTGCTAGAGCCCTCACCTTCTCTCCTTGAGTCCAGCGCCTGCCATTGAGCCCGTGTGAGCATGACAAGATCATCGTTTCTCCCGTCCCCAAGACTGTACCGCATGTTGGAAGTATGTCCTAGAGGCAATAATAAATTGGTTATTATCATATTTCCTTGTTCATGATAATCGTTTATTATCCATGCTAGAATTGTATTGATTGGAAACTCAGATACATGTCTCGATACATAGACAACACCATGTCCCTAGTATGCCTCTAATAGACTAGCTCATTGATCAAAGATGGCTATGGTTTTCTAGTCATGGACATGAGATCTCATTTGATAACGAGATCACGTCATTAGTAGAATGATGTGATGGACAAGACTCAAACTATAAACGTAGCATATGATTGTGTTAGTTTATTGCTATAGTTTCCTACATGTCAAGTATATGTTTCTATGACCATGAGATCTTGCAACTCACTGACACCGGAGGAGTGCCTTGTGTGTATCAAACGTCGCAACGTAACTGGATGACTATAAAGGTGCTCTACAGGTATCTCCGAGGGTGTTTATTGGGTTGGCATGGATCAAGACTGGGATTTGTTACTCCGTGTGAAGGAGAGGTATCTCAAGGCCCACTCGGTAATACAACATCACAATAAGCCTTGCAAGCAATGTGACTAAGTGTTAGCCACGGGATCTTATATTACGAAACGAGTAGAGAGACTTGCCGATAACGAGGTTGAACTAGGTATGGAGATATCGACGATCGAATCTCGGGCCAGTAACATACCGAATAACAAAGGGAACATCATACGGGATTAACTGAATCCTTCACATAGAGGTTCGACCGATAAAGATCTTCGTACAATATGTAGGAATCAATATGGGCATCCAGGTCCTGCTATTGGTTATTGTCCATAGAGGTGTCTCGGTCATGTCTACATAGTTCTCGAACCCGCAGGGTCTGCACATTTAAGGTTTGGTGATGTTTCGGTAGTATAGAATGATGCATGGTAGTGACCGAAGGTTGTTCGGTGTCCCGGATGAGATCCCGGACGTCACGAGGAGCTCCGGAATGGTACGGAGGTAAAGATTGATATATAGGAAGTCCTATTTTGGTCATCGGAAATGTTCCGGACTCATCGGTAGTGTACCGGGAGTGCCGGAAGGGTACCGAGGGACTATTTTGACCCAAGAGGCTACATGGGCTGTGGGAGAAGTAGCCCTTTGTGGGCTGGCCGAAGTCCCACAGAAGGCCCATGCGGCTGGGAAGAAAGTCCAAAGTAGAAAAGGTGGAAAAAGACAAAAAGATGGAAATAAGGAAGGAGTCCTAATCCTACTAGGAGTGGAGAAGGAGGACTCCTCCTCTCCACTTCGGCCGAAGCCACCAAGGGCTGGCCCTTGTGCCAAGTCTTCTCCTTCCTCTCCTCCTATATATACTAGTTTTGAGGACAGACCTAACCCTAATTGCCATGTGCTGCCCTCTTCTTCCTCTAGATCGGTTTCTCCTCTAGATCAGTTTTCAGCGGTGCTTAGGCGAAGCCCTGCTGGAATTACTCCATCACCATCACCGCAACGCCGTCGCGCTGCCGGAGAACTCGTCTACCGCTCTGTTCTCTCTTGCTGGATCAAGAAGGCGGAGATCGTCATCGAGCTGTACGTGTGCTGAACGCGGAGGTGTCGTCCGTTCGGCACTAGATCGGAAGGACCACAATGGGATCGCGGGACGGCTCGTGATGAGATCGCGGGATGGATCGTGATTGGATCGTGAAGACGTTCGACTACATCAACCGCGTTTCTTAACGCTTCTGTTTAGCGATCTACAAGGGTATGTAGATTCACTCTCCCTCTCGTAGATGCTCATCACCATGGATAAATCTTGCGTGTGCGTACGGAATTTTTTGTTTCCCGTGCAACGTTCCCCAACACCGCATACACTTGTCGTGAGCCTTGAAGCGTCCGACTAGATCATCAATGAAGAGGGTCTCGAGATTGACACACTGCTCGATCGCCCTAACAATTTGCAGGTACCGGGGAGGAGCCACGCGCAAGAACCGACGGACAACCGAGGCCTCCGTGAGGTTTTCTTCAAGTGCGCGAATCCGATTGACGAGAGTAGCCACCCGTGAAGCGAACGCGTCCACGGACTCATCGTCGCCCATGACCAAAGTCTCATAGTTCCTTAAGAGAGTTTGGAGATTAGCTTGCTTGACGTGGGTGTGTTCCTCGAACATGAGCGCCAAGGTATCTCACGCCTCTTTCGCCGTTTTTTTGGAGATTGGCTTGCCGACGCCGCGTGTTGATCCTTCCGATGCTTGGCTCCCTCCTTCTACAAAGCGTCACCTCCTGGATCGACTGCGTCCAAGAACTTGTTGGCGCGGAGACCACAGTCCATCAGGGCCTTCCAGACCTCGAAGTTCTCGCGATCAAATCGTGGGTACGACGAACTCGTCAGTGCAGCAAATACTTCAGCCGCACTGGAGTACGCCGTCAGCTGCTTGGCCTTGTCGTCCTTTGACATGATCTTTCCTTACTAGAAGACCAACCTCGCTCTAGATACCAATTGTTGGCCCAGATCATGTCACCGAGTACTTTCCGACGACAGACGTCGACCACCGACAACAACGAACGAAACTCGCTGACGAACTTGGTTTCTGCCCCAAGTCGGCTAGACCCAACGAAATACTTGTACGCCGAGACGCACCGTACCACGGGAAGCTCTAAATGATCAGCTGATGGCCCGCACGTTACTAAGCTAGCTAGCTAGCCCGACGACCAGCTTTGATCGATTCTAGCAAATACACACGTACGCACACGGAGAACATTGGATAGCCACACAGGCTCGTCGAGCCTGCTATTCTTTATTGTTTGTGATCTCACGGTTATTTTACAAGCCAGAGTATAAATGTATGTATAGTAGTACAAAGCTATCTATCTATCTATCTATCTATCTATCTATATCTATCTATACCTATACTAATTAGATACTCCCAAGAAATTACCACGTTAATTAAAATTTACGAGCCGTTTATTTTGATGGGACCGAGTTATTACGATGTAGATCTGTCGATTATAGATTATGAGACATTTATTTTGGTGGGACCATATTATTAGGATGTAGACCTTTTGATGACTCCTTAATAGTTCCCACGTTGAGAAAATAGCCTAGGAATTATGGGCCGTCAGGTGAAGCAGATATGGAGATAGTTCGTCAATAAAAAAAAATCGTTATAAAATATAACCGGATCGGAAGATCAGAAGATGCATTTTGCCTTTTGCCAAATCTGTCACGACTCTCCTTTCTCTCGATCAGCCAAAACAAAAACAAAAATGACAGGCAGCGATGACCCTGACTAGATATCTCCCGACTCTCTCCTTCCTCTAGGTCAGCAAAAGAAAATAAATTATATCAATGGACATGCCAAGTGCATCAGTTTCATGTAATTAATCGCATACAAGTTTAGTTTGTTTTGTTTGGTTGATGCAGGTGTTCGCAAGGCATATACGAACTGATGCATGATCATGAACATAGGATCCAGAGACGACGGTGCATTTAATACGGCAGGAAAAAATGCATGTCACGAATCCTCCTCAGATTGATTCTGCAGTAATGCGGAGATGCCTGCTCTTCTTCCCATAGACGTTAGCCTCTCCACTATGTGCTGATTTTATATGGGGAAAAAGCAAGGATGGGAAGCACACAGGTTAAAAAATTCATCGTCTGCCTCCAGCAGTTCTACAACATTGGAAGATGAATTTAAACACGGTACCATCGGCTATGCCATCTGCTATGATGTACTGATCTCCACATGTTTTCTATTAGAGGTAAAAACGATGCATTGCCACTTCAAGTGTTCATATAAATTTGTAGCTAGCTGGACGTGTTGTTTTATCTATCTACCTAGGGTTTTATTTCAAACTCTTCTTTCCGTATCTTCTTTTCTGAATCACTTTTATGATTTTGTAAGATCTGTGCGGGAACGTTTTCTATTACCTAGAGTCTCTGCTGCTTGGTGAAGTTATGGTGGCAGCAGAAATCAGTGAAGGGACCACCAGTGTCTTTGACTCGAAGGCTAGAGAAGATGTGGATTCATGCCAAAAGTTGCAACGGAACTTGGAGTATGATGGAACGAAGGACTGGCTGCTGCCATAGTATACATAATGTAAGTCGTTCTTAGGATGCATGTAGTTTCTACTGTTATATTCATCCACCGATCGGTAATACATTCAAGTGCTCCGTAAAACTTGCACAACTGTGTGTCCAACATGTTTTCATTATTTTTTTTTACTTTCAGGAATTGCGTCAACTCCAACATCAGAGATTGAAAAAGGAGTGCAGATTGGCACAGATGGAGGAAGCTGGAAATAGTCCGCTGCCACCACCCAACTACCACAGCCTAGAATAGATACTTGCGAGTACTGAGCACGTGAGAAAAACTGGAGGCTATTAAATATAGTACAAACACCAGCCATAGTTTCGGAGTACATATATTGAATCGATAGGTATAAGTTCTTAATATATATTTGACCAGAGCTATAATATGGACAAGTAGTTCTTTGTAATAGGCAATGATTATTGGAGATGTTGTATTCTGATGTACAAATACACACAAACTCATAGTTATTTATATATCGATTAAATGGGAGAATTATATTGAAACTTCTTTGCATATAAGACATGCCTCAGTATTTGTTTACTGAATCTTCTTTGCACTTAGGACATTTGTGCCCATTAGTTTCAACTATTTGACTGGATTATTTAAAATGGAACGAGCGCCCAAATAAAATTAACTGGGACGAATGGAGATTTCAGAGGTGTGGTGATTTTGAGGTGCTGTCCTTTTTACAATCCATTACGTATTGGGTGCATGTTCAAATAAGACTTATGAAATATTCTCTTATAGACAAACACAGCATAATGACTATGATTCCTGTCTCTGTGCCAAGGTACAGTGGAATCAATATACTGCAAATCTAAGCATGTTCACTATTGCTGTAATTCCATCATCATAAATACTTAAATGAAGGAGGAACCAGTGTGTTTCCTTCTATATATCAACAATGCTAGACTCTATATATGTACATATTATGCCGACAGGTGCACGCTAAGAGTACATGTTGTATTTGCAGTAGTTATACTTTCAAATTCGAAACAGAAACTTAGGAAATAGTGATACATCTCAAATGTATGCAAAATATAAAAATATGGATTTAATTAAGGCTATAAAGTGCAGAATTGACGAAGCCAAAGGATATGCACAGGTGCGCAATCTTTGAGTCATGACTACACGACTTTTTCCTAGAAGCATGAAGATATAGTTTCCACTATATCGGTCGCAGAATAGGATTTCGTCTTTTTACAGGAAAAATGAAAGAAAGAAAAAGAAGCTAATATAAAAATATCGTTAGTTAACAATCATTAGTTGCATGTGCATAATACCTCTTCTCTTTTTCTGTTCTTGATGTTATAAGGCTCTATCATAATCTATTTGAATGAATTGCATAATTACTCTAGAGAGTGGTTGGAAATGGTGTGTGGAATGAAAGAACAATAAGCAAAAAATATTTTCAATGTTGTAGATGCAACGTGATGAAATAATTTAGTACTTACCTAGAGAAGAATTATGAGTATATCCTTCTTTCTATATTATAATTATTTGATGGTTTACCTTTTAATTATGTTGATAACACGTGGATATTGAAGCTATGTGATCATTAGAAAAGATATATATTTTTGACTTCTGATTTCCTCAAATGAATTAATAAAATATAATCTCAAATAATGCATCTCATATTTTAGATATCTTCACATTTTATAATATAGGCCAAGGCTAAATAGTAGCTTACACAGCTAGCCCGTGCGAATGCACGGGTTGGCGACTAGTGTAATACTAGTCGGTGACTAACTCTAGACCTACTCGGATACCTATATGTACCCTGAACCGGACACACACCAGCCGACGGGGGAATTCGTGGTTAATTCCAACAAATATAGCCTATGCATCTAAAAATATAGAAGAAATAAGATTAACACTTCAATGCTGGAAACTGCAAAACTATTTTTCTCTAAACCATCGACTAGGTCTTGTGATGAAAACTTTCCACACATCATGGGTAAGCACTTTGAAATATTTACTTAGCAAATGTAGCATTGGGTAAAAACAGAAGTATGTCTATACTATCATGGTCCTTGTTACCATATCTCTGTTGGCTCAACAAGCTGATTTCCTGAAGCCAGTTACATCAATATCCTTATGCACTCGTACTTGAGCAGTGGTCCAATCTAGAGTTGGAATTATTAGATGTGCATCACTCGCAGAGACATTGGAACTCTCTGCTTTGAAAACAGAAATGTGATGAACCCAAAATATGCCTGTGTGGTGAATCTTTTTGGGAAAGATACTTTTAGAGTTTGTTGGGGTCTACTATTCCAATGTGTACAACATGAACAAGGCTACTTATGAGTAGCTGGTCAGTGAGTGGCACTACTACAAGACATCCAAATTCTAGTAGAAACAGAATTAGAATCCTGCTACTGAGCAGTACAATAATTTTATACCCAGCTAGCTCATATATTCCCGGTGGCTCTTAATCCTAAATTTACAAGTGAAATGTTGAGGAGTGATTGTTTTTCTCTTAATGTCTCCAGTTCCCTCACGACTACATATGAGGAATGCACCTATATGTGATGTAGCATAGTCGTGGTGGTAAAAACAGAGAAAAGTTGAGCAACAAAGATAGCTATAGGCATATAACAAACATGGAGTGGTATATGTAGATGGAAAACATTGTTTGTAGTTAAACAAATGTTGGCCGAGTATTTATTTGCCATCGTGATGAATGTACGATCTATAGGCGGCCTGACTTGAGGTACAATAGTAGCTGAAGCAACACACCTCAGCGTGTCTACTTTGTATGGAGACAAATTTTTACCCAAGAAACCAAAGAGAAAACTGGTTTCATAGTATACCAGCTCGACTTTAATTAAATTCTATTGGAGTGAAAAGTCAAAATTCAATGGGTGTATTCTGCTCCCCTGGTTAGATCAGGGGTTATAAATTTATTTATTTTGCATCTCCTTCCCATATAGTTTGTAAATGCTCTCTGGTTCTCTCTTTAGAAGTTCATATGAATTCTCTCAGGCTCGCCGTAGACCCATAATTCTAAATAATGAAAAGATATTTTCTTTGACCTAAGAATCACTCACTATTGATCAAGGAAATCTAAGTTAATTATGGTTGATGTGCTCCCTGATCTAAGTTCAACTAAGCTAAAATCTGTGGCGTTCGCGTGTGCCCGTGACTTATCAATGCAATTAACCCCAACGTATGGCTGTGATCATTTGGAATTCCGCCTAAAGCATGCAGTTTTTCAGCTTCTGAGTTCGGACGGGGGTGCTTGTGTTTAGAGCCTACGACCCTGACGATTACAAATTTAGAAAATGTTAATGAATCTAAAAAATGATTGCGGATTTAGAAAATTAACAAGAATTTACAAAAAATATTCGAGAATTCAAAAATCATGGATATCTAGTATACTATGATATATTGTGGGACTAACTTTAAATGTGGGCTTTCCGATCTGCACATCCAATGACCAGGATGCGGTAAATCCCTACAACATGAGCCATCGTTCTTGGTATCCAATGGCTGAAAAGGTGTTCCCCTTTCTTCATCCTGCTCCGCAGCCTTGCCTCCCCATGCCCTCACCGATATTTCTTCCTGCGTCACATTGTTGTCACTCCAAGCCTCGCCTGTGCTAACCCCGGTCGGAACATATTAACTATCAAGACACATATACTTTGCTGCTACCTCAGGCTCCACGGATTCGATGGTGTCTCTGTTTCCCAAGTTTACTTCCTCTTTGTGATCGCACCAGCAAGAAGTTCATACTGCCCCAGCCGCCCATTTCCACACACGTGCGCACCGCCCACGTTCTAAGGGGTCTGAGCAGGAGAACGGGAGACCGAGAAACAGCGAGGACAAAGATACAAGAGAGCGCGAATATGGACAAAAGTGGCAAAATACTTAGTTTATTTAGGACATACAGTACATGGCTTATACTTTTCTGTGGTCGGAAGCGGCCTCACTTTTGCGGTTCGAATGTGATATTTTACATGTTATATTTTTCTATATTTTACATATTTGAACAAACTTTACAACGTTTGACTTTTATCCCTCCAAAGGAGGGACACAACACACGCTCTTTATAATTGTTCCCATGCCAGACAACTATGGAGCTCTATGAGGAGTATATAGCACCTACCTGCGGACATGGATTTACAGTTTACCTCTACCTGTTTGTTGAGAGATGTATGGAGTCTGCGCCGAAAACTATGGTCGACTACATCATCTTGACTGCTTGGCGAGCATGGTTCGCCTGCAATGAGGTTATACATGCTAAACCTCTGCTTACGATTGAACGCTCCAAGAGATTCCTCTCTGGTTATGTTAAAATACTGAGGAACCTAAAGGAATCATCAACTGAGGAAATTTTAAAAGGAAAGCAACCCGTTCTGATCAGTATGGCGTCTGATCCTCGCATGGCACAACTGAAGAAACCACCTGATAAAGTTTCGGCCAAACCTCCAGCTGGGTGTGTGAAACTGAATTGTGATGGTTCTGTTAAGGCAGAGGATGGCTCGGCCGGAGCTGGAATGGCGCTTAGAGATGAAAATGGGATCATCATTTTCTCCCCGTGTCGTCAACTGTTGACTGTTCAGATCCTTTTAGGGCGGGGCTAGAGGGAAGAACTGTTGTTTGGTTCAGTTCCAGACCTCCGGACTTGTCTCAGGTCTATGACCAGGACCTCCTTGTAAACCCTGAGAGTAAAATGGAGTACCAGTTAAATCTCGTTTTAAAGGGTATTATAGACTTTCTCAGAGATTAAAAGGGTACTTTTGTTTAACCTAATGGTCGGGGAATCATGGAAGTTGCCGCCGCCGCGATGAACGATTTGCCGTAGTGCTTATGTACGCGGGAAGTATCATCAATCAACGAGTAGAAAAATCCAGCCCTTCATGCATTAGCACATGCATATTGAATCAACTAATCGTTGGATAGTAGATGGAGATTAGTTTAGCAATGGATTTCCATTCGATGCAGCACGTGCAGGGCATAAGTTGAACGTTTGGAAAATAAAGGATCAATCAAGCAGCATTCCAAATCGGCTGAGGTACGCCTCGTCGAGCGGCCGTTGTCCTAGTTAAGTGTCGGCAGAGCCGCCGTGTACTTCTTATCATGCCCGACATTTCTGGATTAGATTTAGGATCGAAAAAGATAATGCCCACACATGTGGGCGTTTTGCGTGGATCATCGTCTATGCGTGTTTGCACGAATCTTGTCACCTTTGTGTAGATTTTTTGTGCCACGTAGGATGGGGCTGGTGTGTGGGCGTTTTGCAACTCGCCCACACGCCCGTTTCACGCATGCACAGCTCGCGGCTATCAACCCGGTATGTGGTGGAACTGGCATCGCGCCCACGGCCCACACACTCGCACGTCTGTCAGTTGCCATGTTTTTTCAGTGTTACATGGCAACTGAGTGAAACTGCCGTCGCACGCCCACACGCCTGTTAGTTGACATGTATTTTCCAGTGTTACATGGCAATTGGGCGGAACTGCCGGTGCGCGCCTACATGTCTGTCAGTTGCCATGTCTTTCTAGTGTTACATGGCAATGCAGTTGTTCAGACATGACGACTGCAGTTGAGGAACCATGACAACTGTAGTTGTCCAGACATGACAACTGCAGTAAAAAAAACAGTTGACACCGGGGAATGGGAGCACGCGGGGGCACGGGGGATCGCGAGGTATGAGGCCGAACATACGAGACACAAGACAGGAGGCCAGACATGTGGACGTTAGGTGTTTTGCCCACACGTAGGTGTGCGAGCTGTTTCTCTCACACACCACACAGAACGTGTGACAAGACTCCCTTATGTCCACACGTATGGACAATATGAGGACCCTTTATGATTTACTACCCAAAAGTTTCAACGATGCTACTCCTAGATAGTTAAGTTTGAGTACTATTTTTGTTTATTCGAAAGAAAAAAGTTGGAGTACTTGTTAATTTTATCCACTAGATTAGAAAGAATGGACGGTCCATACTAGTTTCAGGGTACCGTAAAAGAACTAAAAAATAGAAGTACATCATTTTTGTGTAGGAGTTGAAAATTTTGGGTGCGTACGATGTGTAGGTGTGTACTCAGAAATGGTAGATAATAAATTGATTCTCTAGTAATTACGGGCGCATTAATGGTATGATGACAAGATGATAACCAAGGAGTCAGCTTGGTAAGCTAGCAATAAAAATTGCAATCAATGATGACGAGAGGATAAATGGGAATTCATTAAGTCCCCCCTAATTCCTGCGATAACCCCTGTATATATATACGCTCACCGTCATGCCGAATACTGGCATCCATTGACTAGAAAAACAACACTAACTGCCCATAAGAACAGGAATTGCAAGACCCCATTCACCATGGCACGTTCAAGGAACAACACACATTTTGTGTTCTTGGTTGTAGCTCTTCTGGTCATGTCCACCGCCTTCCTGCCCTGTAATGCAGAAGGTAAGAACATACATTTCGGCTATACATATTTTTTGTGAAACAAGGAAAACCTTTGCTTTTTATATTGATATATAGTAGGAAGAAATGACAGCCAGGCTGAAGCCGAAAACAGAAAAAAAGAAGTCTATGCATCGTTCTTCCTCTTCTTTATAGATCTGTTCTTTCTTTGCCGTGGAACCAAACTGACCGTTGATCTCTTTTCGTGCCGCTGTGCAGACCCACGCAACTGGTGCGTGCCGGAGGGAGTTTGCCAGGACCCGGTTACGCCAGAAAACACACAAACGTGCAAAAACATCTGCAAAAGTTTTGGCTACAACCAGGAACAAGCCTACTGCGATCCCGATCCCACTCCGAGGTGCTGCTGCATTTATTAACCTCCGAATGGCAGCTGATGGATGACAAAGCTAGCAAATGAAATTTTATGTGTTCATCGGTTCATCTCGTCTCATGTAAAATTGGAACAGGCCATGGTCCAGGACTGTCCGTCAATAAAGATTAGAAGTTTCTTAGCGTGTTTGCTGAATTAACATCTGGTCAAACGAGGGGAAGAAATGTCTTAACTAAAGACGTGGAATTTACACTTTGTTCAAGAGGAAGAAATGCACAAAAATATGAAGGCAACGAACACCCCTTCACGTCACAGCCCAACGAGATAGCCAGTACGCAGTCGGGGCACAGTAAAAGGACAAAAATGGATGATATAAATGCTCATTTGTTGATCGTCACCTCACAAAACTCAAGATCCAGATGAATTACCGTCGATAGCAGTTTTACTAATCAAATGTCGAAACGTCTAGTGCCATTATTATTCTTTCGGTTGTTCATCAACTAAGGCAAGTGCACAAACTTATTATGGATTACCAGAAGCAGCAAAATTATACTTTTGGCACCCATGGTGAAAGGCAACAAACTTACTAGTGACCGGTTATCGGGTAAGGAGTATGGTTGTGTGCATTACATCAGCGGGTCGGCATAGAGCTGACACAGGAGACCGGCCTCTTATGCCTGGCTGGCCCCGTCAAAGCTGTGCCCACGGCCCTGGCGGCAGCTGGCGGGATAAATTTTATCTGTATTTTTTATTTTAAATCAATTTCTGTCTCTAAAAGTTAAAATATGATTAATTTAAATGTGACTTATCTAAACTTAAACATATACTAATTATACATCAATTTTGGGGTAAAAAATTCATAGATTATGAATATCCAGTTTATTTTTGCGTCCGAGTATGTTAAAAATGTGCCCTCGTGTACTTTTGCATATAGGTTCTTATACTTTGTTAAAATCCTAAATAATTAATACTTGCGTTGATTTTGACAAAAAAATTATAGTTTTTTAACAGAACCTTGAAAGGATTCTATTACTATACTATGTTTTTAAATTTGATCAAACTAAAATCATGTTTACTTCAAATTTATAGAAAACACGCTTTTGTTTTGAGTTTTTTTGTATATTTTCATTCCTTGACCAAACGGGATTTTTTATACATCTACATCCATTAGATTGTTTCTATGATTGTGGTGATATATGTAGACACCCTGCACGCGGCTTCGGAGTGTGGCTCCATTCACGGATGGCACTGCCACCATCACCTCGCCAGGATCTTGGCTTTCTCGATCAACGTAGAACAACCACAAACCATGAAATCGGAACGGTTCAAGGCTAGCCCCGGCTGACCATGAACATGATCGCAAGCGACAGGTACCCCATGCCCATGCTTCTGATGTCGTGGGAACGAACCTGACAGTAGATGGTAGGGGTGCGAAGAGAGAGGGCTGAGTCCTAGCTACGGCGAGGATGTACACACAGATGTATGAGTTCAGGCCCCTCTCGTGGAGGTAACAGCCCTACGTCTCAGTGCTGGGAAGCTTATGTCGTGTGGAATATAGAGATTACAATGGTTGCGAACACTTGTGCGGGAGGGGAGGGGCGGCTTATATAGAGTTCGCTGCCCTTCATAATTACCCAGCATCTAAGGGTCCAATCGTGGGGTTAAAGTCTGCTGTTACTGTTGGGAAACGTTGCATGGGAAACAAAAAATTTCCTACGCACACGCAGATCTATCCATGGTGATGAGCATCTATGAGAGGGAGAGTGGATCTACATACCCTTGTAGATCGTTAAGCGGGAAGCGTTAAGAAAGCGGTTGGTGTAGTTGAACGTATTCGCGATCCAAATCGCCGAGCGTCCCGCGATCCAATCACGATCCATCCCGCGATCTAATCATGATCCGTCCCACGAACTTGATCACGATCCGTCCCACAAACTTGATCACGATCCGTCCCACGAGCTTGATCACGATCCTTCCGATCTAGTGCCGAACGGACGGCACCTCCGCGTTCAGCACACGTATAGCTTGATGACGATCTCCGCCGTCTTGATCCAGCAAGAGAGAGCGGAGAGGTAGAAGAGTTCTCCGGCTGCGTGATGGCGCTCCAGCGATGGTGGTGGAGCAATTCCGGCAGGGCTTCGCCTAAGCACTGCAGAAATCCGATCTAGAGGAGAAACTATGCACTGAAGGAACGAGTAGCACATGGCTGGAAAAACTAGTGCAAAGCCTCAAAACTCACTAGTATATATAGGAGGAGAGGAGGAGAGCCTTGGCGCAAGGGCCAAGGCTCCTATGGTTCGGCCGAACCTACTAGGAGAGGAGGACTCCTCCTCCAATCCTAGTAGGACTAGGATTGCTCCTTTTTTGCCTTTTTTCCACCTTTTCCTATTGGGTTTTCTTCTCCAGCCACATGGGCCTTGTGTGGGAGTTTCCACTAGCCCACTAAGGGCTGATATTCACTCTCCCACATCCCATGAAGCCTCTTGGGTCGAAATACCCCTCCCGGAGGCCTCCCGGTACACTACCGGCACTCCCGGTACACTATCGATGAGCCCGAAACTTTTTCGGCGACCAAAATAGGACTTCCTATATATCAATCTTTACCTCCGGACCATTCCAGAGCTCCTCGTGACGTCCGGGATCTCATCCGGGAATCCGAACAACCTTCGGTCACCACCATACATAACTCTATACTATCGAAACGTCATCGAACCTTAAGTGTGCAGACCCTGCGGGTTCGAGAACTATGTAGACATGACCGAGACACCTCTACAGTCAATAACCAATAGCGGGACCTGGATGCCCATATTGGTTCCTACATATTCTACGAAGATCTTTATCGGTCGAACCTCTATGTCAAGGATTCAGTTAATCCCGTATGATGTCCTCTTTGTTCTTCGGTATGTTACTTGCCCGAGATTCGACCGTCGGTATTTACATACCTAGTTCAACCTCATTACCGGCAAGTCTCTTTACTCGTTCCGTAATACAAGATCCCGTGACTAACACTTAGTCACATTGCTTGCAAGGCTTGTTGTGATGTTGTATTACCGAGTGGGCCCTGAGATACCTCTCCGTCACACGGAGTAACAAATCCCAGTCTTGATCCATGCCAACCCAACAGACACCCTCGGAGATACCTGTAGAGTACCTTTATAGTTACCTAGTTACGTTGCGACGTTTGATACACACAAGGCACTCCTCCAGTGTCAGTGAGTTGCATGGTCTCATGGTCATAGGAACAGATACTTGACATGCAGAAAACAGTAGCAATAAACTGACACGGTCATATGCTACGTTTGTAGTTTGGGTCTTGTCCATCACATCATTCTCCTAATGATGTGTTCCCGTTATCAAATTACATCACATGTCAATGGCTAGGAAATCTTGACCATCTTTGATCAACGAGCTAGTTCACTAGAGGCATCCTAGGGACAGAGTGTTGTCTATTAACCCACACATGTAATGTGTTTCCAATCAATGCAATTATAGCATGGATAATAAACGATTATCATGAACAAGGAAAATATAATAATAAACACTTTATTTATTGCCTCTAGGGCATATTTCCAACAGTCTTCCACTTGCACTAGAGTCAATAATCTAGTTCACATCACTATGTGATTTACATGGTAATGAATCGAACACCCATGCAGTTCTGGTGTTGATCATGTTTAGCCCTTGGAAGAGGTTTAGTCAACGGGTCTGCAACATTCAGATCCGTGTGCACTTTGCAAATATTTATGTCCTTCTCCTCGATGTAATCGCAGATGGAGTTGAAGCGTCGCTTTATGTGTCTGGTCCTCTTGTGAAACCTTGGTTCCTTGGCCAGCACAATGGCACCAGTGTTGTCACAGAACAGGTTCATTGGATTCAGTGCACTGGACACTACTCCAAGATCTGTCATGAATTGCTTCATCTAGACACCTTCCTTCGCCGCCTCCGAGGCTGCGATGTACTCCGCTTCACATGTAGAATCTGCTACCACGCTTTGCTTGGAACTGCACCAGCTTACCGTTTCCCTATTGAGAATAAATACGTATCCGGTTTGTGACTTAGAATCATCCGGATCAGTGTCAAAGCTTGCATCAACGTAACCCTTTACGATGAGCTCTTCATCACCTCCATAAACGAGAAACATTTCTTTAGTCCTTTTCAAGTACTTAAGGATATTCTTGACCGTTGCCCAGTGTTCCATTCCAGGATCACTTTGAAACCTTTCGGCCATACTTATGGCAAGGCTGACATCGGGTCTTGTGCTCAGCATTGCATACATGATAGGGCCTATGGCTGAAGCATAGGGGATGACACTCATCTTTTCTCTATCCTCTGCAGTCACTGGGCATTGAGTCTTACTCAACTTCACACCTTGTAACACAGGCAAGAACCCCTTCTTGGACTGATCCATTTTGAACTTCTTGAAAACTTTATCAAGGTATGTGCTCTGTGAAACTGCTATTAAGCGTCTCGATCTATCTCTATAGATCTTAATGCCTAATATGAAAGCAGATTCTCCTAGGTCCTTCATTGAAAAAGTCTTGTTCAAATATTCCTTCACGCTTTCCAGCATTTCTATATTGTTTCCAATCAGCAATATGTCATCCACATATAATATTATAAACGCAATAGAGCTCCCACTCACTTTCTTGTAAATACAAGCTTCACCATAAACTTTTATAAACTCAAACGCTTTGATCACCGCATCAAAATGCTTATTCCAACTCCGAGATGCTTGCACCAGCCCATAAATGGATCGCTGGAGTTTGTAAACTTTGTCAGCATTCTCTGGATCGACAAAACCTTCTGGTTGCATCATATACAACTCTTCCTCAAGGAAGCCGTTGAGGAACGTTGTTTTGACATCCATCTGCCAAATTTCATAGTCGAAATAAGCAGCTATTGCCAACATGATTCTGACAGACTTAAGCATCGCTACGGGTGAGAAGGTCTCATCGTAGTCAACTCCTTGAATTTGTGAAAAACCCTTTGCCACAAGTCGAGCTTTATAGATGGTGACATTACCGTCCGCGTCTGTCTTCTTCTTAAAGATCCATTTGTTCTGAATGGCCTTTCGCCCTTCAGGTAATACTTGCAAAGTCCATACTTTGTTTTCATACATGGATCCCATCTCGGATTTCATGGCCTCTAACCATTACTCGGAGTCCGGGCCCATCACTGCTCCTCCATAGCTCGTACGTTCATTGTTGTCCAACAACATGACCTCCAAGACAGGGTTGTCGTACCACTCAGGAGTAGTACGCGGCCTTGTCGACCTACGAGGTTCAACAGTAGATTGATCCGAAGCTTCATGATCATCATCATTAACTTCCTGTTCTACCGTCGTAGGTTCCACAGAAACATCTTTCTGCGCTGCGCTACTTTCTGGTTGAAATAAAGGTTCAATAACCTCATCGAGCTCTATTTTCCTCCCACTCAATTGTTTCGAGAGTTCCGTTCTTAGCGACAAACACTTTGCCTTCAGATCTGAGATAGAACATATACCCGACTGTCTCTTTCAGGTATCCTATGAAGACGCATTTTTCCGCTTTGGGTTCCAGCTTTTCAGGCTGAAGCTTTTTGACATAAGCATCATATCCCCAAACTTTAAGAAACGGCAACTTTGGCTTTTTGCCAAACCATAGTTCATATGGCGTCGTCTCAACAGATTTTGATCGTGCCCTATTTACAGTGAATGCAGCTGTCTGTAATGCATAACCCCCAAACGATAGTGGCAAATCAGCAAGAGACATCATAGAACGCACCATATCTAATAAGGTTCGATTACGACGTTCGGACACACCATTACGCTGTGGTGTTCCGGGGGGTGACAACTGTGAAACAATTCCACACTGTCTTAAGTGACTGCCAAACTCATAACTCAGATATTCACCTCCTTGATCAGATCGCAGGAACTTAATCTTCTTATTACGATGATTCTCAACTTCACTCTGAAATTGCTTGAACTTTTCAAATGTTTCAGACTTGTGTTTTATTAAGTAAATATACCCATATCTACTTAAGTCATCAGTGAAGGTGAGAAAATAACGATATCCACCATGCGCTGTAATATTCATTGGACCACACACATCAGTATGTATGATTTACAATAAATCACTCGCCCGTTCCATTGTTCTAGAGAACGGCGTTTTAGTCATCTTGCCCGTGAGGCATGGTTCACATGTGTCAAGTGATTCAAAATCAAGTGACTCCAAAATTCCATCAGCATGGAGCTTCCTCGTGCATTTTACACCAATATGACCTAAGCGGCAGTGCCACAAGAAAGTGGTACTATCATTATCAACTCTACATCTTTTGGCATCAATGTTATGAACATGTGTGTCATCACTATCAAGATTCAATATGAATAAACCGCTAACATTGGCTGCATGACCATAAAAGATATTACTCATATAAATAGAACAACCTTTATTCTCTGATTTAAATGAGTAACCATCTCACAATAAACAAGATCCAGATATAATGTTCATGCTTAACGCAGGCACTAAATAACAATTATTCAGGTTCATCACTAATCCCGATGGTAATCGAAGAGAGAGCATGCCGACGGCGATCACATCAACCTTGGAACCATTTCCCACGCGCATCGTCACTTCGTCATTTGCCAGCCTTCGTTTATTCCGTAGTTCCTGCTTTGAGTTGCAAATGTGAGCAACCGAACCAATATCAAATACCCAGGCACTACTACGAGAGCTAGTATGGTACACATCAATAACATGTATATCATATATACCTTGTTTGTCATTGGCCGCCTTCTTGTCAGCCAGGTACTTGGGGAAGTTCCGCTTCCAGTGACCAGTTCCCTTGCAATGAAAGCACTCAGTTTCTGGCTTGGGTCCATGCTTGGGCTTCTTCACAGGAGTAGCAACTTCTTTGCCATCCTTCTTGGTTTTACCCTTCTTGCCCTTGCCCTTGACCTTGCCATTTTTCTTGAAACTAGTGGTTTTATTGACCATCAACACTTGATGTTCTTTCTGGATTTCAGACTCAGCAACTTTTATCATCGCAAACAGCTCGGCGACTGACTTGTTCATCCCGTGCATGTTATAGTTCATCACAAAGCTCTTGTAATTAGGTGGCAGTGATTGAAGAACTCTGTGAGTGATCGCCTCTGGCGGAAGGGTAATTCCCAACTCCGCTCCACGAGTTGAATACCCAGACATTCCGAGTATATGTTCACTGATAGACCCATTCTCCTCCATCTTGCAAGCATAGAACTTATCGGAGGTTTCATACCTCTCGATCCGGGCATTCTTCTGAAAGATAAACTTCAACTCTTGGAACATCTCATATGCTCCATGACGTTCAAAACGTATTTAAAGTCCCGGTTCTAAGCCATACAATATCGCACACTGAACTATTGAGTAATCTCCAGTACGTACCTCCCAAGCGTTCTTAACGTCTTCTGAGGTCATGTGTTCTGGTTGGTCACCAAGCGGTGCATCAAGGACATATGATTTCTGGGAAGCCGTGAGGATTATCCTCAGATTACGGGCCCAGTCAACAAAGTTACTTCCATCATCTTTCAACTTAGCTTTCTCTAGGAACGCATTAAAATTCAGGGGTGCTACTGCGCGAGCCATTGATCTACAACATAAATATGCAAAGCTTACTTAGACTATTGTTCAAGATAATGAGTTTAGTTAATCAAATTACTAAAGCTCCCAATCAAATTGACATCCCTCAGGTCATCTGAGTGTCACATGATCCAAATCCACCAACTCAAGTCCGATCATCACGTGAGTTGACGTGGCTTCAATGGTGAACATCATTATGTTGATCATATCTACTATATGACTCATGTTCGACCTTTCGGTCTCTTTTGTTCCGAGGCCATGTCTGTACATGCTAAGCTCGTCAAGTTTAACCCGAGTGTTCTGCACGTGCAACACTGGCTTGCACCAGTTGTATGTGAACGTAGAGTCTATCACACCCGATCATCACGTGGTGTCTCAACACGACCAACTTTCGCAACGGTGCACACTTGGGGAGAACACAATTCATCTTGAAATTTAAGTGAGGGATCACCTTATAATGCTACCGTCGTCCTAAGCAAAACAAGGTGCATAAAAGGATTAACATCACATGCAATTCATAAGTGACATGATATGGCCATGAACTTGTGCTTTTGATCTCCATCTAGAAAGCACCGGCATGATCTCCATCGTCACCGGCATGACACCATCATCTTCATCATCTTGATCTCCATCAACGTGTCGCCATCGGGGTTGTCGTGCCCAACATGCTTCTACTACTATTGCTACCGTTTAGCGATAAAGTAAAGCATTACATAGCGCGTAATGATTGACACGCAGTTCATACAATAATTAAAGATAACCCTATGGCTCCTGCCGGTTACCGTACTCATCGACATGCAAGTCGTGATAATCTATACATCACATGATCATCTCATACATCACATATATCACATCATGTAATTGGCCATATCACATCACAACATACCCTGCAAAAACAAGTTAGACGTCCTCTAATTGTTGTTGCATGTTTTAAGTGGCTGCTATGGATATCTAGCAAGAACAATTCTCATCTACGGAAAAACCACAACGGTTATACACTAGTTGCTTTTGAACCTTCTCAAGGACCGCCTTTGTTGAATCCAATCCAACTAAAGTGAGAGAAACTGGCACCCGCAAGCCATCTATACAACAAGTTGCGGTTGAGGGAACCGGTCTCTCGTAAGCGTACGAGTAATGTTGGTCCGGGACGCTTCATCTCACAATACCGCTGAACCAAAATCCGACCAAGGGATGAAGCAAGCTATGCATCAACACCCACAAACCTTTTGTGTTCTACTCGAGATCTCATCTACACAAAGACCTAGCTCATGATGCCACTATTGGGGAACGTTGCATGGGAAACAAAACTTTTCCTACACACATGCAGATCTATCCATGGTGATGAGCATCTACGAGAGGGAGAGTGGATCTACCTACCCTTGTAGATCGCTAAGCGGGAAGCGTTAAGAATCGCGGTTGGTGTAGTCGAACGTCTTCGCGATCCAAATCGCCGAGCGTCCCGCGATCCAATCACGATCCGTCCCGCAATCTAATAACGATCCGTCCCACGAACTTGATCACGATCCGTCCCACGAACTTGATCACGATCCGTCCCACGAGCTTGATCACGATCCTTCCGATCTAGTGCCGAACGGACGGCACCTCCGCGTTCTGCACATGTATAGCTTGATGATGATCTCCGCCGTCTTGATCCAGCAAGAGAGAGAAGAGAGGTAGAAGAGTTCTTCGGAAGCGTGACGGCACTCCGGCGATGGTGGTGGAGCAATTCCGGCAGGGCTTCGCCTAAGCACTACAGAAATCCGATCTAGAGGAGAAACTATGCACTAGAGGAACGGGTAGCACGTGGCTGGAAAAACTAGTGCAAAACCCTAAAACCCACCAGTATATATAGGAGTAGAGGAGGAGAACCTTGGCGCAAGGTCCAAGGCTCCTAAGGTTCGGCCGAACCTACTAGGAGAGGAGGACTCCTCCTCCAATCCTAGTAGGACTAGGATTGCTCCTTTTTTGCCTTTTTTCCACCTTTTCCTATTGGGTTTTCTTCTCCAGCCACATGGGCCTTGTGTGGGAGTTTCTACCAGCCCACTAAGGGATGATATTCACTCTCCCACAGCCCATGAAGTCTCTTGGGTCGAAATACCCCTCCCGAAGGCCTCCTGGTACACTACTGGCACTCCTGGTACACTACCGATGAGCCCGAAACTTTTCCGACGACCAAAACAGGACTTCCTGTATATGAATATTTGCCTCCGAACCATTCCTGAGCTCCTCGTGACGTCAGGGATCTCATCAGGGACTCCGAACAACCTTCGGTCACCACCATACATAACTCTATACTACCGAAAGTCACCAAACCTTACGCGTGCAGACCCTGCGGGTTCGAGAACTATGTAGACATGATCGAGACACCTCTATGGTCAATAACCAATAGCGGGACCTGGATGCCCATATTGGTTCCTACATATCGTACAAAGATCTTTATCGGTCGAACCTTTATGTCAAGGATTCAGTTAATCCCTTATGATGTTTCCTTTGTTCTTCGGTATGTTACTTGCCCGAGATTCGATCGTTGGTATCTCCATGCCTAGTTCAACCTCGTTATCGACAAGTCTCTTTACTCGTTCCGCAATACAAGATCCCGTGACTAACACTTAGACACATTGCTTGCAAGGCTCATTGTGATGTTGTATTACCGAGTGGGCCCTGAGATACCTCTCCGTCACACACAGTAACAAATTCCAGTCTTGATCCATGCTAACTCCACAGACACCCTCGAAGATACCTGTAGAGCACCTTTATAGTCACCCAGTTACCTTGCGACGTTTGATACACACAAGGCACTCTTCCGATATCCGTGAGTTGCATGATCTCATGATCATAGAAACATATACTTGACATACAGAAAACAGTAGCAATAAACTGACACGATCATATGCTACGTTTGTAGTTTGGGTCTTGTCCATCACATCATTCTCCTAATGATGTGATCCCGTTATCAAATGACATCACATGTCAATGGCTAGGAAATCTTGACCATCTTTGATCAACGAGCTAGTTCACTAGAGGCATACTAGGGACAAAGTGTTGTCTATTAACCCACACATGTAATGTGTTTCCAATCAATACAATTATAGCATGGATAATAAATGATTATCATGAACACGGAAAATATAATAATAAACACTTTATTTATTGCCTCTAGGGTATATTTCCAACAGATGCTGGTAACGTACGTAATAAAAGCTACTAATGATAATTGAACCAACGTCTACCCGTTGGGCTCTTGATGATGGCTCCTGGTCTTCTGGCGTCGAGTGAAAGCGAGGTCTTTCGAGTGACACGCGACTGCCGAGTGAAAGAAGGAGTCTCCGAATGGATATCTGTCGAGTGGCTGTGTACGTCTCCAGGAATCGACTCGGAAGTTCGTGCTTGATCTTTAAGTCCATCCATGTAGTGTCCTTAGGTAGGGTATGTAGGCCTTGCCTAGGACCCTATCCTAGGTACATATCCTTGTCATTAGCCCCCGAATGGATCGGGGTTCGAGTGGTGAAATGAGGTATCAATGTCAACCTTGAGTTAGGGCATCAAATCCTCCGAATGGTATTTGGGGTTTCAATGGAGCTTGCGTCGACTGAACTCTGAGTACTAACGTCCATTTAGGATCAGCACGCATAATCTTCCGAATGATATTCGGGACTTCAACGAAACTTGTGTCAATTGAATTCTGCTTCGTTTGCCCGGATCCATTCAGCCTTAAAAGTTCCCGAGTGGATGTTCAACGCCTATTTTGCTCCGAGTGAACTGAAAGTATCTTGGGAGGCGACGGGTCGGTCTGACAGACCCGGATTTTGCGGGATACGAAAATTTGGGAAGCGCGCGCGATGATGATGCCACGATCAGGGCAAGTGGAGGCACGATGCCTCGATTCTCGTGTTGGTCATATCGCCACGTACTGGGCGCCGTGAGTGGTTGGCGTGCACGATGATCTCGCGGGCCCAATGATTAGTGGGACACTCGGCGGAGTATAAAGCCTCACGCGCCACAGCTTGTATAGTACTTCCGCCCATTCTTCCTCTCTTCCTCCACCTCCCCTGCCTCCAGCACCCCATGTTGTTTTTCTCCGACGGGAGCCGCCGCTGAAATGACGAAAGGTACCACGGAGAAGCTGGAGCGAGCTAAGAAGGAGGCGACAAAGCTCAAGGCCAAGAAGCCCTCGACTACTCGGTTCACCGCGGCGGCGGGATGGATGCAGGGGGACTTTATCCCCTCTGTAGTCACTCGCGCGGACATGGAGGGCCTTGTCGCTGATGCGCTCGTGGCGGACGGCGTCTGGAGGCTACAGGGGGAAGAGCGCGAGCCGGAGCTACGCGACGGGGAGCGGATCCTTCTTCTCTCCCACGTTGAAAGAGGTTTCTCCATGCCACCCCACCCGTTCTTTAGGGCATCAAATCCTCCGAATGATATTTGGGGTTTCAATGGAGCTTGCGTCGACTGAACTCTGAGTACTAATGTCCATTCAGGATCAGCACGCATAATCTTCCGAATGATATTCGGGACTTCAACGAAACTTGTGTCAATTGAATTCTTCTTCGTTTGCCCGGATCCATTCAGCCTTAAAGTCCCCGAGTGGATGTTCAACGCCTATTTTTCTCCGAGTGAACTGAAAGTATCTTGGGAGGCGACGGGTCGGTCTGACAAACCCAGATTTTTAGAGATACGAAAATTTGGGAAGCGCGCGCGATGATGATGTGACGATCAGGGCAAGTGGAGGCACGATGCCTCGATTCTCGTGTCGGTCATATCGCCACGTACTGGGCGCCGTAAGTGGTTGGCGTGCGCGATGATCTTGCGGGCCCACTGATTAGTGGGACACTCGGCGGAGTATAAAGCCTCACGCGCCGTGGTTTGCACGGTACTTCCGCCCATTCTTCCTCTCTTCCTCCGCCTCCCCTGCCTCCAGCACCTCATGTTGTTTTTCTCTGACGGGAGCCGCCGTTGAAATGACGAAAGGTACCACGGAGAAGCTGGAGCGAGCTAAGAAGGAGGCGACAAAGCTCAAGGGCAAGAAGCCCTCGACTACTCGGTTCACCGCGCCGGCGGGATGGATGCAGGGGGACTTTATCCCCTCTGTAGTCACTCGCGCGGACATGGAGGGCCTTGTCGCCGATGGGCTTGTGGCGGACGGCGCCTGGAGGCTACAGGGGGAAGAGCGCGAGCCGGAGCTGCGCGACGGGGAGCGGATCCTTCTTCTCTCCCACATTGAAAGAGGTTTCTCCATGCCACCCCACCCATTCTTTAGGGGATTCCTGAATTTCTTCGGCACCCAACTGCATCACCTCTCGCCGAATACCGTTGCATTGGGGGCTGCTCTCCCCATTGGGGGCTGTTTAAGCACCTCTTTACGGTCAGATCCCAGACCGTGAAGAAAGCTCTCCCTGCTGATGGGAAGACTCATGTGCTTCAGCTGTGTGGTGGTTTAGGAGTTCACAAAAGAGCCCATAGTTCCTTCCCTGCCATGACTTTTCCTGAGTCTGTCACAGGCTGGCAGTCGACCTGGTTCTACTGCAAAGATGCAGCATCACCCAATATGTCGACTGGCCTTCCCCCCTATACACCTAACCGTCCAGCTGTCCTCATGTCTCTGAGGGTGACCGAAGAGGAGCATGTCCAAGTGGGTATCTTAGTCGAAGCGGTGGTGCAGCTCATCCGGGTGGAGTGACTAGTATGGATCTGTTGGAGGCGTTTCTCGGTCAACGTATTCAGCAGCTCCAAGCCAGAGACCACACCATGTGGCACTACGCGGTCCCTGAGGACTCGACCAGGACGCATCCAGAAGAGGTTCCACAAAAAACTATCGAGCATTGGCTTCGCAGCATCACTGGAGCCTGCGACAATCCTTTGGGAGCCCAGAGGATCCGACCTTACTAGGCCGAAAACCCGCCGAAGAATCTGGCAAGTTGTGTGGTGTCGACTAATTTGTTTTTACTATCGAGTGATACATTGACTTATAAACTGACTTCCTCACTTGAATCATGCAGGAGTGGACGAATATGCACTCGCCTGTTCCCAACGGGAACCACGCTAAGGATGGCGTGGTGAGCGAGGGCGGCAGCATGGACGGCGATGGTCCCTCTGACTCCGAAGATGATTATGCGGACTCCGACGAAGAGGAAGAAGTCGAGTCACCTCCCCGGCGCGAAGGCCACACCAAGTCCCATCAGGATCCGACAGCTGTTGAGGACAGGGCTCCAGGCCCTAGCGAGAAAAACCCGAAGCGAAGTCGCCCTTCAACAGTTGAGTCGAGTGAGAGGCTGGCCAAGCAGCCCAAGCAAGTCACGACCAAAACTCACACGGCTTTGCCTCGCATGAGGATGGTCGTACCTGTCGTCTCCACGTAAGTATTTATTTCTGAATTCTTTCTGTTGACTGAAATCTTGAGTTGTATCCGATCGAATGTTGTTCAATCCGTCAGAGCTGCTACGTCTGTAACCTCGCCTCATCGAGATGGAGTGAAGGCAATGGATATTAACACTGCTGATGCAGTCACTTCTCATAGAGGTTAGTAAGTTGTTGATTTATCCGAACGGGACTCGACACATGCAAATGTTAACATCATCGGTTGTGGTTGCAGAGGTCATTCAGGTGGAAGATGACGAGGAGCACCTGGACACTTCGCGCACTCGCATCCGAAGAGCTTCATCAGCGCAGGCACCTTAGCGCTCGACTGCAGAGTCCTCCCAAGGGATAGGCGACTCGATACAACTCAGAGCTGAACCCGCTGCACCTCTGTCGCTTGCTCCTCCAGCTGTCTCGACCGTTGTGACGTCAATGCCAACCGGACCCACTCAGACTGCCTCAGCTGCCCCAGCAACTATGACGATCCTGCCTCTGACGGCCTTCTCTCTGCATCGTGTTCCGGAAGATCAGGCCCCAGCTGCGAAGGAGGCCATGATCCAGGCGGAGCAGATCATGGTGAGAACGAAGGAGGCATACGAGGCCAGCAAGCTGGCTTACGACGTCAGCGTAGCCCTCCGCACCAATGTCCGAGTAAGTTCGATCGTAAGTACATTTCTGATTATATTCCTGTCTTTTCTTGGCTGCTGTACACCCAGTGGGTGATTATTGTAGAATGGTTGAAATTTCTTCACTCGAATAGATCGGATCGTAGTCGAGTAGGATTGGGATCGATAGTACGCATGGTACTGGAGTCACTCGACATGTCGAGTTTTTTTTTCTAACGAGTTACTCGAGGGATCGAGAAACCGTCTCAGTGGGGGGCACTCTTCGTGCACCCATTGGGTGTAGTCCCCGAGACCGCTGTCGAGTGCTTGCATCGGCAGGGGTCTTAGAGCTTGTCGTACCCACCACTCCGCAGTTACTCTGTAGATTTCATGGATATTATTGACAAACCATGATATGACATTGCATAAGGGTAGACTACACTTCTCAGAGTGATGGATATTCTAATGATGGATGTTTCTGCCGCTCGACTGATCGAGAATCGGCAGATCTAGTGGGGGCACGCTAAGTGCACCCACAGGGTGTAGTCCCCGAGACTGATGTCGAGTGTTTGCACCGGCAGGGGTCTTAGAGTTCATTGTATACAAGATACATTTTGCGTTAGATCACGCCACTCCATAGCTACCTTGCAGGTTTCATGGATATTATTGACAAACCATGATATGACGCTGCATAAGGATAGATTGAACTTCACAGAGCAGGGAGGCGCGTCACTCGACTGGTCGAGTGTTCTGACAGGGCTGACCTTGTCGAATGTTTTAATAACCAGTGGGGACACGCTAAGTGCACCCACTTGGTGTAGTCCCCGAGGCTACTGTTAATCGCAGACGATAAGCATTAGGCTTGAAAACTTGTCGTACGCATGGTACTAGAGTAACTCGACATGTCGAGTGTTTTTTTCTAACAAGTTACTCGAAGAATCGAGAGTTAACCGTCTCAGTGGGGGCACTCTTAGTGCACCCACTGGGTGTAGACCGGTGTCGAGCGCTTGCACTGGCAGGGGTCTTAATAGAGACATCTTTGAATTTGTTTACGACGCGTAGAGCGCCAGGGCCACTCGACAAGTCGAGTGGACTTTTTGCTTGAATTCTTCTTAGGTTGTTCCAAGGTTGTAAGATAGTCATTCGCCGGTGTTCATAACTCAGTCGACTGTCCCGGGCACCACTTGCCGATTGAGTTCCTATCTTTTGTTGGTTCTAGAGGGCTTGCGAACTTGGGATGCAGTACAAGGATGTGGAGGATGAAAGGAACCGACTGCGAGTGGATCTAGAGGTCTCCAACAACGCTATAGAGCGAGCGCGTGCTGAGATGAAGTCTTTGGGAGGTAATTACTGCTGACTTTCCGCATTCCCCTCTTCACTCTTCATGTTTTGAACCGAGTGCTCTCACTCGAACAGACGTACGCAATGAAAACCGTCGACTCCAAGCGTGACTCAACAATGTTGTTTCTTTAGATTTCATGAAGAAGGCGCTGGAGGAGAAGGACAAGGCACTTGCTGACGCCCAACGAGTGGCCAGGGACAAGATTGAAGCTGCAAATCGGAAGCTGGCGGCCGCCAAGAAGCTGGAGGAGAACACCAAGCTGAAGCAGGAGCGTGCGGACTTTGTCAATAGGGCCGAGCAGCTGAACAAAAGGAGCAATGGACTGGAGAAGCATTTGGGCAAATTCTCGAGGGAGATGTACATTCTGCTCGACGGTGAGTGTTTCTTGTCGACTGAAGTTTGTAAACTCTTTGAGGGTCACAGTTCACTGATTCTCCTCCCATTCCCTATTCTTTAACTGAATTCTGCCAAGACTTTGAGAAGGAGACAGAAGAGGTTGAGCCCAATCTGGATCCCACCAAGTCACCAGTTGCCGATGCAGTGGCCATGAACATGCTGAGACTCAACTTCCGGCTCCAAGGCTTCCAGGCATATATTGCCCAACTATAATCTGCAATGGAGAGAATCGACAAGGAGATATGGACCGAGGACACTCTTCAGCTCGACCTCAACTCTATACTGATTCGCCTGAATGAACTTCCCAGTCGAGTGCAAGCCTAGAAGAAATATGCTGCTTGCTACGGGGCCGACATGGCGTTATCACTTGTCAGGGTCCATTGCAGGGACGTGAGGGAGGAGAAGCTGAAGGAGCTCCAGGTGGTAAACACGAAGAAACTCCAGTTTGAGGACTTCATGGAAACCTTCATTGAGGCGGCCACCAGAATCACCGACGGCATCGACTTGGACACTTTTATCGAGCCTGCCAGCCCGTCACCCGTTTAAAAACTTGGTCTTTGGAAGAAACACTTATAATTGCCTTGGTATGCCGAGTGGAACTGTATCCCTTAAAACATCATTCAGGCCTTAGGCCTGAGCACATTTGCTTCCGTACGAAACGTTTATTCGCGGTTTACCCTTTGGATTTTACTCGAATTTGGCTTTCAATTGTCTGTTCGACTGAGTTTGTTTTTAACTTAGGCGAATGCATTCGCAGCTAAGCCCCCGGGTGTAAGAGTTGCTCATCACTCGGAGTAGTTTTTAACTTAGGCGAATGTCGATTCGCAGCTAAGCCTTCGAGTGTGAGGGTTGCTCATCACTCGGAGTTATGTTTTCCGAACCTAAGCGAAGACGGATTCGCAAATAGGCCGTCGAGTGAATGGTCTGCTATCCACCCGATGGGGTTTTTATCTTAGGCGAAAGCGTGTTCGCAGCTAAGTCCCTGAGTGTGAGGGTTGCTCTTCACTCAGAGTAATTTTTAACTTAGGCGAATGTCGATTCGCAGCTAAGCCCCCGAGTGTGAGGGTTGCTCATGACTCGAAGTTATTTTTTGAACCTAAGCAAAGACGGGTTCGCAAATAGGCCGTCGAGTGAATGGTTTGCTATCCACCCGACGGGGTTTTTAACTTAGGGGAAAGCGTCTTCACAGCTAAGTCCCCGAGTGTGAGGGTTGCTCTTCACTCGGAGTAGTTTTTAACTTAGGAGAACGTCGATTCGTAGCTAAGCCCCCAAATGTGAGGGTTGCTCATCACTCGAAGTTATTTTTTGAACCTAAGCAAAGACGGGTTCGCAAATAGGTCGTCGAGTGAATGGACTGCTATCCACCCGATAGTTTTTTTTAACTTAGGCGAAAGCATGTTCGCAGCTAAGCCTCCGAGGGTGAGGATTGCTCATCACTCGGAGTATTCCCAAGAATGTAATTGTACGATTGGAACTGACAATATATATCGTAGAAATGTGAATTGCATTGATGAAGTATCTTTATTACATCGGGGGATTCCTCTGTCTCAAGTGTAAAAACGTCGAAGCAGATCTGCATTCCAGGCTCGTGGCTCATCTATCCACTTCATGAGATTGTACAGATGATAGGCTCCGTTGTTTAGCACCTTAGTGACGACGAAAGGGCCTTCCCATGCAGGAGCAAGCTTGTGAGGTCGATGTTGATTCACTCGGAGCACCAAGTCTCCCTCATGAAACGCCCGACTCTTGACATTCTTCGCATGGAAGCGCCGCAGGTCTTGCTGATAGGCAGTAGTCCGGATCAGAGCCATCTCTCGCTCCTCCTCCAGAAGATCTACACCGTCCTGTCTGGCCTGTTTAGCTTTAGCCTCAGAATAAAGCTCCACTCGAGGAGAATTGTGGAACAAGTTGCTCGGCAGTACGGCTTCAGCACCATAGACCAGGAAGAAAGGGGTTCGTCCAGTCGACCGATTTGGTGTAGTTCTCAGGCTCCATAACATAGACAGCAGTTCAGTTACCCAGGCACCAGCGGCATGCTCCAGGTCGCGCATGAGGCGAGGCTTAAGACCTTGCAGGATGAGGCCATTGGCCCGCTCAACTTGCCCATTGGTTTGCGGCTGAGCAATAGATGCATAATCTACCCGAGTGCCCTGGGAGTTGCAAAAGTTCCTGAATTCTTCCGAGTCAAAATTAGTGCCGTTGTCCGTGATGATGCTGTGTGGAATGCCGTATTGATAAATTATCTCCCTCATGAATGCGACTGTCGTGCGGGAGTTCAGCTTCTTGATTGGCTTGGCTTCTATCCACTTGGTGAATTTGTCGACTGCTACCAACAAGTGAGTGAACCCTCCTTTTCTGGGTCTAAAAGGGCCAACCATGTCCAGTCCCCAAACCGCAAACGGCCAGGTAGGAGGAATTGTCTTCAGGGCAGATGCCGGCTTGTGTGACAAGTTTGCATAGAACTGGCAACCATCACAATGATCGATGATGTCTTTAGCCATCTCATTAGCTCGTGGCCTATAAAAACCAGCTCAGTATGCTTTAGCGACGATTGTCCTTGAGGACACATGGTGACCACAAGTGCCCGAGTGAATCTCATCTAGAATCCTTCGACCTTCCTCGGGGGAAATGTAGCACTATGTAACACCAGCCGCACTCTCTCTGAACAGCTAGTCTCCCATCACAGTGAAAGCCTTGGACCTGTGCACAATCTGTCGAGCCTCTGTTTCATCTTCAGGGAGCTTTTGTCTGAGGATATAAGAAATGAAAGGCACAGTCCAGTCAGGAGTGATAACCAGAATCTCCATGACTAGGTCAATCACTGCAGGGACGTCGATTTCTGTCGGGTCAGTGGAACTCAAAGCTTGTGGGGGCTCTTCGGTGAAGGGATCTTGTTGAACCGAAGGAGTGTGCAAGTTATCCAAGAACACACCACTGGAAACAGGCCGTCGAGTGGAACCAATCTTGGATAGCTCATCGGCCGCTTGATTTTTCAGTCGGGGAACATGATGAAGTTCCAGGCATTCAAATTTCTTCTCCAACTTCCAAACTGCATTGTAGTATCCAGTCATAGCGGGGTTTCAAACATCCCACTCTTTCATCGCTTGATTCACCATCAAATCTGAGTCGCCATAAACCATCAGGTGCTTGACGCCGAGTGAGATAGCCATGCGCAACCCATACAAGAGTGCTTCATACTCTGCCTCATTGTTGGAGGAATCAAAGTGAATTTACAAGACATAGCTGAGCTTGTCACCCCTAGGAGATATCATGACAACACCAGCACCAGACCCATTCAACATTTTGGAGCCGTCGAAGAACATTGTCCAATGCGCCGAGTGAACTTGGATAGGCTGTTGCTGCTCAATCCACTCGGCCATGAAATCTGCCAATGCTTGGGACTTAATTGCTTTTTTGGCTTTGAATCTTATGTCAAAGTGTCCAAGATCGATTGCCCACTTAGCCACTTGACCTGATGCATCTCGATTATTGAAAATTTCGGATAGAGAGCATCACTGACGATTGAAATCGAGTGGTCTTGAAAATAATGCGCCGCCTTCTTCGCTGATAGGTAAATACCATAAACCAGCTTCTGATAGTGTGGATATCTTTGCTTTGAGGGGGACAATACTTCCGAGACATAATAACCTGGCCTCTGGACTTTATAAGCTTTACCCTCTTCTTCCCGCTCGATAGTCAGTACTGTACTGATGACCTGATTTGTGGCCACGATGTACAGGAGCAAAGGCTCTTTGCTGGAAGGAGCGGCAAGCACCGGCTGGGTGTAGAGCAGGGCTTCGAGCTCAACAAACGCTGCTTCGGCTTCGGGAGTCCAGTCGAACGTGTCAGACTTCTTCATCAATTGATATAAAGGCAGAGCCTTCTCACCAAGACGAGAAATGAATCGACTCAATGCTGCCAAGCAACCTGTGAGCTTCTGAACATCGTGCACTCGCACGGGAGTCTTTATACGGGTAATGGCGCTGATTTTCTCGAGGTTGACATCAATTCCTCGCTCGGAAACGAGAAAACCGAGTAACCTGCCGCTAGGGACGCCGAACGTACACTTGGCCAGATTTAGCTTTATGTCGAATCGCCTCAAATTGGCGAATGTCTCGGCCAAGTCAGCCAGTAGGTCGGAACCTTTGCGGGACTTGACCACTATATCGTCCATGTATGCCTCGACATTCTGAGGGATCTGGTCGAGTAAACATTTCTGAATCATGCGCATAAAAGTAGCGTCGTCATTCTTGAGACCAAAAGGCATGGTGATGTAACAAAAACACCCGAATGGGGTGATGAAGGTTGTCTTTATTTCGTCCAGGCCACATAGACGGATCTGATGGTACCCAGAATAAGCAGCCAAAAACCATAAACGCTCACACCCCGCTGTCGAGTCAACAATTTAATCTATGCGGGGGAGCGGAAAATGATCTTTTGGGCACACCTTGTTGAGCTGTTTGAAGTCAATGCACATGCGCAACGACTTATCTTTCTTTGGCACCATCACAACATTCGAGAGCCACTTGGAGTGGTAAATCTCCCGAATGAACTTGGCTTGCAAGAGACGGGGCACTTCTTCTCCGATTGCCTTGTGCTTCTCCGCCACTGAGCGATGCAAATGCTCCTTGACGGGTTTGACTTGGGGATCCACTCGCAGACGGTGCTCAGCCAGCTCCCTGGGAATCCCCGGCATGTCAGTAGGCTTCCATGCAAAGATATCCCAGTTCTCACGGAGGAACTGGCTGAGCTCGGCTTCCTATTTACTATCGAGTGTTGTTGAGATATTCGTCAGGGCAGCAGTTGGATCAGTAGGGTGGATGTGTACCTTCTTCACTTCCCCTACCGAATGAAATGCCGACTCAGAAGCCGGCTTCTTTGCATGGAGCAAATCGGCAAGCTCGGCGGTTTTCTTGTACTCCTCCAACTCTACCATAGCCATCTGGTGATCGGCGATCTTGGAGCCTTGCTGGAGACATTATTCAGCCCGCTGTCGATTGCCCGTGACCGTGATCACGCCCTTAGGGCCTGGCATTTTCAACTTGAGATACACATAACATGGTTGGGCCATGAAACATGCATAAGCGGGTCGACCCAGAATGACGTGGTAAGCACACTTGAAATCCATGACTTCGAATGTCAACTTTTCTTTTCGGAAATTTTTGTCATTCCCGAATGCCACATCCAATGCTATCTGGACGAGTGACTTGGCCTTCTTTCCTGCGATGACCCTGTGAAACTGCATGCTGCTCTCACTCAGACGGGACATCGGAATGCCCATCCCTTTCAGGGTATCCGCATAAAGAATGTTCAGGCCGCTGCCGCCGTCCATGAGGGCCTTTCTAAGTCGAGTCCCCTACACCACCGGATCAACTACCAGAGCCTGTCGACTGGGAGTGGCCACATGAGCAGGATGGTCCGTCTGGTCGAATGTGATAGCATATTGGGACCATCTGAGGTAGGTGGGGGTATCGGGTACATCCATGTTGATTTCTCTGTTGATGACTTTCAGACGGCTCTTGCTCTCGACATCAATAAAGATTACCAGTGTAGCAATGACATCCGGGAATGTTTCCTTTCCCTCATCTTCATCTCCCTTCTCAGGAGATTTATCACTCGGCTGGTCTCCCTTGAATTGCTGGATAAGGGTCCGACAGTGTCGAGTGCTGTGCTTGGGCAAAATCAGATTGCCTTCCGCATCTTTCCTCGTGTGTATTACACACGGCTGATCCATGATATCAGTTCCTGACTGATTTTTCCCTTTCCTGGGGGCATACTATGCTTTAGCTTTGCCCTTGTTCTTCAACTGAGTCGCCAGTGCTGTCGCTTCTGCCTGAACCGGATCTTCAGCCTTCCACTTCTATTTCTGATTGTTGCTGCCGCCAGCCTCATTGACGACTGTCTTTCCTTTGCCGCTACGGAGGCGGTCTTCTTCCTCGCCATTGGCATACCGAGTGGATATTTCCATCATCTTGTCGAGTGAAATATCACCCGTTCGCCCAAACTTCAGATAAAGTTCTTTGTATCTCACACCGGCCTTGAATGCACAAACAACCTAATGTTCCGATACGTTCTCCACTATATGATGCAGAGTGGACCATCACTGAATATAATCCCTTAAAGTTTCATTGGGCTTCTAGACACAGTGCTGTAAGTCGACCAGACCTGCCGGACACTTGCAAGTGCCCTCAAAGGTTCGGACAAACACTCGGGCAAGATCCTCCCAGCAATGTATATTGGAAGGAGCCAGGCGATTCAGCCAAGCACGAGATAAACGATCCAACATCAGGGACAGGTGCTTCATTGCAACATTGTCATTTCCGCCACCAATTTGCACAGCCACTCGGTAATCATCTAACCAAGTCTCCGGCTTTAATTCGCCAGAAAACTTCTCAATTCCCGCCGCCAACCTGAAGTCGGGGGGAATCTCCGCAGACCGCATGGCTCTGCTGAAACATTCAGGACCAGAAACCACGGGCGAGCTACCACTCAGAAAATCTCTGTCGTATCCTTCCCTATGGGCTCTGCCCCTGTCAATCCGCTTCTGAACAAGGAGTGCGCGGGCGTCAAGGCCCGCATTCCGCTCATTACCAAAGCAGCGCCTGTCGTCCTGGCGCCGGGGCGTGTACGGACCACTCCGCGGAGGAGTGGGCACTCGACGGTACTCTTCGTGGTGAAACTGATCTCTGTCTTGCCCTTCATGGAAACCGCCGCCCCGACGATGCAAGGGCGATCCAGAGCTGTGTGCCGACTAAACGGCCTCTGTCCTGGGTGAATTGATGTGTATCCTGTTGCGGGACTGAGAAACTAATGAATTCTGACGCTGCGCTGCATCTAACAGTGCTCTGATCTGCATCAGCCCTCTTCTAGCCGTTGACCGGGATGGCTGAATGGAATCTGCTATCCTAGCAGCAACAACAACATTTAATACAGGATTTTGATATACCTTAATGTCGTCGTGAGATCCAGTTGGAAACAGTTGTCGCTGACGTCGACTGGGGCGTGGCGGGCGCTGGCGAGTGCGCTTGTCAAGCTCTACCTGGAGTTCTTCCAGACAAATTTGCGCGGCCTCCAAAGCTTGGGCCTCGGCAGTCGCGCCGACGATGGGAGTATGAAGAACCTCCTCCTCGCGGCGTGGCTGCTCTTTCAATGGACCTCCAGCCTCGCGCCTGCTACGGCCAAAGCCAAGCGGTGAACTCTGATGAGAGTCCGCCATCAAGACCTCCGCTGCGGGATCGTAGCTTTCGCACTCGGAAGGCACGTCGGACGGATCGTAATCCGATTCGAACACCCGTGAAGGGACTCGGCGGGCTTGAGTGCTGCAATCTGCGGAGAAGTTTGACGCGCCACTGCGAGTTTGACCCAGCGCTGAAGTCGTGAGTGGCTGGACCGCTTGCGATCGCGAACAGCGAGGGAAGCCGATGAGTAAGGAGTCGAAGGCTGACGCAGCAACACGCCGTTGGAACTCGCGTGGAAGTACGCGGCCCCGTGGATCGGGAGCTCCTCGACATCGAGAGGCGCTTCCTGGAGCCATGCCGAATCGTTGGCGATGAAGGTGAGCGCTCCGAAACGGATCTCGTGACCCAGAGCCAAAACACCGCCAGAAGACATGTCGAAGGATGAAAAATGCAACTTCATCGGAAGTCGCTTAGACGCCTGCCCCACGGTGGTCGCCAACTGTCGTGGGAACGAACCTGACAGTAGATGGTAGGGGTGCGAAGGGAGAGGGCAGAGTCCTAGCGACAGCGAGGATGTACACACAGATGTATGACAGGTCCCTCTCGTGGAGGTAACAACCTACGTCTCAGTGCTCGGGAGCTTATGTCGTGTGGAATATAGAGATTACAATGGTTGCAAACCCTTGTGCAGGAGGGGAAGGGCGGCTTATATAGTGTTCGCTGCCCTTCATAATTACCTAACATCTAAGGGTCCGATCGTGGGGTTATAAGTCTGCCGTTACTGGTAACGTACGTAATAAAAGCTACTAATGACAATTGAACCAACGTCTGGCCGTTGGGCTCTTGATGATGGCTCCTGGTCTTCTGGCGTCGAGTGAAAGCAAGGTCTTCTGAGTGACACGTGACTGCCGAGTAAAAAAAGGAGTCTCCGAGTGGATATCTGTCGAATGGCTGTGAACGTCTCCAAAAATCCACTCGAAAGTTATGCTTGATCTTCAAGTCCTCCCATGTAGTGTCCTTAGGTAGGGTATGTAGGCCTTGCCTAGGATCCTACCCTAGATACATATCCTCGTCACCTGACCTGGATGAGCCGCAGTGGGGAGCAGCCGAAAAAAGCGACAGAGAAGCCACAGCATGAGGAGAAGGTGGACCAGGGCTCTCGAGTGGAGACGAAGTAGGAGGTGTGGTTCGTCCTCGAAGTTCGACTGCATCAACTGCTTCGAGTCTGTGTTCTCGTTTTGAGCTGCTGACCTACTATCTTCGGACAAGTTTTTAGCTCCCTATCTATTTTCTTGGTTGCTTAGTTAGTTATGATAACGAGACATGTAGTAGTATGTACTGAGAAAGTGAATGAATTACTGATCATACGCTTTATGCTACTCTTTTATGCTGGTAACTGGAGCCATAATTCTATGAAGTGTAAGATTAAAAAAATGACGAATTTCCTTCCGAGTTCCCACCCCCAACTCCCAGTGTGGAAATCAAAATGTTAAAACACACACACACACACATCCTTCCTTTTGCAGAAAGAACAACGATGCATTAATCATGGGGAAAAAAGGTATAGAAAGATCAATCATGAAAGTAACTACTCCACCGACCTTCACTTTTGTGATTAATGCTCGTGCTATATATATGTCTATATTCACATGAACATATAGCAAGGTCCAATAGTTCATATACACTTTGATACTTATTATTCCTTCATGTTAGAGTGCAAATAAATAGCTAACACTCAACCAGAGGAAAGCGTCGAGAGATGATCCAAAGGGGTCCACAAATATTCTGGAATCAGAAGCATCGGGACCAAAGCGGCTTGTACTTGGTGAATTCAGCAGCCTTTGGTGTATCCACAGTCTGTACAAAATCCAGGAAACAGCATGGCACATCTTAGTAATGAGTTGTCATCAGCGAAAGATGGCACTACCTGAAAGATTTACCACCTCTCTGTTTGGGGGGAAATGTTGTTCATTTATTTCTTTTCGGGAAATGAAATCGGGGCAAAAAGTTCCTCAACTGGAAAATAAGAGTTGAAAGGCAATTGTGAATGTGATAGACATTTACCTACTTTTTTTTAAAAGGGGAATGTATTAATATCAAGAAGATATCAATTACACCCAGCCTCTACACCAACAAGATGACTAAAAGCATCCAGGATGCACACAACCAATAAAGAAAAAAGAAAAAAGAATAAGAAAAAATGACCCTGTCACAATGATCCATCACCTGCAGTAGCAACACTTTAACCACCACCAAAGACAGCATCCGGACTGAAAAGAAGGTTCTTCAAAAACAACGCCGTCACGAAGAAAACAATACACAAGCGTTGTCGTTGCCCCATCAAAGATCTAGGTTTTCACCCTGAAGAAATATCGTGTTTCGAAAACAATGTCTTCAACAAGACTATTGCGAGACACAACCAATAAAGGCCAGACCTTGGGATTTCCCCCTACAAATCACGTCTCGGTACTCAGAAGAGCACCGCCAACAAAAAGTCCTCCAATGCTGCCGCCCCCACTTGCGGAGGCTACTACTGCAAGTCACATATCACGAGGCTCATAGGAACTCGTGCCCGGACAAGACGGGAACATACCCTGTAAGCCATGTCTGAACAACTGTCTGTAAAGCAAAGTCTTCAACGCATCCAAGACCTCACCTTCGTCATTTGCATGTCCTCTAATCACGTCATGGTATTCTCCGCATGTGTTGAACTCTTGGTAATCTTGATGCAGAGATGTCCCAAGATGTCGATGATGAAGCTGGTTATGCTGATGTTTGAAGTGCACACGACCGGTCCATATTCAAGGTGTCCAAAGAACGGCATATAAGCTAGTCCTTGTTTTCCCTTGAAGAAGCAGTCTGGAACTCGCCGACGACCAGACCAAAGAAGACTGCTTTCACGACCACCTACGCCTAAGCCATCGAGTAGCCGGCGCATCGCACAGCGTCTTGGTGTCTTGTGCTTGGCATCAGCGGACGCAACGATCATTGACCAGCCACATGAAGCACACCATGGGATAGAGAATGGCCCAGCCTGGGTGCAGGCACTCAATTGAATCGATCTGCTAGGATTGACCGAACGAGAGCACGCCACAGCCCACAACTGCCACCACCCCGGCCGTGAAGGACGACTGCCGCCCCAACAAGGCGAGCTTCGAGCCAGCTGGCCGTCGAAGGAGAGGCGTGGAGGAGCTTCCTCTTTGCCCACCGAAGTGCGCGTTGCTGGATCTGGCAGGAGCGCGACATTGAAGGACAAGAGGAAGGGGATCCGTGAGCGCCTTGACGACATCCAGCTCGCAGCACCGCGGCCGAGCGCCAAGCGACACGTCGCGGGAGACTAACCAGCCAGCCGGAGCCGGTTGCATCAGATCGAGCGGATCCGGGCACCAGCGCCATGGCGACCCGCAGACAACCAGGAGACGACCCGCCGTGCCCGAGAGCCCCCCCCCCCCCCCCCCCCCAGCGCCACGAGCAAGGTCCCCCCGCCGCCGTCGGCCGCTAGGCTTCGCCTTGTGACGTCTCCGGCGGCGACGGCGGAGAAGTGTGGCTGGGATACTGGCGGCGGCGACTAGGATTGCGGCGTCCGCCCGTGTCGCTCGCACGGGAGCGACGCGGGGACATTTACCTACTTAGCTAGTTCCATCTTAAGGCTAAGTTGACCAACCTTTCTACATAATAAATTCTTGGCATCATACTTCTGCATCTGTATGCTTTAATTTGATCACATTGAACGCACAGAATTACATTCATATGTCCGTCAAACGAAGAGAGAATCAAGAAATAAACACCCAGGGATCAGCCGAGCGTCTTGCAGCAATGGAGTTCACTGACGCCAGATTATGGTCTCGAAACAGTCAATCCCATCGAACTCTGGCGCAAACCGCGGCCGCCGAGTCTCCTCCGGCGGTGGCGGAAGCTGCTGCTGGTGCGGCCTAGCCTCCAGCGGCTGGTCATCCTGCTGCCGGCGTCGCCAGGGGCGATATCGGTCTGGAACTTGCTCAGGAGTCAGGATAGAGAAGGCGAGCAACTTGTCCATGACCGATTAGAGACGGGTCCACGCTTTCTTGTAAGATCAGAACTTGATTGCTTCTCGGTGGTGGATAAATCAATGGATTTGCTTGGTTTTTGTCTCGCTAAGTTTGGTGAAGACAGGGATGAAGGATGCCTGGTTTATATACGTGGAGCATCGAGGAAAATTTGGACATGGCGGTTTCATGCGCTGGAGGAGACCAATGTATTGGTGGACGCGGCCGCGAACCAGCAAGCGAGCTCGTGCTGCACGCGGTGTCGGGAATTCGTGCGTGCTGCTGCTTTCTTTGGCCGTGGTGTGACGTGTTGGCTGGTGCCATGTCTGTTATTTTTTTCTTGATAGACCGGGTACATCTTTTTATTATAGGCACGGATCGGGTAAGTAGGTGTTGCCAACTTCAGCATACCCAAATCCCGTCCGTACCCGTTTGGATCAAAATGGATACAAAAGCATCGGCCCAACGCGTCCATCCAAATCCAAAACATGTTTGTGCCGTGGACGCATTCCACACACAAATTTGGGGCGCATTTGCATCCACGCGGACATGAAATAGACACGGCGAGCGTTTTCTCGATGTCTGCTGCGGCCTCAATTGTCGTTTGCCAACCACCACTCGCAATGGTATTAAAGGCGACCACCTAATTCGGGCCCGCCTGGCAGTTGCTAGGAGCTACCGGTCGTCGTCCTTTCTAACGGAAGCATACGGCAATACCGACCTCATCCACTTCTTTCCCACAACCTCATCTCACCACAGTTGCACCCTCGCCCGTGCCAGAAAACCCTAGACCTAGTCGGCTCTATCCATCATCCGCCATGGGTTTTTTCGACAAAGGAAATGGCAGATCACCCCTGGTGCTAGCTCTTCTTGGACCCCAGCGCGACCTCGCCGCAAAGCGCCACCGTGAGAACACAAGTGCCTATACATTCCAATCCACCAAGTTAGGTGGCACTGGCAGTACAGGCGGGAACTTCCATACCAAGATGCAAAGCCCCCCGCATCGTTAGCATCTGGATCCTCACTGCATCCCCATGCGGGCGGTGCCCCGCTCCGCGTGCGCACGCGGAGGAGGTGCGTAAGTGGCGTGAACTATTGACCATTGAGCAACCGCGATATCCTGTGTACGCGGCCAACTCCCCAAATTGGGAGGTTTGGTTCGCCATGGAGCACGAGAAGAAGCGCCTCAGCAGCGACCAGCTCGATCCCACAATCCCACCGCTGCGTCCCAAGGTGAAGTCGGAGGAGAAGGAGGTGGCATACCAGGCCGCCCTTGAGGCGGCTATGCAGCGCACCATCGAGGAGATTAGGCGCGATGAGGACGTCCACTGGGAGCATTAACTGAAGGAAAAAGAGATTTAAACTAATTGCATATATCCTTGTTAGTTAATAAATAGTTTAATATTTTCATTAAATCTTCCACAAAGAAATTTAAAAGTATATTGAAAACAATACAAGAATTTATCCATGCTTTGTACATAATCATCATTGCTAGGTTTTTGGAGGAAATTGTTGAACGCCCACACATAATTTGATTTTTAACTGGAGACAATGCACAAAAATATTTTTTATTAAATTAAAATGCACACAAATACTTGTAACATGAGACTTTTTATTCAATTTTTATTTGTTGTATGAGTGAGGATTCAATTATTACAAATTAGAATTTAGAAATTACATGCTCACATGTTTTTATTATATTATATATACCGTTTCCTTTATGTTCTTCTTCATTTGCCATCTGTGTTCCACGCTATAGTCCTATGTTTAATCAAGAATAAAGGAATCCAACAAGTCCCCCGAACGTTCGGATTTTAGCATTTTGTTCCAAATGTCTTTGATGGCAACTTAAGTAGATGCGAGGTGACAACTTTAGTTGTTGAGACATGACAACTTTATCCCAGTTCAAAAAATTATCCTGTTTACCATTAATGTTGTCATCTCCTGTCAACTAAACTTGCCACCTCGTGACAACTAAAGTTACCATGTAATGGTGACTTTTAGTCTGTAATTAATCGACCACACTACTTATTTTGTGTGGCATGCACATGTATGAGGTGTCCTAGATTCTTGCCTTGTGGAACATGAAACAGACGAGGCGTACATTCTTGTACGTGCTAAAACTACAGAAAACATGTTGTAAACATATAACCGCGGCGGCTGCGTCTCCTCCAGCGGTGGCCGAACTTGCGACTGTGATTTCCCCTTTCCAAGCTGCTGCATGCCCCGCCTGGAAAGCCGCACCCAGCTGCCGCCGGTGCCTGGGGCGATATCGGCCGGCGACGCGCTAAAGATCGAGAAGGCAGACACCTTGTCCATGACCGAGTAGGGACGGGTGATTGATTCACACAGCAGCTTCGGTGGCTGACGCTTTCTTGCACACCCTGAATTTGGTTGCTTCTCGGTCGTCGATAAATCGATGGCTTTGCTTTGAAAATGGAGCCTGGCTTATATACGTCGGAGCATCGATGATGATTTGGACATGGCGGTTTCTTGCGCTGAAGGAGTCATAGTATTCGGCTTCTTTTGGTTTTTGTTTGTAGCACTTTTTTAGATATGGTATAGGATAGAATTTTTGAAAGGAAATTTCCTGCAAAGCCCTCTAGTTTGTATGAATGGATTCTTATTCCTATGTAGGATAAGAATAAATTCTTCACATTTCAAAGAAGAAAAACATTAACCCAGACTCGATGAAAGAAATTTCTATCCTATTTTTCAAATGACATCTTTTTCCCTAGATAAATGTCATCTAACTTTCTATGATTTTTCTATTCCTATGATATTTCTACCAAACCAATGGAGGCCGACTCATGGACGCGGCTGTCACGGAGAACAAGCTAGCGAGCTCGTGATGCAGATGCCCGACGTGTTGTGGCCTGGCGGTGTCGGTGCTTCGCACCCTTCCTTTCTTTCTTTCTCTCTTTCCAATACTAGCTCATGCCCTCTCTCGCCGTGGTCTGACATGTCGGATGGTGCCGTGTCCAAGAGTTGACCTGTTGACCGACCGGGTAAGTAGTTTTTTTAGCCAAGACCTGGTACGTTGGTGTTGTTCCCATGCGCACAAGCTTCGGTCTTATAATTTGACCCAAATCTCCCTATCTACCATTCTATTGTCGCCCCGTGTGAATCCGGGAGTGGGAACTAATCTCCGCCACCCACCGTCGCCAGAGGGCGTGCCTGGAAAAAGCCCGGTCAACGTCGGCGATGGCAAGACATCTGCATCTCCTCAGGAGTGTTGTCTAGCCTAGAGTTGCGCTTGCGCAGGGTGCGGTGGCGCGACGACTAGCAAGTGTGGTGTAGTTCCGTAGGCGCGTCTACAGCAGGATGAATTGTGGTTGGTGGTGTGTGTGCCAGTGTGGCAGTGGCAGTGAGGTCGTGCAGTTGCTGGCGATGTTCGTCTGGCATCAGGTGCGGCGGGGGCGGGGATAAGGTCAGCACAAGTGATAGTGGGGGGCTCTGGCGGTGCCTTACAACACGGGAATCCAATCAGATCCACACGGATCTGACGGTTGGACAACGGCAAGTGGAACTGGGTGCTAGTTAGGACCCCGAAGGGTTGTTGTGTTGGGCGTCCTCTGCTGCGATGGCGGTCGAGGCCACTCGTTGTGTGTGGTGCCTTGCAGGCAGTTGGGCGGTCCTCTATGGTGGACGCATTACTCCGGGAAGTTTGTGTTGGGGAGACTCCTGGAAGAAGGTGGTGATGCATCGACCATTTTCGTGGCATGGAGAATCCGTAGTTTCTACATAATTAGGATCTTCGATGCGAACGTGATAGTACGACATAGTAACATCCGTAGTTTCAACATCTCTAGCATACAGTGTACGACTAGCTACGGTGGAGATAGAAACTCCTAATCAAAGATAAAGTCAGAGCCATTGGTAAATGCCATATTTACTAATGATTTGAATTTTGAGTAGTTTCAGCATCTGTAGCACACATTTTCATCATCCATTTATTTATTTTGGAAAGTTTTAGCATGATTCTCTTTTTTTTCTATTGAATTGTTTTGAATTTTGAGTATATGGTAGACCATTGGTGAATGCCATATGGATACCCACTGGAAATTTAATAAAGTAAATTAAATTCAAGGGCAATAGAAGTACTGCACAATAAAAGATCATAGCTGCGTGATGTGGCACTGGACAACTATCCGTAGCCACTATATATGTCATTGCTTCTAACCTAGCTTTTCATGTTGCAAATGCCACTGCAAACACTAACCCTATCAACTCGTGTACGAACAAAAATCTGATTATCTTGACACATGCATATGTCGTCGGATTGGAAGACATTGGGAAAATAGTGCTAGGTGCAAATTCATATCTACATATGAGCCAGACAGTACATCGTACAGCAAATTTGTATCCTTCGTTGCTAGGATTTTTTTGCTGTTGCCGTTGACTGTAGCATAGCTGAACTACTTGCCGTCGCTGCTCACTGTACCATGCAAGTTAGCGCTGTACAAATTTCCTGTGCATGCGAGGGTGGTGCTGCCAGACTGATGCTGGACTCGTCCCGAACGGCTTCTTGCAGAAAATCGTCACTTACACATAGACGACAGGGTTCATCAAAAAACTAACATGTATGTTGCACTCATCTGTGATGATTTCGTTCTGGCCGGGCTCTATGCCAATCATGCATGCCACTAATTAGTTTCGCGTAACCATAGGCGTTGATCCTCAATGACTAATTAGTGAGGCTCTAGGTTGTGACACAAAACCCCAAACCGTCACTGAGGAGGTGTCGTGTGATCCAACCTACTATAGTTTCATTTGAATTCATTGTTTGGAGGCTCAAGTATTAAGATGCATGAATACTGGCACGTACCCGTATGGCTAAGCCTTTAATAAGTGTGAAGCTTAATAAAGAATCAGGAAAAGAAGTAGTTTTTCTACCAACCCATTCAGCTCTATAAAGAATGATTTACACGTACACACTTAGAAACATCAGCCTAGTTCTGTTATTCGTCGCTGATTGAGAACCTGGCGAGCTGTGTGAAGCTCAAGCTCGCCCGTCTTTTCTAGTACTTTTGGGCTCCTTCCGTTTCTGTTCTTAGGTTGCGAGGGGAGGGATGGATCGAGCGAACGAAAGCCAGCATCGCCACTGGGCCTGTGTCGGGAACAAGTCACAACAAAGGCGAAGAGGTCAGGTCCCTATCTGTCTATTGACCATTGGTATGTCTGATTCACCTCAGTGTACCACAGTAGTTGAAGCTTGACAACTAATGCTATAAACCGTGCTAGTTTGGTACATTTGACCAACCTGTCATAACATTGTAAACACATACTATTGAAGCAATTTTAATGATTATATTTACCCTGACAATTATTGGAGATGTACTAAATTAGATTTGGGTCAGTGGAAGTATTGTGATTATTGATTCACAAGTAATTACTACTGTATCTGATATGGCACTAGACGACTACCAATGTCCGAGCACTATAAATGACATTGGTTCTAACCTGTTTTCCCATCTTGCAAAGGTGACAAACAAGGCTACTACCAATGTCCGTAGCACCTTTTTTCGGGCGTCTACCAACGTGCTTTGGAAGTATGTGTACGAGACTGTGAGCTTCTTGTTCCTTATATTTTAGGATTGGAAGGTACTAGGAAAAAGACTCTAGCCAATCAGGAGTGTCTAGATGGACGTCAACACAATCTTCATGAATTTTGACTATGACCTATTGACGTGACGTTGATATTGCTAGTTTTATAGAAGAAGTGGCCACAAAGAAGGCAAGTCGCACGGATGAACCATCTTTTTCTTCCGTGCCACACATAGTCCAAGAAATTGAATTGTCACAAAGTAGCCTCCTTAATCAATGTGGTACACATGAGCATGCAATGGAAATGTGACGAACTATCATCTTTGCAAATGGCATCAATAATGCCGGATCTATTCACAATAATGATAAAAACATTTATTTTCTATATAGTTTTTTTTCCAGATCACTTGTAAAGTACAAGCCGTGAAAACAAGTCATATCATTACACGTGTTGCATTTATTTGAAACGGAATGAAACAATGCCCCTAAGGCTTACAGAATGGAAGCAGCAACTGAATGGCATATATGAGATTACTGACTACAATACGTCTCGAATCCACTTGTTTACCGACTGCCACAAATACTCGGCAAATGGCCTAAAACCCGCAGCAAACTCTTTGCCGAGAATTGTTCTCAGCAAAGACAAACCGGCATACCTCTCTCCGGCAAATAGAACATTGCCAAGATCCCGGGAACTTAGCAAATAGTTTGGGGAGAGCCAAACAGTGTGCCTCGGCAAAATAAAGTGCCTTCATAGCCGTTGGTTCTGTTAGGATTTTGTCGAGACCAGACACTCGGAAAAGTGTTACACATTGCCTAGAGTCTCACTTGGTTTATCTAAAAGAGCCCAGTTCCAACAAAACTTCTTTACCAAGTGATGTTTTCCGCCACTCGGTAGAGTCACAACCAAACTACCAGCGCATGCCACCTCTCGAGCGTCGCTTTGGGGAGAGGTTGTCTTCAGAGTGTCTCTCTCGGCAAAGACTCATTGCCAGCATTGTTTCTGTCTATATTTCATCTAACCCTACAGCAAAAAGAAATATACAATACACAAGTTTCATGTGTAGCCACATTCTTAACAAGAAACTCACAAAGGCATTATATATATAGTCTACCCAAGCTTAGCAACAGACTCACAAAGACATTATATAAATATTTCACACATGCTTCATATGAAGTCATAAAGTGTTCAACACGTGTCTACATGCGAGCACATGATAAAAACAACACCAAAATTAGGATGAACTGAAAGAGAATTATCAAGTACTTCAATACAGCCATTCTGTTTTGCGCCATTGCCTAATTTAGTGTTATCTTCTGGGCAAACACATACTAATTGTAATGATTCTCTCCCTCCTCTCTACTATTGAACGAGTCGTGGGAGCTGCCTGGGTAAGGACGCACTTGGGGATTCCTGGAAACCTACCTCTATATACTACATATCATTTCATCCACAAAGAAAGGAAAAACGATTACAATAAGAAATGCAAGTTAAAATAACACATCATCATCATCCACGTAAGCATTCATCACTCATATAGCCAAAAGCATCACAAGTGGTAATCCAAGTCCACATCAACAGCTACATGACTATACCACCTAATCAACATCAAACTATCTAGGTGGACTACTCCAAGGTGTAGTTAGTCAAACCAATGATCCTGGAGTTAGAGCACGTGGGGGCATATCCTCCATAGTGGAGGAGTAAGTGTCGTCGGGAATGATAGTCGATGGAATCAATGGCACCGGGTCGTCACCCTCCTTACATGGTGGGGCCTTGCTCCTTACTTGGCGGATTATTCTTGGTTAGATCCTAAAAATAGTTCATTAGAACCAGCTGCGAGTTATACTCAATGAGCGCCGCCAAGCGTTCCTCACCAGTCCACTTCTCCCTGACCGTGGAGTCAACCCTATGGAAGTTGCGTCGTTGCAGAAAACCATAACCACAAAATCAATGAGTGCTAACACCTTTCACCATGCAATGAATAACTATATAAGAATAAAATATAAAAGATTAATTCTAAAGAAATTTATTATGGTGGACACTCTCTCGAATATGTCAACTTTTGGTCATGGTCGAGCTAGGCGAGCTCATCATGCATACTCAAGGTATCATGGGATGAACTGGCCCAGATCGACCGTCATCGTCAAAACTCGATTTCTGATCTCCGAGAACAACTCTCAACAACTGTCGGTGATGGTCGCTCTTTCTTTGTTCCTCTTGCTTTAGCAGGATCTTAGGGGAAGAGCGGAGGAAGGGTGACCCCTTATGACAAATGTCGGTAATATCTCTCATTTGTCAAATATGGTGGACACTCTGTGGTGGTTGTATATATGGTGGAGATTCTCTCATGGGTATTTTGACTTTCGGTGATGGTCAAGCTGGCCGGGTTCGTCGTGCATGACAAAGGTATATCACACGACGAACTCACCTGTATTGACCGCCATCATCAAAAGTAGATTTCTTTCCTCAAATAACAACTCTCATCGACTGTTAGTGATGGTCGCATTTTCTGTACTTCTCCTACTTTACCAAATCTCGGAGGAGGGGCAGAGGAAGCGCAACCTCCTATGACAACAACCAGTACAATTCCTTTGAAAGCATCTCTCATCTATCAAATATGGTGAACGCCCGCTCAAGATAAAAGAAAATACATAAAAACTACCGCAAAAACTACTAGATATAAACTACTACATAAAATGTACTACACAGAATTAAAACCACTACACAAAACGAAAACTACTATTAGTATTACAAGAACTACTAGATAAAAACTAGATCTACTACAAAACCTACAAAATAAACTACAAAATGTAGATGTATAGTTTCCACTTTTACTGAGTGTCGCACTCGGAAAGAGATCCTCTCGGGAAGGGTCATCAAACCTATATCTAGGACTTCACTTTTACCAAGTGTCGTACTCGGAAGTACTAGTCTGCTGAGAGGTCCTTTTGGAAAATGTCTTGAAATGTAGATCTAGGTCTTCTCATTTGTGCCTCTTTCATTTAAGCATACATAACATAGGATATTCCATTGAACTTTTGCGCATGATTTATGTGTCAAGTTGCAGAACTGCAATTTCTGGCGTTTAAACCCTAACAATGCATTAAATGTCTCAAATAACACATGAGGGGCTAGAAAGTGTTGGGCATAGCGTGTGTCATGTGATGGCCTCCTCGTGGAGGTCCAGAAGTTTTAAGGCCAACGAAGCAATAGGACCCACACTTCCTTCAAAGACTAGCACGGAGATGGTGCGGTTTACAAGTGACCTCTGGGAGGCTTATTCGAAACACGCCAAAAAAATTAACACACCCTACAGAGGTGATTTGATGATGTTGGGATAGATCCTGTTCCGGCATCATACAATTTTCCAAGGATTTAAGCTGTTGGATTTGGTAGGCCAACACGTAATTTTGGAACCCCATGGTGGGACCTACCCCGCTCTCGTATGCGCAAGGCCTATGCATGTCACAAACACATCAAATATGATTTTTCATTCAGCTTCTTGGTATGATTTCATGTATCGCATTGCAGGTCAGCAATTTTCGGTGCTGAAATCCTAGCAGTGCAATAAATGTCTCAAATATTGCACGTGGGTCTGAAAAATACGGGGACCTAGCAAGTGTCATAAGATCAACTTCTCTGAGACGCCTAGAAGTTTTGAGGCCAACGCAGCAATAGGACCCCCGCTCCCTCACAAACAGGACACATTCCCTCTCAATACCCAAAGTCTAGCTCAGAGACGATGCAGTTTACAAGCGGTCTCAGGGGAGGATTATTCGAAACGTGCCCAAAATTTTGCCACACCCAATAGGTAATTTTGCACCGTACCCCTCCCGTGATAGGGCCTGCCCCTACTCATCCAACTTTTGCCGTAACCCTCTCAACTTTTTAGCACATGCTATGTGGGTGAAATGATGATACCATGCCAACTTTCAACCTTTTCAGAGTTCATTTGTAGTGCTTTTCAATTTTAGGGTCATTTACCTCAAAAAAATCAATAAATGCGTGAAAAATACCAAATGAAGTCAGAAAGGGTTGAAAATTGATGATGTGGCTTTGAATAGTGCATTTTGAACACTCGAAAAGCCGGGAGTTCAAATAAGTTCAAGAAAATGAAATGCCTTCTGTAACCAATGAGTTTCTGCCCAAAACCCCAATACTTCGAAAGAGACTGTCCGTTTTGTACACGAAGTGCATCCAGCTTTTGCCGTAACACTCTCAACTTTTTAGCACATGCTATGTGGATGAAATGACGATACCATGCCGACTTTCAACCTTTTCAGATTTCATTTGTAGTGTTTTTCAATTTCAGAGTCATTTAGCTTAAAAAAATCAGTAAATGCATGAAAAATACCAAATGAAGTCGGAAAGGGTTGAAAATTGATGATGTGGCTTTGAATGGTGCATTTTGAACACACGAAAAGCCTGGAGTTCAAATAAGTTCAAGAAAATGAAATGCCTTTTGTAACCGATGAGTTTCCGTCGAAACCCAGATACTTCGAAAGTGACTGTCCGTTTTGTACACGAAGTGCATCCAACTTCTGCCGTAACCCTCTCAACTTTTTACCACATGCTATGTGGGTGAAATGATGATACCATGCCAACCTTCAACCTTTTCATAGTTCATTTGTAGTGCTTTTCAATTTCAGTGTCATTTAGCTCAAAAAAATCAGTAAATGCATGAAAAATACCAAATGAAGTCAGAACGGGTTGAACATTGATGATGTGGCTTTGAATGGTGCATTTTGAACACACGAAAAGCCTGGAGTTCAAATAAGTTCAAGAAAATGAAATGCCTTCTATAACCGATGAGTTTCCGTCCGTAGCCCCGATACTTCGAAAGAGACTATCAGTTTTGTACACGAAGTGCATCCAGCTTTTGCCGTAACCGTATCAACTTTTTAGCACATGCTATGTGGGGGAAATGTTGATACCATGCCAACTTTCAACCTTTTCAGAGTTCATTTGTAGTGCTTTTCAATTTTAGGGTCATTTAGCTCAAAAAATCAGTAAATGCATGAAAAATATGAAATGAAGTCAGAAAGGATTGAAAATTGATGATATGGCTTTGAATGGTGCATTTTGAACACACGAAAAGCCTGGAGTTCGAATAAGTTCAAGAAAATGAAATGCCTTTTGTAACCGATGAGTTTCTGTACGAAACCCCGATACTTCGAAAGAGACTGTCTGTTATGTACACGAAGTGCATCCAGCTTTGGCCGTAACCCTCTCAACTTTTCAGCACATGCTATGTGGGTGAAATGTTGATACCATGCCAACTTTCAACTTTTTCAGAGTTTATTTGTAGTGCTTTTCAATTTGAGGGCCATTTAGCTCAAAAAAAAAACAGTAAATGCATGAAAAATATCAAATGAAGTCAGAAAGGGTTGAAAATTGATGATGTGGCTTTGAATGGTGCATTTTGAACACGCGAAAAGCCTGGAGTTCAAATAAGTTCAAGAAAATGAAATGGCTTTTGTAACTGATGAGTTTCTGTCCGAAACCCCGATAGCTTTTAATATGCAAAGAAATAACATAAAAATAGCATAAAGTGAAAATAGATGCACTTAGACTCAAATTCATCCTAAATTCCAAATGGTAATTAGGCGCCTAACTAGGATTTTGAATTTAGGCTGAATTTAAGTATAAGTGCATCTATTATCACTATCAAAGGAGCTCAACGTAACAGGCGCAGCGGGGCTTATAAGCAGGTTCGGGCAACCTTTGCTTGGTGAGGTGGGACTAAACTCCCACCACACCTCTATGCAAGGCCATTGGTGCCGGTTGGTGGCACCAAGTGGGACCAATGCCCCCCTTTCGTCCTGGATGGTGCCACCAACCGGGATCAAAGGGCCTATTTCCCGCCATTTTGGCTGTTGAAATCACGGCTTTGGTCCCGGTTGGTGACACCAACCAGGACCAAAGGTCCCTGTTTCTCGCCCTTTGGGCGGCGGAAAATAGGGCTTTGGTCCCAGTTGCTGCGACAAACCGGGACTAAAGGGGGGCATTGCTCCCGGTTGGGGCCACTAACCGGGACCAATGCTTCTTCTATATGACAAGCACTTAGCAAAAGTCGCAGTTTTCATTCCACTTCGCCCTCGTTGCCGCCCCGAACCCGCCATCACTAGTAGAAAACAGGGCATTCGTCACAGCTCGATCTACACATTAGTCCCGGTTGCCTTACGAACCGGGACTAATGTGAGCATTAGTCTCGGTTCGAGCGGCTAGGGAGCATGTCGGGCATTAGTCCCGGTTCGAGCGGGACCTTTAGTCCCGGTTGGAAACACCAACCGGGACTAAAGGGGTCGATACCCTTTAGTCCCGGTTGGTATCTCTAACCGGGACTAAAGGTCTAGCCTTTAGTTCCGGTTGGAGACACGAACCGGGACCAAAGGGGTTGGGGCTTTCGTCCCGGTTCATATCTCCAACCGGGACTAAAGGCTAGTCCCGGTTAGAGATATCAACCGGTACTAAAGGGTTTTGAAAGTTTTATTTGTTTTTTCTATTTGTTTTCTGTTTTTAGTTTCTGTTTTAAATTGCTTATATCTTTTAGGATATTTGATGTTTTTGAGTGATTCTTTTTGCATTAGATTCAAAATTTTGTCTAGTTTGTGTTTGTGCGATTAGTTTTCAAATTTGAATGGTTTAAATTTGAATTTGTTCAAATTTGCTTCAAACCCTAGATTGTGAATAACTTGAGTTTAAAAATAGTTTTTAATTTAATTCTTTTTTCTCCTAGACACATGTTAGATGGTGCATGTTGAACACACAAAAAGTATGGAGTTGAAATAAGTTTAAAAAAATGAAATGCCTTTGTAATAGATGAGTTTTCGTACAAAACCCTAATAGTTCGAAAGGGATTGTCCAGTTTGTACAGAAAGTGCATCTAGTTTTTACCGTAAGCCTCTCAACTTTTTAGCACATGCTATGTGGGTGAAATAATAATACCATGCAACGTTTCAACCTTTTCAGAGTTCATTTGCAGTGCTTTTCAATTTTAGGGTCATTTAGCTCAAAAAATCAAAAAGAAGATTTTTCCTACAAAATCAAAAAAATAATTTTTAAAAAATAATTTTATTTAAAAATAAATAAATGATGTCATATTTGGATTCCCCACATTTTTTTGATAATAATGGATCTATTATTTGTTGAATTTCGATTTACAGATTTAAAGATATTAATTATGCCATATGAATTGAATATATGGCAAAAAATAAATAAAATAATAATATTACTTATTTTATTTTCATAGAAATTCAATATTATTATTACTTATTTTGGTTATTTTAATAATTGTTTGGAATTCAAAAAATAAAATAATGTGACATTAAGACCTAAGAGTTAATAGGATTGATAGCTTACTATTGTCAAGAAAACAACAAGTGCAGACTTGGAAACAAAAGGTGATAGAACTCGAAAGTTAAGCGTGCTCGGGTTAGAGGAGTGAGAGGTTGGGTGACCGGGTGGGAAGTTAGATGATTTGGAATGAGTGGTGATTAGAGATTAAATTGCCAAATAATTCAAAAGCAGTGAGAAGGGATGATTAGAGATTATCAGATAATTCACAGATTTGAAAATCAGAAGAAAAAAAATTGAAAAACAAAAATAATAAAAATTATTAAAAAACATACCTTTGGTCCCGGTTCGTGTTACCAACCGGGACTAAAGGTCCTCCGCCCTAGCGCACCACAGCAGCCCACGTGGAGCCCCATTTGTCCCGGTTCGTAGGTCAACTGGGACTAAAGGTATTGGGCTTTAGTACCGACACTTTAGTCCCGGTTCCGGAACCGGGACAAATGGGCCTTTTTCTACCAGTGCGTCGTCGCCCCCGTCGCAGCCCCGTCGCCTTCCCCGACGCACCCTTCGCCACCCCGCCGCCCCGCCGCCTCCCCTGCCTTCCCCGTTGCCTTCCCCGCCGCCCCCGTCGCCACCCCCGTCACCTCCCCCGCCGCCCCTGTCGCCCCACCTGCCGCCCCCGTCACCTCCCCCGCCGCCCCACCCCGTCGCCGCCCTGCCCCCATCACCGCTCCGTCATTGCCCCGCCGCCGCCCCCGCTGTGAGACGCCGCCGCCCCGGCTCGTTGCAATTTTTTTAAATATATGTTGATTTTTATGCTTTTTTAGTATTTGTATGCATGTTAGATTAGTATGTTTATGTTAGCTAGATTAGTATGTGTATGTTAGATTAGTATGTTTATACGTTTTTTTTGAAAGTAGATTAGTATGTTTATGTTAGCTAGATTAGTATGTGTATGTTAGATTAGTATGTTTATACGTTTTTTTCGAAAGTAGATTAGTATGTTTATGTTAGCTAGATTAGTATGTGTATGTTAGATTTGTATGTTTATGCATTTTTTAAAGTAGATTAGTATGTTTATGTTAGATTAATATGTGTATGCTGATTTTGGGTTTTATGAAAAATTAGTCGACGATGCCCGGCCCGCATCCTCGTCGTCGAGTAGTCCGCGAGAGCCTGCTTGATAGGCGCCATGTCCGGGACTGGGCTCCGCCGGGCTGGCACTGCGAGGTGCTACCTTCCCGGGCTCGGAGGTTGGTGAGGAATGCAGGTATCGTCGTCGACCCGGACCTTCTGTGGTGGCGGTCACGCGGGCCGCTTTCGGTGCGGAGGGAGCCGACACCCGCGGAGGTGGTACGTCACCGTGTCAGGGAGGAGTACGAGCACGTCCGCCGCTACATGGCGGCATTGGACGCCCGGTTTGACAATACCTGGCAGATCCTTCAGGGATCTCACTTGAGTTATGATCCAGTGATGGTTCCTTATCTTTGGGTGTCCACCGCCGGCGACTCAGAGACCGCTAGTGAACCGAGTTCACCGTCCTCCATTTTGGATTCTATGATATTCGATCTGTATTAGTGATATTATATTCGAGGTCATTATAAATATTGTTGTATTTGTGATATTTTATCGGTATAATGCGTGTGTGACTTTTGGTCTGTTGTTGCTCCTTGTGTGACTTTCATGTGTGTTCTTGATGGAGGAAGGAATCCCGACTGATGGTAGACAGATGCTTTTTATCTTGAATAGTATTCACTAGGTAGGTCACTATACACAATAGTATTTACTATTTAGTACACTATTTGGAATAGTACTTTACTATTCGCGGCAATATTTAATTCTTTTGCTATAATTTGTACGTTCTCACCTAATTATATATTTAATTCAGGATCTATTATGGGCTGGCGAGGCCAACAATACGTCCAAATGGTGTGCGCGGTGATGTAAAAATCCTACTCAGTACTCACCATATTTTTCATTATGTTGTATCAGATGTACCTAGTTACGTTCACTTAGTAGTTTTAATTGCAAATTTACGGGGTAAATTCCTATCGTCTTCCCAGGCAGTTCCACCCGAAGGGAACACTTCTCTACGACCACAAGGTTCTCATTCAAACGCCACTCTGGGCTACACAGAGAACTACACACGCAGAGGTTTCTCCTATAGGATCCCTAGCATAAGAACTCGTCCCATAAATTCATCAATAAAAATACCAAGTGAAACCAAGAAACTACATCATTTCAACAACATAATTTACATATGGCTTTCCCTTTCGGGAGGCCCCGAAGGGATTACACAAGCTAAAGGAAATTACCTTCTAACTACCTTCTTGAGCCTTACAATGCTCTGGATATTGTGGCTTTTATGGCAGGACTACTACTACTACTACTACTACTACTGAGCAATGAGCTTGCTGGCTGGGTTGCAACTCTTTGCTCTATCGGTGGCTGATTCTCCTCCGTCTGGTGTTGTGTCCTCCTCGCAGCAAATGTCTCCTTTTATAGGCAAGAGGGGATCTCTCTGGATGTCTTCCGGGAGAATGCACCTCTTTATTTTATTTGTAGTAGGGATGCATGCGTGTCCCTCTAGGCTATAGATAAGAGAGATAGTGCCCCGACAAACTTCAATCTTCAGGAATCTGTCAAGTCTTTGCTTTGTTCACGTGGGCAATGTCTCTCCGTAAATAATTTGCTAGCTCTTCTTTTCTTCTTCGCTTGCCAGTGATGCACTTCTTCATGCCTTCAGATAGATAACTCCTCTTTAGGAATCCTTGTGTCAGTGTATGCGTACATACATGCCAAGCTCCTTCTTAGGAATCCTTGTGTCAATGTATGCGTACATAGATGCCAAGGCTGCTTAAATATTCAACATTGCTTATTCATTCAATTTAAATTGCTTAAATATTCGACTTTTTTTTACAGGGGGTCCTCCCTGCCCATATAATTGATAATGCCTTATCAATATTTGGAATTCACTATCAATATTCGGGTCGGGTATATGTCCTCCGCGCCCGAATAATTGATAGCAATATCAATATATGCAGTTTGGGCTTCATTCAGGATGTTGCCCGTGCCCTGCTATGTCCATATTATCCTCATCATTTAGCAGATTGAAATCATATTTTTGATCACATTCGCTCTTTATTTCTTCAAATTTTTCATCCATTTCATGCCTTAATTCTTTTAATATTTCTTCTTTTAATTCCTTCTTTATTATTTTTGAAAATTCTTCAAATCTTTTATCCAATTCTTGATCTATGTATTCACTGTCTAAAGGGTCAAGTCCCTTTAGAAGGCATTCTTGATATGTTTGATATTTTGGAGATTCTTCTTTCTTTATAATCTTAGAACTTGATGCTTCCCCCTTTGTTGGAGTTGGTGAAGCAGGTATGCCTCTTCTCATTTGGATATAGTCTTTAGCTTTTGGGTCAATATAATAATCTGGTCCGAATACCTTTCTTGCCCAAGATAAAGCATCATCTATATTATCATATCTTTTGAATGTTAAATATTTTCCTTCTCTTTTTGCATCTAATTTTTGAATCATAATGTTTTCCCATTCCAGATATATGCCAGGCTTATTTCCGTCAAATATGACATATAGTATTTCTCCTTTTGGTATTTCAGTCTTTCCTGGCTTTGGCAATTTTTTGTTTAGTTCGTTGAAATATTCTGCCAAGCTATTCAGAATTGAAAGCATATATCCTTTTTCCTCTCTTTTGGTGGTATATTGGAACCAGAAATTATCCAGTATACATCGTGCTTTCAGCCTATTTTGGTGGTATATTGGAACCAGAAATTATCCAGCATATATCCTTTTTCCTCTCTTTTGGTGGTAAACTTCATCAAGCTTGATATGAACCTTTGGCTTGAAATTGAATGTATTTGGCTGAAATACTTTCAGCCTATTTTCTTCTCCAAAGAAGATATATTCCTCCTTGGTGTGGAATAATCCTTTCCTCATCATATCTGCAAATTTGATGCACGAGAAAATATGTCACGCAAGGTATTATCCTTTCCCTTAATATGCTCAAAACTAACTTTATATCCATTCCCAGCTATGGTGTCTTCAAATAAGACCCATCTTCTGGTTGAGCTTTTCTTACTATTAATTTTATTGTAACATCGACATATGGCTTCACAGTCTGTTCGCACTGTAAATTCTTTGAATCCTAGATATAGCCTAAATGCATTTATTGCATTTACAACTGCAAGAATTTCTCTATCAATATTATTTACTGTCTTTAACTTATAACTTCCTGAAGCATATCTGCATATTTTTTCATCTGCTTTTGGAGAGTATTTATTAGGTTTTTGTTTCAATATAGCACCCCATCCTACCTTAGATGCATCTGTTTCAATTATAAAATAATTGTCTTCTAGAGGCAATTCTAGGGGTTTTAAATTCTTAACCTTTTCCTTGATGGCTTTTACTAATTTTATATCTTCAGAATTCAAATATTTTTGACCATTTTTTCTTAATTTAGCATATAACGGTCCTGCTAGCTTTGCTAAATTATCTATATAATTTCGTGCATAATTTACAATTCCTAAGAACTGTTGTAAAACTTTTTTGTCACTCATATTATCAGGAAACTCTAATATTTTCTTTGCAATATGATCTTGTAAATAAATCTTTCCTTCCACTATTTCATGACCAAGGAAATTTATTTTTTCTTTGCAAATTTCCATCTTCTTTTTGGATAATGTGAGCCCATTTTGTTCTACTTTTCGAAAGAATACTTCAAGATGGGCTATATGCTCTTTGTATGATTTTGAGAATACTAACAAATCATCTACGTATACCAATATAAATGCTTGATTCTCATTAAATATATTTTGCATTTTTCTTTGAAATAGTGCAGGGGCATTTTTTAGACCTAATGGCATTACTAGCGATTCATAATGACCTTGTGGACAAGTAAATGTTGTCCAGGCAATAGATTCTTCAGCCATTTTTACTTGCCAAAATCCTGCCTTTAAGTCAAATTTAGAGAAATATTTACTTCCTTGTATTCTGTTAATCCATTCCTGCATATTGGGTATATTGTATGCATCGTCAACCGTATTACCATTAAGCCTCTTAAAATTAATCACCATTCTAGATTTACCTCTAACTTCTTCAGCATGATTTCTAACTATAAAAGCAGCAGATCGATGAGGACTTCTGCTTTCTCTTATAGCTTTTAATTTTAATAACTCTTCAATATGCATTTTGAATTCTTCGATATCCTTTGGGGTAGCTTCTATTGGTCCTGATTTAATTATATAATCTGGATTTATGATATTAATTTTGCAAACTATAGAGTTCTTTTCCCAATGTTTCATCGGTATTTCCCCAATAATCTGTATGCTTTCTAGCCTTTGCACAATCTTATCTATATCTTTTTTGGACTTTATATCTCTATACCAGTTTGGCGAAAACGATTGTAACCCAATGCATTCTGTACATGTATTTTCTATATGATATTCTTCTATGGTCTCACTAAGTTCTTCGTCTTTACAGGATTCAAGGGGATCTGGACTTGTGCTATACTCATCATCTAAATTAGATATTTCAACATGTTGCAAGGACTTTCTTTGTTTTCGTACTTCAGATATGTATGGAACATTATCTTGATAAGGGATAAATGTTATCCCTTCTTCATGTATGATTGTGGTTTGTAAAGATTGTTGTAAAAACCTTAACCCTATTGTCATGTCATCATTAATTACTGACAAATCTCTTATTGTAATTTCATCTATTATATATTTTGTGCCATTTATGTAAGCTTCAATATTATATGCCAACTGGTTATGGATTTTCTTTATTCCTGACATATCAGTAGATACTTCAGCCTTATTATCATCTATGGTTTCAACTATTTCAGGACATCTCATAAAATATTTATCATGAATGATGTTCTTAGTGCAACCAGTATCTAATAGTGCCAGTATTTTATATGAAATATTTGGCTTCAGAACCACCCTAACTGGGATCCTTATCCCTAACACTTCTTTGAATGATAATCGAACAATATATTTGTTTCCAAAACTAGTAATTGCATCTTTCAATTGTATTAATTTGTCACCTTTTTTATCTCTTACTGTTACCATCTGCTCTTTCATTTCCGTGTTTTTTGCAACATTATTATTTTGCTCTTTACTATTTTCTAACTCATCTTTAAGTTTTTCTAGCTCTGCTTCTAGCTTATTTAAACTGTTTTCTAAATTTCTAAGCCTGCTTGATAGTATTCGTTCTTCTGGTTCTAGTTCTATTTCCTGTCTCCACCTTTGATTATTGGCTTTTAGACATGAGGTACAGACTTGTTTTAAGCACAAGCTACATGTGAACCTATTATCTTGGCTTGGATAATATATACAAAAAGAACATTTTATATTATAATCACCTTTTCCTCTAATCCAATCATGTTCACAATCTACCTGGTTCATCATTTCAATTTTTAAACCAGCTAAATCATCTATTAGGTCTATTTCATCTTCACTTGATTCATATTCTGGAGTCTCATTTTCTACCTCATCTGTCTCTATGATTGAATATATTGACTCATCATCTTTTATTTCATCATCACATACTAATATATTCTCATTAACACTATCTATAATTAAAACTCTCTCTTGTTCTTCATATTTACTGGAGTACCTTTTCTGGTCTTTATTGGGGCAAGTTCTACTTAGATGATCAGGAGACTTGCATATGAAACAGCTGCATGTTTTATCATAGGTTTTCTTAGGATTATATCTTCTTAAATTTCTTTTATGCAAGAATGGGGCTCTATTGTCTAACCTTCTTAAGAAATATCTTTTCTTTGTTCTAAAATTTCTATTATCTCTCCTTTGTGGTTTATAATATTTGTTTTTCCTATGCCTTTCTTCTCCATATGTTAGTGGTATTTGGACTATATTATTGCAGAAATTATAGTCTGATTTCTTCATAGATCTTTGGGCTTGAATACTAGTACATACCTTTCTTAATTGTTTGAAAACAAATGTTACGGCCTGAGATATATTTACCACATTTCCTGCTGTTTCTTTTTTATATTCCTCAAATATTATTGACCCTAAAGGATCTGGCAACTTATTAAAGTATCTTTCTACTACACCTACATTAAAACCTTGTTTTGCGGTAGTAGCATTATATAGGTAATGCTGGGAAAATTCTTTTATTCCTTTCCAGCTTGTTAATGTTAGCTTTTCAATCTCTCTTAGTCTTTCATTTTGTAATGAGGTGTGTCCTAACTCTGGATCTTCTGCTATGATCATATTTGAGATAACATTCGCAAAGTTATTAGGATTACTTCCTGCCCTTTTTAATTCTTCATATTGACTAGGGTATGATTCTACCCATTGTTCCCATAAAACTTTTACAGATTCTCCTAAAAATGTTTCAAGATATGTTAACATATCTTCTACCTTAGTGCCTATATTATACTGGTTTTGTATATATTTTTGCACTATTAAACCTTTCCATATGTTGATTATATTTGGCCAATCTATTGGGTCATGAGCGGCTAAGTTTAATATAGCGCCATCATTTTTATAATTTTGAAATTGCACTGGTTTTTCGAAATCTCTTCTTTTAGTACCCATATATCTATATTGTCCTGGGATATATGTAGGTTGATAATCATCTTTTTCTGGAGGCCATTGTCCAGCTGATCTAGTAGGTCTCTCTCTTTCTCCTTCTCTTTTTACTGAGGACTCTCCATATCCCTTTCTTCTTTTATTACTACTTTCTACTTCCATAGCTTCCATTGCATTATCTAAATTATGAAGCTCCACGTCATCTAGTGAGTTATAAAAATCACTATTTTGTTCTGAATCATCATATCTTTCATCTTCTAACCACATTAATTTCTCTTCCTCCTCATAACTTTCCTGTAATAACTTATTATTAATATCCCATTGCTCTTCTTAACTAATAACTTCTTATTTTTGAACAATATTCTTATCTTTATTATTATTATTAATGATGGCATTTTTATTAATAGCAGCTGCCTTTCTTTCTGCAGATGCTATAATTTTATCTTCTATGGTTGAACTACTAGTGGCAAACTTTTTATCATTTTTTAGTTTCTTTAACCTTGCCATTTCTCTAATAATAAACAGTTCTCTTTCCCTTATTTTAGGCCAATCATTTGTCATAGAATGACTATATTCCCATTCAATGTGCTTTAGCTTCTTTTCCCAATGATTTATTTCATCATCTAAATTAACCTTTTCCATGCATTCAGATACACCTTTATTTTTATCATCATTAATTTCTGATTCTGACATAAAAGATTCAGAGTCTTCTATTGATGCAGCTTTATAATTCATAAATGGAATACTGCTACTTCCTTCGCAATTTTGATAGCTTATGTAGCTTTCCGGTTGCCTTAATTCTTTCTTCTCTATTAATTCACCTATTTTCCATTCTTCGCCTGCTCTTTCTTCAGAGCCAATTTTAAGAGGATTCATAAATTTTATACCTTTAGATTACATACTATTAATTACGTCATTCACATTTACTCTATATCTGGAGCTACTTCTATTAGTAAGCCTTCCTATAAATTCTATGCTTACTAGCAAGTTTGTTCCTTTAAAATCTTCATAACCTTTAGTTTGAAAACCAAAACTCATTTGTTCAATAAATTCTTTTACAGGCATCATTAGGTCTGGAGCTATATATGTTATTAATCTATTTTCGTTCATGTCTCCTTCTAAAAATCCTAATGCTGCTTTTTCTATTGATTCCCATCTTCTGTCTAATAAGGTTATTAAAACCTTTGCACCTAATTTCTTCCTTGTCATACCTTTTACTCCTATGATATACATACCTTGATGAATATATTTATACCCACAATATTTTAGCTCATTTTCAATATTTTTGCTTACAATTCTTAAATCTACCGGATGTGTTAACACACTTAACTCCACTTCTCTAGATATTCTATATAGACCACTCTTACTCTCAAACATACCCATGTGATATACTTGTTGCGGCTTTATTTTTCTTAGGGTATCTTTCTGGTATCTTTCTAGATCTCTTTGTATATCTATAACTTATTCAATGCTATCAATATCATCAGCTTTGCATGATAGTCTATGCTTCATGGCTAGAGGTCTTGAATCTTGCCTTACTAATTGGAGGGTTTTGTCTCTTCTAAGGAAGCCTTTAGATACATCCATTTTTCTGAATTAATATTTCTAGCAGAGGCAACTATTCCGGATGATGAAAACACAATTTCTTTGTTGTTTTGGACGCTATTGAGTTTATTTAAGATCTGGATTAGCAATTGGAGAATAGTGTTATTTTGTCTTATAATAATTTTGGAGTCTTCTTTTGGCGAATCGTGATTAGAGAATCCTACAGGAGGTGACAGGTATTTGGCTACTTCGTTTAGTGCTTGAGTATATTCAGTCATATAATTATGAGATAATCAAAGTTTTAACCTCTTGCACCAACTTTTTTATTTCAAGTATATCTTGTCTTGTTTCAGTGCGTGGGAGCGGTTCTTTACCTTTACTTAGGTAATGGCCTATTGATAACACTTCTTCTTTAATATAATCGTTATTTTTGCACACTGTATTCTGTCTTGCTTTTGCTTCCTCTAGCTTATGTAAAGCTAGATCAATTTTAATATTCAACCCTGAATACTTATCAGCAAGTTTCTGGTATTCTTTAAATAGATTTTCAAATTTTTGGTCTAAAATATCTATTCTTTTTCCCCAAGATATGTAAAAGTTATATATCAAATCGACGACTGTATTTAACTGGCTATGAGATGTATGCCAGATATGCTCTTCGGATGGGTTTACTCTGCACCTTATATTGAGATTTTCTTTACTATTTATTACTTTACCTGCGCTAACTTCTAAGTTTAAATATTTTAATCTTTCAATGATTAAACGCTGGACCTGATACCAATAATATAGCGAACTAAATACTAATTAATACTTTATTTAGGTTAATATGTGATTAGGTGAAAGTGGTAGACAGATGCTTTTTATCTTGAATAGTATTCACTAGGTAGGTCACTATACACAATAGTACTTACTATTTAGTACACTATTTGGAATAGTACTTTACTATTCGCGGCAATATTTAATTCTTTTGCTATAATTTGTACGTTCTCACCTGATTATATATTTAATTCAGGATCTATTATGGGCTGGCGAGGCCAACAATACGTCCAAACGGTGTGCACGGTGATGTAAAAATCCTACTCAGTACTCACCATATTTTTCATTATGTTGTATCAGATGTAGCTAGTTACGTTCACTTAGTAGTTTTAATTGCAAATTTACGGGGTAAATTCCTATCGTCTTCCCAGGCAGTTCCACCCGAAGGGAACACTTCTCTACGGCCACAAGGTTCTCATTCAAACGCCACTCTGGGCTACACAGAGAACTACACACGCAGAGGTTTCTCCTATAGGATCCCTAGCATAAGAACTCGTGTGTAGTTCTCTGTGTAGCCCAGAGTGGCGTTTGAATGAGAACCTTGTGGCCGTAGAGAAGTGTTTCCTTCGGGTGGAACTCCCTGGGAAGACGATAGGAATTTACCCCGTAAATTTGCAATTAAAACTACTAAGTGAACGTAACTAGCTACATATGATACAACATAATGAAAAATATGGTGAGTACTGAGTAGGATTTTTACATCACCGCGCACACCGTTTGGACGTATTGTTGGCCTCGCCAGCCCATAATAGATCCTGAATTAAATATATAATCAGGTGAGAACTTACAAATTATAGCAAAAGAATTAAATATTGCCGCGAATAGTAAAGTACTATTCCAAATAGTGTACTAAATAGTAAATACTATTGTGTATAGTGACCTACCTAGTGAATACTATTCAAGATAAAAAGCATCTGTCTACCACTTTCACCTAATCACATATTAACCTAAATAAAGTATTAATTAGTATGTAGTTGAATCCCGACTGTTGTCGTGGGGGTCGCTTCTCCTTCGTTCCCGTGTGGTAGACATTTTGGTGTAATGCACTCGGGGACGAATGGAGGAGTTACCATCACCGACGATCGCAATATCAGAGGGAGTGCCCACCATATATGTGAGATGAGAGTTTAGGAAGGAAAGACTCGACAGACCTAAAGTCAACCCGTTGGATATTGAGTAATAGTGATCTATGTGTTGATCAGTTTTCTCGTAGTTTCCTTCGATCAATTTTAAATGTTTCAACTATGAGCTCGTGCCGTAATTCTTGAATCATGAACATACGAAATGTCGTCGTCATCAAACGACGATGGGATTCAAGCGTGTGAATTTTATGGTGAAGATAAAGGTCTTTGTGACCAGCCTAGGCTGCGAGACGGCAACTTCTTCACCATGAAGCTTTATGAGGACTTTGATATTTCTACGGTACGCAACGATGACAACTGTTTTTTCGTAATTAAGCATGACTTCTATGTCTTTCCTTCAACGTGTAATTTCTGTTTTATACAATTCGACCTAGTTCGTCCATTGTCATGCAAGACGGTATTTCTTGGAGAGGCTCGGTTTCGAAGAGCACGAGAGTTTTGAGACGAGGACAGCCAACCTAAGGACTAAACATGGTCACACATTTCTTGTGAAAGTAATGAATGCACCTAATAACACAGAAATAGGGTGCTCAAATTGGGAAGCTCTTTGTAAGGCATATGGATTTCAGGAAGATATGGAAATAACCTTCGATCTTCGTCCCGAAGATCATATTGAAGAAAACATCGACATTTGGGTGGATGTCGATATGTTTCCTATTTTACCTCCATGTGAGTTTGTCAACCATGCATATTTGTTAAGTAATTTGCATTATATATATAAAGATATTAGGTGTTCATGTGTACTAAATTTGTTAAATTTTAATTTACAGATTATTTCGTTTCGTCTAGTGAAATACAGAACATAATTGACAAGACACACTACACTTATGAATCACATCTAACTTGGGAGGAGAAGGATGATCTTATCTACTTTGTTATTGGTGTCATAGCTGGTAGAGACATCTTCCCGTATAATTTGGGAACTGGTCCAAATTATACATTGTACAGGACACTAGTGCATATGTTGAGAGCAGATGACATTCGCAGAAATATCTTGCTAAGAGTTGCTAATTAAGTACACTAGTGCTGTTGCGTAAATGGTATTGATTACATTGCTAACTAGGCTCCTATTATGTTCTTCAATAGAAATTGTCAAATGAAGTTGTGCCGCCGTAGATGCAACCCGAAGGTAATATGAGAATAAAAAGCCCTTCCATCCCGAGTTATCTTTTGCATACTCGACTGAGCGTAAACCATCAAGAAGGCTCCAAATTGAAGCATGGGGACAAATAAAAAAGTATCGCAAGCCACAAGTTGGAGACCGTTGGATCTCTTTGCTTCATCATGGAGACAGTGGTGTGATTATTTTTATGCCATTTTACCTAAGAGGGAGGAGTAGGTCCTGTGAGGGGGGACTATGTCATTTTATCTTTTTTGTTTTGTTTTATGAGACTTTAACTTTGTATGCTTAAGATGATGATGAGCGGTTAGATCTTGTGTAATTAATGGTTTTCCGTCATTTGCTTACTAGCTAGCGTCGATTTCTCTATATGTATAGTAGCTAGCGCCGACCAAACACAGAAAAAGAGAGATCACTTCTCTCTATTAGCTAGCTAACACAATATGAAACCCCTAAATTAACCCTTCAAAACTCCCTAAACCCCCTTTCAAAAAAACCCCAGCTCCTGCGAGATGCTGACGCGTGGATGCCTTTTGGTCCCGGTTGGTGTTACAAACAGGGACTAAAGGTCCTCCTGCCCGGGCTCCCGTAGCGGCCACTGGAGCCCTTTTGGTCCCCGTTCGTAAGCGAACCGGGACTAAAGGTTTAGGGCTTTAGTCCCGACCCTTTAGTCCCGGTTCCAGAACCGGGACAAATGGGCCTCTGGAACCGGGACAAATGAGCCGTTTTCTACTAGTGATGGCACCATGTTCGGACACCAGACGAACCGTATTGCCTCCTGTGAGCCAGCGGCGAAACACCTGGCGGTGGATCCATGTGCCATTTGGGTGGACACAATGGATTCCCGGCAGAACGAGTCCGAGCGCTGCTGTTGGGTGGCCTCCTCCGAGGAGCGGCAGAGCACAAGCCGAAGAAGTAGAATCATCTCCTACTCGGGGCCACGTAGGATGAGCTCGTGTTCGACGGATCTGTAGTTGTAGGACACGGATCCGTGCCCATCATACCCAACAATGCCGGAAGTCGTCGATCGGGAGTTTGGGTGGCGGAGTGAAGTGGTTAGGGTGTGGTCAGGAGAGCGGATGAAGTCGAGTATATGTGGAGTCGGATGGGCCAGCATAGACCGGCCTCCCCACGGGTTGGACACACCGAGTCGCGCCATGGCCTCCTTATATTGGCTCCATATTTGGGCTTGTACAAGATGGTGCCAGTTAGTCCGGACGTTTGAGGCTGGTTTGATGTGTACATGTTGAATGGAATTTTTTGATCGGTTAATATGGATGCTCTAAATTCTATAACCACTCACTCGGAGGGAACGTCCGTGAGTAGCTGGTTCAACAGTTACGAACTTGCGAGTCAACCCTTAGTTGGATGGTCAAAGGGACTGTGGTATCCCCAGTCCACCAGGGTTCAAGTCCTGCTGCTCGCATTTATTCTTGGATTTATTGAAGTATTTTCGGCGATGCGCATTCAGTAGGAGGAGACGTTTTCATCGACGATATGCCGGCCGAGTCTCTCGAAAGTGCTCATCGAGGTAGGGTATGTATGCGTTTATAAAGGTGAGTTTATGCGCGTGTTTGTGAGTGCTTACGTTTATATTTGGTATTGTACTGTGTTAAAAAAAACAGTTACGAAGTTGACGCTGACCTACTGCACTAAGTTTGAGGTGCTCCCTGACATCACGTCATCCGGAGTTCGGATGAGATCTCTCCATGTAGCTGCCCCGTTCGCGCGTGCCGGCGGCAGCCGAACTACAGGTTTGACCATTCCATCGGATTAGCACCCACGGCACGGTCGCCATCCTTTGGAACGCCTGCACGCGGGTTCTCGGCTTCCCATTAGGATACGGAGGCCAACACGCACAGGTATATGCGGCGAGCCTATAAAATCTCCACCCCGGCGTTCCGTTCTGCCACAACACAAACAAAGCGGGGAATTAGCACCCAATCGAACAAGTAGTCTTCTTCCCTTATCCGGCGAGAAGCAGCACGGATCGCAGTAAGGGAGTCGTGCAAGTGCCTGATCGATTCTACCAGGATCCATGACCATGGCAAGGTTCTTGACGTCGCTTGCCTTCTGCGAGACGCCCCTCGACGGATACGGCACGTCCGTGATGACAACAAGCTCGGTCAGCAAGCTGGTATTTGACGGCACGTCTAAGCCGGCGGCTCACAAGTTGGTCGCCGAGGAGAAGAAGCAGGGACAAGCCGGTGGGTCTACGCTGGAGCGTCATGCTGGATTCCAGCTGGCGTTCGACGGCCTCAATTGTTTCGACACCGTCGTCATGCATTGAGCATGGATTCTTATTTTATCTGTATAGGACTTCGAACAGTTGACATGCATGTACTTCTAATGTTTTGCTCATTCGATTGTAATTTTTGACTAGTATTGCATATCCATAATTTTCAGTAGAAAGAACGTAATTTCAACTGGATGTGTTACGTGTATTTATCAGTTTGGGTTTCGCAATCAGTGTCTCTGATTATGATGAAACTAAAGAAATGTTGTTGAATCCTCTCTCTCTCTCTCTCTCTCTCTCTTCTCTCTGTCTCTCCCTCTCCCTCTCCCTCTCTCTCTCTCCCTCTCCCTCTCTCTATCTTCTCTCTCTCTCTCGACTCGGTGTGTGTTTGTGGAGGAGCTAGGAGAGAAGAAAATAGGGGGTTCATAGGCTACACGGGGTGGAGGTAATTTTGGTAGCCAAGAGCCGTTGTTGATTTAGAACAAGGCCAGAAGACAAAGAAAGCTTCGCTGAGGAAGAAGATAGATGCAAACTTCTTCAATGGAAGGGGATATACCACATCACTAAGTTATGATGTGCCGGTGATGTTAATCCCTTTTTATACACAATGTGTAATATGCAGCAGACGTATTCTATAGAGTGATCCCTCACACCAAATATCAAGTACTTTGTGTTCATCCAAGAGGTATCTTTTTTCACAAGGCTAATTTAGTCTAGAGTTAGAAACATTTTGCACCAAAAAACTGCACGTATGTTGTGGATAGCAAACAAAGCTCGGCTGCTCATTCGCCACCCCTCCCCTTTCCGGTAGTTGGCTGCATGTGTGCCTAAGCTATTGCGTTAGTTGCGTGCCCCATCCCCCGCTGCCCTCTAGCCATCTATGGTGCAACTGTGGTAGGTGATCTGTGTTATGGCTCGTTCAGTCATCATCTTAATGGGGCAATATCATACGGGAACTAATACTTGATGAAAAACGGTGAAAACCATACGAACAAGTTGTTTTGAAGTTAAAAAAAAGTATGGGATGTTAAGAGTGTGATGTTATATTGTCAGGTGAAATTCGAAGAGCAAACACATTACGGGATGTGAGCTATGAATATAACGAAGTCAGCCTTGAGTAATGTCCAACAGTAACATCACTTTTGAGCACTGAAGTTTTTTTTTTCCATAGCTCACATATGTTAATGTGTTTCAGCTTTAAGTTTTGCACGGCAATAAAACATCACTCTTGCAACACACCCTTTTATAGTTTTTTTTTAAACTTTCAGATTTGGTTCCCACAAAGTTTTCTTTGAATGATGATTTGCATATTATATTCTCCCCATCTTACAAGTAAAGAGAAAAGTCGACATTTGTTGGTCAATAGTTACCTGTGCCGGTTGCAGCTTGCCGTTGTGAGCAGTGGCGGTGCTACGGCAAGCCCATGCTATTCTATGTAGTCATTTTCTACAATCGGCCCGCCCAGCTTTCTGCGCCAAGCCCCACAACTGATTGTGAGGTTGTAGCACTGTCCCGGGTGCTATTCTCTGTAGTCATTTTCTACAGTCAGCCCACCCAGCTTTCTGGGCCAAGCCCCACCACTGATTGTGAGGTTGTAGAACTGCCCCAGGTCTGTCACGGATTGCAGCTCGCCAGGCCATCGGATGTATGGATTCCATACAAGCCATACCCTAAGAAGGGGTACAAGAGGACTTAATGTTGCTACTAGGAAGTTGGCTGAAGTTGAAGCAGTGAGCTCTCTCACCTTGAAGCTGAACACTGGTTTCCTACTTCAGCTCAAAAAAGGTCTTTATATACCTACTTGAGCAAAAACTTGATTTCAGTTTCATGTTTAGATGACTGTACCTATATCCAATACCAAGATAAAAAGAAATTAATGAACCTGCAAATATCGGTCAAAAAAGAAGTATTGTTAACCAAGGAAAATACCTCATGATGAAGTGATAAAGATAAGATACATTTTGACCAGAAAATTCAGTGCTCAATTATTTCGACCATAAGCTTTTTCGCTAAAGGGAAATCGGACGATTGAAGTGTAGATTTTTTGTAACGTAGATCTTTTCCAAGGATTTTTTTTGGGTGTAATTCCAAATGTGAAACAAGACTATGTATTTTATTAGTGAAACTGAATACTTTAAATTCAATTTTTTTATCTCGCAAAAAAACGTTTTTAAAGGAGGAACAAGGAAAACTGATTCAGGAGGAGGACGGCCGGCCGCGCTATATGTCATGATGACGTCACACACCACCGGCTTGTACGTTCTTTGGTTGTTTTTCTCGGTCGTGACAGCATGCGTTCGGTGCGTTTGTGTTCAATATATGGTTCGTGCATGTCTATTGTATAGCCTGACCCATCTTCTAGTCATTATATAGTTGAGGTTGTAGCCCACTTTGTACTTCATATATACGTGCGCTATGCACCGATCAATACATTGTGAAGCATTGCCAAAACTATCGTTGACAACATGGTATCATACTTGCGATCCTAACCCTAACCCTTGCCGCTGCCGCCACCACCATGATCTCATCGCCGCCGCCGCCGCCGCGATCTCATCGTCATTGCCGCCGCAACTCCGCCGCCGCCGCCACCACGCGCCGCCGCCGTCGCCCACATGAGCCGCCGCCACCCATGCTACCGCCCGCATCACGCCGCGCCGCCCCAAGCCGCGCCACCACCCCTTTGCCGCGCCGCTCCCCGCGAGCCGCTGTACCCCCATCCCCCTCTCGGATCAAGGCCTCCCCCGGTTCCTCCGGCACTGCCCGCAGCAGCCGCACCAACCCGTTCGACGGTCCCGACCCTGTCGTCATCTGCGATCTCAACATCCTCGCTCAGGTTCCCATCGTTCTCGATCACCTCTCCTTCACATACTATGCCTGGAAGACGTACTTGTCCCTTGTGTTCTGTGAGTACAACCTCCGGGATCACATCGATGGCTCCGTAGATTCCCGCTTCATGGCGGACGATGCGGAGTGGACGCCCATCGACGCCACTCTCATCCGTTGGTTATACACCACCATCTTGAAGGACCTCTTCCACATGGTGGTCTCCGCCGACGATGAGGCTCACGCCGTTTGGACCAAGCTCAATGGCCTCTTCACCGACAACGCGCTCCAACGCAAGGTTTTCCTGCACGGCGAGTTTTTTGGGTGCCAGCAGCTTGACTCGTCTATTGACGATTATTCCATGCGCCTCAAGAAGTTTGTTCATGAGCTCCGTGACCTCAGTGAGAAGGTCTCCGATGAGCTTCTTCTCAGCACCCTCATCGCCGGCCTGAACGACGACTTCGGGAACGTCGCCTCCAACAACCCTCTCATCACCAACCCGACCTTTCCCAAGATCGGCGCGTACCTGAAGTTGGAGGAGAGGAGGCTGCGGATGTCGCAAACCCGGGCCACCCACAAGGCCCTCACCGCCGGTACCCGTGGCGGCGCTCCTCCCACCGCCCCAGCTCCCCCGCCACGGCCTGCACTGGGGCACTTCCAGGCGCCGGCGCCGTCCGGGTTCCCCTACCCGGCGCCGCCGCAGGCCCCCCTCCCCCGCCGCCCCACGCCGAGCATCCGCAGCAGCACCGCGGTTGCCGCAAACAGCAGCAGCAGCTAGCTGCCCACGGCGGGGCGCCACGCCACCACAACAGCAGCTCCCGCCGGCGCCCTGGCAGGCTGGCCAAAACCCTTGGACGGGGGTCGTTCACGCGTACTCCATGCCTATCCCACACGCCCTCATCCTTGGCTTCTTCGATCCTTGTCCGGCCTCTCATCAGGCGCTTCATGCGGCTCCTCAGCCATACCCATTTGCGCTGCCCAACGGCCCCTCTGCAACCTATGGGCTGCCTTCGGCCGGAGGGTTCGCAGCGCCACCGCCACAGCCGCTGTCGTCGGCCCCGACACCTTGGGATCCCACGCTTCTAGCGGCCCTCCACACCGCCCCCACACCGCAGCAGTACGCTGGCGGTGGCGACTGGTATATGGACACCAGAGCCATGGCTCATATAGCCGCCAACCCCGGTAACCTTCTTACCGCTCACCCCATTCACGCTGCTACTCACATTACCGTGGGTGATGGTTCTTCCATGCCTATTACTCATGTTGGCCATGCTGCTTTTCCTTCTAACTCCATGCCATTATCTCTTTCTAACATACTTGACTCTCCTGACATCATTAAAAACCTTGTTTCCGTTCGTTATCTTACACGTACAAATCCTGTCACCGTTGAATTTGACATGTTTGGCTTTTCTGTTAAGGATGCCCGTACCCGGATGGTGCTCCACCGATGTAACAGCCCGGACGATCTCTACCCGGTCCACTCGTGCACTTCCTCCGTCGCTTCACCCATGGCGCTTTTCGCCGGCGTGGACCTTTGGCATGCTCGTCTCGGTCATCCCAACACCGCTATCCTTCGTCATATTATTCGGAGTTTTTCATTCATGTATAATAAGATCGACGATCACACTTGTCATGCTTGTCGTCTCGGCAAACATGTGCGTCTTCCTTGTACCACTTCCTCCGCATGTTGCAGCATACCCGTTTGAGCTAATTTATAGTGATGTTTGGACATCTCCTGCCGCAAGTAACATGGACTATCTTTATTTTCTTGTCATACACAATGATTTTTCGCACTATGTGTGGACCTTCCCGTTGCGGCGAAAGTCAGATGCTGTTGCCACTCTCACCGCGTTCTACTCCTATGTCTCCACGCAGTTTAGACGTCCCATCCATGTGCTGCAAACATACAACGGGACAGAGTTTGATAACCTTACGACCCGCAACCTTCTCGTCACACATGGCACGATTTTCCGTCTCACTTGCCCGTACACTTCGCAACAAAATGGCCGCGCTGAGCGCGTGCTTTGCACTCTTAATGACTGCGTCCGCACCCTCCTCTTTCACGCCTACGTGCCACCACGGCTCTGGCCCGATGCGCTTGCCGCTGCATCACTACTCATCAACATTCGTTCTTGTCGCACTCGCGGGAATTTGGCACCTCATCACCTTTTGTTCGGCATACCACCTTCCTATGCTGAGCTCCGCATCTTCGGTTGCCTTTGCTACCCTAGCATCGCTTCCACTACTCCTCATAAGATCGCACCTCGGTCCGTGCCTTCATCTTTCTCGGCTATCCCTCCAAAACCAAAGGCTACCGCTGCTATGATCCTATCTCCCATCGGGTGATCACTTCCCGACACGTTTACTTTGATGAGTTGGTTTTTCTATTTCAGTAGGTACCTTCAGATGTTGAGGCTTTGCCCGCTCCCGGTGACGGCCGCCTGCGAGCCTCTCTTGGGCCGTCTCCCGGCTTTGAGTGTGCCCCCCGCGCCCTGGGTCGAGTTTCTCCCCGGCTGGCTGCCTTAGGGGCTGCACAGCCACCGGCGCTCGCGACGCCGTCGGCATCCTTGGCCCCGACCACGCCGTCGGCCTCTCGCCACGCAGCCGTCGGCCTCCCCGGCGGCCGTGACGTCTCCTGCGGCGTCATCCGCGGCGGCCTCGCCCGCGGTCTCGGAGGTGGCGGGCTTTTCTTCGTCATCGCCCGCCGCCATCCCGGACTCGCTGCCCCGCCGGATGACTCGCTCTCGGGCTGGCACCTTCCGCCCGAGCATGCGGTACAACAGCGATGAGTACCTTCTCGCTGCTTCCGTCTATGAGACGTCCCCTCTCCCATCCTCAGCTCTAGCTGCCCTTCGGGACCCTCATTGGCTCGCTGCACGCTCTAACGGAACCATACCTGGCAGCTCGTTCCTCGGCCGCCTCGTGCCAACGTCATCACGGGCAAGTGGGTCTTTTGGCACAAGACTCGTCCGGATGGCACTCTCGAGCGTATAAAGCTCGCTAGGTGGTTCCGGCTTTCGGCAATGTGCGGGGGTGGACTTCATCGACACCTTTGCCCCTGTTGTTAAACCGGGCACGATCCACACTGTGCTTCAGCTCGCCGTCTCCCGAGCTTGGCATGTGCATCAGTTGGACATTTCCAACGCCTTCTTGCACGGCCATCTCGCTGAGCAGGTGTTCTGTGAGCAGCCCACCAGCTTCGTCGACGCCACGCATCCAGACATGTGTGCTTGCTCTCCCGTTCCCTTTATGGGTTGAAGCAGGCGCCTCGGGCCTTGTACCAGCGCATCGCTACATTCTTGCGGACGCTCGGATTTACATCGACTCGCTCCGATGCGTCCCTCTTCGTGTACCATCACGGAGTTGACACGGCCTACTTGCTGCTATACGTCGATGACATCATCCTGACGGCATCCACTGTCGCGCTCCTCCAGCGGCTCACTGCTCGTCTTCGCGATGAGTTTGCCCTGAAGGACTTGGGGCCCCTGCACTACTTCGTTGGCATTGAGGTGGTTCGACGGCCAGATAGGTTCTTCCTGCACCAGCAGCGTTACGCCCATGAGATTCTCGATCGAGCCGGCATGGTGAACTGCAAGCCTATTCCCACGCCTGTCGACATCAAGGCCAAGGTTTCCGCTCTGGAGGGTTCTCCCGCATCAGATGTGGCCTTCTATCGCTCCATTGTGGGTGCTTTGCAGTACCTGACCCTGACGCGTCCCAACTTGCAGTATGCTGTTCAGCAGGTTTGTCTTCACATGCATGCTCCATGTGACTCTCACTGGACTCTGGGCAGGCGTATCCTCCGTTACATACGTGGCACCCGTCCATGGGACTTACGCTGACGGCCTCCGCCTCCACCGACCTCGTCTCCTACTCTGATGCGGACTGGGCTGGATGCCCGGACACACGCCGCTCCACTTCGGGGTACTGTGTCTACCTTGGGCCGTCTCTGATCTCTTGGTCCTCCAAGCGACAGCCCACCGTCTCTCGCTCGAGTGCCGAGGCAGAGTATCGGGCAGTGGCTAACGTCGTTGCTGAATGCTCTTGGCTTCGTCAGCTGCTTCAGGAGTTGCTTTGTGATGTCCACAAGGCCACGCTCGTCTACTGCGACAACGTCTCCGCCGTGTACCTCTCCGCCAACCCGGTCCACCATCGACAAACGAAGCATATTGAGCTCAACATACACTTTGTTCGCGAGCAGGTGGCTCTTGGGCGCATCCGGGTCCTCCACGTCCCGACGGCGCAACAGTTCGCCGATGTCATGACCAAAGGACTGCCGACTTCTGTTTTCGAGGAGTTTAGGTCTAGTCTTTACGTCTCCGGCGACGCTTCGATTGCGGGGGTGTTGAATATATGGTTTGTGCATGTCTATTGTATAGCCCGACCCATCTCCTAGACCCATCTCCTAGTCATTGTATAGTTGAGGTTGTGGCTCACTTTATACTCCAATATATACGTGCGCTATGCACCGATCAATATATTGTGAAGCATTGCAAAATTCTCATTTACAACAGTTTGACGACTCAGTACAAAGTACGTACTTACGTACCCGTACAGAAGCGTCTTGCGCGGGCATCTTCCCTGATAGAGTAGCAGCCATCGGCGAGGAGGAACGGGCGCCCAGCACGCATGCATCCGTAAGAAAGTCGGTGCCCAAGGAAAGTAGCTTCCACGTACGTTCGCGCAACCGGACTGCAGTTTGACCACTCCATAGGTCTCTAGTGCGAGCCTACAAAATCAGCAGACCGGCGTTCCGTTCGAGCGCAGCTCAAACAGAGGAGGTAACTGGTGCCTTATCGAAGGTTGCACAGGATCCATGGCCATGGAGAGATTTCTGACAGCGCTTGTCTTCTGCGAGGCGCCCTTCGACGGATACGGCATGTTCGTGATTTTTTTTTGAAAAGGAGGATATATCCTCGGTCTTTGCATTTCGATAATGCATGCAGATATTTTATTAATTATTTATAAAGACCATATAAAATAATACTCTCTTCGTTTCTAAATATAAGACCTTTTACAGATTTTACTATAAGACTACATACGGAGCAAAATGATTGAATCTATATTTTAAAATATGTTTATATACATCTGCATGTAGTCCATAATGTAATCTTTAAAATGTTTTATATTTAGGAACGAAGGGAGTACATCAGTTATCCTGAAGCCGTCATCTAAACAACACCTGTTGTTACTCCTATCCCCTTGATGAAGACGTGCCTAATATTCGGGCCGAATACCAAAGAGACATCGCACAACACCCTAAGACCTATAGCTAGATGTCCTAGCCCAGCCACATACTGGGACTGGGTCCCACACCGGTCCGGCGCACTCTTGCCGCTGCCGTCATCTTCCGTCGGTCCATCTCCAGAGTAGGAACTAAAGCATCGACCTTGGTTGGCATGCCATCGACGCCACCACGACACAAGACAAGGCCACCATCCTGTAGGTGTCTATCCACACGCGTCTGTTGTCGAAACTCCGCAGCGCCATGCCAACGTGATCCGTCGTCGGCCCTGCGATAGGTGCAACACCGCTCCTCCTGTTGTCCTCTACATCCATCACTTGCTCCAAAACGATGCCCCCAAGAGGAAAAGCGATACTGCGATCGCCATCATCGTTTGATCCGGGAGACCCAGATCTAGCTAGGGTTTCCTCCGGAGCATCTCGAGCCTGATGACGCAAACTGCAACGATGATGCCTTGACAAGGGAACGACATCAAATACGCCACCATCATTCGCCATGACCGTAGTCGACGCGATTTTCATCGGCAGTTGCGCCATCAGGCACGCGCCACCGGCGTCGTCGGTCCCTTTAACCGGACCGAACTCCAAAACGATGACCTGAAGAGGGGCAACGACGCAAAAGCATTGCCATCGCTCGATCCCAAGAAAATCTAGGGTTTCCCCTAGAGTTGCCCGCGCTGTCATGGACCGGACAAGGGTACAATCCCAGCAGATCCGTCCAGCCGTCGACGTGTCGCACTCGCCACCGCGCCAACAACAATCCAGGGGACCAAATCCAGTCACGCCGCCGACGACCAAGCTGTTGGTCTTCGCTGGCTCGATGAAGCTGGCGGCTGCTATGCCCAAGGCTGATAACGCGTTCGCCGGGAAGTGAAGACTGGATTCTACGGCGAAACGACCATGGAGCGTCGTGCTGGGTATGAGTTGGCGTTCGACGGTCTCAACTGCTTCGACACCGTAGTCATGAACCAAACATGAAAAATGATTGATTCATTGTTAGGTTGTATGGACATGTGTAATGGTATCATGTTTCCTTCGTTTGATCTTTATATATGTAGGCCTTGGTTGAATTGGGGTGTTGCCATTCTTTAAAAAAAAAATTGGCCTGTTGCCATTTGCGAACTAGTGATGGTTTACTTATTCGATCGCACTATCTTATTAGTGCATATCTTCGACAGAAATAAATCAAGGTGGCATATTAATTGGATATATATCACAGAAATAGTGTATTTGATCATTTGGCATGTTGCTTGCTTTGTCATACCAACGATGTAAGAGATCTGTGTGGCAGTGTGTCCCAGAATCTTCTTCCGGCTTGCATTCCCATTGATGAGTATTCCGTGTTCAGCCCATGCATCTAAAAATGTAGAAGAACTAGGATTAATTAATATTTCAACGGTGAAAACTGCAAAACTACGGGCTTCCATCCTTTCCTTTTTACGATCATTCCGGGATGAAGTCTCGTTAGGTCGTATTGGTCTGCTTGAATTGGCTTCAGATTTTTTTTGTGGGGTTTCGGTCAGTTTCCCATATAAGCCGGCAACCTCTGTATTTTTTATCTCTTAATTAATGGAACTGATGGGGCCCTTGCCTTGCATGCATTTTTTTCTTCTCAGAAACATCGGCTAGGTCTTGTCATCAAAACCTTCTAGACTTCATGGATAAGCACCATGAAACTTCTCTTGCCAAATGTAGCATTGGGTAAAAACGGAAGTGTGTATACTATCGTGTTCTTTGTTACCTAAATCTGGTTAAGTCAATCTCCTTATTTTTTTTAGAAAAGGAGTGTGACCTCCAACCTCTGCATGAGCATGATGCGTACGGCTATTTTATTAACTATTCATAGAGACCATACAAGATAATACATCAATCAGCCTGAAGCCACCATCCAGGCAACACCTGTTACTATTCCTATCCCCTTGATGAAGGTGTGCCGAATATCCCCACCATCTAGGCAACACCTGTTACTACTCCTATCCCCTTGATGAAGGTGTGCCGAATATCCCGGCCTAATACCAAACGAACATCGCACCAAACCCTAACATCTAAAGCCGGATGTCCCATCCCAGCCACACACCGGGACTGTGTCCCATACCGGACCGACGCACTCTCAGAGGCTGCCGCCGCCGTCTTCCACCAGTCCACCTCCAGGGCAAAAACTGAACCATTGACCGTGCCTGGCCTGCCGTCGAAGCCACCATGACGCCAGACAACTCCACCATCCTGCACGTATGCGTCCACACGCGCCCGTCGTCGATCCTTCGGAGCACCATCCACCGGGATCCACCGTCGGCCTTGCGGTGGGTGAGATACCACTCTTCCGCTTGGCCCGTCCAACCAGCACATGCTCCAAAACGTTGCCCTCAAGAGGGACAATGGCATAAAAGATACCATCATCGTCCGATCCGCTAGATCCAGATCTAGGGTTTCTTCCACAGCATCTGCCGCCGCCGCACACCAACCACACCACACCGAAGCTCACCGCCCCACTTGTTCCCAAAAATAGCGTCTTCAAGAAGATTACGGCGCCTGGGGCATCGCCGCCGTCCAACAAAGTTTTGGTTTTCACCCGGGAAACAAGGGGACTTGGAACGGGGAGGACAGGACCTGACCGGCGCCTCCAAGGAGGTGAGCGGCGCCCGCGGGCGTCGCCTTCGTCACGCCGACAAGGCTGGCTAGGGGTTTCCCCCGGGCCTGGAGCCCCATCATCCGCTCCCACCCACCGAAACTGGCCCCTCACACCGTAGCAGACCAAATCTAGGAGGGGGGAGGAGCACACTAGCGGAGTGTAGGCGTGGAGACGGCCAAATCTGACGCCGCTGTAGTCGAAACCGGCGCCGCCCCGATCTGGGCCGCCAAGCCCGCACACCGGCGACCTCCGCCGCCGCACTGCCGCCCCGACGCATCTCCAGCCGCACCACCGCACGTGCCGACGTGAGGACGCCGCGCCGTCCGCCAACCCCCGCCTCAGCGCCCCGCTTGGCCGCACCGCACGTGGCCGTCGTGTGCCTGACGCACTCGCCGCCCCGAGCGCCAGCGCGCCCAAGCTCCCTCCGGAGCGGCCGGCCCGCGCCGCACCATCTCGAGCGAGAGGAGGAAGGGGCCCCGCTGCCGCCGAGCCGCGCGGGCTTTGCCCTGCGACTCCTGCCGGCGGCAGCAAGGGGAGGGGGGATGTCGGGGTGTGGCTAGTGGTGGCGGCTAGGGTTCGCTCCTGGCCGCCCGCAGGAGCGACCGAGGAGCGCGAGGATAGATGTGTACAACAAATCCTTGTGCACTGGTACTTGAGCAGTGGTCCAATCTAGGATAGAAATTATTAGATGCGCATCAATTTAAGTGATACCATGTTAAAATTGCTCATGGAGGAATGTGAGGAAACCAAAATGTATCTCTATGCAGAATCTTATTGTTAAATATACTTTTAGTGTTTGTTGGGGTCTATTACTAATTTGTACAACTGGAACAAGGTTGCTTATGAGTAGCTGGTCAGTGAGTGGCCCTACTACAGAAAATCCAAATTCCAGTAGAAACCGAATTAAAACACTTCTGATGATCAGTATATCAATTGTTCAGCACACTAGCTCGTAGATTCCCGGTGGCTCTTAATCCTAAATTTACAAGCGAGATGGTCACAATTCCCTCATTACTACATATGGGGAATGGACCTACGTGATACGTTAGCATAGACGTGGTGGTATAAACAGAGATAAGGTCAGCAACAAAGATTGCTATAGCTCCTGTTAAAAACATGGAGTGGTATATGTAAACGGAAAACATGGTTTATACTAAACTAGATGTTTGTGAGTATTTATTTGTCCATCGTGATGAATATACGAGCTATAGTAGGTGGCCTAAACATAGAGTGGTACATTGGTAACTGAAGCAACACACCTCAGCGTGTCTAATCCTTATGGAGACATATTTTTACCTAAGGAACCGATGAGAAAACTGGCCCCATGGTAGAAAACCTCGAGTTCAATTAGCTTCTATTAGAGGGAAAAGTAGGGGGATGGCAATACGAATGCTCGCCGGAAAAATGGTTCTCTCCCGCGACGCGTCACATGAGCTTATCCAGACGGCGCCAGAGCAGCGTCCCCCTGCTCCATCCTCTACCCTCACCGCCGCCGGTCCACACCACTGGACAAAGCCTGGCTGGTGTTGGAGGCGGCCGGGTCCTCTCTCCTCTTCGCACGTGGGGGCACAACGCAGGTCGAAGATCCCGGGCGGAGACGCGGCGCTGGGCTAGGGCACGACAGCGCTGGGCAGAGCTCGGAGGCGACCGGTCTTCGGTTCGTCGTCCAGGTCTTGGAGGGCTGGTTGCAGCAGCAGCTCTTTCCTGGCTTGGCGGCGGCCGGTGGCGACACTTCCCAAATCCGTCTCGTCGGCAGATAGGGTAGTCATGCGTTGGTTGGCCTTGCTGTTCTTCGTGCTCCAAAATTTTGATCTGCTTAACACAGGCCTCTTGTATCTAGACACCGAGGGGTTCCAGTCTTCCGTTTGGAGATCTCAGCTTCAGACACATGGGGCCGCACTTGATATCCAGATCAGAATTGATCCGACCGAGCGTGTCCTCATCTTCGGCTAGAGAGGCCTAGATGATGAAGTTTTATGTGTTTCCCCCCTCCTCCCACTAGTTCTTATATTCTATGTGACCTCCGCAAGGAACTTGGTCATAGTCCATCGTATACCACTAATGTCACGCGGGAGAGTCGAAATGAGAAACACTCAATTGGTCGGGGCGACGATTCAGTACGGTTTGGTTCTCTTGTCTCCTATCAGTCAATGGCTAAAAGAAAATATTGTTCGTGAATTTTCAATATTGTCATATTCTTTTTGAAATATTCACTAACTTCTCGAGGGATTTGAAAAATGTTCATGAATTTAAAAAAAGATGCTTGTTAGAGCCTGAAGATATCTTCTTAATTGTAAAAAAGTAACCTTATAAAGATTTTCTATCATAGGTTACCTATATATAGTTGCATGAACCTAGTCCGGAAATAAATTTACATGAGTTTGCTTCATTAGTCAAGAAAAGATATCTTGTACTGTGGTTTGATCCCATGAAAAATAAGTCGAATGTCTCTTGTGAAGAAAAGACTCCACTACGGGCAAAAAGAATATCTAACTTCCAGTAGAGAAGTTATTACACTCATTCTAAATATTTCAAGAGACACACAAATCTGAATAAAACATGGTTCCTAGGGGCGGCCCTCTTTGTTGTACGGTCCTTCCTTGAAATGTTGTCCTGATGTCTCGTTTTCTCATCAGATCTTGTACAGCCTTTTGCTAGCTCTCGTCATGTCCTATGCTTATGATTTACCATATGGGGATCTAATGTGCTAACATGTCATGTCAAACAAATGGAATGTCATATACTCATGTGATTAACCCGCAAAAAATACTAATATCATCAAGTGGACGAATAGAAGAACATATCTTGCAATCCACCATGCAAACAATGAGTTGTATGGTGTATAAATAAGGCCAGTGGAAAGCATTATTCACTTGGCAAAAAGTTGGTAGAATATTAAATTTATCCACATGGGTGAATACCCATGAATTGCCATACGGGACATCAATTACACGTTGGTAGTTTAAATGGTGGACATGCACAAGTCAGTCCGTTTCTTGTAGTGTTTGACTAGTCGACTGGATCATGATCAGCCATGATCCATTCTCTCTCTCACTGTGTGTGTCTGTCTCGCTCTCTCCCTCACGCGCAGGCATGCACGAATAATGCTTTCCTTATTTATACTCCAGTAGCTTTAGGCTGGGTCAAAAATGTTTTCAGTTATTTATACCACGCTGACAATCTTCATTTTTTACCCTGTAAGAGCAACTACAATAAAAAAACATAAGCAGGCTATAAAGATTAGAATATTATATCCTTACTTAGTTGGAGGGGAGAGAGGAGGAAAGAGAAAACAAGTGGGCTCTTGGTGAGTAGCCAGCTACAGGACGAGATCCAAGACACTTTATGAAATTCTAAGGTGGACCAACTACTACTAAAGTAATACACATCTAAAACTTACTATTGTATATGCTGGCTATTAGGTTGGTTTATATGACATGACAACTTTTTATAGTCGATTGTTGGCTGTATTATTAACCATACTCTAACACCTGCTCTCGGTGTGCCGGCGCTGGTCTCGCAGCACCGACGCCCGACTCGCATCAGTTAGTGGCACCTGGCATCGCAGCACCGATGGCCGGCTTGTTAGAGTTAATCTTGACACTTGTGTACGTGCATGTGTGTCCTGTATGCTAGTGGTCTTGAGTTGTGTACTAGAGTGAGTCCACGAGATGGATTCGGTCAAGTCATAGTTAGTTAGAGCATGTGAGGTTGTAATTGCATGTGTGCGTGGTGGTAGCCGAGTCATGGGTGAGTGCATGCGTGAGTTTGTTAGTGAATGACATGGGCGTGCATGTAGATAGTTAGTTGGCGCATAGGTTAGAGTATGGAGGGGGTGCTGTTAGTGGCCAGTTATGATGGCTGGTAGTGCGTGCGTGAAGCCAATGTGTGATGTATATATACATGTTGCACATAGAGTAATGGAAACAGGCCGTGAGGGTTGGGCACAATCATGTAGTCTTTGTGCTCACCAAGGGAGAGTGTTCTGGGCAAAGTCGATGGCATTCTTCCTTGGTTGTGTGTGTAGTGTGTTCTTTTGTGTTGAGAGAAACCATGAGAGAAGAGAGAGTGATGAGAGGAAGAAGAGTGGCGCTGCCAGGAGGCCGCTCCAACACGGCTCCTGTGGCACCTGACACCGACTTGCAACATGTAGCCCCGGTGATCCCTTATGTCGGACTGCACCTTCGCTCAAGATTGGTGGCTTACTATAATGCCGTAGAAGCACAGGGATATCTCCTTTTTTGATGGAGTGCTGATCATGCAGAACATGCTTCCAAGGAAAATTGCAATGGATAGTATAATCGTGGGCTCTTGGAACATTTGGATGCAGACAACTGCGATCATCTTGAGAAATGAAACCCCAATCACAAGATCTTGGAAAGTCAAACTCAAACAAGACCTCTTGCTAGTCAGGCATAGAACCAAGGAAAAGTTCTTAGACTCTCTTATTTTTGGATAGAATCCACTCTTGGTTAAGCTCCTTTTAATCGTTCTTTTATGTTAGACAAAACCGGTGTTGGTTAATTCGCACACTATCTTCTGCATGCAACTTAGTTTGTAATTATCATTTAATTAATAGAAAACATACCGTAGAACAATTGTTCTATGATTCAGGGTAAAAAAACGACGTGCATAGGCCTTGTGGTGTTGCGGCCAGATCGTAGTGCCCCCGTGTGGCTGCTTGCACCTTGCCACGATGACCTTCCCAGTTCCCTTACCGTAATGTGGATGTGCACACGGGGTTGCAACAGAGGCACGGTGCAGCCTTCCAGCGTGATGGTCGAACGAGGTTGCAACACTGGTGGCTGATATTGTACGGGATTGCAGCTGCGGCACGACGTGGTGCGGCCTTATAGGCGCTGCCAGCAGTCATTTTTCAGTGTAGTGGGGGTGAGAAAACGGTGATGGGAGGATGGAACTGTAGGGAAACAGCCGCTTGTGGGCGAGAGAGGATAAGTTTTGCATATGAGAACGACGAACGTGTTCCAAGGCAGATGGAGGAGACGATCAGTGCAATGTAAAGATCAGTTGGAGTAAAAGAAGTGTCTCCCAAAAAATTTAGAGCGGTAAGGGACATTGCAGTGATGATAGTGCAAGACGCACACACGCATTTTACCCGCCCATTAGATCGCCAGAATTACACGTGTTGCTACCACGTAAACTGATTTTAGCCATAGGAAAATCTTTAAATAATCCAGAAAAGAGAAACCCGGCCGTCAAGTTATAGGGAATTCAGTATTTATTTAGTTATTTTTTGCACCAAAAAATATATAGATCATTGCCAGGACACTCTATTTGATTAGTGCAAGTACTATTTTATTGGTGCATAAGCTTCATTTACAATATACAAAGAAAATTATTTTTAGGAATACAAATGACATATTTTTTAGCTTTTCTTAGGGAAAGTGGACACATGTAGTGTTCTGGAACACAAATGTCCATTGGAATTTGACCAACGAACAAAAGGGCATGCAAAAGAAAATAGTGAACAATAAAAACCACACCAATCTTTGCTTGTGTAAATAATGCTTTCCTGCTATATAAGCCTATTAACATGAGCAAATAGGAAGATACAGTCATTCGTCCACACTTTTATATCCACTCTTACTTTTTTCCACATTTTTGAATAAAATAATTGGAAACCACGCAAAAGGGATATAATGAAGGAATTCAAGAAGTGTGGAAACATATGGGAACAGGAGACAAACGGAGAGAATCAATTAGACATACCATCTCCATATGCAGGGATGGAGTGATGCCCGGTATGGGCACTAACGAGCTAATAGAGGAAATTGTGGCAGTGTTGGTGTGCTGGCGGGATGAAGGCGGTTTCGGTAGCAGGAATCCATGGGAGATTTGGAAGAAGTCCAGACGCATTTTAGCTTCTGGCAGATTTGTCAATGGAGAAGGGAAAGGGAAAGGGAGGTTAGAACTGGTTGGTGGAAGAGAGCTCGTCGATCCCACGGTGGTGCTGGTAAATCAAGGGCCTTGACTCACTTGGAGTAACTCACTTGGAGTGTAAGAGTATGCTGTATGAGAAGCTGGAGACAGAGATGTTAAAAGGAAGAAAGGATGGATCACAGCCAACAAGCTAGAGCTATTTTAGAAAAGAAGGATTACCCAAGCCTTTGCATCTGGACGATGCATGCAGCCATTTTATTAGTTATTCAGAAATACCTTACAAAGTAATACATCAGTTAGTCCGAAGCCACCATCTTAGCAACAACTGTCGCTACTCCTAACCACTTGATGAAGGGGTGTCGATAGTCCGAGCCTAATACCAAACAGACATCACACCAAAGCCTAACATCTAAAGCCGGAGGCCCCAACAGAGCCACATACTCTCATGTGTCGTCGACGCCGTCTTCCACGAATGCATCTTCAGAGAAACTAACACACCGACCATGGCAGACCTCTCTGCCGTCGACGCCGCCATGACGCCAGAGAGCATCCTCCTCATGCGCTGAGTCCATCTCCACGCATCGGATGCCGAGTCTGCATTGCGCCACGTCGCCGAGATCCACCGTCATCAATGAGTTAGATGAAGCACCAATCCATCAAAGAGGCTTTCTACTGGTCATCCGATCTAGTGATCTAGGGTTTTCCTTCGGCTTTGAGTTGAGCTTTACTTCTTTTTGTCCTTTTGCTATAGGATGTGTTTTAGTTGAGTCTGGTGTATCGAAAGTAATCTTGACCACAACCGTTGTGCAAGCAAATAGGCATAAAAAACATTCACTGCCAAAACAGGAACTATCTATATACCTTATTTTTTTACTAATAAAGGGAAGTATATACCTTATCTATACACCTTATCTAGCCATAGCCCCACCTCCAGCTCACCACGGCCGTCGTTGCAGCACGCGGTGGTCACCATTGTAGTGTCGACAAGACTTGATTCCAGCAAAAATTGAACTCGGTTGCAGCTCCGCAAAAACATGGTGCCGGCATCCCTACTGTTCACGTGGGCACCGATGCGGTCGAGAACATCGTCATGGTTGCAGCTTGCCACGTAGTCGTTTCCAACGCGTGAAGCAGCCGGTTCCAGCAAAACTACATGATCGATTGCAGCTCGCTGGCATGCTCTTCGCCGCTCACACCTGATGCCACAGCTCGTCGGTCCCGTCTCACAGTCGTAACATCTTGGTCACCAGTTCCAACAAAAACGAGTGCCGTTCCAGCAAAATTGAGCAATGGTTCCAGCAAAATCATCTTCACAGCTAAGTTGCAATGCCGGTTGAATCTTGCACTACCGGGGGTTGTAGCAATTTGAAATGCTGGTTGTAACACGGCGTGACACGATTGTATATTCACCAGTCGCAGCACCCAGCCGTGCAAGAGGAAGACGGAGATATGGACGGCCATGGCTGCCACAGTGCAGGCAGTCGTGGCCACAGAAGTACATAGCGGCATCTTCCTTGTCACCGTCCGCGATGTCCGCGCTGAGCGCGCCAAGGAAGGAAGAAGAAAATGTTTCACATGAGGCGCGCTCGTGGCCACACGGATCGCAAGGATGGCGTGCGATCGGCCCAAACTTAGGCCGATGCCCCGGCTGGAAACCTTTTCCTAAATTCTCACTAGAAATTACAGCAAGCTATTAGAAGACAGCACTCACACTTACAAACTCGATAATGTTGAGTGCTCTTATCCATATCTAAAACTGGTGTCGTCACCGGTCCATTCACATAACGTATCGGAACAAACAACCGATGCAGCAGGCCTAAAACGTACACCATAATACATGGTTGTCATATGAAAACCCATAAAATGTTTAACATAGAAATCTAAATCCATTGGAAATAGAAGTATTGCAGTCACTAATCCATAGATGCTTGCTTCGTCATGTTGTAGTACTACTTATAGACTACTCGTGCTACTACTAGCCGGGTACTATAAATGGCATTGCTTCTGACCAAGCTTTCCATGTTGCAAATGCAACTACAACTGCTACTGCAAGTAGAACCCTTTTCCCTACCTTTATATACATAATTTTATAGTTTGGGTTCTAGAACATGTAGTGACTTGTTGCATATCTTGGGGGATTGGAAGACATCAAGACAATAATATTAGGTAGAAATTCGTATGTAGACATGAATGAACCCGGAGGTACCTCGCAATAGAAATCTATCTCTAGTCAGATACAAATCAAGCCTTTTTTACATTCTTCTCGAGCGGCGGCATCACATTCTAGATCACCAATAGGAAGTGTTCATGACTGCAGCGATGGCCACAGCAATGGCAGAACTTTCTTATTTTCGTGAGAACCCTTATATGTAGAGAGCATTCCCCCTCAGAAATTCAGCAAAACACATTATAGTTTGACGATCTCAACAACGTTTTCAATCCTATTCCTGTGATAACATTAAACATTCCTCCTTCTAGTTGCAGCATTCATGGCCATCATCAAGAATTCAGTCTAAAATACGTGTAACGCTGAAATTTCGAGCCAGATTCAATCTAGAATTGAAATTAAGTTAAAGTTATTAAAAGTTATCAAATTTTGAAAACTCCAAATCTGAAAAACAACGAAATATTTCAGTGGTGTCCAAATCTAGAATTGAATTTTTTGAAATTTCGCATATTTCAGTGGTGTCCGAAAGTTTTCCGTTTCCAAAATTTAAACCTTGTAATCAAGTAGAGCTCATGCAGGGATGATAATGTGTGCATCGTGTGAAAGTCCAAATTGTGGGACATATGTGCTAATGAATGACTATTCTAATAATATATAACAACACTACGAAGGGGAAAAGTATACAGTTTGCTTTTTACATGAAAATAATCCAAATTTAAACTAGCTGGACTTGGACCAGGGGATGAGTTGTGACACCTCACACCAAGTCACCACAACATGATACAACATGTGTCGGCTACTAATTGGTTGGACTTGGCGACACCGACGTCAGTTGTCGTCTCAACTTTTCTTGTCGACGGTCTGACAAGGGGATGCCGACATCATCTTCACCGACGGGCCTATGGCGATGGTAGCCCTCGGTATAGCCCTATGCCGACGGGGTTTGGGCCTATGAGGTTCGGGCATATGCGGCCGTCGGCAAACAGGGTGATTCTGATAGTGCCAAATAATCACCATGATTTGACTCTGTTGCTTCCATATGAATGTGATCAAATAAAAAGAAAATAAGAGTTTGGTCGCACTTATATACATGTATAAGCCCGTACAACTTCTGGCCTCCGCTAAAAACAGAGGTCACATTTGAACGCACCGGTCCTCCGGCGACCAATCGCCACACACGCAACACAGCTTTGTCGAACGAAGAAAGAATCAAGAATTACACACCCCGGATCAGCCGAGCGTCTTGCAGTAACACAGTTCACTTATCCGAGAATATGGTCTAGAAGCAATCAATCCCGTCGAGCTCCGGCGCGAATCACGGCCACTGCGTCTCCTCCCGCGTTGGCGGAAGCTGCAACTGCGACTTCTGTTTGCCGGTTTCCCCTTTCCCAGCTGCTTCTGGTGGTTCTCAGCCTCCGGCGGCTGTCGTCCTGCTGCATGCCCCGCCAGGCGCCCGGGTGATATCGGCTTGTGATATGCTCAGGATAGATGTCCATGACGGATTAGAGACGAGTACTTTACAAAAAAACTACCAATTTACATGTAAGCATCCCACCGAACTACCACCTTTTTAGAAGTGACCAAAAACTTCCAAAAAATATATAATTTTGTTCCTAAAAACTACCAAGTTGATTTGATGACCGTTTCAACGTTTTTAACTACGATTACAACAGTTGTGGCCCACCCGTCAGGTGGATGGCCAAACGAGGTTTGTATTTTTTTTGAGAGGTAAACCGTACTTTAATCATTGGCTGTCTAGTTTACAGGAATTACAAAAAGGTCATGGGGTAATCCCAGCCACATGTGGCGCCCCTCTTCTAAGCTTGAAGTAAACTTAACTAAATTATGAGCATCAACATTCTTCTCGCAACATTCGAAGATGAACTTGCACTTGCTGAAAAAATTAGCAGCTAAGATGATCTCCTTCACAATTGCGCTGTGGCTTCCCTCGGTGCCTTCCTGGATGTTTTTAACGACCCCTTCGCAATCACATGCGATAACGATCTGATCTAAGCATAGATCTTGAGCTAGTGCTAAAGCTTCTCGACGGGATATAGCCTCGAGTGTTGAAGGGTCCGTTACTCCTCGAATAACGATCGCTGAAGAACCCAAGAATTTGCCTGTGTGATCACGATAGATAGCTGCCGCTACACCTGTTCCACCGTTCTTCGATAATCCGCCATCAACTTGGATTTTGGCCACTCCCGACTCGGGGCGACCCAACCTGCCTATCGTCTCATTCGGCTGCCATCAACGTTGGTATTTGCTGCTGGGCCGTTCTCCTTTATGCTACCAAGTTCATGAATGTAGCTAGTAACACATCTTTCCCTCGAGTGTTTCAACACATCTTTCCCTTCCACAATGGCACGTCAGATTTGTGACGGCTTGCTGCCCAGATGAGCAGAAAGTATATAACCGTTTGGATAATAAATTGCCTTCAATAGGCGCACACAGAGAGAAGCTGGTTGTAGTAGCAATCGCCAAGACTGTTTGGTGAACAGAGCTAGATTAAAGAGTTCAAAATCTCGGAATCATAGGCCTTTCAGGGGTTTCGGTTCTGTCATGTCTTTCCATGATACCCAAGCTGACTTCCGCTTACCTTCTTTGCTCCCCCACTAGAATTGTCTAATCAGCTTGTTAAGATGTTCACATAATACCCTTGGCAATTTAAAGCAAGACATAGAAAAAACCGGGACAAGTTGTGCTATAGACTTCACCAAAACCTCTTTTCCTGCCGAAGATAAACATTTCTCAATCCACCCTTTTACCTTGTTCCATAATCTGTCTTTCAAGAACTTGAATGCACCATTTTTTGATGTTCCAACATCCGAGGGCATCCCTAGATATTTATCGTTGAGGATTTCATTGGGCACATTCAGAATATTCTTTATCTCCTCTTTGGTTTCAGAAGGGCATCCCTTGCTAAAAAATATCGAAGATTTCAACTAGTTGATACGCTGACTTGATGCGTGGTAATACTTTTCCAACAGGTTTGACACCTCGTTCGCCCCTTCAGCATTGGCTTTGAAGAACAACATGCTATCATACGCAAAGAGTAAATGGTTAACAGATGGTGCCGTGGGCGCCACCTTGATTCCATCCAGCAGAGATGACTGATTTTTTTAAGAGTACTGAAAGTGTTGGAGAACGTTGCATGGGAAACAAAAAATTTCCTGCGCTTCATCAAGATTAATCTAGGAAATGAGCATCTACGAGATGGCAGAGTTGATCCAGATACCCTTATAGATCGCTAAGCGGGAGCGTTAAGAAATGCGGTTGATGTAGTCGAACGTCTTCGCGATCCAAATCGCCGAGCGTCCCGCAATCCAATCACGATCCGTCTCGATCTAGCACCGAACGGACGGCACCTCCGCGTTCAGCACACGTACGGCTTGATGACGATCTCCGCCTTTTTGATCCAGTAAGAGGGAGTGGATAGGTAGACGAGTTCTCGGGTAGCGCAACGGCGTTGCGGCGATGGTGATGGAGTAATTCCAGCAGGTCTTTGCCTAAGCACTATTGAAACCGATCTAGAGGAGAAACTACAGACTAGAGGAGAGGATAGCATGTGGCTGAAAATCTATGTGTAAAAACCCTAAAACCTCTAGTATATATAGGAGGAGGAGAGGAGGAGGCTTGTCCGCAAGGGAAAGCCCTCTTGCTTCGGCCGGAGTGGAGGGAGGAGTCCTACTCCTCCACTCCTAGTCGGTTTAGGACTCCTTCCTTATATTAGCCCTTTTTCCATCTTTTCCACTTTGGATTTCCTTCCCAGCCGCGTGGGCCCTATGTGGGACTTCGGGTGGCCCACTAAGGAATGGTATCCATCCTCCCACAGCCCATGTAGCCTCTTGGGTCAAAATAACCCTCCCGATGGTCCCCAGGTACCCCCCCAGCACTCCCGGTACACTACCGATGAGCCCAGAACTTTTCCGGTGACCAAAACAGGACTTCCTATATATCAATCTTTAGTTCCGAACCAATCCGGAGCTCCTCGTGATGTATGGGATCTCATCTGGGACTCCGAACAACCTTCGATCACCACTATGCACAAATCTATACTACCGAAACGTCACCAAACCTTAAGTGTGCAGACCCTGCGGGTTCGAGAACTATGTAGACATGACCGAGACACCTCTATGGTCAATAACCAAAAGCGGGACCTGGATGCCCATATTGATTGCTACATATTCTACGAAGATCTTTATCGGTCGAACCTCTATGTCAAGGATTCAGTTAATCCCGTATGATGTTCCCTTTGTTCTTCGGTATGTTACTTGCCCGAGATTCGATCGTCGGTATCTCCATACCTTGTTCAACCTCATTACCGGCAAGTCTCTTTACTCGTTTCCATAATACAAGATCCCGTGACGAACACTTAGTCACATTGCTTGCAAGCTTGTTATGATGTTGTATTATCTAGTGGGCCCTGAGATACCTCTCCGTCACATGGAGTAACAAATCCCAGTGTTGATCCGTGCCAACCCAACAGACACCCTCTGAGATACCTGTAGAGAACATTTACAGTCACCCAGTTACGTTGTGACGTTTGATACACAAAGGGCACTCCTCCGGTGTCCGTGAGTTGCATGATCTCATGGTCGTAGGAACATATACTTGACAAGCAGAAAACTGTAGCAATAAACTGACATGGTCATATGCTACATTTATAGTTTTGGGTCTAGTCCATCCCATCATTCTCCTAACGATGTGATCCCGTTATCAAATGACATCTTATGTCAATGGCTACGAAACCTTGACCATGTTTGATCAACGAGCTAGTCTACTAGAGGCACACTAGGGACAAAGTGTTGTCTATATATCCACACATGCAATGTGTTTCCAATCAATACAATTATAGCATGGATAATAAGCAATTATCATGAACAAGGAAATATAATAATAAACACTTTATTCATTACCTCTAGGGCATATTTCTAACAGTCTCCCACTTGCACTAGAGTCAATAATCTAGTTCACATAACTATGTGATTTACATTGTAATGAATCAAACACCCATGCATTTCTTGTGTTGATCATGTTTAGCCCTTGGAAGAGGTTTAGTCAGCAGGTCTGTAACATTCAGATCCGTGTGCACTTTGCAAATATTTATGTCCTTCTCCTCGATGTAATTGCGGATGGAATTGAAGTGTCGCTTTATGTGTCTGGTCCTCTTATGAAACCTTGGTTCCTTGGCCAGAGCAATGGCACCAGTGTTGTCACAGAACATAGTCATTGGATTCAGTGCAGTGGGCACTACTCCAAGATCTGTCATGAACTGCTTCATCCAGACATGTTCCTTCGCTGCCTCCGAGGTTGCGATGTACTCCGCCTCGCATGTAGAATCGACTACCACGCTTTGCTTAGAACTTCACCAACTTACCGCTCCCTCGTTGAGAATAAATACGTATCCGGTTTGCGACTTAGAGTCATTCGGATCAGTGTCAAAGCTTGCATCGACGTAACCCTTTACGAAGAGCTCTTCATCACCTCCAAAAACAAGAAACATTTCCTTAGTCCTTTTCAGGTACTTAAGGATATTATTGACTGCCGTCCAGTGCTCCATTCCAAGATCACTTTGAAACCTTCCAGCCATACTTATGGCAAGGCTGACATCGGGTCCTGTGCACAACATTGCATACATGATAGAGCCTATGGCTGTAGCATAGGGGATGACACTCATCTTCTTTCTATCTTCTGTAGTCACTGGGCATTGAGTCTTACTCAACTTCACACCTTGTAACACAGGCAAGAACCCCTTCTTGGACTGATCCATTTTGAAGTTCTCCAAAACTTTATCAAGGTATGTGCTTTGTGAAAGTGCGATTAAGTGTCTCGATCTATCTCTATAGATCTTAATGCTTAATATGAAAGCATCTTCTCCTAGGTCCTTCATTGAAAAACTCTTGCTCAAATATTCCTTCACGCTTTCCAACATTTCGATATTGTTTCCAATCAGCAATATGTCATCCACATATAATATTAGAAATGCTATAGAGCGCCCACTCACTTTCTTGTAAATACAAGCCTCTCCATAAACTTGTATAAACCCAATCACTTTGATCACCTCATCAAAGCGCTTATTCCAACTCGGAGATACTTTCACCAGTCCATAAATGGATCGCTGGAGTTTGCAAACTTTGTCAGCATTTTCTGGACCGACCAAATCTTCCGGTTGCATCATATACAACTCTTCCTCAAGGAAACCATTGAGGAACGCTGTTCTGACATCCATCTGCCAAATTTCATAGTCGAAATATGCAGCTATTGCTAACATTATTCTGACGGACTTAAGCATCGCTACGGGTGAGAAGGTCTCATCGTGGTCAACTCCTTGAACTTTTGAAAAACCCTTTGCCAAAAGTCGAGCTTTATAGACGGTGACATTACCGTTCGCGTCTGTCTTCTTTTTAAAGATCCATTTCTTCTGAAAGGCCTTGTGCCCTTCAGGTAATACTTCAGAAATCCATACTTTGTTTTCATACATGAATCCCATCTCAGATTTCATGGCCTCTAACCATTTCTCGGAATTCGGGCCCATCATCGCTCCTCCATAGCTCGTAGGTTCATTGTTTTCCAACAACATGACCTCCAAGACAGGGTTGCCGTACAACTCAGGAGAAGTACGTGACCTTGTCGACCTACGAGGTTCAACATAACTTGATCCGAAGCTTCATGATCATCATCATTTACTTCCTCTTCAACTGTCGTAGGCTCCACAGAAACATCTTTCTGCGCTGCGCTACTCTCAGGTTGAAGTAAAGGTTCAATAAGCTCATCAAGCTCTATTTTCCTCAAAGTCAATTCTTTCGAGAGAAACTCTGCCTCAAGAAATGTTCCGTTCTTAGCGACAAACAATTTGCCTTCGGATCTGAGATAGAAGTGTTGGGATACGTAGTAGTAAATCAATAAAATTTCCTACGATCACCAAGATCTATCTATGGAGAAACAAACAACAAGTGAGGAGAGATTTCATCTTCATACCTTTGAAGATCGCTAAGCGGAAGCGTTACAAGAACGCGGTTGGTGGAGTCGTATTGGTAGCGATTCAGATCGCGGTGGACTCCGATCTTAGCGCCGAACACCGGCGCCTCCGCGTTCAACACACGTACAGCCCAGTGACGTCTCCCGCACCTTGATCCAACAAGGAGGAGGGAGAGGTTGGGTAAGAGCTCCAACAGCAGCACGACGGCGTGGTGGTGGTGCAGCAGCAAGGTATTCCGGTAGGGCTTCGCCTAAGAACTGCGGAGGAGGAACAAGAGAGGTAGGGCTGCGCCGTGGGAGAGAGATATCGTGTCTAAAATCAGCCCCAATACCTTGGATATATATAGGAGGAGGGAGAGGGAGGGCTGCCTTGGCCCCTCCTCCAAGGAGGAGAGGTTCGGCCAAACCTAGGGAGGAGTCCACCTCCCACAAGGGAGGTGGATCTCTTCCTTTTGAATCCTTTTCGGCCTTATGTCTTATCCCTAGCCGCATGGGCCCTTCCGTAAGGTCTTGTCCATCCCAATAAGAGCTGGTACACCTCCTCTAAGGGCCCATGAAGTCCTTTGGTTGTCATACCCCTCCCGGGGGTCCTCCGGCACCCTCTCGACACTCCCGGTACACTACTGATGAGCCCGAAAACTTTTCGATGACGAAAACAGGACTTCCTATATATCAATATTTACCTCCGGACCATTCCGGAGCTCCTCGTAACGTCCGGGATCTCATATGGGACAACAAACAACCTTCGGTAATCACGTATACCATTTCCCTATAACCCTAGTGTCATCGAACCTTAAGTGTGTAGACCGTACGGGTTTGGGAGACACGTAGACATGACCGAGACACCTCTCCGGTCAATAACTAACAGAGGGATCTAGATACCCATGTTGGCTCCCACATGCTCCACGATGATCTCATCAGATGAACCACGATGTCGGGGATTCAATCAATCCCGTATACAATTCCCTTTGTCTACCGGTATGATACTTGCCCGAGATTCGATCGTCGGCATCCCTATACCTTGTTCAATCTCGTTACCGGCAAGTCTATTTACTCGTTCCGTAACACATCATCCCGTGGATAACTCCTTAGTCACATTGAGCTCATTATGATGATGTCTTACCGAGTGGGCCCAGACATACCTCTCCATCACACGGAGTGACAAATCCCAGTCTCGATTCGTGCCAACCCAGCAGACACTGTCGGAGATACCCGTAGTGTAACTTTATAGCCACCCAGTTACGTTGTGACGTTTGGCACACCCAAAGCATTCCTACGGTATCTGGGTGTTGCACAATCTCATGGTCTAAGGAAACGATACTTGACATTGGAAAGCTTTAGCAAACAAACTACACGATCTTGTGCTATGCTCAGGATTGGGTCTTGTCCATCACATCATTCTCCTAATGATTTGCTCCAGTTATCAATGACATCCAATGTCCATGGTCATGAAACCGTGACCATCTATTGATCAACGAGCTAGCCAACTAGAGGCTCACTAGGGACATGTTGTGGTCTATGTATTCACACATGTATTACGCTTTCCGGTTAACACAATTATAGCATGAACAATAGACAATTATCATGAACAAGGAAATACAATAATAACCATTTTATTATTGCCTCTAGGGCATATTTCCAACAGTCTCCCACTTGCGCTAGAGTCAATAATCTAGTTACATTGTGATGAATCGAACACCCATAGCATTCTGGTGTTGATCATGTTTTGCTCGTGAGAGAGGTTTAGTCAATGGATCTGGAACATTCAGATCCGTATGCACTTTACAAATATCTATATCTCCCTCCTGAATGTAATCACGGATGGAGTTGAAGTGGCGCTTGATGTGTCTTGTCTTCTTGTGAAACCCGGGCTCCTTCGCAAGGGTAATAGCTGCAGTGTTGTCACAAAATAGAGTCATCGGGCCCGAGGCACTTGGAATTACTCCTAGGTCGGTGATGAACTCGTTCATCCAGACTCCTTCCTTTGCTTCTTCCGAAGCAGCTATGTACTCCGCTTCACATGTAGATGCTGCCATGACGCTTTGCTTGCTGCTGCACCAGCTGACTGCCTCTCCGTTCAAAATATACACATATCCGGTTTGAGACTTGGAGTCGTTTGGATCTGTGTCGAAGCTAGCATCGACGTAACCCTTTACGAAGAGCTCTTCGGCACCTCCATACACGAGAAACATGTCCTTCGTCCTTTTCAGGTACTTCAGGATATTTTTGACCGTTGTCCAGTGTTTCGCTTGGGGATCACTTTGGTACCTCCCTACCAAACTTATGGCAAGGTTCACATCAGGTCTGGTACACAGCATGGCATACATAATAGAGCCTATGGCTGAAGCATAGGGGATGACACTCATCTATTTTCTATCTTTTGCCGTGGTCGGGCATTGAGTCATACTCAATCTCACACCTTGTAGCACAGGCAACAACCCCTTCTTGGACTGATCCATATTGAATTTCTTCAATATCTTTTCAAGGTATGTGCTTTGTGAAAGACCTATGAGGCATCTCGATCTATCTCTATAGATCTTAATACCAAATATGTAAGCAGCTTCTCCAAGGTCCTTCATTGAAAAACAATTATTCAAGTAGGCCTTTACACTTCCCAAGAGTTCTATATCATTTCCCATTATTAGTATGTCATCCACATATAATACAAGAAATGCTACACAACTCCCACTCACTTTCTTGTAAATACAGGGTTCTCCAGAAACCTCTACAAACCCAAAAACTTTAATCACCTCATTAAAGCGAATGTTCCAACTCCGAGATGCTTGCACCGTCCTATAGATGGAGCGCTGGAGCTTGCATACTTTGTTAGCATCTTTAGGATCGACAAAACCTTCCGGCTGCATCATATACAGTTCTTCCTTCAGGAAGCCATTAAGGAATTCCGTTTTGACGTCCATTTGCTAGATCCCATAATCAAAAAATGCGGCAATTGCTAACATGATTCGGACAGACTTCAGCATCGCTACAGGTGAGAAAGTCTCATCGTAGTCAACTCCTTTAATTTGTTGATAACCCTTAGTGACAAGTCGAGTCTTGCAGACGGCCACATTACCATCCGCATCACTCTTCTTCTTAAAGATCCATTTATTTTCAATGGCTCGCTTATCATGAGGCAAGTCCACCAAAGTCCATACTTTGTTCTCATACATCGAACCTATCTTGGATTTCATGGCCTCAAGCCATTTGTTGGAATCCGGGCCCGGCATCGCTTCTTCATAGTTCGAAGGTTCACCGTTGTCCAACAACATGATCTCTAGGACAGGGTTGCCGTACCACTCTGGTGTGGAACGTGTCCTAGTGGACCATCGACATTCAACAGTAATTTGATCTGAAGTTTCATGATCATCATCATTAACTTCCTCTCCAGCCGGTGTAGGCTCCACAGAAACAACTTCCTGTTCTGTGCGACTCTCTGGTTCGAGTGGAGGTACAATTACCTCATCAAGTTATATTTTCCTCCCACTTACTTCTTTCGAGAGTAACTCTTTCTCGAGAAAGGATCCATTCTTGGCAACAAAGACTTTGCCTTCGGATCTGAGGTAGAAGGTATACCCAATAGTCTCTTTGGGATATCCTATGAAGATGCACTTTTACGCTTTGGGTTCGAGCTTCTCAGGTTGAAGTTTATTCACGTAAGCATCGCATCCCTAAACTTTTACAAACGCAGCTTAGGTTTCTTTCCAAACCATAATTCATACGGTGTTGTCTCAACGGATTCTAACGGCGCCCTATTTAAAGTGAATGCGATAGTCTCTAATGCATATCCCCAAAATGATAGCGGTAAGTCAGTAAGAGACATCATAGATAGCACCATATCCAATAGAGTGCGATTACGACATTCAGACGCAGCATTTCGTTGAGGTGTGCCAGGCGGCGTGAGTTGTGAAACAATTTCACATTTCCTTAGGTGCGTGCCAAACTCGTGACTTAAGTATTCTCCACCACGATCAGATCGTAGGCACTTTATTTTCCTGTCACGTTGATTCTCTACCTCACTCTAAAATTCCTTGAACCTTTCAAAGGTTTCAGACTTGTGTTTCATCAAGTAGATATACCCATATCTGCTCAAGTCATCAGTGAGGGTGAGAACATAACGGTAGCCACCGCGAGCCTCGACGCTCATTGGACCGCATACATCGGTATGTATTATCTCCAACAAGTCAGTTGCTCGCTCCATTGTTCCGGAGAACGGAGTCTTGGTCATCTTGCCCATGAGGCATGGTCCGCACGTGTCAAATGATTCAAAATCAAGAGACTCCAAAAGTCCATTAGCATGGAGCTTCTTCATGCGTTTGACACCAATATAACAAAGGCGGCAGTGCCACATGTAAGTGGGACTATTGTTATCAACCTTACACTTTTTGGTACTCACACTATGGACATGTGTAACATCACGTTCGAGATTCATCAAAATAAACCATTGACCAGCGGGGCATGACCATAAAACATTTCTCTCATATAAATAGAACAACCATTATTCTCAGATTTAAATGAGTAGCCATCTCGCATCAAACAAGATCCAGATACAATGTTCATGCTCAAAGCTGGTACTAAATAACAATTATTGAGGTTTAACACTAATCCCGAAGGTAGATGTAGAGGTAGCATGCCGACGGCGATCACATCGACCTTGGAACCATTCCCGACGTGCATCATCACCTCGTCCTTTGCCAGCCTCCGCTTATTCCGCAGCTCCCGCTTGGAGTTACAAATGTGAGCAAATGCACCGGTATCAAATACCCAGGAGCTACTACGAGCGCTGGTTAGGTACACATCAATAACAAGTATATCACATATACCTTTAACGTTGTTGGCCTTCTTATCCGCTAAGTACTTGGGCCAGTTCCGCTTCCAGTGACTGGTACCCTTGCAATAAAAGCACTCAGTCTCAGGCTTGGGTCCATGCTTGTTCTTCTTCCTCGCAACTTGCTTAACGGGCGCGGCAACAACTTTGTTGTCCTTTTTGAAGTTCTTCTTACCCTTGCCTTTATTGAAACTAGTGGTCTTATTCACCATCAACACTTGATGCTCCTTTTTGATCTCGACCTGCGCCGATTTCAGCATCGAGTACAACTCAGGAATGGACTTCTCCATCCCCTGCATGTTGTAGTTCATCACAAAGCTCTTGTAGTTAGGTGGAAGCGACTGGAGGATTCTGTCAATGACCGAGTCATCCGAGAGGTTAACTCCCAGCTGAGTCAAGCGGTTGTGCAACCTAGACATTTTGAGTATGTGCTCATTGACAGAATTATTCTCCTCCATCTTACAGCTGAAGAACTTGTCGGAGACGTCATATCTCTCGACCTGGGCATGAGCTTGGAAAACCAGTTTCAGCTCTTGGAACATCTCATATGCTCCGTGGCTCAAAAGGCTTTTGGAGCCCCGATTCTAAACTGTAAAGCATGCTGCATTGAACAAGGGAGTAATCATAGCAGCGTGACTGCCAAGCGTTCGTAACATCTTGGTCCGCTGGGAAAATGGGTGGGTCACCTAGCGGTGCATCAAGGACATACAATCTCTTGGAAGCTATGATGATGATCCTCAAACCATGGACCCAGTCCGCATAGTTGCTTCCATCATATTTCAGCTTGGTTTTCTCTAGGAACGCATTGAAGTTGAGGGTGACATTAGCATTGGCCATTGGATCTACAATATAGATTGTAACGACAATTTTATACTAAGGTCATGGTAATTAAGTTCACATAATCAAATTATTTAATGAACTATCACTTAGATAGATATCTTTCTAGTCATCCAAGTGACACATGATCCACGTCAACTAGCCCGTGTCTGACCATTACGTGAGCCGGACTAGTCATCCATGGTGAACATCTCCATGTTGATCGTATCTTCTATACGACTCATGTTCGACCTTTCGATCTTCCATGTTCCGAGGCCATGTCTGTACATGCTAGACTCGTCAAGTCAACCTAAGTGTATCGCGTGTGTAAATCTAGCTTACACCCGTTGTATGCGAACGTTAGAACCTATCTCGCCCGATCATCACGTGGTGCTTCGGAACAACGATCCTTAGCAATGGTGGACAATTAGGGTGAACACTTTTTTTGAAATTTTATTGAGAGATCATCTTATTTACTACCGTCGTTCTAAGCAAATAAGATGTAAACATGATAAACATCACATGCAATCAATATAGTGACATGATATGGCCAATATCATCTTGCTCCTTTGATCTCCATCTTCGGGGCACCATGATCATCACTGTCACCGGCACGACACCATGATCTCCATCATCATGATCTCCATCATCGTCTCTTCATGAAGTTGTCTCGCCAACTATTACTTCTACTACTATGGCTAACATTTAGCAATAAATTAAAGTAATTACATGGCGTTTATGATTGACACGCAGGTCATATAATAAAATAAGACAACTCCTATGGCTCCTGCCGGTTGTCATACTCATCGACATGCAAGTCGTGAATCCTATTACAAGAACATGATCAATCTCATACATCAAAATGCGTCACATCACATCCTTTAGCCATATCACATCACAAGGCATATGCTGCAAAAACAAGTTAGACGTCCTCTAATTTGTAGTTGCAAGTTTTTACGTGGCTGCTATAGGTTTCTAGCAAGAACGTTTCTTACCTACGCCAAAACCACAACGTGATATGCCAATTGCTATTTACCCTTCATAAGGACCCTTTTCATCGAATCCAATCCGACTAAGGTGGGAGATAAAGACACCCTCTAGCCACCTTATGCAACAAGTGCATGTCAGGCGGTGGAACCGGTCTCACGTAAGCGTATGTGTAAAGTTGGTCCGGGCCACTTCATTCCACAATACCACCATATCAAGATAAGACTAGTAGTGGTAAGGAAATTAACAAGATCGACGCCCACAACTGCTTTGTGTTCTACTCGTGCATAGATTCTACGCATAGACCTAGCTCATGATGCCACTATTGGGATACGTAGTAGTAGATCAAAAATTTTTCCTACGATCACCAAAATCTATCTATGGAGAAACCATCAACGAGTGGAAGAGAGATTGTGTCTTCATACCTTTGAAGATCGCTAAGCGGAAGCGTTACCAGAACGCGGTTGGTGGAGTTGTACTCGTAACGATTCAGATCGCGGTGGACTCCGATCTTAGCGCCGAAATACAGCGCCTCCGCGTTCAACACACGTACAGCCCGGTGACGTCTCTCGCGCCTTGATCCAACAAGGAGGAGGGAGTGGTTGGGGAAGAGCTCCAACAGCAGCACGGCGACGTGGTGGAGGTGGAGCAGCAAGGTATTCTGGCAGGGCTTTGCCTAAGCACTACGGAGGAGGAAGAAGAGAGGTAGGGCTGCGCCGTGGGAGAGAGAGATCGTGTCTCAAATCAGCCCCAATACCTTGGATCTATATTGGAGGGATAGGGTGGGCTGCCTTGTCCCCTCCTCCAAGGAGGCGAGGTTTGGCCGAACCTAGGGAGGAGTCCACCTCCCACAAGGAAGGTGGATCTCTTCCTTTTGAATCCTTTTCAGCCTTATCTCTTATCCCTAGCCGCATGGGCCCTTCTGGAAGGTCTTGGACAGCCCAATAAGGGATGGTACACCTCCTCTAAGGGCCCACGAAGTCCTTTGGTCGTCACGCCCCTCCTGGGGGTCCTCCGGCATCCTCCCAGCACTCCCGGTACACTACCGATGAGCCCGAAAACTTTTCGGTGACCAAAACAAGATTTCCTATATATCAATCTTTACCTCCGGACCATTCCGGAGCCCTCGCGACGTCTAGGATATCATCTGGGACTCCGAACAACCTTCGGTAATCACGTATACCATTTCCCTATAACCCTAGCGTCATCGAACCTTAAGTGTGTAGACCCTACGGGTTCGGGAGACACATAGACATGACCGAGACACCTCTCCAGTCAATGACCAACAGAGGGATCTGGATACCCATTTTGGCTCCCACATGCTGCACGATGATCTCATCGGATGAACCACGATGTCAGGGATTCAATAAATCCTGTATACAATTCCCTTTGTCTACCGGTATGATACTTGCCTGAGATTCGATCGTCGGTATCCCTATACCTTGTTCAATCTCGTTACCGGCAAGTCTCTTTACTCGTTCCTTAACACATCATCCCGTGGCTAACTCCTTAGTCACACTGAGCTCATTATGATGATGTCTTACCGAGTGGGCCCAGAGATACCTCTCCATCACACGGAGTGACAAATCCCAGTCTCGATTCGTGCCAACCCAACAGACACTTTCGGAGATACCCATAGTGTACCTTTATAGCCACCCAGTTATGTTGTGACATTTGGAACACCCAAAGAATTCCTACGGTATCCGGGAGTTGCACAATCTCATGGTCTAAGTTAACGATACTTGACATTGAAAAGCTTTAGCAAACGAACTACACGATCTTGTGCTATGCTCAGGATTGGGTCTTGTCCATCACATCATTCTCCTAATGATGTGATCCCGTTATCAACGACATCCAATTTGCATGGTCATGAAACCGTGACCATCTATTGATCAACGAGCTAGCCAACTAGAGGCTCACTAGGGACAAGTTGTGGTCTATGTATTCACACATGTATTACGGTTTCTGGTTAACACAATTATAGCATGAACAATAGACAATTATCATGAACAAGGAAATAAAATAATAACCATTTTATTATTTCCTCTAGGGCATATTTCCAACAAGAAGGTATACCCAACTGTCTCTTTCAAGTATCCTATGAAGACGGATTTCTCCGCTTTGGGTTTCAGCTTTTCAGGCTGAAGCTTTTTGACATAAGCATCACATCCCCACACTTTAAGAAATGACAAATTTGGCCTTTTGCCAAACCACAGTGCATATGGCGTCGTCTCAACGGATTTCGATGGTGCCCTATTTAAAGTGAATGCAGCTGTCTCTAATGCATAACCCCGAAATGATAGTGGCAAATCGGCAAGAGACATCATAGAACGACCATATCTAATAAGGTTCGATTACGACGTTCGGACACACCATTGCGCTGTGGTGTTCCAGGCGGTGTCAACTTTGAAACAATTCCACACTGTCTCAAGTGACTGCCAAACTTTTAACTCAGATAATCACCTTCTCGACCAGATCGTAGGAATTGAATCTTCTTGTTACGATGATTCTCAACTTCACTCTGAAATTGCTTGAACTTTTCAAACGTTTCAGACTTGTGTTTCATTAAATAAATATACCCATCTCTACTTAAGTCATGAGTGAAGGTGAGAAAATAACGATATCCACCGCATGGTGCAACATTCATTGGTCCGCACACATCAGTATGTATGATTTCTGACAAGTCACTTGCTCGTTCCATTGTTCCAGAGAACGGCGTTTTAGTCATCTTGTCCATGAGGCATGGTTCACGTGTGTCAAGTGATTCAAAATCAAGTGACTCCAAAAGTCCATCAGCACGGAGCTTCCTCATGCGTTTTAAACCAATATGACCCAAATGGCAGTGCCACAAGAAAGTTGTACTATCATTATGAACTCTACATCCCTTGGCATCAATGTTATGAACATGTGTATCATCACTATCAAGATTCAATATTAATAAAGCCCTCACATTGGGTGCATGACCATAAAATATATCACTTATATAAATAGAACAAGCATTATTCTCTGATTTAAATGAGTAACTGTCTCGCAATAAAAACAACATCCAGATATAATGTTCATGCTTAACGCAGGCACTAAATAACAATTATTCAGGTTCATCACTAATCCCGATGGTAATCGAAGAGAGAGCATGCCGACGGCGATCACATCAACCTTGGAACCATTTCCTACGCGCATCGTCACTTCGTTCTTCGCCAGCCTTCATCTATTCCGTAGTTCCTGTTTTGAGTTGCAAATGTAAGCAATCGAACTAGTATCAAATACCCAGGCACTACAACGAGAGCTAGTACGGTACACATCAATAACATGTATATCATACATACCTTGTTTGTTGTTGGCCGCCTTCTTGTCAGCCAGATACTTGGGGCAGTTCCGCTTCCAGTGGCCAGTTCCCTTGCAATGAAAGCACCTAGTTTCTGGCTTGGGTCCAGCCTTGGGTTTCTTCACGGGAGGAGAAACTGCTTTGCCATCCTTCTTGGATTTACAATTATTTCCCTTGCCATTTTTCTTGAAACTGGTGGTTTTACTGACCATCAACACTTGATGTTCTTTTTGAATTTTAGACTGAGCGACTTTCAGCATCGCAAACAGCTCGATGACTGACTTGTTCATCCCGTGCATGTTATAGTTCATCACAAAGCTCTTGTAGCTATGTGGCAGTGATTGAAGAACTCTACCAGTGATCGCCTCTGGCGGAAGGGGCATCCCTAACTCCGCCAGATGAGTCGAATACCCAGACATTCTGAGTATATGTTCATTGATAGACCCATTCTCCTCCATTTTGCAAGCATAGAACTTATTGGAGGTCTCATACCTCTCAATCCGGGCATTCTTCTTAAACATAAACTCCAACTCCTGGAACATCTCATATGCTCCATGATGTTCAAAACATCTTTGAAGTCCCGGTTCTAAGCCATACAATATTGCACACTGAACTATTGAGTAATCTCTAGAACGTGCCTCCCAAGCATTCTTAACGTCTTCGGGTGACATGTCTTCGGGTCGGTTACCAAGTGGTGCATCAAGGAGATATGCCTTCTGGGAAGCCGTGAGGATAATCCTCAAATTACGGGCCCAGTCCACAAAGTTAATTCCATCTCGTTCAACTTAGCTTTCTCTAGAAACGCATTAAAATTCAGGGGTGCTACTGCATGAGCCATTGATCTACAAAATAAATATCCAAAGGTTAGTTAGACTATTGTTAAAGATAATGAGTTTAGTTAATCAAATTACTAAATCTCCCACTCAAATCGACATCCCTCAGGTCATCTGAGTGACACATGATCCAAATCACCAACTCAAGTCCGATCATCACGTGAGTTGAGGTGGTTTCAATGGTTAACATCATCATGTTGATCATATCTACTATATGACTCATGTTCGACCTTTTTGTCTCTTGTGTTGCAAGGCCATGTCTGTACATGCTAGGCTCGTCAAGTTTAACCCGAGTGTTCTGCATGTGCAACACTAGCTTGCACCCATTTTATGTGAACGTAGAGTCTATCACACCCGATCATCACGTGGTGTCTCGACATGACGAACTTTTGCAACGGTGCACACTCAGGGAGAACACAATTCATCTCGAAATTTAAGTGAGGGATCACCTTATAATACTACCGTCGTTCTAAGCAAAACAAGGTGCATAAAAGAATTAACATCACATGCAAATCATAAGTGACATGATATGGCCATGATCTTGTGCTTTTGATCTCCATCTTGAAAGCACTGGCATGATCTTCATCGTCACCGGCATGACACCATGATCTCCATCAACTTGATCTTCATCAATGTGTCACCATCAGGGTTGTCGCGCCCATCATGCTTCTACTACTATTGCTACAATTTAGCGATAAAGTGAAGCATTACATAGCGCTTAATGATTGACATGCAGGTCATACTATAATTAAAGACAACCCTATGGCTCCTGCCGGGTTGCCGTACTTATCGACATGCAAGTCGTAATATTCCATACAACACATGATCATCTCATACATCACATATATCTCATCATGTAATTGTCCATATCACATCACAACATACCCTACAAAAACAAGTTAGACGTCCTCTAATTGTTGTCGCATGTTTTACATGGCTGCTACGGGTATCTAGCAAGAACAATTCTCACCTACGCAAAACCACAACGGTGATACATAAGTTGCTTTTCAACCTTCTGAAGGACTGCCTTTGTCAAATCCGATCCAACTAAAGTAGGAGAAACAGACATCTGTCAGCCATCTTTGTGCAACGAAGTTACACGTCAGTTGATGGAACCGGTCTTACGTAAGCGTACGAGTAAGGTTGGTCCGGGATGCTTCATCCAACAATACCGCTGAACCAAAACACGACCAAGGGAGGAAGCAATCTAAGCATCAACGCCCAGAAACTCTTGGTGTTATACTCGACATTTCATCTACACATAGACCTAGCTCTGGTTGCCACTGTTGGGGAACGTTGCATGGGAAACAAAAAAATTCCTGCGCTTCACCAAGATCAATCTAGGAGATGAGCATCTACGAGAGGGCAGAGTGGATCTACATACCCTTGTAGATCGCTAAGCGGGAAGCGTTAAGAAACGCGGTTGATGTAGTCTAACGTCTTTGCAATCCAAATCGTGAAGCATCCAGCGATCTAATCACGATTCGTCCCGATTTAGCACCGAACAGACGACACCTCCGCGTTCAGCACACGTACGGCTTGATGACGATCTCCGCCTTGTTGATCTAGCAAGAGGGAGCAGAGAGGTAGACGAGTTCTCTCGCAGCGTGACAGCGTTGCGGCGATGGTGGTGTAGCTATTCCAACAGGGCTTCTCCTAAGCACTGCTGGAACCGATCTAGACGAGAAACTACGGACTAGAGGAGATGGTAGCACATGGCTGAAAAAGTATGTGCAAAAACCCTAAAACCTCTAGTATATATAGGAGGAGGAAACGAGGAGGCTTGGCCGCAAGGTCAATCCCTCTTGGCTTCGGCCGAAGTGGAGGGAGGAGTCCTACTCCATCACTTCTAGTCTGTTTAGGACTCCTTCCTTATATTAGCCTTTTTCCACCTTTTCCACTTTGGATTTCCTTCCCAGCCGCAAGATGAGACCGGAACTTTTCCGGTGACCAAAACAGAACTTCCTATATATCAATATTTACCTCCGGACCATTCTGTAGCTCCTCGTGATGTCCGGGATCTCATACGGGACTCCGAACAACCTTCGGTCACCACCATGCATAACTCTATACTACCGAAACGTCACCAAAAACCTTAAGTGTGCAGACCTTGCGGGTTCGGGAACTATGTAGACATGACCGAGACACCTCCATGGTTAATAACCAATAGCGGGACCTGGATGCCCATATTTATTCCTACATATTATATGAAGATCTTTATCTGTCAAACCTCTATGTCAAGGATTCATTTAATCCCAGATGATGTTCCCTTTGTTCTTCGGTATGTTACTTGCCCGAGATTCGATACCTGGTATCTCCATGCCTAGTTCAACCTTGTTACCTGCAAGTCTCTTTACTCATCTCCATAATACAAGATCCCGTGACTAACACTTAGTCACATTGCTTGCAAGGCTTGTTATGATGTTGTATTATCCAGTGGGCCCTAAGATACCTCTCCGTCACATGGAGTAACAAATCCCTACGTTGATCCATGCCAAACCAACAGACACCCTCGGGGATACCTGTAGAGCACCTTTATAGTCACCCAGTTACGTTGTGACATTTGATACACACAAGGCACTCCTCCGGTATTGGTGATTTAAATGATGTCATGGTCGTAGGAATATATACTTTATATGCAGAAAACTGTAGCAATTAACTGACACGATCATATGCTACGTTTATAGTTTTGGGTCTTGTCCATCCCATCATTCTCCTAATTATGTGATCCCGTTATCAAATGACATCTCATGTCAATGGCTAGGAAACCTTGACCATCTTTGATCAACGAGCTAGTCTACTAGAGGCACAGTAGGGACAAAGTGTTGTCTATATATCCACACATGCAATGTGTTTCCAATCAATACAATTATAGCATGGATAATAAACTATTATTATGTACAAGGAAATATAATAATAAACACTTTATTTATTGCCTCTAGGGCATATTTCCAATAGAAAGGCCCTCCGCTGCCAACAAAAACAAGTAAGGGGAGATTGGGTCTCCCTGTCGGATTCCTCTACTGGGCTTGAATTCCTGTAATTTGCTTCCATTGAAAAGAACAGAATAAGAAACTGAAGTAACTAGGATCATAACAATTTCAACCCATCTCTCAGAGAAGCCCAGCTTACGCATGATTTCTTTTAAGTACTCCCACTCAAGTCTGTCATATGCTTTCATCATATCCATTTTCAATGCACAATGACGATGCTTCACAACTTTGTTACGTTTCATGAAGTGCAGGCACTCGTATGCCACTATGATATTATCAGTGGTCATCCTTCCCGGCACAAAGGCTGATTGTTCTTCTGAAATTATATCTGGAAGCACTAGTTTTAGGCGAATTGCGATCACCTTTGAGGCGAATTTATACAGAACATTACATAAAGCGATAGACTGAAACTGCGAGAGCTGGGATGGATTTTCAACCTTTGGGATAAGGACCAAGAAAGTTTGATTGATACCTTCAGCGCTCTGCCTACCTTCTACAATTTTCATCACATCCGAAGTCACCTCCTCGCCACAAACTTCCCAACTTTTCTAGAAGAAATGCGCAAGGAAGCCATCTGGTCCCGGCGCTTTAGTTGGGAACATCTGGTATGGAGCCTTTTTGACTTTCTCCTTTGTGTACTTCGCATCCAGTAGGACGCGCATGTCACCAGTTACCTTCCGAGGGACTGATTTGAGGACTTCCTAAATGCTTGAACACCCCTCCGACATGTACAGGTTCTTGTAGAATTCCGTTGTCATCTCTTCGAGTTCTACTCGCTCCTGTGTAATTTGGCCATCAGGTCTAGCCAGGGCCATTATCTTGTTCATCCTTCTTCTCATAGAAGCCCTCCACTAGAAGTACTTGGTGTTTTTATCCCCGTGAGTGAGCCAGTCCACCCGGGATAGCTGGCGTGCTAAGATTTCCTCTCTATGGTACAACTCCTCTAGCCGGTCAGAGGCCTTGATTTCCAGCCAGCTTGGGCCAGTCCTTCCCAGGATATTTTTGAGAACATCTAGTTCTCTCTAGAGCTGTTTGATCTCCTTCTTCACGTTCCCGAAAGTGTGACGGTCCCAGTTTGATAAATTATCACTCAGGTCATGCAATTTCTCCTTCACATCAACTGTGGTTGCTCCTTTTTGTTTGATATTCCACTTTTCTTTCACAAAATCACGGAGATCAGGGTGTGTCTCCCACGCGACTTCATACCTAAATGTCCTCGGCCTCCTTTGTGCCTCCCCTTCCTCTTACAAAAATAAGACTATAGGGCCTTGGTCAGAGCATGCTGAAATCTTGTTGCTGGGCATTGGGGAAAACAGAGTTCCATTCAGCGTCCACTGCCCTGTCCAGCCTGACCCTTGTTTACGTTCCTCCAGAATCCTTCTTCTCAAAAGTGCACATCCTTCCCTTGTAACCCAGATCAACAAGTCCATAGATGCCTAGAGCATGCCGAAAATTATCCATGTGCCCTTGTCCTCTCGAGTTCACCCCTTCATGTTTAGACTGTAGGAGAACCTCATTGAAATCACTAAGTGCCACTCAAGGGAGGTTGCACGCACCTGCGATAGATGCCAGTGTATCCCAAGTCTTGTATCTCTCCATAACCTGGGCCTCTCCATACACACACGTTAGCGTCCAAGGTGAAGGCCCTAGTTCCATAATATTTGTGCCAATATGACATCTCGAGTAGCCCATCACCTCCATCTTTATTGCATCATTCCAAAATATTACAATACCACCACTTCTACCGAAGCTACTCACCGCAAAGGACTTATCATAACCAAAGGTTTGCGCTAGTTTCTCCGCCCGTGCACTCTGTATTTGTGTTTCCATGAGGCATAGCACGACCGGCGCAAATTTCGCCGTGAGATCACGGCCTTCATGAACTATCGCGGGGTTGCCCAAACCACGATAGTTCCAACATAACGTATTTTGGGGAACGTAGTAGTAAATAAAAAAAATTCCTACGTGTCACCAAGATCAATCTATGGAGAAACCAGCAACGAGTGGGGCGAGTGCATCTTCACACCTTTGAAGATCGCAAAGCGGAAGTGTTACTAGAACTCGGTTGGTGGAGTCGTACTCGCAGCGATTCAGATCGTGGTGGATTCCGGTCTAAGCGATCAACACACGTGTAGCTCGGTGAGGTCTCCTACGCGTTGATCCAGCCAGGAGGAAGGAGAGGTTGCGGGAGAGCTCCGGCAACACGACGACATGGTGACGGTGGAGCTGCATGGTATCCGGCAGGGCTTCGCCAAACCCTACGAAGGACAAGGAGGAGGAGAGGTAGGGCTGCACCGAGAGAGAGAGAGAGATGCGTGTTCTCTGCTGCCCCAAGGGCTCCACTATTTATAGGAAGAGGCGGAAGGGGGGCGCACCCCCTAGGGTTCCCACCCTAGGGCGGAGGCCAGCCCTAGATGGCCTAGTGTTCGGCGGCCAAGAGGGTGGGGAGAGGGGTGCGACAGCCCTTGGCGCCCTAGGATGGGCCTAGGGCCCATCCTGCACTAGGGTTTGCCCCCTCTCTCCTTTGCTGCGCCTTGGGCTAGGTGGGAGGCGCACCAGCCCACCTAGGGGCTGGTTCCCTCCCACTCTTGGCCCATGTCTCATTCCGGGGCTGGTAGCCCCTCCTGGTGGACCCCTGGAACCCTTTCGATGGTCCCGGTACGTTACCGGTGATGCCCGAAACACTTCCGGTGACCAAAACCTCACTTCCTATATATGAATATTTACCTCCGGACCATTTCGGAACCCCTCATGATGTCCAGGATATCATACGAGACTCTGAACAACCTTCGGTAACCACGTACACAATTTCCCTATAACCCTAGCATCATCGAACCTTAAGTGTGTAGATCCTACAGGTTCGGGAGGCATGTAGACATGACGGAGACACCTCTCCGGCCAATAACCAACAGCGGGATTTGGATACCCATGTTTTCTCCCACATGTTCCATGATGATCTCATTGGATGAAGCACGATGTCGGGGATTCAATTAATCCCGAATAAAATTCCCTTTGTCTACCGGTATGATACTTGCCCGAGATTTGATCGTCGGAATCCCTATACCTTGTTCAATCTCGTTACCGGGAAGTCTCTTTACTCATTCCGTAACACATCACCCTGTGGCTAACTCCTTAGTCACATTGAGCTCATTATGATGATGTCTTACCGAGTGGGCCCAAAGATACCTCTCCGTCACACGGAGTGACAAATCCCAGTCGCAATTCGTGCGAACC